>NC_047559.1:27960450-28705450 GCF_902806645.1 Magallana gigas
TTTGTGAAAATTTCCTCGAAATTTTTCATTAATTTCTAATTATCTCCCCTTGAAAACGTGTGCCCTTAATGTTCACAACTTTGAATCCCCTTTGCCTAAGGATGATTTGTGCCAAGTTTGGTTGAAATTGGCCTAGTAGTTCTTGAGAAGATGTTGAAAATGTGAAAAGTTTTACGGACGAACGGACGGACACACAGACGGACGGACAGACGGACGGACAGACGACGACAGACAAAATGTGATCAGAATACTCACTTGAGCTTTCAGCTCATGTGAGCTAAAAATCAGTGACATTAAACAAAAAACAGAACTTATTATAATTTTCAAGTTCATCCATTGGAATAGGCTGTTCTAGATATTTGTGATAGCTTAATTTGCCAATTATTAATTGGTAAAAATTCCAAACAGGTGAATTCTAGTCATTGAATTAGGAAAACTGTCAATATATCATATTTGGCCTGTACAATATTTGGCTGATTTTTACACAAGTTATCATGGATTTGAATTAAACAAGAGATGTTTGTGAAACACTTATGCCCCCCCCCCCCCCTCCCTTGGAAACATCCACAGAGAAAATGAACGGAAACTGCAAATAATTGGAATTTTTCTAAGTCAAAGGGGCATTACTCTGTTGAAAACTAATCGAACATACCCAAAATGAAATCTGACCTAGATATTATTATTATTAATGTGTATACCATATTTCATTCCAATATGTGCAACCTCTGCAAAGAAAATGTATGGAGACTGCAAATGAGTGGAATTTTACTAAGTCCAAGGGGCATAACTCTGTCGAAAATTGCTTGATCGTACCCAAAATCAAACTTGACCTAGATATTATAATAAATCTGTATACCAAATTTCATTTCAATACCTGCAACCTCTGCAAAGAAAATGAATGGAAACTATTGGTGAACTGACCCACTGATGGACAGCAGCAAAGTAATATGCTCTCCTTTCTTCAAAGGGGGACATAATTACACCTATTCTAATACCTATATGCAAGGCATTTAGCGATATACATGTACTTACACTATATGAATACACAGCCAATGTATAGTATTATATTTACAGTAAATCACTTCCTATTGCCCCTTATGGAAAGCTCAGAAATTAAAATGATAATTCCTCCCAAAAATAAAATTAAATCTGGTTATTTAAGTTTTAATTCATTTTGAATTGCATACAATTTAAAACAAGTATATCACAACATAACAACAGCTTATTAATCTTACATAAGCATTAACTATAAGTAACTATCAGTACCTACCGTTTTTAATTTGACATACACTATCTAAAATCTTGATTACAACACACTTTTTTTATACAAACTGGTATATGCTGTACATTTTTCAATTTGTTGTCATCACAGAAAAAGAACAGGTAAACTAAACACATCAAGCACTTAATAACAAATACACACATTCCAAACATTAGCAGGATTTCATTGTGTCCTTCAGCTGATTTTCCAGATATGTGCGGTCCTTGTATTATTTTCCATGCAGCGGTATAGTCCAGGCATGCAGAATTGGAATGTTAAATGTATAGCGATGTACACGGTACCATACAAAGGTCATGGCATGAAGTGAAAAATCTACTTTAATAAAAATGATTTTTTCCTGCAGTTTTTAAAATTGACAAGAAACAATATATTTTTCAACTTTAAATGTGCAAAACTAGATTTTAACCCATTTCATGTTCATGTATTTTCTTATAAAATTCCTTTAATATTATAAAGCCTTTTCATGGTAACTGCTTTTAATAAATATGCTACCTTGATACCCTCTAAAAATAACAATAATTTGACATAATACATATAGAGCTCTTCACCTAAGATTAAATATGGTAAATGTACTTTTGTTTTCTGCTTTACTATCACTGAACACTAATAAATAACTGAATATTGTCCTTTTTAACTACAAAAAAATAATGATAGCAGACTAGGATTGTTCATTGTTTTTGTCAGACCTTTGCTGTGGTCCCTTTAAGACATTTCATAGCTGGCTTTTGAGTTCATTCTCTGTTGACAGCAGGAAAAAAAGAAGAACAAGATGTAAATCCCTGCAGCAATAAAACAGTTGTAGGCTGTTTGGTCAAATTTTTCGTGGATTTCTGTCATGGAGTAATTCCCTTTAGCCCATTCTTCTGCTGATAGGGGAATGTCTTCAAAGAGAGCCACACTGTGAATTTTGTAGAAAACCCCCAACAGTCCCTGCAAAAAAAGTAGATATATATACATTGTATATATATAATGGATGATATAATGGATGTCATGTTTCTCTTTGTCGGAGGAAGATCATCTCAACTCAAACAACAGATGGTATAATAAGCATGATGAAAATATTTACATATATATACCATTTAGCGGTAGAGTTCTGTGATTGTTTATTTTCTGCAGTATTTTGTGGGAATGAAAAATTCGCAGAAATTGAAATAGCAAGCTATTCTGAAATTTACTAAATTATTCACAAATTGCGATAATTACCATATCTACCAGTTTCAGCCATTTTGTATTCTCAAACGTGCTACAAAGAAGTTTGTACCCGGTAATACCTCAAATTTACTTTTTATATCATTTCTGAGTGGAACAATTCCTAAAATCCCCAATAACTATTATATCATAATATGTTACCGGGACATCTTTTCCAGTATATATACATGGAAATTGAAATAGCAAGCTCTTCTTAAATTTACTAAATTATTCACAAATTGCGATAATTACCATATCTACCAGTTTAAGCCATTTTGTATTCTCAAACGTAAAAAATACACACTCAAAAACGATATATTCTAAAAAAAAATTTGGTAAATAAATATACACGTATCGATCTGCACATTTGGATAATGAAGATAATGTATTCTTAACGGTTGTACGAAATTCATTTGCTTTATTTAAATTTGTTAGATAAACACTGACCATGCGACAATTACCGCATCTAAAATTTCAAGAGGTACGTTGGCTAATTATGTAATAGGAAATTACATTGTGTCCAGGTGTCTTTTATATGGGCCAGCATGTCAATACTTTTTGGCCAACCTGTCAAGACCGAGGTGACCACCAGGGGCCGAGGTGTCTGTCTACCATAATGGATGTCATGTTTCTCCTTTTGTTTAAAATTGTCTTTTATTTTTCCGAGCACTTTCATATGTCATTCCCGAAGAAATTTATGTAAACTTTTAGCCTATCTTTCAACCCAAAAATATGGAGGGAACATTTCATAGGAGAAATATTGAGATTTTTTCATTCTAGTCTGTTTATAATTGGTTATTGATTGAACTTTTGAAGCAAAATGATAAAGCAAAATGTAATCATGTGATCCTTGCAAACACATCTTTATGTAGATTTTAACAACAGCAAAAATAGTTTTAAAACTTTGAGTATAGCGCTTTAAAATAATTTTGATAAGTTCATGTTGATAGTAAAATGATATCTCATATCTAGTACATGCATTATACGTAAACAATATAATTTGGATAACATTTTCAATTTGTACATTATCAAGACAATACACTGTTCAGACTGGTATAGAAACTTACCAACATGACAATACCCCAGATGCTCAATATAGAGCAACATATTGAAAGTTTTGGACCACAAATTGGACATTTAACCATCTTGATCGTTTACAGATTCCTGTGACTCCTAGTCTGAATATGGCCTTGACCTTCTGTCACATGATAATTTGTTGAAATTCACATTTCGAACCCGAAGAATATCGTTTTTAGAAAAAAAACCTTCCCAAAAGTAATTGTTAATTCTATTCTAAAACAACAATTAAGACTATTGTGACAATATACAAAGGTTTTAAATATATCCTGAAGATTGTTTTTCAACAACAGAAACTTAATATATCATCGGGATCGATATTCGTTATACCTTAAAGATGGTGGATCGATTGGGTGGGTGATTAATTTTTAACTACTAGTAGGCTTATGTATTTTGACAATATTGCCTTGATTTATGTGTTTTACTTGCCTAACTCGTTTTATTGTATGAGTTTATTTTGTGTATAAAATTTCCAGCAATGTTATTAGTGTTTGGATTAATATTATTTGACAAGTGATGAACTGATGAAGGCAAAGATCCTGATGATCAGTATATGTAGGAAACATGTGCTTGTTTACCATTATCTTATTTCATATGTATATGTCAGATGATATGTTCTGAAAATTACGAGACACGGGTATAAATCAGGAATATATTTATTCACTTCAGGTTTATTAAGGTGAATAGGATAATAGATCACTGGCGGTGTGATGTCTAAGTAGTCTAACTATTATTACAGTCAAACTTCGTTATTTCGAACTAGATGGTGCTGTATAAAAACTTCGAGATATCCGAGTATTCAAGATATCGAGAGTAAAATACTTGAAAAATAAAAAGTTGGGACTTACAAATCACTATGCACTTCAACATATCAATTGTATTCGAGAAATCAGTGTTCGAGATATCGAAGTTCAACTGTATTTCTAACTTTAATTGATAAAAAATTACGAGATTCAAAGTTCGTTATATTGAGTATTAATGCTTTAAGAATAAGTGGTTGAGACTTAAAACCAATTAAACATATCCATGGTTTTCAATAAAAGGTTGTTTGATGTACCAAAATTCAACTGTATGTCACCTTTCATTTCATAAAACAACCAAATATTAGATTTTAAACTTTTCAGACATCAAAATTGAAGTATGATACTATGTCTTTCAAAAAACTATACAAATCTGTAAATATTTTTAAGCAGTTACTGGCTCTTAGCCATACTGATTTAATATTTATTATGCAAAAAGGGAAAATATTTCCCAAACTGTAAAAGTTGCAAAAGTATCCTGATATTTTTGAATTTTTGTCAAATTAAAGAAACATGGTAATTAAATTCCAATCTAGGGTTGAGGGTTGCCCTATGACAACCGTGGGTCAAGGATAGTTCAAAAGCTGGTTTGGGTTGCAGTGTTTTTTTGGGGGCCTGATTTGGGGCTGAAATTCGGCCCCAGTCCCAATTGGAAATTTCCAAATATTTTCCCAATTTCGGACTGAAAATTCACAATTGTAATTTTAAAAAAAATCTTTGTACGAGTTGTCAAAATTTTACGTATGTCTTATCTAGCATGTTCCGGTTACGGTAATGAATACTGGATAAACAATAGAAAAAGAAGCATTGTGCTTTAATTTGTATTTCATTTTGAATAAATTATAGTCATAGAAACCATTAAATTTCATTATTATCAATGAAAATGAATTTTCCCAATTTTCCTGTTTTTCCCAACTGAAAGGGCCCCAGCCCCCAGTCCCAAATTTGTGAAAAAAAACACTGGGTTGGGTGCAGTGCCATTGTTCCTTAATTTCGGTCTGTGAAGCCCTTAACCAATATGTATGTCTGACATTACTTGTCTGGAATATATGACCAGTCAGGCTCCAATTTCACTCACATATTACTTTTTGGTATAGAATAGAAAGTGACTTTGAACCAAGTTTATAGGTCAAGGGCTTAGCATATTTAAGAGATATCTTTATAAAATATTTTTCCGGGGTTTTTCTCTCACTCTGTTCCCCTAGCCCCATCTAGTTTAATACTTTAACTCTAGAACGACAATGCATGTTACTTACAAGATCATACCATAATATAATCTAAAACTTAGATATTATTTTTTTCATTGAAATTTGTAAACTTTTTTCTGTTTATTTTAGTTCATTCGGAGGCCAACAGCAGGCGCATAGCCTATGTGGAGCAATGTTTTGGTGCATCTGGACAGGTAGTTTTAAGCTTTTTCTCTATAACGGTACTTCAGTATTTTGACATGTTCAAGATTTGCGAACGCAGAATGATTACTTCACAGAACTGATTCCTTGTCATTGGAAAACAGAAGTCTTTCCACAAATTAGTCATTTATCACAAATTACTCATCTAGTACTGCATGACATTGTATGGTTTAAGTTAGCTGAGTCACTATGTGCAGGGATAGGTTAAAAATTGTCATTATACATATTAGTACTTCTGACCAATGTCATATTATTATTTAAATTAAGCTATCTTTTATATGGATAACATTGATTATAGGAAAATTGGCATTGTGGTATGTTCTATGAGTATGTTATACGAAAATTTGTGCCAAAGTATGTCACATATCAGTGACATAACCCCTTCCTTCAGCCCCCCCCCCTCCCCCCCCCCCACTCCTCTTGTTCTGTGTGTTGAGTTTCCAAGAAAAATTTGACCCTGAGACAATCATAAAGACAAGAATCTAATTCTTATCGATAAATCAAAGTTTATATTTCTGTGGTATGAAAACCATAGCTTCATTCTTTCTTTTATATGATTCAAAATATGATAGAAATGAAAACTTCTTAATTAGGGATTAAGCTGTTGAACGGTAAGTAGTAGTAAGCTGTGAATCACACAGTAATTGTGTTGTTTAGTAATATACAGAGAGTTATTGACACATTCCTTCGGCATTTCTGTCAATCCGTGAATGTATTCATCAACAGGAAGTAAGTTAACAAAGCTGAAATTAGTTGCAAGCAGGGAGCTTTGTTTTTTTTGCCGGTACACAGTCTAAAGTAGCTCTGCTTCCTTTAAACTTCTAAAATGTAAAAAACGGCATATCCAGATCAAATAGCAATATATCCGTATAAAAATTGTGAAGTAAAAATGAAAATCAGTTTATTTATGTGTCAAGGGACACTAGATTTCCATTTCCATTTAGTTTAAAATAAAATCTATTTCAGATTATGGAACCTGTATTACATATAATTATGTATAAAGGAAACACATTGTACTCTTGCACAAGTCTCTATGTTGTTTTAATGTTTTCATTTAAATGTATGAAAGAGAGCATAAAATGATGAACATGGAGACTTAAGCAAGTCTACACACACTGTTCAAAACTTCATTTTGAAAATAAATACTGTTAGTGTATACAGGGTTATTTTCGCCCTTCAACACTTGCAAACAGTTTTGCTCGATCTTAAATTCGCCCAGACACGCTTGTTTTAAAGAGGTAACTTGGAATATTGGAATTTGCCCAGTTTTAAATTCGCCCACTGACAACGAGGGCGAAAGGGGTGAAAATAAAACAGGGGCAAATATTTCCCTGTGTACAGAACGGTAGATTGAAAAATTTGTTGCCTTTAAAGACCTATGGACTATGAAAAGGATACAAAATTGGAATGATCAGTGAAAGTGTAAAATTTTAGTATACTGTTATTAATTGATCACTTTTTATAAACATACCCATTTATATCATCTCCTTTCATTGCAGCCATTAAATGTAACCGGTCGAGCATTAGTTGGAGAAGGTGTCCTAACCAAAATGTGTCGGAAAAAACCCAAACCTCGGCAGTTCTTCCTGTTTAACGATATTCTTGTGTACGGCAATATTGTCATAAACCGAAAAAAGGTGTGTAGAATAAAACTTCAAATTTCAATGAAAAAATTTCAGATTATTTACTAATATCAAATATTTCCATAACAAAGGTTCCATTGTATTATTATAATGTATGCATGAAAATTAATGATGAATTAAAAGCAAATTAAGATTTTTTTTCTGTAAAATTAAATTACATGTACCGATATTCCTATAATTATTCTAGCAGACATATATTTATTACAGGAGGCAAGTTTGTTTAATGACAAGATTTTTGTATTTTTATGACTTTATAGTTGTAAATTTTTAGTACTACACTCAATGCATATTTTTCTGATTTTTTGCAGTATAATCAACAACATGTGATATCATTAGAAGATGTTAAATTAGAGGATGTTCAAGATGAAGGAAGTATGTATATCTTAGAAATAACTAGCTTAATAAGAGAGAGAGAGAGAGAGAGAGAGAGAGAGAGGAGAGAGAGAGAGAGAGAGAGAGAGAGAGAGAGAGAGAGAGAGAGAGAGAGAGAGAGAGAGAGAGAGAGAGAGAGAGAGAGAGAAATCAGTTTATGATATTTAATAAGGATGGATTTCTGCTTTTAATTTTTAATTTTAATATATTTAATAATAATGTAAATATCTGTAGTGATACATATAGTGTTGAATTGATAATCCTGTTTGGAGTTAACTGATGGCAGAACTGTGTTGTTTGTCCCTTTAAGGTTCGTTTTACACAACCGATGGTAAACGAGGTACATGTACTGAGTGATTGCTGTGTAGTGTTTCTCTTAGTATGCTATCTTTTTGTACTAAATATTTCAGCTATATACATTTGCCCCAGTAAACAACATCTTTTACTCTCCTTTTACACATTATAAACATTTGTCAATGATATGAAGTAAGTTTTATACATGTACATGATGTATTTGTATATTAGAAGATATCATTGTACAGAATTTCTGGTAAGTAACCAGAAAAAAACCCACTGTAATTATAACAGTACATGTTTATCAAAATTAGTTTAGGATTCCTGATTTATATTTAAATGTTCTGTATAACAGCACAATAATCTTTTTTTTTTTAATTGATATAATGAAAAATTCTTCTATGGAAGTGTCGAAATGTGAAAGAAAATTGTAAAAGTAAAAGATATTTACCTACATGTATTTTACATGAATAGATGTTATTTTCAAACACATGCAAATCTGTTACAGAAGTTACCAGGGCCTTTTAATTTCATAGGATGAGTGTTTATAGGGGCAAATATTGAGTACTGATTGATACATTAATCTGGTTTTTGGTTTGTCATGACCTTCATCGCACACACAAAAATTTCATTCCTAGTTTCAGTTTAGGCAAAGTTCAAAATGTAAAAGAAAATATAAAACTGTATTTCTATGTAATATTGTATCATGCATTGCATCTCAAGGGTGTTTAAGGTACATCATAGACAGTGCAATATTGCGTATCTATTAAGTACATTTGTATATCATGGTATATAGCATTGGTGGTAAATGAATATATTGCTGTCATTAGAACAGTTATAATTACAAAATATTTGTTATAAACTGGATTTTTATCAAAATGAACATTATGGTAGACCAATTATGAATTGTTGATTTTACAAGTTAACCATACGTCCAAGGCATGAAAATTGGGGAAGTTTCGAAAAGTATGATACCAGACCAGAAAATTCATATTCACCACAAGATGATTAAATTGCTGAGTTTTTTTTCACTGACACTTTTTAAGTATATTTGAATTTTAATGAAAAAGAAAAATTCACTGTTAAATAAAAGTTAAGGGATTTCCTAAATGTAATGAGTTTATATGTGAAAATGCGCCACTGCATGTATAGTCAGTGTACAGTGTACTTCACTGAGTGACACACAGTGACACAAAATGATAGCTGAAAGTGCAACAATGTTTTTAAGCAGGAAGCCTCCTGCCTTTTGTTAAGTGGTTTATTTTTATATTTTTTTTTATTGGTAGTTTCATTATTCTAGAATAAATTAATTTGTTCTAAACTGGTTTTGTAATTAATAGGAATACATTATTTTTTCAAGTACCAAATTTTAAAAAATCCATCCAGAACTCATGCAAACAATTAGTGCATTGTATAAATTTATTGTAAGAATTTCCGTGATGCCGAAGGTTAATATTTGATTAGATGAAGCAACTTGCAAAACACAGACTCTGAACATGGTACGGTGAATTATTACAAGGGCTTCTTATAGATAATATTGATTTCACAGCTTTTATTTCTAAGAGTAAGAAGCAGTTATCTGAGGGTTAATTTGAGTTGTGTTTTTTCATTATTTGATATTGAAGTACTTTTCATACGGATTTAAGACCTATATTATATACATGCTAGAATTCCTTGGGCTTGGTGCTGATCTTTCCCCCATTTTATAGCTTTGATCTTTAAAACTGCTATTGGAATTGTCAGAACCTCCACTGTTTATAGAAATTCTTAAAATTTGTTCTTTTGAAATATATTTAAGGTAGTTTTTCTTAGTATTTCATAACTTGCACTAGCTATCTGGGTCACATATTTGTAGCTTAATTAAAAGCAGGTAAATGAGAAGTAATTTTGACTGTCGATCTCTTTATTTTTCATTGATGAACGAATGCCATTAATTTGGTCTTCATGTAGGTTCTTTATGTAATAATGCGTGGAATTATGGAAATGATTGGTTTTGTAGTACTCAGGTACAGCGATGAGAGTAAGAACCAATTTACTTATAGAATCAAATGTGAACAGCAACTAACACAAGCAAAATCATTAAAAAAACAGCCAATTTTTTTTAATGCAGCAATATCATGAAATAAGATTTGAATAGATTAAATCATGTCCCATTTTATGCAATCTTTATTTTCTGGCCATTTTTGGTTGATAATTGTTAATTTTCATGGCTTTTACTGTCCATAGATTTTATTTCTTGCTTCACCATTGCCCATAATACACATTTTATGAACATTAACAAAAGAATGTTTTCAGCTGCCTTAAAGATATTATACATATAAAAGAAATCTATAGGTAAGAATGAATATAAGGTTGTCATTTTCCTTCTGCTTTAAAAAAAAATGTACTAACCAGGAACCATTTCAGTATTGGGTAATACTTAGTATGTTGATACATGACTTACAATACAGATCTTATCAATGGCTAATTTAGATGTGTTACTTTAAACATGCGCTATCAAACAGTGATTATGTTAAGGTTATATAGGGACATATCCCAATTTGATCGTAAATGTAATGGAAAAAAATTGTGTTCCCAAAATTTAAAGGTTGTTTGTTCTTTTAACGCTATTCTTTATGCCATGATTTTTTTAATGTCCATTGAAACATAGCAATATTTTGTTTTGTTTTAAAGATCATAAATTGTTAATATTTTTGTTTGTTTAATACTGTATTAAGTTAGCTTTGAATATCATTGAAAGTAAAATGGCAAAAACAAATCTGCTGAGTTTTATATTATGTAAAAAAAAAATGCTGTGAAAAATGATTACATTATGAAATTGGTTATTATAGTCAAAGAGATGCATACAATATTAAAAGTACTTCCTGATAGCAATTGACCATCTGTTACTTGTCTGATGATTTGTATAAATCGTAACCTTCATTTGATTTCAGCCTTACGGAATGGCTGGAAACTAATAAGTCCAAGCAAATCCTTTGTTGTATATGCAGCTACTTCTACAGAGAAACACCAGTGGATGTCACATATCAAAAAGTGTGTGGATGATCTCCTTATTAAACGTATGTACTGGCAAGTATGCCTGTCTGGTTCTTTCCACCAAAAAATAAGAAGCCCATTCTTCTGCAATATCAAGGTCATAGTTGAAGGTCAATGTCATTCATCAAGGCCAATGTCATATCTTCTTAGGTTTAATAACTATGATCAAATGAAATCATTGGGATGGCCTCTACGATATCAAAACAGATCTGTTTTGATGTCAGAGGTCAAGGCTATCCAGCAATGATAAGGTCTTTATGCAGCTCTTTTAAATTGTCATACTGAATCAAGCATTTCCTTTACAAAGTGAAGTTTGTATTAATCTGCTTTATAATGTGTTAAAGTACATGTACTTTTGGAACAGATGTTAAGAGCAGTTTTAATCAGTCAAGACACTTTTTCAAAAGCTGATTGACTGGTCGATTTTTGGAAAACAAATTGTCACTGTCATTGAATGGTTTGGGAGGGAAACTTCAAAGTTTTATTTGGGAAAGATGGTATTTGAATAAGTGATTCAGACATTGTGAATGTTGGCAGCTGACACCACTGAACTATTAGATGAAGATTAGAGAGGGATGTTTTGTCTTCTTCATAAATAGTTTGATGTGGGAATACTAGGAAATAATGTAGGTGTTCCTGCTTTAATGGTCACGTAATATGTGTTTATAAAGGAAACAATTGTTATTTTGTAGAGGGAAAAACCCAGAACACAGACAATGATTCCCCTGTGTGGGTGCCTGACTCGGAGGCCACTCTCTGCATGCATTGCAAAAAGTCCCAGTTCACACTGATCAATCGGCGGGTTAGTAAGCAGACTGATGTACTGTCAAACAGTTATTTTGATATTGAATGGGGACTGAGAAAAATACATGGAGATTTCAAAGCATTCCAGATATTTGGGTTAAAACACATAATGAAATGGTGGTTGAGATGTATTCAAATTCACTTGGATACATTTATGGTACTAAAGATATCGATAATATGATTCAACTGTACATGAATCGTAGTGAGCAGCACAAAGTACAAAAAGCATCGAAAGATACACATAGAAAAGTCTAGAATTGTTATACTGGTTGTGAATATTGAGCTGACATAAATTAATGCTTTGCAAATAATTCCTGAGTACCGGTTGTCATCCTGTTTGGGTCATGCTCAGTGTTCCAACTGCTACAAGCCATTAACTAAAATCATTTGTTCCTTTTGTGTTGCTTACAAAATAAAACGGATGTGTGCATGAATGTGTGGTGTACATAATGTTATCCTCTGTATGTTTGAATTTTCAGCACCATTGTAGAAAGTGTGGGATAGTTGTATGTAAGGACTGCTCCAGTAACAAATGGCTCCTCCCCCAGCAGGCATCTAAACCCCTCCGTGTGTGTCTAACATGTTACCAGGGCCTGTCACACACCAAGGCAACAGTACCGGTGACTAGTGAGTACAACATAGTACAATATATATTGCACTAGCTATTTCATTCTTACAGATTGGTAATTTGTTGGAAATAAAGTGATGTTGTGAACACCAGGTTTTCCTTATTACATATTGGATATATAACGAGCTGAAAGGTTAAGTTCAGGCCTCAAATTAAAAGCCATATCTGTTGGAGATAAGTATCAAAACAGAAAAAAATCTATTGCTCTAATAAAATGAATGTTAGTTATACATGTATTAAATGGACACAATCAAACTTTTAGTTAGCAACATGACAGGCAAAGCTAATTTGTAATTTTGAGTGCATATTTTATAAAAATGCATAAAAGCAGAGAACAAATTATTGAGCCCAAGACTGCCTCTTGATCTTGGGGCCTTGCTATGAGTCTCTTTCACATTTATACCTATACTTTATATAGTCATTATGTAATTTGTAGATACTCATGCTACAGACGATTCCTCTGGTGATTCATCCTCTGATGACGACGAAGAACCAGCCAATCAAGATGTCAATGAGGTTAGTGTCATTGCTTCACAGCCAGGAAGCACTCCACAGCCATTGATTTATATTGCTTGCTCCTTATACATGGGGGGATCTAGGGGAGTGTCAGGGGCAGTCCATACCCCCCCCCCCCCATAAAAAAAAATAAAAAAAATTCTAATTAATTAAATTCACATGGTTATTTTCTGGAAAATTTGCCTTGGCCAACCTCCCCATCTCCCCCTGAAAAACCGGAAAACAAAATTACCCCATGGCCATGGACCCCCCCCCCCTTTGGAAATATTTTCTTGATCCACACATGTTATTGCCTGATGGGTTAATTTGGTTTCTGTTTATATAGTCAACTTGCAATTGTAGGGAAGGAAATGTAGCTTTGATGTACTCAATCAAATCAATCAATGTGGTTGTTGTTTTTTTTTTCAGGAGAATAGCATTCCCCCAGAGGTACATATGTTCATATGAACTATCTGTATAATGACATCTTAGCTTTATATCTAGAATAATGCTGTCAATGCTGTGATGAGCATGCTGCATGAATTTCATGTTTTGTAACAAGTAGACATGAAATTTGATCAGAATATTTCTAATCTAAACCTCCTTTATTGAAATTATTACATGTACATGTATTATCAAAATTATTCTTTATATATCAAAAAGGTCTTCATACTGTCTATTTTAAAAGATAAGTATCAAAACAACAGATGTTTTGAAAACCTGTTCTGAAAACTGAATGAGCTTTTCTGGTCAAAAATTTTGCCAGGATAATGTGTCCCCATTGTCCTTTATTTTTCTCCTTTTCACATGAGTGGAATGAAGAAAGTGTGGGGAGGGTGTCGGGCAATAAAGTTTTATTCTTTCTGTTAATTGTGCATCTCACTAGATAAAAGAGAAATACAGGTTTTAATTTAATATGTGTCTGATAAATACGGTGCTGTTATAATATCATTGTGTAGTATTGTAATTTGATACTAATATTTGTTGACTAGCAATGACGACTGAAATGATATGGAGTTTATTTTCTTCAAGTTATTTCTTTAAATCTTTCAAATAAATTCAAGAGGAATCCTAGCCCAATATTTATTTTACATTTATAAAAATGTTAAAATAAAGGGATTGGTCATGTATGATCATAAAAGCTTTTGTTATTTCAAAAGATCATTAACCCAAGTACAAATCTTTGATATGCTATATTTGCATGATAGTTTTTCAGGTAACTTCACTCAGTGCATGAGCACACCTGTCTATTTCATTTTTTTCACTATTTAGATGCTTTTTACTTAATCTAAAGCAGTTGCTGTATTCTGGGAAATATTTCCCGCGTTTTATTATACCCCTCGCAAACAAAGTTGGGGGGAGGGGGGGGGGGGTATATAGGAATCACCTTGTCCGTCCGTCTGTCTGTGCAATCGTGTCCGGTCCATATCTTTCTTATGGAGAAACATTGGAAGTTTTTACCTCACACAAAGATTGCTTATGACCTAAGGGTGTGTCATGACCTTGACCCAAGGTCATTCTGGCAAGGTCAATGTCACTGGCAGAAAAAGTGCAAAATTTGTGTCCGCCTCATATCTTTCTTATGGAGAAACATTGGAAGTTCTTACTTCACACAAAGATTGATTATGACCTAAGGGTGTGTCATGACCTTGACCCAAGGTCATTTGGGAAAGGTCAAAGTCACTGGCAGAAAATATGCTAAATTCGTGTCCGTTCCATATCTTTCTTATGGGGAAACATTGGAAATTTTTACTTCACACAATGATTGCTTATGACCTAAGGGTGTGTCATGACCTTGACTCAAAGTTATTCGGGCAAGGTCACTGGCAGAAAAAGTGCAATATTTGTGTCCAGTCCATATCTTCCTTATGGAGAAGCATTAAATGTTCTTACTTCACACAAAGATTGCTTATGACCTAAGGGTGTGTCATGACCTTGACCCAAGGTCATTTGGGCAAGGTCAAGGTCACTGGCAGAAAAAATGCAAAATTCATGCCCTTCCCATATCTTTCTTATGGGGAAACATTGGAAGTTTTTACCTCACACAAATGACTTAAGGGTGTGTCATGACCTTGACCCAAGGTCAGTTGAGGAAGTTCAAGGTCATTGTTTCAAAAATGCTAAATTCTGTCTGTGTCATGTCTTGTATTAATGGAATTATTAGAAGCTAAAATTTGACACAAAGCTTGCCTGTCTCAGGCCACATAAAACTATTTTAGACTCTCATCCTGTCTCTCTGAAAATGGCCTGCCCCGATGAATTTTTTTTAGGAAAAAAAATGTGTGGAAAATTAATTCAATACATTTTAATATTAAATTTTTCTTAGTGGGGGGTATCAATTGCGAGCTTGCTCACAGTACCTCTAGTTTTAAGCTCACCTGAGCCAAAGGCTTAAGTGAGCTTTTCTGATCACAATTTGTCCGTTGTCTGTCGTTGTCGTCGTCGTCGTTGTTAACTTTTCACATTTTCATCTTCTTCTCAAGAACCACTTGGCAGATTTCAACCAAATTTGGCACAAAGCACCACTAGGTGAAGGGGAATCAAGTTTGTTCAAATGAAGTGCCACGCCCTCTTTAAAGGAGAGATAACTGAGAATTATTGAAAATTTATTGGAATTTTTCAAAAATCTTCTTCTCAAAAACTATTCAACCTGAAAAGCTTGAACTTGTGTGGAGGCATCATCAGGTAGTGTAGATTCAAGTTTGTTCAAATCATGGTCCCCGGGGGTAGGGAGGGGCCACAAGAGGGGGATCAAGTTTTACATAGGAATATATAGAGAAAATCTTTAAAAATCTTGTTCTCAAAGACTATTTGGCCAGAAAAGCTCAAATTAAAATGGGAGCATCCTCAGGAAGTGTAGATTCAAGTTTGTTCAAATCATGGTCCCCGGGGGTAGGGTGGGGCCACAATTGGGGGATCAAGTTTTAGATAGGAATATAAAGAGAACATCTTTAAAAATCTTCTTCTCAAAAACTATTTGACCAGAAAAGCTCAAATTAAAATGGAAGCATCCTCAGGAAGTGAAGATTCAAGTTTGTTCAAATCATGGTCCCTGGGGGTAGGGAGGGGCCACAAGAGGGGGATCAAGTTTTACATAGGAATATATAGAGAAAATCTTTAAAAATCTTCTTCTCATAAACTATTAGGCCAGGAAAGCTCAAATTTAATTGGAAGCATCCTCAGATAGAGTAGATTCAAGTATGTTCAAATCATGGTCCCCGTGGGTAGGGTGGGGCCACAATAAGGGGATCATGTTTTACATATGAATATATAGAGAAAATCTTTAAAAATCTTCTTCTCAAAAACTATTAGGTCAGAAAAGCTCAAATCAAAGTGGAAGCATCCTCAGGAAGTGTAGATTCAAGTTTGTTCAAATTATGATCCCCGGGGTAGGGTGGGGCCACAATTTGGGGATCAAGTTTTACATATGAATATATAGAGAAAATCTTTAAAAATCTTCTTCTCAAAAACTATTAGGCCAGGAAAGCTCAAATTTGAGTGGAAGCATCCTCAGATAGTGTTGATTCAAGTTTGTTCAAATCATGGTCCCCGGGGGTAGGGTGGGGCCACAATTGAGGGATCAAGTTTTACATAGGAATATATAGAGAAAATCTTCTTCTCAAAAACTATTAGGCCAGGAAAGCTCAAATTTGAGTGGAAGCATCCTCAGATAGTGTAGATTCAAGTTTGTTCAAATCATGATCCCCTGGGGTAGGGTGGGGCCACAATTTGGGGATCAAGTTTTACATAGGAATATATAGAGAATACTTTAAAAATATTCTGGGAAAGTTTTCGGTCCAAAACTCAGTACCGTACTTAGTGTGAAAGCACAGGTTATGCAGATTTATGTTTGATGAAACCATGATTCCCTAGAGAAAAGTTGGGCTATGAAATGGGAGGGGGGTATATTGGAATAGAGAAAAATCTTCTTACAGTTACAACAACAAAAGGGGCTTGGTATTTACCAAAAAATAAGAGGTGGATAAAATTGGCAGATTTTCAATTTTTTTTTAGCAAGATTTACTGTACTTAGTTGTCAGGATATTTTGATACTGTAATGCTAATTTGATCAGAATTAAGGCAATTGTTGTTCAGGTGAGCGATGTGGCCCCTGGGCCTCTTGTTACTCCTTTTGCCCTTATTGTCTGGCCAAATTTTTAAACTGGGTGAATTCAAAACAAATTAGTTTTTAAATAGCTGTTTTAATTAGAAAGAGTATTTATTTCAAATTCTGTCTGGGCGAATTCAAAATGGGGGCGAAAAAGGAGGGCGAAACAAACACAGAGCAAAAATAACCCTGTATACGGTATTAAAATTGTATCTTTTAAGTTGTAGTTCATGCATCTTATAATATAGTTTGACTTATCTTATTACTAGGGACAGTTCCAGTCTTATGAGTGATAGTAAAAGGGAAGTGTATTGGATATTCTGCAGGAAAGAACCATCCTTCAACCAGTTGAATCAACCATTATAGTGCTAAAGGGAAACAATTAATTCACACGGATAACAGATATATATTGTTGTGGCTTAAAATTCTTCTACTAGCAACACAATCATGCTTACTTGACCATCTGTTTCACTTGAATATAGTCTTGAAAATGTCTTTAGATATGCCATTTCAGGTCTGTGATGTATTTTGTAAACATGCTTTTGACATTTTTTTTTTGTCATTGGTGAATGATGGTGGTATATTTCAATGGTTTATAACCGTTCATTAAAAAAAAAAGCTTACCAGTATGCAATTCATTAACTCATGATCTTTTACATAAACTAGCAAGTACATGTACTAGAGTAATGATCAAGTGTACATTAGGCAAAAAGATTAAGAATTTGTCAGTAATGTTTAATGTAGGCAATTTCACATTATGGGGAAATGGAATTCAATGTTTTAATAAAATCTAAATTATTTTGAAAAATAAAAATCTCGATTTCTTCCAAAGCTGATTCATTATAGAACTATACCACCAACTAAATTCTATTCAAATTTACGGTCATCCCTTTGGTGTGAAACTACTCATAATAATCGTGATATTTATTAGCAAATATTTGTACATATTTTTCTTTAACAAATTCATATACTATATGCAAAAAACAAAGTTCACATCTATAGTGTTTATGTATATCAACAGTCAAATGTATGTTCAAAAGATAATGCAAAATTCAGTCAGATTTCAATACATGTATTTATACATACCGTATATAAATTGTGTAGCATGCATGATCATACACTTTGAATAAGGTATGTTTTTTTGTAATGCATATAAACAGATTTGTATTTTGACACTAGCAGCTGGTCCTTCATTTAAAAAAAACCGCAGAATTTAGTTTTCAGAATATGTGGTCTGCTCCAGAGAGAAAATTTTATTTTGATATCATGGCATGAGTTTAGCATTAATACTGTACATTTATGTATGTACTGTATGAAATTTCTGAAAATTAAATATTTTCCATTTCCGTTTCATATATTAAAGTGGCAAAAATCATTCTTGGTATGCAATTCAAATCTGAACGCATAACCTTAAATCATTTACATATATATTTGCAACTAAAGTAGAGGTCTTATTTACATGTACTTTTCCAAACCACTGTTAAAAGTTCCTTATAGAAACAAATTGGATAGGTTATTTTTTAAGCAAGCTAAATTACAATACGTGTACCAGTATCTTTGCTTTGCATGGTTTTTGAAACATTTACCGGTAAAGTGTCTGGTTCATGCATTTAATCAAAAGATTTTGTTTTACTTTTCAAAGAGTTTTTAAACTGATTGATATAAAAATTTAAGTGACCGATTTTTTAAAAATTCTTGAGGAAAAAATTTGATTAAATTTCTCAAACCTATCTTTGTACAATGTAGTACATACAGGGTTGTCTCTAAGACCCGGGGGCGGGGAATTTCCCCGCCTATATAATGCCTTAATTACCCGGCTATTATTGCATTTCAACACAATGTAGCTGTAAGCAAGACCCCCAGACCCCCCTTCTACTTCTTATTTCTTCCTTCTACTTCAATTTTTAGAGACAACCCTGTACATATATATAATTTTTTTAAAAAATACTCCATTGTAACCTTAAACCTGTTTAGAAGCAATGTAAGCTTGTATTAAACTCATAGTATTCATATAAATCAGTTTATGTAACTCAGGTTTTTAATGTTTATAATTATATCATTGACTGGGTTGTTAACAAAACAAGACTTGGATCCATATGTGCTGGAAAAATAATACAAATTTCGTTGTATGACATATTTGCAAACGCTGTTTATTTTGCTTGTTTTTTTTTTTTTCAAATGCTGTAAACCAACATTTATTCGCGGCGACTTTTTTTCACGATTAACTTCCAATAAACTGGCTCGCGAATTCTAATGTTCGTGACCAAGCTTTATCCAGACCCGTATTTTTTTAAAACAACCATACGATTAAGACTGGTTTGCGGCGAGAAATATTCTGCGACGATGAGGCTCTCGCTAACCCTTCGAAAATTTCTCGCACACAATAAAAGTTGGTTTACTGTATGTTATTGTTATTGATCATTCCATTTCCAGTACATGTGTTCTGCTGATTGTTTTCCCATGGGAAATTTAAAAGGAATGGATGTAATAAAATAGAATGGAATAGAGTAGCTAGTATGATCTATTTTATTGAATTGAAGAGTTAAAGTTGAATAATTTTGCTACCGTATATATATGTAGTCGCTAGGCTATAGTTAAATTTGTACAGATGAACATTTTTCAATTACTGTAATTAGAGATTGCCAAAATTGTCAAATTTTCTTTTAGAACAATTAAGTAGCTGGGTTGGATCATATGTACTTAAACCATCACCATAGAACAGTATTTTTGTACAGGTGTATAAAACAGACCTTTTTCATGATAAAATTCACAGTGCATTTCATGCTACGATATTTTTAATTCTGTTAAATTTGTACCTATCTTATATAACACAATAAAACTATGGTATAAAAATGAATAGTTTTGATTACTTGTTTGTTATAGGGTATATATCGTTCTCTATATCAGGGTTGTTAAAAAACATACGAGGTACTCTGACATATCCTTTTGTATGTGTGCTATAACGGGGTTGTTAAAAACATACTCTGACATATCCTAGTGTATGTGTACTATATCGGGGTTGTTAAAAAACATACTCTGACATATCCTGTTGTATGTGTACTATTTACATTTAGAACATAATCCACTTTTTTCAGACAATCAGCAGTTGTTGAATATTCTATCAAGTGATGTTTTTAATCGTTAGGAATTTTCTAAGTTTACAGCAACATCACATTTTCGATTGACAACTGAGAGAACCATAAACAAGGCGGGATAATATTTAATTGGCACAGAATTTTTGATCAGCCAATGATCGAAAAAGTGGATTATGTTCCAAGTAAATTAAACATTATATATTCAGTAAAACTAGACAACATAGAGATAGTGACCATCTTAAATAATGGACAATAGGATGAAATGCCTTTCAGAGAATTTTCCTTTTACCTTGACCTATAACATAGAAATTTTCCAGCTGGCATGGAACTTCTAATTCAATCTTATTACCCCTTACATACATGCAATTTGTTCAATCTGAGTAAGATATAACAAACATGCAGGGAATAGTCTATAGTATAAAACTGATTATAAAGAGATCCAATATGACCTTCACATTCACTTGGTTCAAGGTCACTGCACGCCATTAACAAAAAAGCTTTGTTTAATAACAAGTGAAAAGCTGTCAATGTAACTGCAAACCAGGTTTTCTTTTGTGTGAACTGTATCCATAATCCATGTCAACCTGAATTGATAAACACTACCTACAGTATCCAGTTAAATGGAGTACCCTATATGCAATATTTTGCCAGAAAATGACTAAGTTTAAAAGCTGGTATTTTTTTCATAAATTATCAGAAATCAAAATTCTAGCAATATGCACACCTCTAATATTATGTACAACTGATCTGCAAAAGAACAACTTCCTATCTTGAAAACATCCGAATAATAAGGGTACCCTATATGCAATATTTTGCCAAAAAATGACTAAGTTCAAAATCTGGTACTTTTTTCATAAATTATTAGAAATCAAAATCTTAGCAATATGCACACCTCTGATATATGTACAATTGATCTGCAATTTAAAGAACAACTTCCTATCTTGAAAACTGTAGGAGGAGTTATCCGTACAATGAGAGTACCCTATATGCAATACTTTGTCAAAAATGACTAAGTTCAAAAGCTAGTATTTTTCATAAATCATCAGAAATCAAATTCCTAGCAATATGCAAACTCTGATATATGTACAATTGATCTGCAAAAGAACAACTTCCTATCTTGAAAACTGTAGGAGGAGTTATCCGTACAATGAGAGTACCCTATATGCAATATTTTGCCAAAAATGACTAAGTTCAAAAGCCAGTATTTTTTTCAGAAATTATCAGAAATCAAAATAAAAGCAATATGCACACCTCTGATATATGTACTATTGATCTGCAAAAGAAAAACTTCCTATTTTGAAAACTGTAGGAGGACTTATCCGTACAATGAGGGTACCCTTTTGGCAAACGCCCGCCCGCCATTTTTCCCCATTTCAATAACCAGATTTTTCCGTTGGAAAAACCCGGTTAATAAAAGTATTGGCCATATAAGGCTAAGTGGAGAGTATCTATATGCTCTTCAAAAAAGAATAATTGTGTGATCTGTTATGACCTTGGCCTACAAACATCATTCAAGGTCACTGCATACCTTTAATCAAAGGCACCATGTGGGAGAGTATAAGCCTGGTTGGAGCAAAGGGAGAGAAGATATGTACCAGACAAGGATTTTTCACATAATTTTGCTATGACCTTCACATTGGACCTTCAAAATTGGTTCAAGGTCACATAACACCCTTTAATCAAATGCTCTGTTTATTTGAAGCTTAAGTCAAATAGAGCTTAGTAGAATGAAAAAATGCTCAGAAAAATGGATTTTTGCATTGTCCAATATGACCTTGACCTACAACATCATTCAAAGTCACTGCACACCTTTGACTATTGACACTTTGTAAGTGAAGTATGAGCCAGATTGGACCAAGGGGGGGGGGGGGGGGGAAGATATTCTCCGGACAAGGATTTTATATAAAATTCTGCTATGACCTTTACCCTTGACCTAGAAACATGGTTCAAAATCACTGCACACCTTTTACCCAAAGGCATTCTGCAGGTAAAGTATGAGCCAAATTAGGCCAAAGGGAGAGAAGATATGCTCCGAACAAACGATCTTGGACAAACAGAGAAGGGACAGAAAGACAAATGGATGCAGACAGATGGACAGACTGATTGATCACTTTAGGGCACCCACAGAGGGGGTCCCTAATTATACTATTAACTAGGGGCTTGGTTGCTTCACCCCTCCACCCTTTTCTTAATCTCATAAATTTTACTTGATATGATCAAACTATTGCTAAACCAATGAAACTGTGCAGAAAAAATTAAAGTTTTACAATTACATGTAACATGCAAAGATTGTATGTTTTTCGACTGAAAATCACATAAAAATATGTCATTAGACTATTATTTGCATTAATAAATTGCAGTCTTCAAAGCACAAAAACTTTAATTTCATTTAAATTAATTGATGTGTCTCTGAAATTTTTTTAACAACTCTTACAACTTTGCTGATGGTTGCCGGAAGTGTCTTGTTAGGGCCCCACTTTGCCCTATAGTGATCATTCTGTCCATTCATTTGTCTATCTG
The DNA here is from genome assembly GCF_902806645.1 of Magallana gigas. NCBI lineage: Eukaryota > Metazoa > Mollusca > Bivalvia > Ostreida > Ostreidae > Magallana > Magallana gigas. Next base: position 27,983,202 of record NC_047559.1, read on the forward strand.
TCTTTCTGTCTGTCCGAGATCACTTGTCCAGAGCATATCTTCACTCCCCTTGGCCCAATCTGGCTTATACTTCAGCCAAAGAGTGCTTTTGGGTGAAGGGTTTGCAGTGAACCACATCTCTAGGTCTAAAGTTAAAGCTGAACACCGCTCGTAAATAGGCACCGTCAACTCACACCGGTACCTGGTGTATAAACCCTTCATTTTTGTTACAACCGATTGCACACCTGAAACTTGTGGCCGAGGTGTAGTATTCTTTTTGTGGTCTTTTGATTGTGTGCAATTGTTTCTTATTCTAAGTGCATATTCTGTTTGTAAATAATGCATTGACCGATTGATTTGATGTTAATATTCTCCTGGCTTGGAAAATAGTACGTAAAAGAAAGTGGGCGCTTAAGTTGTACATTCGGCAGGAATCTGGGCGCACAAGGAGAGTAAAAATTTCATCAATTAATTTTGAATATTTTTCGAATTATAACCGTTATTTGCTTTCTGTTGGATGTGGAATGAGTGGGAAAATATTTGAAATGCAAAAGGTTTTATCATAATATGGGTCTAAATATAGCAACACGATGCAATTCATGCAAACTCCTACTTATTTACAGCTGTCTTTAAATGATTTTGTTGTCTCTGGGTCTTCTCTCCACAAATTTGAAACGTGTAAAGATAACATATTTCAACATTGAAAATGTCGCTTTTAAAAAAAACATGGAGAGATGACCCAGAGATGACTAATTATGTACTTTTTCAAATTATTTTTGAAGGATAAAAAACAAAGTCCATTTATATGACAATGTTGTTTCAAACAGTACTTTATAGAGCATATATTGACAAGTCTCGCATGGCTCAGTGGTTTCGTCCTGGATTAGTGAATACAAACATTCAGTTTTTTAGGTTCAAATCCAGCTGGTGGTCTTTTTTTTTTTTAAATTAAACTTTTTTGTTTTAAATGTTTGTTATTATTACCATGATGTTGAATTATAATATACCGGTATATTTTAATTTGTTGTTATTGATTTCTAGATCTGCTGTATGAACATTATTTTTCTTATTACTAGTTTTTTAGGATATACACAATATAACTTCATTAAAATATGTTTACATTAACATTTCCAACAAGTTATCGGTTTAACTCTCATTGCCATTTTTTGAAAGCTTGTGAGTTTTTTAATAACCAAAATAGCCATGAACTTCGACTCTCAATTTAATCTATTTTTGTTGAAGCCTTTCGAGGTTATAGACATTTTAAATCCCAATTGATTCGTGTCGAGGATTCCTGCAAACTTACTATCTTGTGCGCTCACTTTCTTTTATAATTTCATTGCGACTGAGTAACATGGAGAGGCAAAATGAACATCCACACAGGTGAGACCTCTAGGAACTCTACAGCAAAGTACTTTGTACTGTTTAGAGGTCTTAGCCTTATATGGGGGTCATATGGACAGCAGTAATGAAAGATCATAAAGAGAAATATGACAAACAGTGCCTATTTACGAGCGGTGTTCAGCTTTAAGGTCATAGCAGAATTATACACAAAATCCTTGTCTGGGTTATATCTGCTATCCCTTTGGAATAATTTGGCTCATACTTCACTCACAGAGGGTCTACAGTTAATGGGTATGCATAGACTTTGACTGAAAATTGTAGGTCAAGGGTCAAATTGAACCACTCAAAATCTTTTTTTCCAATCATACGGTATACTTTCCACTTAGCCCTATTTGGCTCATACTTCCCATTTATAAACAGAGCTTTTGACTAAAGTGGGTTGTGACCATAAACCAATTTTCAAGGTCAGATGTGAAAGTCGTTGCATAATTATATTAAAAATCCTTGTCCTGAGCACATCTTCTTTCCCTTGGTCCAGTCTTACTTATACTTCATCCACATGATGCCTTTGATCAAAGGGTATGCAGTGACCTTGAATGATGTTTGTAGGTCAAGTGTCCAGGTCATATAGGATCACACTAAAATCCTTTTCTTAACAGCATATATATATACTCTCCAGTTAGCCCTGTATGGCTAATACTTTACTTATACAGTGATTTTTGGTTCATGGCGTGCAGTGACTTTATACCAAGTCAATGTGAAGGTCATAGCAAATCTCTTTATTATCATTTTTAAACCATAGATTATATTCCAATTGCTTATATTGCTTAGACTGACAAAAAAAATGCCTGTATCTAAGGGGTAATGGGATTGAATTAGAAGTTCTTTTTTTTTAGTTTTTTTAAATATAGGTCAAGGTCAAAGCAAAATTCTCTGAAATTCTTTTCATCCCATTAGCGGAACTTTTTGAGATTGTCACCATCTCAATGTTGTCTAGTTAACAATTAAAATTGAGATTCTACCTGTTAATGGCTTATAGAAGTACCCCAATATGCAACACTGGAAAAAACTAGCATTCAACAAGCCAATTCTGTCCACCAGTCGACCAGTATTTATAACCTCCTCAGGCAAATTCATGGATATGTAATGTTTTGTATTTTACCTTATGCTAATTTGTAAGGTCATTATTGGTTAAAAGCCATCAAGTACATCCATACACTCTAAAATATCCCTCCCCCTGTGCATTATGATGCAATTCTAATTACCTATTAAAAGCAATATAAGCCAAAATAAAATGTTGTATTAACTACTGTACATATGAGAATCACTTGTCTTTATCGCTCCAGGTGGGTTATATCTAACAACTTGTACTCCCCCGTCCTTTGGGGCTTTAACACACTCAACCCTCACTGCTCTTGCATTGGGTCAACATACATGTATTCTGTTATCTACAACTCAGGAAAATGGAGATATGCTCCATCTAACCTAGTCCATCTCTGAAGATTATTCACCATGATGAATAATTGCCTAGAATGATAGAAGCGGGAAGAACAGCAATAATACATGTATATTGATGAACTGAAATTCTACATGACCCGATACTACTTGGCAATTCACAACCTGTACATGCAATACTAAATCAATAATTTTTAATAGAAAATTTGGATTTTACTTCCAATTTAACCATTCTCTATCTTTTCTTTAAAGTTATGAGCATTTTTATCTAATTCTACTATTTTCTATCAACAAACAAGTAGAAAACACAATTTGAGGAGTTTTTTTTATTTTAAATAATGGCATCACATGTTTACTTTCCCTTCTTAGTTTTAAGTTTTCTCTGGTAGAACTCGAGTTCTTTTCCCTCCAAAATGTAACCGTCACATCGACCACACTGTCCTGGGCGGGATGCCACTTTAGCTGTTGAAAAATAAGAGAAAAACATTACTGGTATAATCACTACAATACTGCTTCTGGTAATCTTCGTCCTACAAGCATGGAATTCAGAATCCGGTAATTGTCCTGCATTTTGTGACAAGCACTTCTCAGGATAATTCATAAAATTCATCATGTATCCACATCATATTCCACAAAAATTACTTAAGACATTTCTTTATTTTGAAGCCTTAAAATAATTGATTAATTCTATGTTTGCTGCATTGAAAAATAGACCTAGTATGAACGACCTAGTATGAACACCTTTATGCAACTAACACCTTTATGCAACTAACTCGGGTAATCTTAATCCTACAGACATGAATGGAAATCAGAATCCGGTAATTGTCCTGCATCTTGTGACAAGCACTTCTCAGGATATGTTTTAAAATTCATCATTTAACCACATTATATTGCACAAGAACTAGTTTACTTCCAAAAGTTTATATAGTACAATAGAGCCAGCTTATCTAAGAGTCTAGGTAAACTATGGGTTTTTTTCCTTCTGAATAACAATTTCCTTGACTTTTTGTTTTAATAAATCTCACCACCGTCTCCACACTGAAAATAATAACCTATGCTTTTTAATAAGAACAGGTTATTTGTACGTGGTCTATTGTAAATTGTATCAGTTTTAACTTCAAGTCCTGTGTCAAAAGATTACACGAACAGCGACAAACTGATTTTGATATTAGCACATAGTTTAGGTTCATCAAGTCATTTACAGACACTAGGAACCAAGCAAGATGTGCTCCTAGACCTACACACCTGGTAAAATTAATACATCATGATAATGATCAGGGGTCAGAATTTTTGTTTAATTGGAAGATGTATCTGCATCAGCAGGGGGTATCAGTCATAGTAAACTGTACTCTCCAAATACAGACTTTGTGTTTCACTCTGGGAAGGTTACACATGTCAGAAAAACACTGCAACAGCAAAGAGTGATGTCTTGATCAAGGTTAAGAACAATGCTGGCTCATACTAATATCCTTCAGAAAAAAAAATAAGAGAAGAAATACCAAAGATGAAACTGATACGCACAATTGATACAACTCCTTGCCAAAAAAAATAAATACCTTGTTACCTCTTTCAGAAGTTCATGTTCTCAATCACAGACTCGTGTAGGGGAATCCGAACTAACTCATCACCAGAGGTCATTAACAGAGTAAACTAAGTGTTGTAGTAAATAACAATATAGACCTCTGGCCTTGACCCTCAAGTTACCTCAACCAAACATGAAGTCTATATTTTTGTACATATGCCAGTCCAGTAGAGAAATAAATCTTTTTTATTTGATTTTATTTTATGAAAGTAATGTGAATTTAATATTTTACGATGGTCATCAACATAAGCACTAAAATCCATTTAAAATGTATCTGCATCAGCAGGGGGTATCAGTCATAGTGAACTGTACTCTCCAAATACAGACTTTGTGTTTCACTCTGGGAAGGTTACACATGTCAGAAAAACACTGCAACAGCAAAGAGTGACATTTATCCCTTGATATATTAATACTAAATAATCATATTTCAGTGCCTCCTTCTCAAAAAGCTCTAAACTCCCACCTCTTTAGAACAAAAAGCTAATTTCATTTAATAGTTAATTAAATTTGAAGTATCTCTACTTTGATTAAAATTATCCCCTTCCCCATTTATTCAACAATATCCTTTAACAACATACCAAATTTCTTTATGTGATCAAAATTATAAATATTTTGGGTTTTTGGATAAGGAAGTATTTCCCGCCTTCCTAGAAAAGTCAAGCCATTGTTTTCCCCCAGTCAGGAAAAATCATTTATACATAACTAATTAACTAAATGATAATCTCTCTCAGATGTTCGTTTTGTCAATCACAGATTCATGAAGGGGAATCCGAACAAACTCATCATTAGAGATAATCAAGAGCTTCATGTTCTCTTGAATGTTTACAATAGCAGGTGAAAGTCTATCTGACATGGAACTACCTATCCCAAAGGATACAACACATCATACTACCTGCTGAAAGCCAAAACTATACCCAGTACTACTTATCTAACACATGGCACTAATCTAGCCCAGGATCTTGAAGGAAAGCTTTTATTATCCATGTTAAATTTGACACACCACCTCTTACATCAAAATACAACAATAACCAATTCTTTTTTGGCCCAACTTGTTGAACAAAATGCTATTTCCACAAAGAAAAACCTACCACAACAAATCATTAAATTCCAGTTTCTTTAACGTGCTATATACATCAAAGGCTAAAGCGAAATCTGAAGGTTTTCAAGATTTTGATGTGAACCAAGATCAAAATCTGTCAAAGCATTCAACAGTATGATTCAACCCTGATCTCTGACCCAGAATGGTAGAAAGGTTGCAAGAAGAGCTGTCCTTGAGATTAATTATAAATGGACCAGCACTGTACATTTACAACACAAAAACTGCAGTTTTCAGAACTAAATACCATGATAGCAACATATGAATATTCAAGCAGATGTATGTATAACATGCTTCATCATGGAGCAGAAACAGTGTATATTTACTTTGTTTGTGCTCAGTGTAACTATGACAAAGCTATTCCTTGGAATGAGTTAACCAGTGTCAGAACGACAACTGAACAACATTCCTCGCTTCTATTTTTTCTTCATCGCACAAAACCGCATTTGCATACCATCTCTTTAGTACTAATTCTATATTTATAGTTTAACAAGAGGACAACCAGTCATAAATGAATTGAATAAATAATAAACTAAACAATGCACATAGATTGGCCAACATCTGAGATACTCAGTTGTCCATAACCATTTTTATACCTAGAACTCGTCCAGCTGAGAATTGATCGTCCAGGGCATGTTCAACCTTGGCCAGCTTTTCTCTCTCGGCATACTTTCTCTTTGTCTTTTTGGAGGCCGACTCCAATTTCTTCAGTACAGCTTCCTCTTTTTCTGCCTACAAAAGTTTGCAAAATATTTACAACCAAGAATAAAATATTTCAATATCAATAAAGCACCAACTTTGTACAATCAAACCTATCATTACAATAAAACCCTGATATAGCCTTAACCTCTGCTTTACACCGGACTCTACACACAGTCTAGCCTATTATTCTGCTGCAAGATACTGCCAGTGTTCAGGTGTAAAGAACAGTGTAGATCAAATGTAAAATATCCTTATATCTTTAATTTCATTCTTACAAAACCATTTCATCTCATTCTGATATGAAAGCAATCTAAACCACAAATTGGAATTTAATATTTGGGTGTCTCAGATACTTAGGAAGAGGGGGACATTCAAATCACCATCTCCGAAGAGTTCTGCAATTAATTTTTCCACCACGATGAACCACATCAACATAAAATTGATGCGGTCGTAAAAGTGGAGAGTATCAAACATATCCTTCATAACCAGAAAACATGTAGTTTCTTTATTCCCCGCCCCCCAAATACTTTGTTACAGACAATATGGAAGTTTAATGAGAGAGTTAAATTTCCTCTTTAGTTTACTTTCTATGTGTCTCAGAGACTTAGGAAGAGGGGGACATGCATATCTCCATCTCCGAAGAGCTCTAAAATTAATTTTTCCACCACGATGAACCATATGAACATAAAATTGATGCGGTTGTAAAAGTGGAGATAATCAAATACATCCCTCATAACCGGAAACTTTTAATTCTCTTTATGAAAACAGGAATTCTTGTTTCAGAAAATATGGAAGCAATGAAATCACTGAATCTCATCTTCGAAGCATTTCCTAAATTGATCTTTCACACTTTAAATTTCCATATTTAACCAATTTGGTTTAAAATGGTCAGACAGTGTGATCTTACTTTTGTAAAAAAAAAAATATTCATTTCAATCTTACCAAAGTTTGGACTAATACTGATTGTAACAGACCATGATGTTAATGGTAATCAATAATAAAATCACCCCCGGAACAGTCTGTATTCATATACCACAATTTTCATTCACGTCAAGCCACTAATCCAGCTAGCCATGCCAAGCAAATTGTGGACAGACAGTAGAAATTTAACTATAGCTTCAATGAAACATATACTTCCACAGAAACACTACTGCACACAACTTTTTACCCTACATTTCAAAATTGATACATAAATCTATGTAGAAATCTTGACTTCTAAATATACAATCAGAAGCTGGATTAATTTATGGGTCACTTGCAAAACTACTTTCGAAGATTTTTAACTAAAACAATATTCTTTATTTACTATTCAGACTAAAAATATCTGAAAATAATTTCAAGTACCTACCAGCATTTAAATTTGGTAGTTAATTTGGTAGTTCAGTTAAATAATTGTACTATCACTTCTACCAATTTCATAGGTTATAAAATTTTAAAGTATATATTTATATATCAATTCATAGCTTTACATGTCTCTCATACTCAAGGACAGATGACAATCAGAGATAAAAAGATCATCACTTTCAATACAGCCGAAAGATGGTGAAAAACAAATCATCACCTTGTCCATCTTCCTTGACAAACTTTTTTCTTTTGTAAAGTGAAAATTTCTAAATGTATAACTATATATTATAAATTGAAATTTGAAGATTTATACAATCCTTTTTGTAAACATATTTTCGTTCTACTTCAACAAAAAATATTTTTGTTCTACTTCAAAGTATACATTAATTTGTAAGCCAAGACAAATATCTCTATACAAATATTTCCTACTATTTATTACTATCAGTCTCATTAAAGCTAACATGGATTCAATAAGTAAACAGAAAAAAAAAAAAAAAACCTTGTACACAAAACATTTCAGAAGACTTTCAGCAGTTAAAAAAGGGCAATTGCTTCAAATTGTAAAAAAGAAAATCTCTATGCATTTTCTTGTCCCCTTTTCCTTCAAGACAATGACACCTTTTCATAATGCGAAAAAACCTTGCAGTGTCCTTTGTTGACGTACTTAATACAATTTCAAAAATAATGTTTGAAACAAGTTTTAGATACATCTTGGCCATCCAGTAAAAGTACTACTTGCCATTCAGACATATCAGCAGAGTTTGTAATACATCACTGGCATCAGCCGAAAGATGGTGAAAAACAATCATCATTTAAGTCTTCTGGCAATGGCATGAAATGCACATACACTATCTAACTCAATAACTACACAACAACCCTTACCAATTTCACTCCAGCCTTCCTCCCCAAAGGCTTGGCATAGTGAGCCTCGTACCACTGTCGGAATGGGGTGGCATCAATCTGCACAATACAGGATTTGACAAGAGTCTTGGTTCTGACCAGTTCATTGTTGCTGGCATTGTAGACGACGTCAATGATACGCGTCTTTCTTGTGATAGCCTCTGATCCCCAAGCGAAGTTCCCTGATTCCAGACGAAGGGCTCGGTATTTTTTGTTGCCACCCATTGTCCGCACCGAGTGAATTCTGCGGTTTCCCAGCTGCACACATTAATTTGAATTTGAGCATTTATTGAATTGTGAATATCTCTAGAGCTACTTAATTTGATCTTTTATAGTTTTTTCTAGGTTAGAAATACAATGTATTGTACTATGAATGTAATTGTCACCTTGGTGTTAGCAGCTGGACGACCCAATTCAAACTTTCTCTTCTTGCGGATCTGGGTCATACGCCCACCCGTCTTCCTCCTCTTGTGCCATTTATCACGAGATATACCTGAAATTCAAAGCACCAGACTCTAGTCACATTAGATTACCTTGCCTTCTTAATCACTCACAATCATACATACAAACTTGACCTACGAAAAACAGGGTATCAAATACAAATATCTTGTATTTACAATTAATTAAACACTACTGGCGCCAGTATAGCTGCAGCAATATGCAACAGCTCATATTCAGATATCTCCTTATCCTACCCTGACCCATACTTTCACTCTAGCTTTCAACCACCAATTTTTCTTGAAGTTTATACCAATATACCTATATTAAAAAAAGCTCATAAAAACCTTGAGTAATTAAGGTACGAGTGATGCTTTACCAGTATCCCAATTAAAGTGCCGAGAAATGTTCCGCTGATTTTCTGACTACATGTGATTTTTCAGCAAAAATCAGCAATACCGAGAAAAACATCGCCAAGTAACTCGAATTTATAAATAATCGAAGCTGAAACTACTTAAACAGAAACCCTTCTTCATTCCTTAATTATTACCCTAACACTGCCTTACAACAAAATGATACTGGCGATAAGTTTTAATGATGATTGTCAAAGATTTGTTAAGGCAAACAAAACTTCACCGTACCCATGATGGCGATTTAACCGGAAAAGGAAGTGTGTAAGTTGTATTCAAGAGTTATTGGCCTTCCACAGTTCAATATATCTCAAAACCAGTTTTTACGTGTACAGAGGGATAGTTTCAAAATTGTTTTTTTTCTCTTCAGATCTTTAAGGCCAGTGAGGTCAGGGATCGGGAAATTATTCAAACATCTTAAAGTGAGCTTAGTAAACATGGTAAAGTATAAATAAAAAAAGCCTCTGACACCTCAAAATGCGCAGATCAAAAAAAAAAATTCTGGGGGGGGGGGGGGGGGGGTATGAGGGATATGGGGGTGGGGTGGGGGTGCCCAAGGAATATTTGCGGTAATTTTCTATGAAAATTTATGATGGTATGAGCCATTTGTCGATATTTAATTGGATAAAATTACATTATAATCAAAATACTTTCACCATTTTAGAGTTTTTAAATTATTGATTGACAATATTTGACCACACATGAAGTGGTCAAATTTTTTGGAAAAGTAAAAATGATTAAAGTCCAAATGTGATTTGAACTCATGACTTATACATGTAGATCCGCAAGTAATTCTCTAACTCACTGCACTATGCTGTTCACTAATTAAGCATGTTAAGGCATCTTCGCTAGCCAAGGGTTTACGATGTACTCCGCTCCTCTATAGAGAATCGGAGTAGATCGTATACCCATGGCTAGCAAAGTTGGCTGTTAAGTGGAGACATAAAAGAAATAAATAAGAAATAAATGTCTTTGCTGTAAGGTAACTAATTTGGGGGGGGGGGGGGGGCAATACTTAAAAGTTAAAAGAATCATACTTGAATTTATTAAATATTTTGATATGAAGTACATCACAATAGGTAGGTGTCCCATACCACCCTTAATATATGAACTGGTTTTCATCAGACTGTTCTTCCATCAATTTAGCAACCAAACTACTCATGTACTGCGTACCAAGGGACCAACCTAGACCCAAATTTCAGGGAGACTTCACTTCTCCCTCAGTCTGTGAAATTTACCTCACCTTGTCAAATCTTGACTTAAAATAGTAGTGGTCAATTTTATACTGCATGTTTATTAATTTCCCTAGGAAGAAGGGTTTTGTATAAATATACAGCAATGTCAGCAATATACAGATATATCAAAGCTAATTTTTTTTCTTTCTTAATTTAATGGTGGCTTATAACAAATAATATATTTTTTTAAAAAGGATAATCTGATATGGCAAATTTGTTGAACACCTAGCCTTCTTTAAAATTATACACTACCTGTCTTGATCTATAGATAAAATCAAAAGAAGACAATATTTTTTAGAGATCTTAAGCTTTATTTCATCAGAACAAAGTACACCTTTCATGATATGCAATGCATGAGCACATGTGAAGATTTTCAATTTGTGAATGTACATGAAACAGAGTTGCCAAGACAAATTTGAGTACAATTCATTTATGTAACAAATACCAGGTAATTCATATTAAAATGACACAAATTCAATTACAAGTGTATTGATACATTAATTCCTTGAGATATAAATTTAGATTTCCCAAAAAATAAATACATAATCTATAGGATTCTTATGTGTACAATTCCATTATTTATAGAATTTTTTTTGCACAATATGATTGCAGGTTATTGTTTTTCTTGTTTTCTTTTTTCCGTAGAAGATATTACAATCACAGTAGTATACCATTCTCTGTCCTTCAATAACATAAGAGTTTTGAACTTTTGTTCTACCCCCAAACCATGGAACAGAACAAGAGATATATTAAGAATCTATTACATGTATTAACATGAAATCTAGTACAAATCAACAAATTGAAACAACTAACCTATCTTTAACATTATTGCACCTTTGTGTGTTTTCTTGAAAAGAAACACACTTTTTATATAATAAATGATAAATGGTCAAAGAATAAAGTTCAATCTTACATTAGTTAAAAAAAATTGGCACAAATCTCAGTACTATTGAATATGTTGAGACTTCTTTTTCGTTCTAATCTTACCCAAGTGCCTTATGAAATATGCTGGGTTTTTTTTTTGGTAAATCAAATTGGTAAATATATCATTAACCAAAAAAAAAAACCCAAATTAAACTGTCAGAAGACTGTACAGTAATGTTCCCCCCAAAAATGTACCTCATTTTGTTCTAGACAGTCATTAATTTTTTTTTTTAAATCATTTTACACTGACCCTATAAAACTTAAAGAATATCATTTGGGACATTATTTAAATTGCAAATATCAAGTTTCTTCTTGTATGGCATTTAGACACATGATGAACATGAGGATATATATGAAATTATGATCCAATGCAGTGTACTGGTGTAAAATGGACTAGAGGAACACCGTTTAAAAAAAAAATCATGAAACTGATTACTAATTACTTAAATTCTGATGACACTAAAATCATAATATCAAACTTAACAACAGCTACTGAGTATACCAGTCAAGATTTAACATGCAACACAATGAAAAGTTGGAAGATTCTGAATGTTAACCATACAATGCAAAGTATAATTCATTTGAATGGTTATTGAGAATAATTTGTCGGCAGATGGAACTAACAAATTAGGGTCTTATTTCAATCCCATGATCCCCATTCACAGCTTTGTTCTAGAAAACCCTTATCTTTTTGCAACATATCCACCCCCAGCCCTAAAAAAAATCAATTGATAGGTATCTATTCTAATGAAACAAAGATCATAAATGATGATGATGATATCATTGATATCAGACTCAATGATTCAAAATGACGGTGGATGATTTCTTTTTAAAAATACATACTTTTGTTTATCAGAATTGGCAACAGTATAGAGACTCTACAAGAGCATTCAAGCTAATACAAGTCCACACAAATAACTGGGTTAATTAAAAATACAAAACAGTGACAATCTCTGAGTGTAGTACATGCTATCCAATTATATTTACATCATATTTCATTACAGTGACTGCTTAAAATTACATAATGCTTGAGACATTATGACATACATGTACTACCGGTACTTCCTGAAACTGAGGAAACTCAATATTGGACATAATGTAAACACTCTCCCACTACAGGGAGAATTCAGCTGTAAAAGGGTGGGATTCAATCCTACAGAGAAGGACATGTAACAAGACATACACATATAGATGAATAATTATTCAACAAAAAATTTAAATTAATCAACCTTTCCCACAAACTAAACAAGAAAGGAAGCACTACTGATTATATATTTTTTTGTTTTGCTAACAAATTATGTTTTAATTAACCATACATTGTATGTCAGTACCAAACAAATACATATATAATTCAACACACCACAAAAAAAAAAGTTTACTGAAATCAACAACGGTCTGGTCATGTTTCAGACTGGACAGAAGAAGATAGAGGTACATGCGCCAGACACGGTACATGCATCTATTGTCAGTACATTTACTGAGACTTCAGGTTCACTGAATCAAATGAAATAATTCACTGACAATCACACAAATTTAACTCAACAATACATGCTTTGAATCGGTAATAGTCATCATGAGAAGAGAAGATTGTAACAAATTAATTTCCTAATAACTACATGTAAATCAAGACCAAGAAAATCAACAATGTCAGAAAAAAATCCACTTTTTAAAAAAATTTAAAACTTTTTCACTCTCTATTCCATCTTTTTTTTTTAATATAATTTTATATACACATGTATATCAGAATTTTAAAAGAGAAGGAAAAATAAAGTTTATCACAATTCATTAAAGATACTAGCTATCTCAGCACCATCAACCGTGATGTAGCCCCGTGTATTGGTTAAACCCATCTGTCTGTGTAGTTCAACATCACAGGTTGTAAATTCAAGCAAGAGATCCTTTTGTCGCAAGCCTTAGAAATTGTTCTGTCTTTTCTTCTTGGCATCGATTGCATCCAAAATGGGTTGCCTCTTTGCTTGGTAACGTGCTCGCAATTCATCAATTTCTCTCTCCATTTCTGGGTCAAGATCGGATAGCCTTGATTCAAGTTCTTCATACGACAAATTTCTTAACTGGAAAAAATAATATTAAAACTTAGAAGTACAATATTTTCCCCCAGTTTTTGCTAAATAAACAAAGATGATATTTTTTTTTAATATGGGGAGAAATATAAAACATTAACATCAAACAATTAATATAAAACTGCCTTTTTGAAACTGAATCCCAATTACCAGTAATTAATTTAATTGTTATACCCATTTTTCAATTTACATATACATGTACATGAATTAGAAATCAGAGAAACATGCTTAAGCCATGCTGTTATGAAAGTTCAAGGGGAAGAAGAAATCTTTACAAGATAGACAGATCGTTCAAAGGGTAAATAAAAATACACGTCAGTGATTGTCATGTATGGTAAATTGAACTAAAATATAAATTGATGCCCTTGGATATACGTTATACTACCCTAACAAAATTACATACAACTCATACTGAATTTTGTTAAGACTGAATAATTTGTGTACCTCAAAAAATAACATATAGAGAGTTGATACACCACATGTATACATACATGTAGTACAAATACCGTGTGTTTTTCCTTCATTTTTCAGCTATCACATAAATTAATATACTTACGAAATCAAAATCTCCATCAATGAAAGACCGTTGGGAATGGTGAGGGGGTGTGACATGTTTGATGGGCGGGGCCATCTGGGGCTGGGCCCTGGGTGGTGCCACCTTGTCCTGCTCCTTCTTCTCAAAGTGGTCGAGGTAGGCCGGTCGGTATTTCTCCTTGCCCTCAGTTCCTGTGTCATGCCCTGTCAATCACATACTACCTTTATACACAGAGTGGAACAATAAATGCTAAAGAAATTACCAAAGTACTATCCAGAAAAATATATCTTTCTCATTTCCAAAAACTAATTTTTACACTTTTTAATAAATTTTCCAAAGGAATAATACTTGTTCTTACTTAATCTTACTCAATCTTCACACATTTACTCAAAAACAAAATACGTACATATACTGTTCATCAAAAAATAATCTCAAATTCAGAATATTCTATTTTAATCAATTGACATATCACTGTGTGTAACAAGAATGATTAAAAGAATCAGAAATATTGTTCTGTCACAAGGACACATGTCCAGTTTTCACAAATCCACAAGTTATCAACAAAGAAGTAGAAACCTATAGCGTTTTGGTTACATATCATGATCAGTGGATTTCGATCAGAGTTTCAGAGTTCAGCTCTGAATTGAGTAGTAAACATAAGAAAAGAAAATATCATGCATGAAATCTCAATATCTTTAACATAGGGCAAACCATTCATATAGTTCAAAGACCTGAAAACAATTGGCTTAGAAACCATCTATGTTGAGGACTCATATTGTTCATGATGCAAAAATGAGGAGAATGAAATGAAGTGATAGGGAAAAACAAATTTTAAAACGTCATAGATTAAACGAATATAGAAGAGAAGCTGAGATACAATCTGTTTTATATATAATGATAATTACTGGCACTACTACTGCTGCTTTTGTAGCCGGAGTCACGGGGAGTTTTCACTATTGTGTCACATCCTTTTAGGCAAAAATCATTTATAAATGAACTCAATTAAGATTACCAGTAAATTTTTTTCTCATTCTTTTTATTTCTTTACCATTGGTCAATCATCACTATTGCAGTATTTAATATATACAATGCACAAGTAGCCTGAATATCATGAAACTAAACATTGGTTTTTCTTTAAAGTTTAGATATACATGTACACTATGAAATTTAGATACTTGTACTACAGTTTCTGAAATGTCACTTAATGCCTATCAGTTTTAACCAATTAAACTCATTTGAAAAATTCATGATCAAGATTTTGAAAAAAATTTCAGATGTACAAGAACTTACGTTTCATGGTTGAGTCATCCTCCGAGTCCTCGTTGATGACCAGTGTGCCGAGATCGGACTCGACGAGTGTGTTTGCCTCGCTGTTTACCACAACAGTTCCACTCTCACTCTTACTCAGGGTTCCTGCAAAACAAATGAACCTTCATTCTATAAAGACCTATACACTAAAAAAACTCTCATATATAAATGCAAAGAGTTTATGTAAGATCATACAGTACATTTGCTTGCTCTTGTATATAATGTACCTGATGAGGATTTCATGGTTGAGTCATCGGTTTTCTTCATGGTTGACCCGTGATCAACATCATCATCTCCATCCTTTTCAACAGAGAAAACACAAATTAGAATTCATTTTGAGATTTCTCTTTATTTTTAGTAACGTACACATGCACAACACAAATGTTATTTTTCTGTTTCTGATACCTCACAAACTACTACGATTCTGAAGTACCACATTATTTTGGCAATTTATATATCATCTGATCCTGGTACCAAAAATACTTTATTCAAGGAAAAATTGTCAAAGTTTTTTGGAGAAATCCAAGTGTTTGTTTACTGAGAAAAATTCATTTAACAAACTTTCAAAATATTTGTTTATCTAAATCATCCTAGCTCTTAAGAGGGAAAGGAAAGAACAAATATTGAAACATCTAATACAACCATTAGGCAGGGACACATTGTGTCTGACAACTCACCGAATCATCACCGTTGGTAATGATGCTGTTTTGTGCTGCCTGGATTTCTTTGGCGTCGTTAATCATTTTGTGCAATGCTTCTCGTGGTTTTGCATTTTGAATAAACTCATGCTACAAAATCAAATTAAGAAAATGTCAAATTCCCTCATACCAGTTACCTATCATAAAAGATATCTCCAGGATAAATAGTACACTGTATAAGCTGCACATTATTAGGGAGGCTAGGTGGTCAAAACACTTTTAAACACAATACATGTCTTTTTGGCTATAAACTATCATTTAATAAATAAAAAATACAATAATTTTAGCATTTGAACATTTTCCTATTAATCTTTATAGAGATATCTTTGTCCAAAGGAGGTAAATATAGCCCAAAAAATGGTCATGACCATCCAGCCCTCTTAAAGGGGCATGGTCACGATTTTGGTCAAATTTTGTTTTTCTATTTTTATTATTTACAATGCTTTAGAAATGCATTTCTAATAACCAAATGAAATTTGAGAGTCAGTTGTTAATTTATAAGCAAGATACAGAGCTCAGAATTCTTTGTCATGTAAACTAGGTTCATGCCCTGTTTTTGTTTACATAGGTTCAAAAGCAGTAAAAAAAACTTTCTCAAGCTGATTTGTCTATCTTTTTATTCATTTTAAGTATAAATAAACGGTTCCTTACATTTAACATATTCGTTTTAGGTCTAAAATTGGAATTTTAACTTCAACATTCAAAATGTAAACAAAAGCTTTGTTTACACAGCAAAGATTTGTAACCTCCGTTACTTGCCTTTAACTCAACAAATGACACTCAAATTTTGGTTGCCTTTCAAAAATGCATTACTGAAGCTTTGTAAACATTAAAATCGGAAAAACAATTTTTGCCCCCAATCGTGACCATGCCCGTTTAAGCCCATAGATTTAACTAGTAAGTTAAATCCTACCTGCATGAGTTCAGCTGCTGAGACCCTTTGCTCCGGGTTTTTGACAAGACATTTCGAGACAAAGTCTATGAATTCTGGGGACCATTTATCAGGGTTTCGGAATGATGGGGGTGGTTTTGTTGGGATCATGAATATTGCCTAAAATGAGAGTTTAAGAAAAAATCTCATAAAACAGATTCTTTGAATATACATGTAGTTATCAATTCAATCAAATATAATGCAAAGATGCAAATAATCAATTACTTGCAAGGACAGGTATTTGAACAAGTTTTACTCAAATATATGAAATTGTTGATCAAGGATATGCACATGAACTACTTTCATATCTAATTTGAAATCTCACAGCTGTTTAAGTTATTATACATATAAAATCTTTTAACTTTTAACTCTTTCTTTTTCATAATTATAGTTTGTTTTAAAGCAACTTCTGCAGTTCTACATAAATTCAATGTTAAAAGAACATACCCTCATAGGATGAATGTCACCATAAGGTGGTTTGCCCTCGGCCATCTCCAGCGCAGTAATACCTAAAATATTGCAATTAGATAAAATTTTCATGTTCTCCTCCCATCCTCTGACTCAATAAAAAATATTCAATTTTTGGCCATGTAGTTAGTGGTTGTTTTCCTTTGCCAATCTAACAAATTTGTACATGTATCTACTGTCCCAAAATACACTGTGCTTGTGATTCAAATCAATCATCTTTTTTTGTGAAAAACTATTGTAAGGTGTGCTATCCATCTCTCTGTAAATCTGTCTTAAAATGTCTTATATTTGTTAAATGTCAACTGCATAAGCTCAGTTGTGAAAATTAGCCACCAACGTCCAAAAACTATGGTAGTTTTTCAGTGGTAACTTGCAAAATAAAGTTGTCACAAATAAAAAATTGTTTACAGTACTCTATAAATGTATATCAATTGAACAGTTCTAAGGTCACCTACCTAAACTCCATATGTCTGCCACACAGTCGTATCCGATCTCCTGGATCACCTCAGGAGCCATCCAGTATGGTGTCCCTATCACAGTGTTTCTTTTGGCCATAGTGTCCTGGTGTAAAATAATACATCACATTCATAATTCTTTTTTAGTTTTCAGATGTCAGGTTATTACATTCATTTGTTGTATGCTACGAAATCAATATCAATTGGTTTTAACTAATTATCAATTATTAGTCTGTATGAGTCCTGACATAATTGCAGTACATTTACAGTTAGCTGTCTTGGTACCCCATAGTCTAGATGTTTATCCCTTTTAACCAACTGGAGTGTATATAAACTAGCTTAAAAATCAAACACTCTTATTCCACTGCTAAGTACACAGTACACTCACAGTAAGCTGTCCTGCCACACCAAAGTCTGCCAGTTTGGCGTGGCCCTCCGTGTTCAGCAGGATGTTGCCTGCCTTGATGTCCCTGTGGATCTTCCTCCTGGAATGTAGGTACTCCAAGCCTTTCAGAGCATCGTAGAGTATTGTAGCAATCTCCTCCTCTGTTAACTGGATTATCAAGGGTTACATTCAGTTAAGACATCATTATGTATAATACTACATGCACACATCAATAGAAACATCAATTGAACATGGTATGTGACTGGATCTAATTTTCATGGTGTTCACTGCTCATTATCAATACATGTATCAAACATAGAACAGTATATATCTGTTTATGACAAAATGATATAGGTACATATATCGACACACACAAAAAGAGAAAAAATAAAAGTTTCTTGAATTTTCTTTTTAAAACATAAGCAGAATTTTTTAAAAGCTTTATGTAGATGAAACCTTTTTTGTCATAATATTGAGAACATTAAATCATGAACAGTCTATACTTTCATTCCCCCCAAAATTTCAATTTTTCTAAAAAAAAAAAAAATACAAGAAAATAAACAGGAACTCCATAAAATATTTTTGATATGAAAATCACTACCTAATGTACAAGCGTGTCCATGTTCATGTAACTTTACATAATAATGTAAACATCCTTTGGGTTGTTTACATGTTACAGGAAATAGCTGTAATACATACTGTTTTATTGCGTAATCTCATTATGTCTGACACTGAGCCAGCTCCACAATACTCCATCACAATCTAAACAAAAAAAAAATAAATACATACATGTACACTAGTTCACCCTTCATAAATGTAATACACATAAAAAGTATCATTAATTCTTAGGGCACGTGTAAAATGCATGTTTTAATTTCAATTCATGTTGATATCTGCTAATCTTTAAAAAAAAAAAGGACATTCAATAATTTTCATCAACATTCTTTAAGCAGTATTTTCCTTCTTACACAATCAAAAAAATGGGTAGCCAATTAAAATAATGATACGTCCATGAAGATAATACTGGAATATTGATTGATTTATTGAATTCAGGTTTCAATACACTGCAAGCCTTACCCACAAGTCTGTGTTCTTGAAATAACTGCCATAGTACTTGACTATGAAGACACTATCACACTGCTGCATAATGGAGATCTCCTTGATGATCTCCTGCAGATCTGTGTCCACCGGCACTTGTTTGATGGCCAGGACCTGGCCCGATTCCTTGTGAAGCGCTTTGTAAACGCTGCCATAGGATCTACAGAAACAGTCACAGAACATTAGTTTCTCCTCGATATCAGAGGGAAACACGTACATCTCATAAAACACTGGCTTAATTGTTTATCATTATCATTATAGTTTACATTTAAGATTACTTTTAAAATTTGAATTTCAAAGAAATGAAAACAATTTGAAAATAGTAAGACTATAAATGGAAAATATTGCCATTCCAATTTAATTTTTTATAGGTATATTTGCACTGATTAATTAATGTGTACTTAAAAATCAGGGTTCTTTACTATCAGATTAGAGCCAATTCATAAGAAATTATAACACACTTTCAGTAAGAGAATTAAGTACTAAAGGAAATGAGCAGTACATGTAGTAATTCAAGTGCATATTTCCATGTCTTAAGAATTTGTGAAGATATATTAAGTAAATGTTTACACCAGGTATAGTTATTGAGATAGAGATTTCCTGATACATATTGCCAAACTACACTTTCAAGTCTGCTGTTAGTAAATCTAGGTGAAGGTTCCCATTAATGTGTATGTTGAAAGAAGTTACTCTATTTTTATTTTTTTACTTTCATCCAATCCCCCCTCCCCCCCCCCCTTCTTTCAATTCTTAAATTTTTATTTTCCACATAAATTTATAATGAGTTTTTGAATTTAATAACTAAAAAATTCATACTTTGTTTTTAAAATATAAGATGGCTTTCTATCAGTCTGAGAGCAAAAGTAAACTTCTGAATTCTTTAAAAAAATGATTTCATAAATTCAACATTTATAGTCTTTACAATATTCTTAATATCAATTAATGTTTTAATATCAACAGCAAGATTATGGGTAAAATTGCACTGCAACATTCACCCATGCTAATTAAGGCAAAACTAGACCACAACATTCATGCATTAAGCCATCCAAAGGAGAAAGCAGAAGAATGGCGCAGAACATGGTGGACAAAAATAAAGGATGCGCAGCAGTAAATATCTAGCTTTAATAATTCATTTTAAAAACTTGGAAGAAAAAGGAGAAAAATGTCCCAATTAAAATAACTAGAAAATGACCAAAAAAAACAAACTTATCAAAAAGAGTTTTGTAACTGTAAATTGCTTTTCTTTCAGAAAAAAAGTCTTATCATATGTCACATGTACAATGGCAATTATCAATATATTGTATAGTCTAGTAAAAAAAAAAAAACTGTTAAGATGCTGAAGTTGAAATCGTTTTTTTATTAAATCAAATGAAAAAAAAGTGCTATTGATTTGTTTTTTGTTTTGCTTTTCAGATTTCAGATCTTACCCTTCTCCCAATTTGCCTAGAATATCAAAAACTTCTTCTGGTGACCTCGTAAGGTCGTCCTCTGGAAGTCGCTTTAGGGGGTCACTAGGGGGTAAAAGCAAACCAAAAAAGTGTAAAGCTAAATGCAAGCCATGAAAAAAAGTCCTCTGTGAATTAGTATGTAGGATTCTCTACTGGAATGCATGTTCAGGACTTGTACATCAAATGAATATGGATATCACATGGCATGCATCAGATTATAACTTGTCATTACAAAAATGCTATACTTCTTTGTATGGTGTAGGTTTTGACAGAAAATATCTTGCAGCTGTTTTCTCCAGAGTCTATTGATTTAAATTTGTAAATGACAAATTTATTAAGGTTGTGAATTGCTAAATTATTAATATTCTCTAAACCAGAATGAGAAACTAATGGTAAAATAAATATTTCAAAAAGAACTTTCTGTCAAATCCTTTTCAACAATTCCATTCTGTAAATAAACCTGATATCAACTTTGTATATTTGTTCAAGAACATGACATTCATATAAATCATATGTCCAGTCCTGAATGTATTACAGTACACAAGTATTTCTATAACACTACAAAAAGTATTAGAGAACTTGAAATGATTACTTCATTAACATCACACTTCTAGGGTGTTTTTTTTTTTCATTTAAGTTTTACAAAAAAGTGCTCTATTGATTTTCATTATTTTTGTAAAATTTCTTTTTTGAAACTCGAAAAATGCATTGCAAGTTCCCATAACACTATGTTCTACAAACATAACTACATTTTGTACATACATGCAACCAAAATAAATCAGGCAAAATGCACTTTAAAGCATGGAAGTCTGTCCTTGTTTTAAGATTTTTTCTTGAAAATTTTAAGTATGAACAATACTATCCAGGAATAAACAATGACAAACTCCCATCTCCATCAATCTCGTACATTAAATTTTATTAGAGAGGTGTGGTCTTGAATCTGTACACAAGTTTGGAATGCAACTCACAGCAAATGACACTACATTAATAGAATTAAAAATCTTGCTGGCAATTTGCTGTACGAGCTCTGCATCACTTGTTCAGTTGCAGCGTGCAAATCACCAGGAAAATACTAATAAGAGCAGAGATATGCATGAGGAGACAACAAACATAAAAAAAACTGCCGCCACATTTCACTGATGCCTTACCCTCTTCCTATTTTACAAATTATATCAAAAACCTCATCAGGTGGTCGAGCCAAACTCTCATCACTTAATTTTGTTAACTCACTGAATCAAAAGAAATGATAAACCATAATTAATTTCATTTAAAATGCAAATATTATACCCTAGCTAGCTAATTTGTAGAAACAAAAATATCAATTACATATCTGTGCCAAAACCTAAATAATGTATAGTTACAAAGTGGCAATACAGAATATTATTACGGAGCATATGCTGAACCTAATTCTTCTACAACAATGTTTAGGTTAACACTATTTGAAAACTGAAAAGAATTCAGAATTCATATACAAGTGCCAGCGATCCGTCATATTGAGATTGTGTTGCACTCAAAATTCTAAGTTTAATGATAAAAAAAAAAACCAAACGAAACTTTACATTTACAAAATTGTACTATTAAATGAGTACATTCTAATATTATGATAGTCCTTAGTTGTGTACAATAGACATTTATCATCTGATCATGATGCGGGTCCTCATCTTTATATTGTCATTCTGCATCATATCCTGTTAAAAACTAAGAAACCTTTTTAAACATGAGTTATGATAGTAACATTTTCGATGATAGTTTGTACAATTCTTTGCAATATATCTAACAATGGTAACCAAACAAGTATCGACGGTTAAAAACAATGAAAATGACACCGTATATTCCTGATACTAAGCAAGTTTCAAAACAATGATCAGATTGTACTTTAAACTTCCTTAAAAGTTCAAAAAAAATAATTTGAAAAACACATTTACCTTTGACTAGTCATATTTTGATGTACGACAGGGTAAATAATCGTGTGGTTTCATGGAAATTAGCTTAAAACGCTAAACATTCCACATTTCTACATTAGTTTTCTTTTCCGGAAGCTGTGCGACAAGGTGAAGTTCTTCCATCTAAAGCATTTCGGCGCTTTGATTATGTGGTTTATTAAAACACATCTATGACTAAGACAATTTTAAGTGCTTTTATTTTTATACTTTAACATTTTGTTTACAAGGACATTTAAAAGCTGAATATATTTTTTTATCAAATGGATGATTGTTTGTGAAAATTATTCTTTTATTCCTGATTTTTTCTTACTATAATTAAATGCTCCGGAATTTGTAACTTTGACCGTTAACAAAGTTATTTTAATGACCTCAAATTCTACTTCCTGTTTGAGATATTGATAGACCTAGTGATCAACATGCTAAAACTTCATTAATTTTTAACGTGCTTCTGGGTTAGATTTTCTTAACTGCGTGTTACAGAGGTAAAGGTTGTGCAAAGGATTACTGAGGAACATGAATGTTTTCAGGTACTGGTACTTACATTTTATTCTCTAAATTTATACATGTAGGTTGGGCACAGCCCACCGGTTAGAGTCTGTCCCAGGATGTCCTCGATTCTTATTTGCCTAAATACTCTATATTTATCAGTATGAAAATTTTTCAAGATTTCTCAGTTGGAACATCCCCTCTAGACTGTGAAATTTTTTGAGTGAAAAATGATCACATGTCAATAAAGATATCTTTAAAATTTTCCCTTTCATCAATTTTAATTGCACTTCTTTCACATATATATATATATATATATATATATATATATATATATATATATATATATATATATATATATATATATATATATATATTTTTATTGAAAATTGTGCAAGTGTGTTACATAAATGTCTTGGGACAGACTACAGTATGAATTATCTGACGTTTTCCTGGCTTTTTTTTAATTTTGATATTTTACTTGCCAGGAAATCGTCTGCTTAGAATTTATGTCATTATGAAAACTGGAAATTCACTGCCTCCAACTAAAAATGGCATTTCAGGCTCGATTTTAAATAGGTATAGATTTAAACTCAAAAATATAAAATTATATAAAAAATTACATAAAGTATAATTTTACTTCAAGGTTTGATAATAACACTGATAAACAATAGTGTTGTTGACTTTTTTTCTCGCAAGATTTCAGAAATGCACAAAAGCAAAACATTTTAAATCTCTACAGTTCAATAGAATGTGTTCAACAGCCTGTTTATTGCATCAGCCATGTAAGGAAACATAAAAGCAATATTAGTGAGCAGTGAGTGAAACATTTGTTTCAACTTATCACCTGATCCAAATGGAAGTGGCAAATTTTCATTTTTAGCTCACCTGAGCTGAAAGCTCAAGTGAGCTTTTCCATCACCAGTTGTCCGTCGTCCGTCTGTCTGTCCCTCCGTCCGTCTATCTGTCCGTCCGTCTGTCCGTCTGTAAACTTTTTACATTTTGATCTTCTTCTCTAAAACCACTTGGCTAACTTTAACCAAATTTGGCACAAATCATCCTTATAAGAAGGTGAATATAAATTGCAAAAATAAAAGGCCAGATTGTATTCAAAGCGGAGAAATCCTCGAAACTGTAAAAAAGGGGGGTGCATTTTAAAAAATCTTCTTCTCAAAAATTACTGAGTTAATCTTAACGTAATTTAGCATAAATCATCATTAGGGAAAGGAAAATATAAATTGCAAAAATTATAGGCGATTTCTGTTCCAAATTTGAGATAATTGCGAAAATACTAATAAAGAATGGCTCGTTATTCCATATATCGTAGACTGGCAATTCATTGCGATAGACTGGTCTTATGACAGGCATCGCCAGTCTACCGCATCTCGAAAACGAGGTTCTTTGCTCGAAGCTGGCAGTTTGTTGTGCAACAGTTCACGTGCGAATATAATCTATGAAACATGGAAATAACATTGGTGCCGATTATTGTGAAGAAAATTGAGGTTAAATATTTCAACGCGTTGTCATTTTCACTTGTGAGGGTGGTTTATAGCTTGTTTTGATTTTTTCATTTCATTTTGCTTTTTAACTTGGGAAACAATCGCCTTGTATTTGGAACATAGACTTCGGTAAATAGGCAGTTGATTGTTTACCTGTGACAATGATAAAATCTGATGCATTAACAACATACTAAAGTGCATTTCCCTCTGTTTTTATTGTTTATTAATTTCTAATTGTGCCAACAAGGATCAAACAAGGGAGCGACTTTGGTTGAAATAATTGATTTTTGATCGGTAACTTCGCCGGAATTTCCTCCGAAAGAGAATTTGAAGTAGCCATGTTTTCCAAGTTCATAACCGTGTAAATTAAATCCAAAGACAATAAAAAGATGTTTATGAATTTGGAAAGACGTTTTCACAACCTCAGTTAAACCATGTTGTGATTAATCACCCGCGACTGTCTTATCTTTAGAGGTTATAAATACGGGTGATGCAAACACATATACCGTGCATTGAAAATTACAATCGATAATCATTACATTTCTTGTTGATACTACAATTAGAAGGTAATTTGTAATTATTTAATAACTCTGCCAAATTAATGCAAAACCGTTTGTTTACAGTTATCTTCAAAACTAAAAACTGTTGTAATTGGGTCATAGGGTAGGATAATCCGAGATTCCTCTGACTCTAACCCCCGCTTTTATATTGGGACGTGCGTCCCAATATAAAAGCGGGGGTAAGAGTCAGAGGAATCTCGGATTAAGGGTAGGACTAATTTCTCCAAAATACACAGTGCATAAACTGATTTTGTGTCACCTGGCTAATTCAATTACAAAACATTTTATCTATATAATGTATGACTGCATTAAAAAATGAAATTAAACAAATTGGATAAGTTTTTAAAAGTTGCCTATCACTCTACGACTGACACTGAAATGTTTGTTGATTATTGGAATTGTCTTGCTAAACATTATATACTTCTGTACAGAAAAATCAAAAGGATGATGTGCTATAACTACTTTCTGGGGTACTTTCTCATTTGATAAATTATTTGAAATCTGCAACAATTTTGGTATTTTTCAAACGAGTAAATAAAAACTTCTTTTAAACAGTTATGACACATTATATTTATGAGGATATCCGTGCATTATCATTATTTTAAAGAAAATATTGCAGCAGAAAATCATCTTGGTTTGTAGCAGTTTGTTGTTCTTGAGGGAATATGAAATAATTAATGGGCCTTAGTACAGAACTGATACCTGTATGCCTGACAATACATTAAATTATGTAGCTTTTTAACACATCATGTGACAACATTTTCCAGTCAAATGTTTTCATCGATCAAGTGAGTATGGATATAAAACGTCACACAAGTTTACATCAGGTAAACAATTATTTAAGGGAAGTCCAATTAAGTTTTTTACTGTAGCCTTAGCAACTTTTGCCACAGAGTTCAAACACTGCGTACTGCCTTCCAGACTAGCTGGCGATTCTCTGTCCGTCAATCTTTGTTAACTTTCACATATGAGATATCAGCTGTGAAAATGAAGTGTATCTCATCTGCATGGTATATTCATAGAGCTTGGCATCTTAAATAAACACACTAAAAATATTCACTTAGATGTGGAAAATGAAAATTACACTAATTTAAGTTCGATATTTTTTTTCATAAGTACCAATATACCAAACAAGAAATATTGCAGGTAAATGGTAACTACCTTTTCCAGTATTTTCATCATATAAAATAAATATGCATTGCATGACCTCAAAGACAACATATTAATGAAATAAAATGTTGGCATCCTTTAATTGTGTAGATTCAAAATGTTCAAATTATGATTACACACAATAAGGTAGGCCCACAATGGGTGCTGATTTTTTAACTGATATACGTCTTAGGAAATGTATGATTTTTTTTATCTGAAATGAGCTAATACTGTTCACATATTTGCAAAAACTGTAGGAAATAATATACCGGTGTTATATATAATTAATATATCACAATAATATTTTCACCCCTACCCCTTTATAAAATATTGAGTTTTAGGTCAGAAAATGATCATGGTACTTAACTTTGCTAAATATTAAATTTTACTGTTCTTAATTATTTAAGGACACACGAGACGTTCCTCAATTTTATATAATTTTCCTTGTCAATGATAAATTATTCCTTATTTATTAACATTTAAACCTGTTAATTCCCAAAAATTCAAGGTTTATTACCAGGCTTTTTTTAGAGCTACAATATTTAAAATTTTCCTTAGAATAGCATGCAAAATGCATTTGAATGCTTATAAATAAAGTCATAGTATATATTTTCAATTGAACACTTTATATCTAAATAAAAAAAGTATCATATAACAGGAAAATATAATTATGGAATTACTTGGTGGAAATCTTCACATTGTGGAGATAGGAAAAAATAGAAAAAATGGAATATAGGTCGCGTCTGACCGTAAAGTGTGTTAAGTCAATGTAGTTCGCCATTGTTGCTCAGGTGAGCAATGTGGCCCATGGGCCTCGTGTTTGTATTGGCACCTGTTCTGACATTTTCCTGGCAATTGTAAAATATCAAAATCGTTAAAAAAGCCAGGAAAATGTCAGATATTTTGAACTACCCATTGGATTGGTGGTTTTATCCCATTTGATGGTCAAATGCCCGTACTGCACCCTTAGTTTACCTACCAGATGGAATTCAATTTTTGTTTGTTTGGATGACGTTTTTTGAAGAAAGAGGTATTGTTAACTGAAGGGCAATGACTCTAACATGTGTACTTCATAAGTTTACAGAATGATACACCTTTAGACTTCTTTTTAAAGGGACTTGGACACGATTTGACTTAAAATTTTCAAATTTTTTTTCCATTTTCAATGTTTATACTGATAAATATAAAAGTTTATAGTGCTATGTCAAAATTGGAAACTCAAATATCAAATTATAAGCAAGATACATAGTTCATAATTCTTTGTTTTGTAAACAAAGCTCGAATATTGTCATTTTTTACATATTCGTTGTATTGGTGTAAATTTCAATCAAATGTAACTTTCTTTTGTTGATAATAGTATTAAAGAAGATATTAGATTAGGTAAAATTGTTTTTTTTACATGTGATTTTGTCTAAGAAATGGTAATTTTTTCACATTACATTTTTTGTAAACAACTATAAGACTCAAGCTTTGTTTACATAACAATCAATTCTTACCTCTGTATCTTGCTTGTATCTTGACTTTAACATTTAATAGTTTGGTCAATCATTTAAAATGCTCCAATAAACCATTTTATACATAAAAAATAAAAATTAAATTTTTGACCTCAAATCGTGTCCAAGTCCCTTTAAATTCTGTGCATTTGAACATTTAAATAAACAACAAAAACAAGGCATGAGATGCACTTCAACAGATAAGTTGGCTTACTTTTTCAGAAAATAAAAGCTACCAATATTGATAGTTCTGAACACACCCAGAACTGATCTTACCAGTGTACTAATAGAAAGGTTTGATTAAGTTATTGCTTATCTATCTATCCATCCATCCATCCAATGGCATCCATCCATTTTTGACATATTCATGTATATATAGTGTTTAACATAAATATACAGAAGACATTGTATTGAGTATATAGAAACATACATATATATACATGTACTTAATAAATGTTCATGTCTTTCCTAGCTAGCTCTTTCAATCATCCAAATATTTCCCTCTTGTATATGTTTATGAAATGTTTTATGTACATTGAATTTTGTATGCACAATCCTCAAGTTGCCCCTTGAGGGCCCTTCATTGTTGTCTGATAAATGATATATAATGTATTGAATCAGATGGAATTTTTGTCAAATTTGAAATGTGAATTATAAAATTTGGACACAGGTGTAAGTTTCAAGTTCCAGTAAGGCATGTCTTGAAGTATTGATATTTGTTATCAATGTCAGTGTTAAATGTATGACTATCATGATGGAACTGTTACTACGGTATACAGGGTTATTTTCGCCCCGTGTAATTTTCGCCCTTTTACACTTCCAAACATTTTTGCCCAGTCTTGAATTCGCCCAGCAATTTGTATTAAAAGAGAAAGAATTGAAGACACTGTAATTCGTCCAGTCTTAAATTCGCCCAATGACAACGAGAGTGAAAGGGCCGAAAATGAAACGGGGTGAATATTTCCCTGTATACAGTATTTTGGCGAATTAATTTTCTGAGAGAACTGAATTCTTTGACATGTACAAATTCCTTTTCTTAGTTTTTTGTATCAAAATAATCAAATTTCTTTTCAATATTAGGTTTAGATTCCCAACCATTCAACAGCTGAAAAGGTCACTGAAGAACCATTGGGGAAAACTTTTGATATTTTGTTTTTTACTGGTGGTGTTTGCTGGGGTACTTGTGTTAATTGCAGTTCAGAATGAAGGTTTGTAAAGTTGTTTTTCTCAGATTTCATCTGATGTCTGAAAATTGGTCTCTTAAGCCTTGTCTTTTCCTCAGGTATAAATTGTGAATTGTGAAATTATGAAGTTGTCCAATGCTTATAAATCATGCTATAAGTATGGTTTACTGCAATCACAATCGCTAGCAATCTGACTAGTAGAAGAAGAATAAAGATCTAATTTTAATTAGATTGCATTTACTGTAATTGTCTTTAATAGTACATGTATTACATCACCAGAAATCATAATCTCACAACTGAGGCTTATTGTTACATTTCTCACACTTTTTTGGAAGTAAGTTATTCTAAAACATTGACATTTTGAATGTGTTGGTATCAGGGCATACATGTTTGTAGCAATTTCACTTGTTGCGGGTTAAAATTACAAAAATATTTTGAGATGGGAGAAAATATGGTTATAATATAATCATAATAATACATGTAGGTACTTGATAATGTATGTATGTATGTATGTATTGTATGTATTGTATGTATTGTATGTATTGTATGTATTGTATGTATGTATGTAGGTATGTAGGTATGTAGGTATGTATGTATGTATGTATGTACTTTAATTGCATTATTGGAATAGATTTTCAAACTACAGAAAAAAAATCATATATTAAAAGACCATTGAACATGATCTGGCTTATTATAATGGATTAAGATGTTTACCTTACTCTCTAATTTTAAAAAATGATATGTTTATTTTTTTTCAAA
The DNA here is from genome assembly GCF_902806645.1 of Magallana gigas. NCBI lineage: Eukaryota > Metazoa > Mollusca > Bivalvia > Ostreida > Ostreidae > Magallana > Magallana gigas. The sequence continues at coordinate 28,013,091 of NC_047559.1, forward strand.
ATGTCTGTCAATTTTCCAACCTCTTTCTTTCCAACCCCCATTAAGAGTAAAATTTAAGCTTGAATAAACACACTTCTAAAATCACTTTAATAAATTTTACTGATAGTGCTTGTCTGAAAGGTTTAGTCATGTTTCTCTGAATATGGGAGTGGTATTTACCTGTGCAACAATTGTATTTCGATTTTATTTTGTGTTTGAATTATTTATTACCAATAGTATCAAATTTTAGACAAAGAAATTGAGTTTGGATCCTGAAACAACTTGAAAGTTGATAGCATAAAATAATGCTAACAAGTATTGCATGGAGTCATGTTGTATGTGACAACATTTCTCTTTTAACATTTATTCTAACTTTAAATATATTGATATTGATTCCTCCCATTAAATATGGAATTTACAGTACCGGTATATTGAAACAAAAATCATTGGTTCACCATGTTTCTTCAAATTTATATTACTTTCTGGCAAAAATTGAAGTTATGTTTCCACAAAATTTTATTGCAAAAATGCACTTAACCACCATTGCATGAATTTCATTATATATAGGAATAACATAACAAAGCTTATGAAAAAAAAAATTTGCAAACGCAATGAATGAAACCTAAAAAATGTCACATATTTAAAATGGGACAGCACCCTTCAGCACTATGTAAAATTGTATCATAATGTATGAAAGTCATGCAATATAGCTCATTAAATATTGAATCTCTTTTACTTACTTAAAGAGACAGTTCAACTGTAACATTTCTTGATCTGCAGAGAAGTCTATCTCTGCGATAAAATAACCCTGATTTCCTTTTTTATCATAATTTTATCAATCACCCTACCCCTCCCCCTCCATTCTCCACCCCAAAAGGGGGGGGGGGTACATTATGAATAGAGGAAATTGTGGTTAGGTAGGAAATCAAAGCTTGATACAAAGATATGTACTAGTCATGATTTGTCTTTTATTTGCATTTCAGACTTTGTGATATTTGCAAGGTCTCTATTCCGTTCATTTGACTACAAGAGACTAGCTAAGGAGTACAGTGATGAATCTACATGTAAGTATATGACTAAAACAAAAACAAAAGAACTTAACATTGCTTAGCACCAATTTTCATAAATTTGGGTGTTGAGTGGACCTTCAGAAATTAACAAAATAATATATAAAGTTAGTATAGCCATTGTCCACAAGTTATTTTTAAATATCTATGAAAATTGATGTCAATAAAAATTGATGTATTGTCTAGCTGTCATTTGTTTTGGGTTTTTTTCACAGTATATGTGGACACAACAAAAGCAGATGAACTATTCAAGAAAGTGAAAATCTTGTGTTTTGTGATAACAACATCAAGCAAACTGGACAAAACTATTCCAGTGGTGAATGCAACATGGGGGCAGCGCTGCAACCGTGTTCTGTTTGTGCTCTGTCCCCCTGACAAAAACAATCCCCATTTCCTAAGCACCTGTCATATAGGAGAAGGATCCAGCCATCTCACGGCAAAAGTTAGACACGCCTTTAAGGTGTCTTATGATAACTATTTGGATGACTATGACTGGTTTCTGAAAGCAGATGATGACACTTATCTAGTCATGGAAAACCTCCGTTATGTTCTGTCCCATCATGACCCCAACAAACCTGGTTACCTAGGATACCATTTCCAGAAGTTCATGTACCAAGGTTATGCTTCAGGGGGTGCAGGTTATGTGGTCAGTCGGAAGGGGGTTAAAGATTTGGTGGAGAAAGGATTCCAGATGGATGAAGAGAGGTGTAAAAAGGATGGTGAGATAGAGGATAAATACATTGGACAATGCTTAGAGGTACACGTCATACTTAACTACATACTGCATTAGTTTTTTCTTAAGTTTTCTGTGTTCATTTTCAGGTCATAGCCAGCTCTAGCACTCTTCATTCATAGAGTAAAGATTACAAACTGGTTTGACTTCAATCTATCCTTTATTCCTAATCCAGAAAAATTAAATTCATATCATGATTGGTATAGTTGTACATGTACATATTTTAAGGATCTATTACAAGGCATTGTAACTCTCATTCATACCCCATGTATACGAGTATCTAAAGAATAGTTTTCTAATCATGAAGAGTACTATGATTTATTATTCAATGATTCTGATTACCGGTATTGCTACTTACACTGTGCGTTCTTTTTTTAAAGGCCAGTGGGGTACCAGTGCTGAGTTCAATTGACAGATTCGAAAGACAGACATTCCATACAGATAAAATTTGGCAACATGTATGGGGGACATTCCCAAAATACCTTGTGTCATATTCCAGAGATCCAATGAAGGATGTGAGTTATTTTAGAATATTGTCAAGAAGTGTACCTTGTATATAAAGTTTACAGTGAACAATTTGAAGGTTCTACTTGTAATTCAATGTACCGGTACATGTTTCTCCTTCTTTTTCCTTGATTATCGGTACATTAATTTATTTTCAAATCCCTTTCAAAAATGCCCAAATTGCTTATCTTAAATTTGATTTTTGAGCTGATATTTTTGAGAGTAATATGAAACATATATATAATTCAATTTTATATGCAGTTCGCAGTGATCAATTTTATGCCTATATTATTAAAAGTATTCCATATATATCATAGCTTGTACGTTTATCCTTTGATTTATGTGATAAGTCTTATATGATATCATTCAATTCACCTATATATAACATGTACAATTGACTTTGTTACAGGGAAGTAACTGTTGTAGCCAGTTCCTGATCAGTTTCCACCACGTGGACGCGGGAGCCATGATATTTGTCCACCAGCTGCTGTACAGGACCAGCGTGTACGGGAGGAACCTTCCTCAGAACATTCCCAGCGATCTCTTCCCCGTCAAGAAAGTACCGCCTAAAGATGTGATCGACAATAAGATATAAATGAACTTATTTATTCATTAATAGATAACTTTTAATTATGTATTTACAGAGAAGTCCCCCCTAGCTCCTTTCAATATTCAATTTTGCCTCATTCATCCACATGGCTTAATTTTGAGAATATTTGAAAAGGTGCTGGTTAAAATTAATAAGTTATACATTATTTATTTTAAACGTGATCTTGTTACGGGTTATGCAAACTAACAAGATGAAACATTTTTACAAAACTAGCACAGCGTGAAAAGAATCATGAATACAATATGAATCCATACTAAGTTCATGTTGGTAACATGCGGTTTTTGTTTTCACTTGATTTTACATATTTTTTTTTTGGCTTATTTTACCCTACATGTACATACATGTGATATTTATTTATCATATATTTTGCAATTATGAATTTAGGATAGTGTCACGAGTTAATGACTTGTGACTATGGAATTCCAGATAATGTTTGTACACAATGTCACATGAATGTAATTCAATGAGACTGTGTAGATTTTATGAATTCCCCACCAGTAAAACTGGGCTGATCCATAGATGTTTTCTGTGTTCATCCTTTAGTCTTTCTCTCACTTAGCTACTCTGTCCAACTTTTTTCCCATTCCACATTTTGTCACCCTCTGATATGATCTGCAGTATGAATGTGATTGATTCCAAAGTCTCGTTGTGGGCGTCATAACATATATGCTGGTACAAATCAGGTTCCAATCTGGAGATTTTTGTTTTTACCAATTGCTTACAGTAGCACACATCAATGTTTTATAATTGTCATGGTGTCCCCACATCAAAAGTACATGTATTTTACTCTGTGGAATTTTTTTTTACATAGGTCACAACGATAAGACAGAGGACCCCCAATTTGTGTGTGGGGAATTTTTTTTTTGGGGGGGGGGGGGAGGGGGTGTGTTTGTTTGGAGGTGGGGGAAGAAATCTGATCAAATTGTAAACTTAATGGTGTGCTATATTTTAAAAACAGCAATATATATTATTTATGGGTTTGGGTTTTTTTTTTATTTATTTACTAATGCTCAGTATCATCAGAACAACTATTCCTTTTATCTTCATGAATTGATCAATGGTGGACATGCTATCTCAGTTAATGCATTTCTAGTCATAAGAAAATAATTTATGTAAATGGTGTTGATTTATTGTGAAACATTTGGGTAATTAATTAATCTCTACTAACCAGATTGTGCTGGCATGCACACCAGTATTGCATATTAACGTACAGTTAAACTTCAATATCTCAAACACCGATATCTCGAATACAATGGATATGTCGAAGTGATTTTTAAGTCCCAACCACCTATTTTTTATGTATATTACCCTCGATATCTCAAATATTCGGATATCTCGAAGTTTTTCAATAGCCCCATCTAGTTCGAGATAACAAAGTTTGACTGTATATAGTAAACATAGGAAAGCCTTATTGATAAGTAAACTTATCATAAATTGATAAGGAATAACTTTACCATCAGACATGAATAAGCGTAAATTAAGTTTATAAAATTACTGCCTTTGTTTGTCTGTTTGATATTTTTCATCCACTTTACACTTATATAACCTGCCTACCACCATTACCACAATTATTGTGAATTACTGTTTAACTTATGCTATATGGCAATGTATGTAAGATATACGCCAATAAACTACAGCAACTTTAATACATGAAGACATATATCTATGTCTGAAATGTATACCATTCAAAGTACTTGTGATATGTTACTTACATATTTAGCTATTGTTTTTCAATGCATGTTGTGAAGAAATAAAATGTAAATATAATTACTTATTTTGTTTTCTGTAACAGTATTGCATTGAAGAAATTTTATTAAAGGCTCAAGCAATCTAACGCATGTAATTTTAACCAATGCAACAAAGTTGTGAGGGGTATCGTGTTTTTGACTGGTCAGTCAGACCATCAGTCAGTCCTGTTTTTTGTAAGCGTAACTCATCTTAAACTGCTGCACAGAATTTCATTAAACTTCATAGGTATTAAGGACAATGTGTAGATGTGCATATTACCAGGAAATTTCAATTCCTTTCTTTTTCTGGGAAATTCGACCCTGATGAACTTAAATTTGGTCCTATTTTGAATATTGTAATGAACAGTTGGTAATCAGAACTTAGACGCAGCCTCTTTAACCTCTGCACAGAACTTATTGAAACTCTGTAGGTATTTAGGACAGAATTTGTACATGTACTTATTATCAGGAAATTCCAATTTTATATACTTATCTTTTTCTTGGAATTTCAGCCCTTTTGAACTTTTTTTGTTGTTGAAACTTTGGTCCTTAATTGAAAATTAAGTTGTCTAGAACTATAATTCCGTATGCCAAAGATTCAAGGCAAGATACTTCTAACCAGATTGTACAACACAAGGTGTACAAAAAGATTTGAGGCACAAAGCTCTCAAAGTCCTACAGTCAGTTCCCAGCTATCTTGTACGAACCTTTAGTGTTGAACCTTGTTGTCAATGATATCAAAATGACAAAAACGATAAAATGTTCCATTTAAAGAAATTTTAATACTTGACCAGAATTATGAACAGATCTTCATGGTCACAAAGAAAACGTTCTCACAGAGAAAAACAAAACATTATAAAACACAGTGTAACAACATAATCTCAGGGAGCAGTCAAATTCAGTATAACAATGGAGTCCACCTTGACACACAGATTTATCAAAATATGCAAGAAAAATATACAATTGAGAGCAAAATATTTCTTTTCTTTCTCTTGGTTGTACGGTGGAATGTATACCTGATTTGCACGCATAATTGGTTCAATGAGCACTTCACATATTTTTCACAGATTCAAATAATTTTTTTTAAAAACTCATCTAAAAAGTTAAATCTTACGTTGCACAGATGTTGCATTACCGGTACCTTAAAACTCTGTAAATACATGTCCTTGACTATTCACAAAGCACTGCTACTGTTCAGTAATTTTCACCAATTCATATGCCACAAATGTTGAACAGAAAAGGGGAGAGGTTACAGTTCAAAACATAGTCATGTCTAGTCTGAAGTTTAGCACTTTAGCAGCATCTTTTGCAATTTTTTTTATATTTCTAAATACAATTTTAATTTCAAGTCATAATTTGTTACATTTAAAATGAAGAATTTTTCAATAAGTATTTATGAATTTTTTAAAAATAAAATAAAAGCCATAACTGTTTAAAAGTTCTTCCATTTGTGAGATATATCCTTATGGCTTAGAATTAACAGCTGATAAGTAGAAATCAACATGTAGGCTATTATCAAAATATTTCAATTTTATTGTACACCTTATATTAAATCTGGATAACCAATACAAATATTGAGTCCAATAAGTTAAACACATTTCTCTTTATCAATGACAATATTTAAGTTCTGGAATGTATAGCTAATATAACTTTTATAATCTCGACAAAAAAAAAACTAAACCATAATAATAAATCCACTTATCTACAGCCAGCTAAGAGCTGAATGCAAGATGAAAGACATGAAACAAGAAATAAATGCATTGTATATATATAGGTATATATGTTCTTCTTTTCTGTTGTCATCCACAATATTAATAAATTACACACACAAGAAAAAAAAAATAAACATGTGCACAGAGAAATTACACTTGAAAACAAGACCAGATTAAATAAGAATAACTATGTCACAAAAACTATGAAAAATAAACATATGAAGCACTTAACAAAAAAAAATCATATAGAACTCTCTGATAAAATTGAGCATTTCTCTACAGCCAAAACAAGAGTGAACTTGCACACACATAACATGTCATGGACATCCCCATCTCTTCAATGAAAGCCCAAGTGGTTCAAACGTCACAAAAAAAACAACATGATTACATATTGGATAGGCAATACACTGATATATATATACCAAATGAAAATAGTATCATTTAACTCTAATTTTATATTACATATATGTTTGACACAAATATATTTTTCTTATTGATAAGAAATCATCTATCTTAAAATTTATGTATCATATATTTGAAAATTAGAAGAAATTTATGTTGCAGAACATTTATTTTACATAAATAAATGTTGCTTCTTTGATTTAGTAAAAGGTAAAAACATCTTGGAATGTATACTTGTATGAGATAGTTGTCATGGAAGTTATTTTTAAAGAAAGAAGGAAAAAGATGATATAAAATCAGAAAGAATGGCAAAACTTTTATAGTTCTTTTTAAACATCTTTCCAAATATAGATTCATTATGCTAAGATCAAATAATAATAAAATGTTCAATCTTTATTCAAAAAATCTAGGCAAGCTACTTCATGTAAATAGAACTATGCATTTGAAAAATAACAAGGAAAAATAAATTATATCTCTGAGATTCTGTCAACATAATCTGTAACATGCAAGAAAACTATGCATACATGGGTAACATCTCTATTTCCAATTATCAAAAGGCAAACAAAACACAACAGCCACAAGGCTCCAGTAAAAAATATTCAGTTACTTCCCTTTATGCAGACTAGGCAATGTAGTATTAATAAGGCTTGCAGAGCAAAACAGGAATGTCTCATATAATAATAATAATTTCTGTCATACAAAAAATATGCAATATCAAAAAAAACAAACAAACATGAATAACATTTCTGAATAAGTCAAGTGCAAATAACATACGTTTTTTTTTAAAGATAGACTCTATTTCCAGTCGTTCGTGTAGCTTAAGTTACGTGTCTTTCCCTACTTGGAAGGAGATATAGGCTCCTCCTTGACGGTCACTGGAATTCTATCGGTGGGAGACACCAAGCCTTTCTTACCCGGCGAATTCTCCTCGTCCTCTAAAGAAGTATCTCCTTTTGATTCACTGAACGGAACGAACCCTTTCGCCATGGCTGCATGCATGCTGGCCATGGAACTTGTGTCCATGGGTTCATTAACGGAGGAATCCATCTCCTGGTCCTCCTCTCCCACTGTGAAGCCCCAATGTGACTGCTTCATGTGTTTGTTGAGTTCGTACTTGCGAACGAAGTCCTTGCCACACAGTGAGCAGATGTGGGGTCTGTCCTGTGTGTGGATGCTCTGGACGTGGCGCTTCAGATGGTCGGAGCGGCTGAACCTCTTGTTGCAAACTTTACACTCGTGGGGTTTAATTCCAGTGTGGATGGACAAGTGTCGCTTCAGGTGGATGTTTTTTGCAAAAGCTACTCCGCATGTTGGACAGATAAAGGGCTTCTCTCCAGTGTGTGTGCGCAAGTGAGTTTTGAGAACAGATGGACTGGTGAAAGTTTTATCACACGTGTTACAGGAGTAGGTTTTGTCGTCCGAGTGTTTCTTCATGTGAGTGTGCAGGTTTGATTTCGTGCTGTACGTTTTTCCACACACATTGCACGGGAAGTGAGAATGGGTTTCATAATGTCTGCTGAGGGAGTCCTTGTCCAGGTAACTCTTGCCGCACACAGGGCAAATGAACTTCATGTCGCTCCCGTCCACTGTTCCACTGGTGACTGTAATGAGCAGAGGGTTGGTGGACTGAACACGACTGGGTGTGGGAGATCGGGAGTACCTCTGGCCAAAGCTGGGGCTGTCCAGTCCTCGAGCTCTCATGTACTGGTCGAAATATGACCCGCCTGAGTCATCAGTGTTGTTAAGGTAACTGGACAGACTGCTACTAAAGTCAAGTGACTTGTTGGCATTCATCTTGATGTAGTCCTCGTACGGGCTGAATGACCGTGGGGGTGGGGTTGAGAATTTGGTGGGGGTGGGGCTATAGGACAAAGAATTAGGACTGTTACTTTTGCTGGACTGCTTTGAAGCATGGTTTTGATTGGGCGATATGTTCTCTTTCTTTATGTACACCTTGTGGCCCTTGGCATGTTCCTCCAACTCTGCCTTGGTATCAAATTCCTCTGCACACTCAAAGCACATGAAATTCTCCTCGGCCTTGCCATTGGGGACTGTGGGGGTCTGACTTGGCCCCTGGGGTTTGTTGCTGTGGGGGGAACAGCTGTTGTCACTCCCTCCCTTGTCTGAGCCATTGTGTGAGCCAATACCATTTTCTAAAAGAAACGAAAGAAAAATATTTCATTGCATTTATGATTTACAAAATTCTTAAACCAGTTTTTTTTTGGGGGGGGGGGCTTAAAGGCAATGTTTGCTTCGCCTTATTATTGATAAAAGACTTTTGCAGTTTAGTAAAGTCTAAATTTCTCATAAATTGCACATTTGAATACCGCTTTTACATTATTTCATCATTTTGCTTATATGAACTTAAAGGCCTTTGTACTAAACGAGTTTTCTATAAGCATGCTGAGACTCAATCCCGTACATTTACTGTCCAAGTATAGTACACTCGTAATATCATAGATATTAAAAACCTAAGCATAGATAATGTTGATATTGTCCCCTGCAAAAAAACACCTACGCACATCTCTATATTGCTAAGTATTGGTAAACCACAAATCCTGATATATCATATTTCAAGCTTAATTTGATGAGAAAAATAAATTCAATGTACAAATGAGGTGGATGGCATTGATTTTTTGCTTCACATGGGGATTATTAGAAACACATACAATGCAAAAAGTGCTTTTTTCAACACAACCTCTCTCAGGCTGTAATTCTGGTCTTAATATTGTTTGGCAAGGTGTGGTTAAAAAAAACAAACAAAACCCAACTTCTCAGGTTCACATCAATTTTCATGAGCTCTGTATGTATTGATCAAAAATAGCTGTTTTTCCATACTCCTCGATGGAGTGATAGATTACTTTCAGGGATTTTTTTCACTAATTCTATCATGACATGCAAAATACCTATATATATATAGACATTTTTAATATAAAAGTTATTAAATGCATGCATGTTAATGGAAAAACAGAGTATTGGTCACTTTGGATTTTTTTTTTAAAGTCAAGATAAAACTTTTTACCATAAGGAGTCTTGGGGGTGCTAGTGTGGGGCAAAAGCGGGGTTCTTTCAGCTGATTGGTCATTGTGGGTACTAGTATAAACTTGACGCAGGGGTAATTTAAGTCCCTTTCTCTTTGAAGCTTTCACTTGCGTACCCTGAATTTCACTTTCGTTTTCAAGGAACTCTAGTGGAATGAACTCTTCAAGCTTGGCAGCAAGGTTTGGAAACTTCTTGATGATCTGTTAATAAAACAAAATTTTAAAATAAATGATTTCACTATTTACTATCCTTCCCAAAAACCTAAATATACCCAAAAGAAAAGGGTCATCTACAGACACATGAGCAAGCAAACAGGATCCCCGCCTAGATCAATGTAGAATCTTGTTAAACGAGATCACAGTCACATATTTCATCATAATTTACATAAATTATATGTACCAGTAAAAAAAATTCATTATATGTATAATATTCTATTATTATATGTAAAGCAGTAAGAAGTACAGCGGTATACTGCTAACATCTACCTGGAAATATAAGTTTGATATTTCGCAGTTACCCTACTCCAATTACAGAGCTGTTCTCATGTATACATGTATTTTAACCCCCTTACAGGCACACTCGTATGATATCTTGCTGGTTTAACTTAACAAGTAAACCATAAGTGTATCGTATTACATGTACAACTTTAATAGAGTAAAAAAAAATATAAAACTTCCTTCCTAAAACATTTCATATATACAGCCATTTACAAAATAGGCCAACAGCTATCTTTATTTATCTTTCCTATTTGTTGTTTAAGACCCTCAATCCCTTCTCCCTTTTTTCCCCTTCCATCCAAAAAAGGAAACGCTCATAGCCATTTTATTTTTACTGGTGAAGTTTTTATACAATTTTTTTGCAGATGGAAAACAGCCAATATATAGTGTTAATTTAATAAAAATAAGCACTTGTGTAGACTGACACTCAGCAGTGTGTATCAATGGTAGATATTGTTTATTACAAGCCAAAGCCACCTGCAATATAACAAAAATAATTAAGACGACCATTGGTACTTTTAACACATTCTACATGTATTTACGGTACATGAATGAAGTGTGAGGTCACAGGGCTGGGAGGGTCACCGCGAGGACAATGCCTGGGTCAGACCCGCGTCAGGCCACCTCCTTGCATCCTACTGCACAACACTGAATGCACTGTGCATCCTACTGCACAACCCCTGCTGCATCGTGCAGTGTTACATGCAGGTTCCTTGATTAGATCCCTCTCCTGTTATTGTTGTCCTTCTGACTTATCATGCGCACTTTGGGGATCTGATTTTACTGTTTGAATATGGAATTGCATCTGATCAAATGAATGGTTGTATACATTATAGAACATACCGGTATATTTCTATCTTTGATTTTCCCAAACTTAAATTAGACACTACAATGGGATGGGAGAGGATTTTGAGACATTATTTTTTTCTAAATGTTTATATTTTTGATGCAAAAGAAATATGCGTATGATTTTCTTGTTTAAAAACTCGTATGAGTATTTCTATAGGGAAGCATTATTAGCAATAAGTAAAAAAAAATCAGACCAAAGAGTATCAATTGATACAGGGAAGTTTCATCAAAAATAACTTTTCAAAAACTATCAAGGATGGTACCCAATATCTTTGTTAACAAGTATCAACAATAAAATTGGTTTTTATTCCATATTTTCCTGTCTCTACATCTTTTATGTGAATTTGTTTTTTATTTGTTTCCTTTAAACTTATGTTGAATTCTCTTTTTTTAAATGAACTTTTGGGGGTATTTTTTGCCCCCCCCCTAAAAAATAATTATATTTCAAGTTTCTAATCAATTGCTTTCCAATTTGATTAGAAATTTACAAACGAAACACTTTATTTCTTTTTAATCTGGCAAGTAAGAAAAAAATTATTTCACACATCATTCTTAATTTTATTATCCCAAAGCAAAGAAATTATTTGGAGGTGTTTTAACACTTCCATGTCACACATCAATGCATAAATTACCCTCAAAGGGTTGTAGATAAAAAGTTCACAATTCAAGGGGGGAGAGTGGGTGACAAAGGTTTTAAAATTAAAACCTCATTTTGCCATTTTTTTTTTCTATCTCCTTTTCAAATTCTCTATTATGCTGAGAGCTTTACTTTGCCATAATACCTTATGAGGAATGTTTTTTCAATCCCCACGCTTTTGGGTTCAGCCAGCCGTGACCAAGTAGATTCTTAGCAGAGCGTGTCCTTCAGGGGATAAAAAAAAAATTTTGTCTACATCGTCGGGAGGAAATGAGCGGTGGTGTGGAATTATATGCATACCATCCAAGTGATATAATTACCTACTAATGCCCTAGGCACTAGAGTGTTCTACCTGGCTGGCATTTGAGGGAGAGAGAGACGAAACTAGCCCAATCCCTAGCAATGTCAACAGGGTCCTTTAATTCTATGTGTCTACCCCCTAGCTATACATTCAACTGTTTTACTACTGCTTGGCTGAGCGGAGGGAATAAAACGATCAGATTAATTCAACAGATCTCTCCGTACATTGCCATAGCTCGAGGGGGTACAAGTTTGTAAATGTGTGCGACACAGATGGGGGGTTTGTCGTGTCTAAGCCTGGCCTAGCTGCCTGGGATTCGGGCACCTGAACGTCAGCCTAATGAATTTAATATCCCGATGATACTGTGAAAATATGATAATTACCTCCTATTAATGAATCTAGTTTAAATAAAACTTTCAGCGGCACCAAGTTCTTTGCGGGATGATTAACCCACATTTTCTCATACATAATTCTGTATTCATTTCCTCCCCAAAAGGACATACTTTTTTCAAAAAATGTATGTCTTCCGAGAAAATTTTCCTCTTATCTTAGGACACAAAGTAACTTCGAAAACCATCTTACAAGATTCACAAAAAGCCCAAAAGGCTAATATACATCAAACACAGGAAGACACCATGCAACTTCAAGATTATAAAAACACAGATTCTTAGGTTCAAGAACTAAGAATTAAGGCAATGCTTACCTTTGGTCCAAACACCTGTCTTTCATCGATGGCAGCGACCATCCAACACTTGATGGCATGAAGAACTTGGTCGTTGGTAAGTCCCGTGTCTCCTAGACGTTTCAGGTGTGGCATGGCCTCTCCGAACTCCAAGTCCAAAAAGCAGTCTTCATCCAATAGCTGAAAATAAATCAATTCAATACAATGTCTGTTTTAACAGTGTGAATGAAATTCCACTTATTGTAAATGTATTCCTTATAAAAGGATTATGATTTTTTTCCATTTTAAATAATCATTAGTAAAAAAGTGTATTGCTTTAATTCCTAAAACTGCTGACTCTCATAAAATATGCTTTTGAAAATTAAATGTGATGCTGTCAAAACCATGAATAATTAATTACTGATCATTGATTATAGATACAGATGATGATAAACGTATGTCCCATATGCCAGATTACCATAGGTTAATTCTGAAGACAAAGAAGGTTAAAAATACAAAAAAAAATCATGACAATACCTTGTCAAAATTTTCTTTAATGAAGTCGGTGCTTTCTTTTAGGAGATTGGAAGCTAAGCATTCCGTAGCTATATGATGGATCTTCAGGCAGTTTTCAATGTCTAGTATCGAAAGCAGAAAGTTGCTGCACAAGCTTTGAATCTCAGCAACATGCAACTTAGCAGCCGCCGGCAACAAATCCCACACTGTCTCCTCGTTCACAGACACGGTGGCAGTGTAGAAGAAATTCACGATGGTCTGCACTGCATCCCCCTCCACACCTTTCAGCGGATGTTCGTACAACCCGGGCTCCATGTAGTAGCGGGTGTTCATGAGACCCTTGAAGTACGGAGAATTGACCGACAGCACCAACTTGTGGGCAAAGATTCTGGTCTCATTGCAGCGCAGGATGATGTCGCAGAGTTCTCGTCGGTTCCGCAGCTGGTTGATCTGCTCGATGGCCTGGTGAGCATGGTTTACGGAGGTGTAGTGCATCGTCTTCTCCATGCTCATGGTTTTTGAGTCTTTCTTCTCCTCCTCTCACAGAACGTACTAACTACCGTAATAATAATATTAATGTTTCTCTTCCCTCACGCATTCTACAAAAGAAAAAAAAATTCCTCCCTACAAGAAATAACATAATTTACCTCCACTTATTTCATTCCAATGACAGAAAAAGAAAACTCTTTCTTTTTTTAAACCCCCATTTTTTAAATCCCTTCAACTGACTACAGATAATAGTATAATGTATGATAACTTAAAGCGAAGTCCAGTTTCTGTGCTGACACCTCATAAATGCTTAGCCAAAGCATTCACAAACCGAAAAAAAAAATCAAATATATACAAAATGTATATCCCTCAGAATACTGATATTAAATCAAATCTACAAGGTTTTATCTGATTGGCGGTAAAAATCATACTCACACACAGTTTTTGATCCTATTACTACCAAGGATGATTACCATATAATGCTATGTAAACTGGAAGGCCAAAATAATAAAAATTCAATAGATAGAGCCCAAATATCAGATCCTTCTTCACTGGAGGGCTGAAGTGGAGAAAATGTCCTCTGATTTATGACATGTACCCACTATATAGCTAGCACAGGTGTAATTATGTTGAAGGAAAACTTACCCCAAATCAGAACAGACCAGGGGCCCTGGGGCTAATTCTCTGAGGTAATCTTTCAACCTAACACAGACAGTTAGCTGACTGCAGGTCAAACAGTCACGGTGAGGTGATAATTATGAATGTAATTAATTCCTATTGATTATGATGTGATTAATGACAGATTGGTCCTATTTTACATAATGACCATGTCAACTCAGCTAAACTATCCACATTTAATACAATAGAGGAGGAGAAACTTTAAATATGTCAAAATGAAAATGGTAAATTTTATTCATTTTTTTTTATTAATTATTAAAGAGGGAAAACATTAAGAGATTAATAACAATAATGATTTGAATACTATGAAAAATTGAAATAATTATTATAAAATTTAACAAGCTGATGATTACTTATGATATAGAAAAACATTGTCAAAATTTATCAAGAAAATTCTCAAAGTATACTCTCCCTGAAAAATTTTTACTAAACACCTACTGTATTCCCATTCTTTTTACCTGTATTACATGTACATTTACTTTTGATCCTTGCATGTTTTTGTGTTCATTTGTAAATACTTATGTTGAACATGAACTTCATGTTCTCTAGTGAATACAGAAAAGAAAGAATGAAATTGTTGCTTTTACTGGCTACCTGTTTACTAAATGTGACATGTAGTTTCATTAAAATATTACTATTTAAAAAGTTATATCATACTTTGAAATATTTTTTCAGAGAAAATATATGTTGGTGAAATAAATTATACTAAACTGCATGACTTTGCAATTTTGTTTTCTAAATTTCTTAAAAACACAATTTTCCTAACAAATTTTAAAAACAAAATTCAGTTGTTTTTCATATCTGTAAACATAAATAGCAAAATGAAATATTTTTTATCCATTATTAAATTAATATGATAAAGTGAATCCTTCATAAAATCTGCATTTTGTGGTGAGCATTTATATAATAAAACTGGAACAAAATTTTCTCTCTTTACTAAGGCACAGTAATATTCTCCATTTTCCTGACAGCGCTACCTGTTAAAGACCTTTGAATTAACACTTGGCTTGGCTACAGTAATTTAGCCATTGTTCTCTTCCAAGCCAAGATTTACATACTCTAAATATTACCTTCTTTTAAATATTAATTGCCTCATGTGCATGCACCAGAACAAACTCTGAGGGATTTCTAAAAATTCACATGTCATTATGAGTTATATTCAAACCCCCCATAAATTACACAGCACGGATTATATAATACACCTGCATTTTTTTTTTAAGCAAAAAGATACTATATACATAGGTGAACAAAAGACAGAATAAATCGATGGTTTTCAATGATTGCGGTGATTCAGATACCAAACTTGAAAATGAACTAGGTATTAATATTTCACAACGACTTACATTATTAAAATTGTATAGTATAGATTAAATAACACAAAAAAACCCTTGATGGCAGCAGAAACAGATGATATTTATAAATAACATACACCAACACTGTCAACTTGCAAACAATTGGTTTGATAAAACCTGTCCCCGCTTTAGGCGAGAGAAACCCATGAAACGTTCCCCATATAATACCGACACACTTCACTTGACATGTCAAAAAAAATTAAGTACAGCGGGGGACTTCTCGTCGTTGAAATTCGCCATGGAATTCATTTCCCCATTTAAGCTGAAACCCCCGGAGTCATTTTAGAATTCATATAAAAACATAGATGTGGAATGATTAGAAAGTGGCTTACCTGTGTATGCGGTACCGTTTCATGTCACCTCTCCATAGCCGGTGGGAAAGTAAACATACGGTCCGACACCCACCTGTACAGCGGGAGGGAAATTCAGCGGAAATGCTTCGCTACGTTGTGAGGAGGATATCCCATTTGCGCACTACGTCACAACTTTTGCTAAAAGAGGAGTGGAATCCCCCGATAGTCGTTTTCATTAAATTGTTAAATCTATCATTCGAAGGTTTTAAATGGCATAAAAAGTGATGAATCATAATGGTCTAAATCATCAAAGTAGTTATCTACTGTCTAAACCACCCAAAACATCAATGTTTACAACCTACACGTGTGTGAAGTGAAATCGAAACTGAAAGTCGGTAGCTGTCAATAGCTTGTACCTGGAATAATTCAAATGCGCACAATACATGTATGCGGTTTTTTGGTGTTTTTTTTTTTTAATTCACTGCATTGGACGAAAACATTTGAGAGAGAGAGAGAGAGAGAGCTTCCTTTCAGTTGTACTTCCTTATCATTTTATATACAACGTATTTATCTATATCATGCATATAGTTTTTTGATGGGCATCAAACCGTTTTTAAGAAAGTGTTTTACTATAAACTGCATCTTTAGGCGCAAGTAAAATACTTTGTAAAGCAGAGTTATTTTCACTTATAAGGATTTTTTTTTCTCAAGAAATCCCAGTAAGAACTTTTTCTTTGGAAGAAGTACCTTTTTCTTTGGAAAAAGTACCTTTTATATATTGTCTTATACTTCATGTTGATTGGATTTCAGGAATTTGTAAATTGAATTACTTACAATAAAGTTGCGACTCTTAAAGTTAAGTAATAGAAAGATAGAAATACGTCTTGTTTGTTTTCCACATAGCACACAGTCGGAGATAAACAGTTATCTTCTCTTTTTTATTGACGCTTGATTTTTCATATAAATTATCCCGCTTGTGTTCTTGCTAGATGAGCTACTTCGTATAGCTTCATCATCGGATATATTTATTAACACAAACACAGTGATGATCTACATGTAGTTCACATATATCTCAAGTTTCTTTCTGCAAAACTTGATATAAACGTTTGCATATTATATACCAGCAAAGTTGAATTTTATTAGAATATTTAATAAAGACTATCCAAGTAAGCATTGAAAAATATTGTGATATAAAATAACAGCAACAGATATTCTGGAACCAACCATCATTTAAAACAATTGTTCGGTTATGTTCAGTATTTACTAAAATAGAAAAAATTCCAATCGACGAGTCACTGACACAGCTCTTTGTGGTTCAGATGCTGCCAGGGCTTTCATCTTACTCATCGTGTTTGGTGGTAGTGGCGGATATTTTAGCCTGGTGGGCTTGCAACACAGCAACTGCTTCTTGAACTTGTCAAACATTTTAAATTATCTTTTAAATGAACACATATAGCAAACACATCGGTAACACGCGTTTTAATCACATTTATATTAGATAATCATTTTCAAATGTTGAATTTACATTTAACGGCAACCAATCCACTCGAACTTAAAGTACAATTTTTTCATAAAAGAAAATAAACATACAATTAATTTGAAATTCGCATGTTTAGATTGTTATTTCTAAACTTCATTTAATCTGGTAATTACGATTGATCACACATAACAAATACAGCTGAATCTGTACAAGACTTGCGCGGATCGAGACAAAATTTTCCAGTGTGTAGTGATGGGGGTGGGGGCAATGTCTTCTTTTGGTAAGTATACTACGTGAAATTAATAAATTCGAATTCCCCATCAAGATCTGCGCATGCAAGAATTCGAACGAAAGGTTTTACCCTGTCCCCATCCTTCCTGATAACTGGCAGGGCAACTCAATTTTCAACGTCCTCCCAAGCAGGAAAGTCTCATTTTGAGAAACCTAATTTCGCTTCGCAACAATGACATCTGCAAATTTATTCTCGAATAAATGAATGAGTGTTCGAACGAGCGAACGAATGAATGAATGAATGGTGAATGGTACATTTATGGAACGGACATGAAGAGTTAACTAAAATGCTGCAAGAGTATTTGAAACAGACATTGAACGTGTTTTTTTCAATATGTTGACTTTGGTTTTTTTTTGTTTTGTTTTGTTCTTTTTTTTTGGGGGGGGGGGGGGGGGGGGGGTGTTAATACTAACCTTTTCCTTTTGTCGAAAGAAAAATGGACGAGTTTAGAACAATTGTATTAAATTATTCTAAAATATAAATTAAGTTAATCAATTGTAAATAAGGAAAAAATTCAGAATTTACAAAATACCTAAAGCCTTACATCAACATACAGTTGAACTTCGGTATCCCGAACACCGATATCTCGAATACAATGGATATGTCGAAGTGATTTTAAGTCCCAAACACTTTAAAAACTTATTTTATTCAATATATTCAAGTATTTTACCCTTGATATCTAGACGTTTTTAACCAGTCCCATCTAGTTCGAGATAGCGAGGACTAACGCCATCATATATATTCAAAATCAGAATAAAACATATCATCTTAGTACAATAGCTTTGATTTCGATTTTTTTCTCAGCATCATCTAGTATGTCATCAAACCAATCATCGTGAAAATGATGATAATCCATGAAGTACACTTTACATTCACATTCAACCAATTTAAACAAGAATTACTTCAACGCCGATGAAATAACAATTGTATACATACTAGTATAAGGCTTACCAAATCCAAAACTATGAGATATTCCTGAACTGGTCTTGGCTATAGGATAATGTGGAGTGTACATTATATTATCAATCGATTGAAAATATTGATAAAATTTAATAGTACATCATAGGTTAAAACTGGTTGACTATTAGATTTGATAGATACCATACTCAGAATAAGTTTACTGCTTGTTGTGGTCGCAGGCTTATTAATTACTGAAGAAAAGTATACAGAAATTGACGACTTTTTCAAAAGTACCACATGGAATTGGGGTACTATCGAAAAGTACAGACTGAGAAATTGACACATCATTCAAAATCGCCACATGCAAATAGAGTTCATGTAAAACTGAATTAAAGTCTTTAACATTTTAATCTCCACCGGTGTGTACTGGTGGGGGGGGGGGTCATATTTAACTAATGTCCAGGTATGCTTACGAAGGTACATGTAAGATATCACTGAAATATACGGCTATAATGCGGTAAGATATTTGGATATACGTAGAATATACATGTACATTGTATGTAAGACACAACGAATGATATCTACACGTTCATATACATGTACACGAAATCTTCTATTCTATGCTATAAGAATGATAAATCGTACATGATTTTGTTTATATATATGCCTGTGTAACCACTTTTTGGGAATATTTCGACCATTGTACCAGTTTTCATCAGTCGTGTTTATTAACTTTTTCAAAATAGTTTGTAACAGCCATTTCAGAGATTTTATATAAGGGGTGGATTTTACTATTTCAAGAATTTACCATTAATTGTGCTCATTGATGTCAAGGTTTGTTTTTGTTTTTATTACCCTGTGTTAGCACCATGTTTTTTTTTTAATATCTATTTTAATAATTTCGTATACTCATTTCCTAAAGAATTATTAATTGACAAAATTTCCTGAATAACTCTTCGTGTTATGGATAAATTAATTTATTGGTATTCAGCATGAAAATGTACTGACGGTAGTTTCAGTGATGATACTTAAACAATAAAATGCTTTCTTGGTGATTCATTCGGGATATGAAGGTAGCGACATTGCAGAAAAAATACATTACTCGAATGAATCATCAAAGAAAGCATTTTATTGTTTATATTAACATCTTTCTTTTAGCCAATTGATAAATTGATTATGAAAAGTAAGTAAAATTCACAAAATTACTGTTAATGTACGTAAGTACGTTAACTAAAAGAAACAGCCAAATCGTCTCCTGTGAGACTATGAGTCTGACGTCGTCGTGATTATTTCGTGCAGTCCGTGATTATTCCTAGGTATAGTTGTAGGTCTCGACCAATCGATAAACTGGGCGTGTCAAGTTTGGTCCTGTCACTTTCTTGTCAGTTTCAGCCGCTGTAGATTTCGACCAATCAATAAACGGGGCGTGTAGATTTCAATCTGGCTGTTTCTATAGAGCTATGAATTAATTATAAGTTTCCGTAAGAAATGGAGGGAATAATACTTGGTAGATGTAAATATAAGTTAATCATCTCTATAAAAAGCATGGTTTCTACATTTAGTGCATGTATGCTGCCATTGTGTGACATCTACGGCACGTCAAATTCACAAAGATGAGCAAATCATAGTTTTACAGCCGATAAACTAGGTTTAACGGTTGTAAACTATAGTTTACGAACAGAAAACTATAGTTATAAACGACGTTAATCTATATTTCACATCTGTAAACCATAGTTAACGCGATCATCTATGTTTCAGAAATGTAAAACTATAATTAACACTGAAAACAACCATTTGGGATTGCAGAACATAGTTTATTTGATAAATATAGTTTTAAGAGCGTGAAACTATGATTAACAACTCTTAACCATAGTTAACGAATGCAAATTAAAGTTTACATATGTGTAATGAGTTCTTTTTGGATTTTGTCAGCTGAATGAACAATAAGATTTTGTAAAGAAAATAAACAAGTTTAATTTGAAAAAAAAATTAATAAACAAAACAAATCATTATTCTCACTCCCCCTTTCACACCACAACAAAAAAAGAATAATAATTCAATTAAACAAATGAACAAATATCTGATACTATCAACTAAATTCAAGATTAAATCACACTGTATCAGATATAAAATGGAAGTAAACTACAAAATGTTGTTTAGAAGCTATTTCAACCAATAAAACTCTTGTTGAAAAATTTACTCAAAAAAATATTAAAGTTCAATAATTCAAAATACCGTGAATTTACAATTACTTCAAAGTTCAGCTCAAAAGCATGTATATGAAAATTAGCCTGTTATAACAGTCGCTTTTTAACTCTTAAAACCTCTCTGAAAATGAACTCAAGGTCACTATGCACTCGAGACGCTCCTGCCCTCGTCAAATTTCCTGTCCCTCTTGTCGCTATCCTAACCGAAAGCCCCGGACTCGCAGGTCTCTCGCTTCCAGTCTACGACTACTGCCCGGATAGAAAGCCACGCCCCACTCAGCATAGAATGCGTCCCCGACCTTCGTCAATTGTCTCCACAACCTTCCATAGGAAAATTTCCGTCTAGCACACCAGTCTGTATTTCAGGTAATTGTATCAAACACCCTTACGCACTGAAAAAAACATACTGTGACTAATAAAGTCCCGATAAACATACAAACATACTACCAATTACACTAAGAACTAAATTACCAGCGAAATGTACAAAATAACAACAAAACAACCTTACCGGCTAGGAAAACATGTGCCCGCCTAACAGAATCCAAAATTTCAATGGCTACCCATTTCTCCTTAGTATTAAGCTAACTTGAGATATTCACCATATCTTGAAACAGGAGCTGCAAAACGTGGCACCCGGCTGATGTCGTTACCGGACCCTCTACTGACCACTACACCCAAACCGGTCACTTTAAATACTCGATCTAAAAATAGCACACTCACCCGACACTCGTCACTCACATACGGTAACCCATTCATAACAAAATTAAAGAGGAACACAAATATAAACACCAGTATATACAAAACTGAATCAACTTTATTACAATATGTGAATAACTGAATATACATTTACCAGCAAAACATATCGTTAACGTTATTTGGCTAATATTTGCAGACATATAAACGGATTATCATTCGAAAACTATAGTTTACAACCGTTAAATATGGTTTCGCAGATAAAACATAGTTAACGGATCGTTGATTATAGTCAACAAATCGTTAACTATAGTTTACGGTTCGTAAACTATAGTTAACAATTAACTATTGTTAACTATAGTTTAGCATCCGTAAACTATAGTTAAAAGTTGATAAACCTAGTTTATCACCTGTGAAAAACGAATGTAAATTATAGTTTTACAGATGTTAATCTATATTTATCAGCAAAATCTATTGTAAACGTTATTTGCAGACAGGTAAACTTAAATTATCAGTTGTTAACTATAGTTGACAACCGTTAGATATAGTTTTACAGATGAAAAAAGGAATTGTTAACTATAGTTTGCGGTTTGTAAACTATAGTTACCAGTCGATAAACCTAATTTATCATCTGTGAAACTATGTTTAGCTCATTTTTGTGAATTTGGCGTGCCATTGACATCATCAAGTAGTTTACTTTGCGCAACAATTTGAATTTGTATCTATGAATAGCAAGTTTAAGTAGATACTGTCGAAATAATAGTGTTATTAACTTAATCCCTTATACATTGCCTGTAGATATATTTCATATTTTTATTAGACCTTTTTAATAGGTACTATTTTACTCAGCACCATAATTTGAATAAACACTTCCTGAGGATGCTTTAGCACAAGTTACAATTTTTCTGGCCAAATAGTTTTTGAAAAGAGGATTTTGGGAAAATATTAAAATCTTTCTTATAATTTTAATTTTCTCACATAGATATAAGGTGTCACCCTCTATGGGGAAGAAGTAGACGTAATAAGAGGTCTAGAGCAACAATAGCCTTAACTATGATCAAATCATCATTTTAGTATCAAATTCAAATATCTTGACAAAACTTTTATCCAAATATTTTGATTTTAAATATCAAGCCCCTTTTGTTTTTTTGAAGATTTTTTATGTAGCCCCCACCCTTGTGGGCCCAGCCTAAACCCTGGGATCATGCTATGATCAAACTTGAATCTGAACAACCTTAAGTTGCCTTCACACAAATTTCAGCTTTTCTTGCTAAATAGTTCTCAGGAAGAATATTTTAAAATATTTTAAAAATTTAACACCCATCCTACCCCTCAGTGATAATAATTTTAACAAACCTGAATCTATACTTCCTGGACATCCTTTAACATTAGTTTCAAAGTCCATGGCTAAATGGTTCTAGCTCACCGAGACGAAGTCGTGGGAGCGTATGCTACACCCCCGGTGTCGGCGTCAGCGTCCGGACCTGGTTAAATTTTTGGAGCAGGTAATCTAAGTTGTTATGTGTCCTACCTTCACCATACTATGATGGATTGTGCTACTTATGGGCTTAAAAGATTTGGGTGCTTAATATGGGCCATGAATTTCAGATGCTGAAGGAGGTATTATTTTTTTTTTTTGGAGCAGGTTAAAGTTTTTGGAGCAGGTGCCCTTTGATACCCATATTTAAGTTACTACTGGTCCTATATTCACCAAACTTGCATGGATGGTGCGTCTTATGATACTTATGCACTTGAAAAGTGTGAATACTGAATGTGAGCCATAGGTTTCTTATGCCGAATGGAATTAAGGTTTTTGGAGTAAACGTTTATGGAGCGGGTGTCTTTTGAGGTGAAGGTCACAAAGGATTGACTAATTCAAACTAACTACGTTAATGAATCATAGAGGTAGCTTCACATACGGAGATTCGTTTCGATTACCTCGGCCGCTAAGGAAACCTTTACCTACGTCATTTAAAAGTACTTGATAAATATGTCATGATTCCTATTCCAATTACAGTGTATATTTAATTATATTGCAGTAGTTGGGGCCACCTGGACCGTGGATATCGGCCTGGATAGGTCAGTGGTAGAGCTCCTGACTAGAGTTATACAAGGTCCCGGGTTCGATTCCCGCTCCAGCCACATGTTTTCAATATTCCCCCTTTCCTGTTACATTTGGTGCCGTGACCAGCCCCTGAAACTAACAGGTTAACTCCTGCCAGGGGAAGAACCTTGGGTGATCTTCGAGGGCGAAGACCATTTAAGGAGGGAGGAATGTAGTAGTTGGGGATATATATAGACCATGAATATCAGCCTGGATAGCTTAGTGGTAGAGCTCCTGATTAGAGTTACAGAGGTCCCGTGTTCGATTCCCGTTCCAGCCATATGTTTTCAATATTCTGCCTTTTCTGTTACAATATGATTTATATCTTATAATATTTAAACAATAAAATGCATTCTTTGGTGATTCATTCGGGATATGAAGGTAGCGACATTGCAGAAAAAATACATAACCCATGTTAGCGGGTTATGTAAATGATGTCTGCAATGATCGCTACCTTCATAACCCGCATGAATCATTAAAAAGGAATTTTATTGTTTATATTTACATCTTTAATTTAACAAATTAATAAATTGATTGTTAGAATTAATGAAAATGCACTAAATTACTGTTAATGTACATTAGTACGTTAGCAAAAAGAAACAGCCAAATCGTCTACTTTAGATATTTTAGTTTGACATCATCATGATTATTTCGTGCAGTCCGTGATTTTTCTTGGGTCGCTGTAGGTTTCGACCAATCGTTAAACGGGGCGTGTATATTACAGTCCTGTCAATTTATACAGCTGTTCTTTAGAGCTATGAATTTTTTATAACTGTAAGTTTCCACACGAAATAGAGGGAATCATGCTAGGTAGATGTAGATATTATACAACATAATATATTATATGTACGTCTACCGAGTATGATTCTCTCTATTTCTTACGGAAACTTGCGGAAATCATCAAAGAAAACATTGTAATGTTTATATTTATATTTTGTATAATACAATAAAATTTCGTTTATAATAAATTTATTGTAAAAAGGAAGTAAGATTAACTAAATTACCGTTAGTGTAAATCAATACGTTTTCTTTTACAAACTTAAAGAAACAGCCAAATCGTTTCCTATGGGGATTTGAATCTGACATAATCATGATTATCCCGTGCAGTCCTTTATTATTCTTAGGTTGCTGCAGGTTTCTACCAATCGATAAACAGGCCATGTATAATTCATTCCTGTTAGTTTCTATAGAGCCATGAATTAACAATAAGTTTCCGTAAGAAATAGAGGGAATCATAATCGGTAGATGTAATTATATATTGATAAAATTTGTATCATACAATACAGTTTAAAATTTACATATTATATGATGCAATATTGTATATGATTATATACGATATTGCGTAAAGCTACGCATCAATGTTTATAATAATTAGTAACTATGATTTTTCTATACATGTAATATGATGATGGTGGTCTTATAAAGGTGATCCCTCATCTCTGGGAGCCCTGTTATCTTTGATTTTTTAATGTTTGAGACAATTTTAAAAGATTTCTCTATATTTAATTTCAATGTAAAAATTTGACCCCCTGTGATCACTTGAGCCTTAATTCTGTTAAGGTGAGGTAAAAGGTTATAGATGAGCTAAAAAGTGTAACTTGCCATCTAATTAGTGAAATCCAAGTTCATTCTGACGTCATGGAATAAGACCCTCAATGGTTTCTGTCAGATCTCTCTGCGCTTTGCATGCGCTCACTCATAAGAGTGAAGATAAGTTTAAATTTATTTAGTTGCCTAAACATGATTTTTAGATAAAACAATTTTATGGATAAAATGTGTTCTTGCATGTCACGTTTTTAAATCGTTATTACTTGATAATAAACTGTCTTCAAGCTTTTTGAAATATTCCATTTTAGGCCTATGTTGTAAAGATTATCCGTGTATTATTGTTTAAGTCGAGTCCTACTTTCCTATCGTGACGTCAGCAAACATGCGAGCTACCTTAAATAAAGGAAGTATAAAAAATTTGATAAAGTTTTTCGAGTTTATCCAACTTACACATAACAAGCCCATCAAAAAAATACAGTCCTATGAGATAAATTTTCTGAGATATGGAGTTGCATTATACCAAAAAGGTGAAAGGGAGAAAATTGCTGAAACGGCTAATTGCATCTATAAAGACTCATATTAGATACATACAGAAAGTTTAGTCTATCTAAGAGCTTTTAATACCTATTTTCATTTACTGCAAAGGGAGGGGTTATTGTCAATGTTTTTTTTTTCCTCTATAAAAAAAAAAAAGGAAAAAAATATCATCGGATACGGAAATCTGTAAATGTAGAAAATATGTATTTACAGGGAATTTCAGACGCTTTTAATTTTTTTCTTTTTAGCAATATAATATATTTTCAATTCTGTGATAATTTTTAATTATGACACAAACCTTTATGATAAATAGTTATTTTAGTTACCTTAAATTAAATTCATATTTGTCCCATTTGAAATAGCATTGCGGGGGTATTAATCCCACTAGGGCAGGTCCAGTTCAATAATTTGCATGCTTTCTTTCGTGATTCATGCAGGATGCTAAAGTAGCGACATTGCAGAAAAATGCATAACCAGCGTAATTTTTTCTGCAATGATCGCTACCTTCATAACCTGCATGGATCGTCAAAAAAGCATTTTATTGTTTATATTTACATCTTTTACATTATTGTTAATGTATATCAGCTCATTAAATACAATAAATAGCCAAGTCGTCTTATATGGGAATTTGAGTCTGACATGATTATTTCGTGCAGTCCATGATTATTTTTCTCAGGTTGCTGAAGGTTTTGACCAATCGATACTGGTTAGAACTGGGTTGTGTAGATTTCAGTCCTGTCAGTTTCTATAGAGTTGTGAATTACAATTAATTTGAGTAAGAAATAGAAGGAATCAAACTTAGAGGATATGAATGTTGTACTTTATTTAAAATAAACATTTTCAATCTTCATTTTACCTGTGCAACACCTATGAAGAAAAGCACACATTTATCTACTTGTACAGCTACTAAACCATTCATTCATTCACCATTTCCTTTTGGAACATTCTTTTTCACTTAAAGTTGTAACTTGTACAGAAAATTATATATTGATGTGATAGAACTTTGACCTTATCTTCTTCGAAAAATGATACCCTGAGACAAAAAGGTAAATCTATAATTGGCATATGTAAATTACATCTTTTAAAAGCTCTGCTGGATGGTCACGGCCATTTTTAGACTACTTGAATCTCCTTTGAAAGGAGAGCTTTTTATATAAAGGTGTAGGGAAAAAATCATTTGAAACTTAACGAGGCCGGGTCTAATTAGTTCTGCCCTAGATTTTTTAATGAAATTTTTTACCTGAATTTCTACCGATATAATTATTATTTTAAGATTAAAAAATAAGACATTTACCACACCGTTTGTTTAGGGGGTCATCTCAAAGTTTGTTAATCTTTAACATAGGACCCTATGGGATTTCGCTTGAAATGTATCAATTTTGCACATTTTTTAAAACTTCTGCCCTAGGGATTTCTTTTTCTGTTCTACATATTAAAGTTACTGCTAAAAGGCATCAAATGGTCAAATAAAAAAAACCTTTTACCTCCTGGTTTGTTCCAGGGGTCTTATCAAGGTTGATTTTTGTATGCCAAATTTCCCAGATTTGTCAGATAATGGCTATTTTTTATTTGACAAACGCGGAAAAGGTGATCTTTATAGTATTATTAAAGCATTCAGACATATTTAAGTAATAAAAAAATATATAACATCACATATTAAGGGTCATTAATATAAATTACATGGTTACTGTCTTGAAATATATGAATTAAGCTATATTTAGGCGGGTTAAGAAAACGTGACAGAGGGTTAGGCCTGCTGAACCCTCTTCACGTTTTCGACCCGAGCCCAAATATAGCTTATACTTCGAAACAGATATGTTTATTCCACAATATAACATTAATTTTACGCATTAAACGAGCCATTTTCAACAAATTTCGCTGAATATCTGCAGTTGAAACTATCGCGCCATGGCGTCAACCGAGCAAAAAGATGACGTCACAATACAAATGAAACGCTGCGCGAAAGCGTGCGTACTCGTTCTGTACTCGGCCTCGTTAAATTTAAGGATTGCTTCTTTACTTAATACCATGGTTTCATTAATATTCAAGGATATCAATTTTCGTGGATAAAGTGAAAATCACAGTTTCAAGGATACAATGTACGTAAATTCGAGGCCAATGACCCTATCAATACAAAATGATAACAGAAATTGCACTTCAATGAACATTAAATTTTGTGGATCAACTTAACAATGAAATCCACGAAAATTGGTATTCAACGAATATTGATGAAACCACAGTAATAGATTATGGCTAAAATAAAGGCATTTCTATTTTAAGTAAATCTGGTGGAAAATTTGTGGACCACCCAGCCTCCTTAACGGAATTCAAAATGTCATCTTAAACCATGGAAAATCCATTTTGGATCCTTGATAAAGAATCACATAGTCCAAATAAAAAATAATATACTGAAATAAAATTCCCGTTTCTGTAGTCCAGAGAGTATAGTGAGTGCCTTAATACATGAATAATCATTTTGGGAAATTAATTTGATCTCTGTCCATTTTTGAACAAGATGCAAACCAAATTAAATGCAGTGGTTTCATTAATAAATACCAGATTTTGTTGTTCATGTGATTTAAGAAAGATAAATGTTCATTGAAGGGCAATTTTTAGCAAACTATTTTATGAAAAGGATAATTTCCACCAAGGTACGAACCCTTGATTTTCCACTAAATCTTCGGAAATAGATGCCCAAGAATATTAATTATTTAATGAAACCGCAGCAAGTAATGCGGACTAAAAAGTGAGATACCACAGAAAATGGGTGTTCCTCAAAAGATCAGAAATAGGTTATTGACTGAATGTTAAGTAAGAAGATAATGGGCCGTGTGCAGTTCCATTTAAAATAAAAGAGGATTAAGGAATATAAATTTTCTGAAAATAGGAACACTTATCCATATAAAAAAATAACAAAAAAAACAAAAAAACCCCAAAAAACCCAAATAAAAAGAAAGAGAGGTGAAATGCATTTGACACATTCATTTGTAAAATATTTAGTGTTGTTTAGTATTTGGACAAGAAACAATTAAGTGTAATTACATGTACATTCTATCAATTTAATCATTCAAATTAGTACAAAATATGCAATCAAATGGGACTGAGATAAAAAATAGAGTAGAATGAAGATTCAAGTTTATCCCAAATTACATGCATTTTGAATTTCAAGTCTATGGACTTGTTACATATAGATGATACATAAATAAATAAGTCAGTCACTTAATCAATATATTATCAATATTAAATTCATTATAGAATTCCAAAATCTTTCTGAATATACTGTAAAATACTGTAGTGCACTTATTAAGATTTTATCCTTTAATTTATCCATATTTAAAATATTCAACTGTCTGTAAACACAAATCATCTCTCTCATTCAGAATAAATATTCACTCAAAATAAATTAAACATAAAGAGCCTATATAATCTTTCACCCATATACAGTTATACAACAGAAATAAGCTTGGATATTGTTGGTCTCTTTTAAAATTACAATCCTTCGTCAAGAGCTTTCTGTAACATGGAGATTTTCTAAATGGTTCGAAACTTTCTCCATCTCCTCTTTTTCAGCAGGGGAAATTTTCTTGTCAAGAAAGTCATTCAGACTTAATTTTGCAATGTCAAGGTTGCCTAGCGACCTTGACCTAGTCAATGACATCTCAGATGGCGCTTTAATCGGCGAAGCAGAGTTGGATTTTGAAAGCAGGTACTCATTTTCAGTCTGCCTTATTTCTGTCTCTGGAAGAGATTGATTTATCCGCCATGGAACTTCGTACGGCTTTCGGAATCTCTGATAACGACCAGCTCTTAGTCTGGACATTCGAGTTATCCTACATTTCATGTTCCGTCGTATATTTGCCTCTTCTTCTGGATCCCTATAGCCTGTTCCAAATTCTATGGAATGTGCTGGACGATTGGAATCTTTATCACTTGTAAATGGAGATCCTGGATCTGTAGATGTACTAGAACTAAAACCTGTCACATATGTAGGGTCTATCTGAACAATTTTAAATCGGGAACTTTGAGTCAATTCTTTCGCTCTAGTGTGCCTGTTTCGCTCACGCAAATATTCCCTTCTGCTGTTTGTGACAGAACTGATCATTCCAAGTTCATGTAGAGCACTGTCAACGTCCATACCTGCTGGCACAGGGTTGCAACAGTAACAACCACTTTGGGACATACTTTCATCTGCAAAAAAGGGAAATATCATTACAGGGTCATAAGTAAATTTGTACATGTCTACTAGCTGTCTATGAAAAAAAATAATTAAACGTTATTTTTTACATGGACTGCACAACAAACATAAACACGACAAATATGGACTTCATATCGCATTACGAAATCGCATTTTATGATTTGGTGTATAACCGGTCAAAACAGATAAAAATATGCCACACAGGCTTTCCAGTGGTAAACACGAAACTTACAAAATACACGTTATTCAGGGATTTCACCATAGCATCTTTACATACAGCAACACGTTTCTTTAAGAAGGAATTAAAAAATGGTTTGTTTACACTGCCAGGCGCCAAACAAATGTTCCTGGGTTCTGAAAACTTCTGCTTTGTATTTATCTCGTGCACAGCGAGATTTTTCGTAAACTTTGAAAATCTTCGGAATATCTCAATATGTAAACCCGATATTCAACCTATATTCTCGAGGAGTTCCGAGAGTATAAAAATGGCGCGGTGGCTGAACATAGAAAATGACATCAAAAAATTAGTTAATCAAATAACTGGATTCCAGGTATTGATGTAGAATAATTTCATAACAGCTTGTAGACAATTTCAAATGACTTAATAAATGGTGAAGAGAAAGATTGTAAACATTGTGAAACGGTCAATTTTCTGAGTTAAAACTCTGCCTAGACTTGCACCATATCCACAAGTATCATGGCCATTTACATAAGTAATCAGCAGATCAGAGCTTTCCCCGGACCTCATTCCATACGAGTGTTAATTTATACGTTAATCCTAATGTATTTGCAAACTAGATATAAATCTGTCGTGCATTTCAATGACCAACCATGTTGTTGATGTCAATTACAGTCAATATATACTGTAGCTGTATCAATATCGATTCAAATTGATTTAACATGCATCTATTAAAATTTTTAACTTAACTGGGATGCAACCAATTCTCACCAAGGACCTTTTCTCGCCAGTGCATTGTTAAGTCATTTTATCAAAACAAAATTATATACGAAAAATGACTTAACAATGCACATAAATATACAGTATAGTACGTCCTTTAATTGTTTGACGTTTATATCAACTGGATATCATTTCAATAGTTAGGTAAGCTAGTCCTTTGAATAATAAATAATGTATGATAATTTAAGTTCAAGAAATGACAATGACAACAGCATAAATATTAAATTGCTGCAATGCTGAATTGATATCGATCTGATATTGTTGATGCAATGATATTGACTCCATTATAGCTCCTGAAACATGCAGTACTTAATGTACTTGCATTTATGTACAATATAATTGATGATTATGTAAATATCCTTGTATTCCCAAATATCGTTCTTATTTTTTGTCTCCTTTGCATCCAAGAATAGAATAATGCAGCTAATTTTTAGAGAAGTTCTTTTCCAAGTTGGAAATACATATAGTTTAAATACAGTGGAATCTTTACGTTTCATGGTGGCTCAATTTTCGTGGAATTCGTGGGTACCTCTCATCCACGAATTAACATGCTCCACAAATTGATAAATTAGTGTTATAAAATCATATGTCCTTATGTTGGTATAAAAGAATACACAAAATTACGTACCCACGAACCTGTTAAAGTTCACCAATCCACGAAAATTGGCCCCCACAAATTTTAATGATTTCACAGTAGTTAGGAAAAAATGCATCCCTCGTGCATGAACTTTTTTTTTGTCATAAAATTGTATTTTTATAACGTATTTTTACAGGAAGGGGAAGAGAACTTCGGATTATGTGTACAGTTTGCCTTGACAAACCTCAAGTTTCATCGTTTCCTGAGTGTTGATAGCCACAAAGTCACCAAATCCCTCAAAGGGTAAACTACATTTATTATTCATTAATTAAATGTAGATTACATGTAGGTCTTTCTTTTGATTATGATAGTGTTAGTAGAAGCATACACAATTAAATCATACAATCATAAATATGTTTTTAAGAAATTTTATCAAGATTATTGTTTAAACACTAGCAATATTTGGAATACATTTTTTCATCCATTTTTTTTAAAGAAAATAATGAATTACTTTGTCTATATTAAATACGTTCACTATAATATTAGTGATAATGTATCATATGATACACCCCAAAAAGCCATTTTAAAACAGAGGGTAGGGGCAGGATTATCATTATTCTAGTGTAACTGTAATTAGGGGTAAGTACACCATGGCCTAGTTCTGAAATTATAGAACATTTTTAAAATTTGTTGTTTTGTTACAGAATGCTGGACAAATTTGAGATCCACTCCCAGTTGGAGAAAAAGAACAGTCTACAGAGGCTTTGTGACCAGTTCCTCTCTACTCCCTGTTTCGAAGGACGCGATAAAGGAAAAGTATAGCAATTTTTTTCCCCTTTTTTCATTGAAATGTTTTATTTAACCCATTCCAAAATTACAATTACAAGACACCCTTTTCAAAATACCATTACCAGATAAACTCTCATCTGTATTTAAAAAGCAAAGGTGTAACTACTGCAGTTTGAACTGCAACCATTGGACTTGGTGCACTATAAAATGCAATACGTGTACCTATTGTTAAAATGCACCAAATATTTAAGGCACCAAATATTTGAGGCCGACAAATAAAGCTTGTGGGATCTGAGTTTTTAATGAGCATTTAAGTTTGCTTATCTTTTAAAGAAAAAAATGATAACCTTTGCAAGGTGGACAATTGTGACCTTTATAATGGTCGTCTCTTTTAAGGGACTTGTATTTATTACTTAAAAACATGTACATGTATCTCTAATTTTAGACATCTTACAGTCAAAAAATATTAAATTGACCTTTGTGCCAAATCTAAAATCCACAAATATTTATTTCTTTTTTAATGAAGTATTAAACTATGTTTGTAATCCCGGAATTCCATTTTAAAGTTTGATAAGGTTTTCTATAGTGTTACAGATGTATATATTACATTGCATACATTGCAAATCAAGTAAGAGTGACATGTAAATTGATATGATTTTGTTACTAATGTTGTAGACAGACACCCACTACAGTTTATTGTTGCTGCTACTGAATATTGGAGAAAATCCCACCCATGCAGCATACACTGAAAAACCCCAAATTCTGAAAGTCCCAGGTACATTCAAAAATCTAAATAAATATGCGAAACTTATTGACCCTTTCAATAATATTCAAAAAGTTGATAACGAAATCGTATTTATGTTATAATTCATTGAACTTCATTTTGGCTTTGAATAAGCTCAGGCGATCATAATTTGATTTTTAGTTTTACGGATCCGCCGACTCTAAAAATTTGCATTTTAAAAAAAAAAAAAAATTCGAAAATTTTCAAGCTCAGTTCAGGCTGCTCGAGTCAAACCCTTGTTTTATAATAGGAAATCACTGAGACATTTAAATCTGGATGTAAAAACGCTTGCAGAATGATTGAGGAAGGTCAAGGTGTTGCAGAACATCGTTGGATTGGTTTCGTTGTGTTCAAATGGGGCGACTTGGACGAAATAGTCGCTTTTTGGTCGGTAACTTCGCCGGAATTTCCTCCAAAAGAGAAGTTGGAAGTCGCCCTGTATTATGAGTTCACAATCGTCTAAATTAACCCAAAAGGCAATAAAATGATACTTAACTTATTCTAAAGACATTTTCACAGCCTCAGTTAACCCCTGTTGTGATTAGGATAATTACTGAGACTGTCTTATCTTTAGGGTTAGGCCTAATATACGGATGATGCAACCACATACTGTGCAACCGATGTTTATTATACCCCCGCTCCGAAGGAGAGGGGGTATACTGTTTTACCCTTGTGTGTCTGTCTGTCCGTCCGTCCGTCTGTCCGTCTGTCTGTCTGTCCGTCTGTCTGTCCGTCCGTAACAAAAATTTCTGTTGCATTTATCTCAGCAACTATTTATCGCAGATGCTTGAAATTTTAACACAGTGTTTGTTAAGGCATGCCATATCGTGGGATATATTTTTGTACCAATCGGACGTCAACTTCCTGTTAAATGACGACTTTGCTTATTTTTTAACCAAAATTTTCAAACAAATTTTCGTCAAAGATTTCTCAGCAACTGTTTATCACAGATGCTTGAAATTTTTACACAGTATTTGTATAGGCATGCCATATCGTGGGATATATTTTTGTACCAATCAGACGTCAACTTCCTGTTAAATGACGACTTTGTTTATTTTTTGCCAAAATTTTCAAACAAATTTTCGTCAAAGAATTCTCAGCAACTATTTATTGCAGATGCTTGAAATTTTAACACACTATTGGTTTAGGCATGCCATATCGTGGGATATATTTTTGTATCAATCGTACGTCAACTTCCTGTTAAATGACGACTTTGCTTATTTTTTAACCAAAATTTTCAAACATATTTTCGTCAAAGATTTCTCAGCAACTGTTTATCGCAGATGCTTGAAATTTTTACACAGTATTTGTATAGGCATGCCATATCGTGGGATATATTTTTGTACCAATCAGACGTCAACTTCCTGTTAAATGACGACTTTGTTTATTTTTTGCCAAAATTTTCAAACAAATTTTCGTCAAAGAATTCTCAGCAACTATTTATTGCAGATGCTTGAAATTTTAACACACTATTGGTTTAGGCATGCCATATCGTGGGATATATTTTTGTATCAATCGTACGTCAACTTCCTGTTAAATGACAACTTTGCTTATTTTTTAACCAAATTTTCAAACAAATTTTCGTCAAAGATTTCTCAGCAACTATTTATCGCAGATGCTTGAAATTTTAACACAGTGTTTGTTAAGGCATGCCATATCGTGGGATATATTTTTCTACCAATCGGACGTCAACTTATTGTTAAATGACGACTTTGCTGATTTTTTAACCAAAATTTTCAAACAAATTTTCGTCAAAGATTTCTCAGCAGCTATTTATCGGAGATGCTTGAAATTTTAACACAGTATTTTTTAAGGCATGCCATATCGTGGGATATATTTTTGTACCAATCGGACGTCATCTTCCTGTTAAATGAGTACTTTGTTTATTTTAGCCAAAATTTTCAAACAAATTTTCCTCAAAGATTTCTCAGCAGCTATTTATCGCAGATGCTTGAAATTTTAACACACTATTTGTTTAGGCATGCCATATTGTGGGATATATTTCTGTACCAATCGGATGCCAGCTTTCTGTTAAATGTCGACTTTGCTTATTTTGCATATTCACATCAGAGCGGGGGTATCACTAGTGAGCATTGGCTCACAGATATCTTGTTTCTTTTAGTGTTGATGCTAGAATTAGGTGGCAACTTGTAATTGGCTAATAAATCTACCAAATTAATGCTTAAATAATCATAAAACCCTTTGTTTACAGTTATCTTTAAAAAAAAAAATAAACCCTCTACATAACGGTTGTAATTGGGTCAAAGGGTTGTACTAATACCCCCAAAATACACAGATATACAGAAACTGTCACTGTTATTTGTCATTTAAGACAATTACAACACATTTCATCTTTTTAATGTATGAATGCCTCAAATAAATTAAATTAATAAATTGGTAATTTTTTTCATAATTATTAAAAGTTTTTCTTTTTATTGACTTACTTCTTATCTAATTTAAATTATTAAAAGGTTGAATCTGTGTATATCATCATTAGCGTTATGCCATTGTCAAGTAATGGAAGTCTCCCTGATTTCTCATACTTCTCTCTATTTTTCTGTTAGAGAGAATTGAAGTCCCCCAAAAATTTTGCTCTAGGTTGGTCCCTGCAGTGAAACTACACTTGCAAACCAATTCATCCAATGCAAAACAACAGACCCTCAGACTTAGTGTCTGCATGCAATGCGCGCAGTTGGGAGTCCTCACAATCAGAGGTGGTAGTGATATGTGGCAGCAAAAGTTGCCTCTGAGTACCCGGGCCAGCAGCTGACATGTCTTTTTTTTTTTTTTTTTTTTCGTCCTCCGACTTGACTTTTCTTGGAAAAAATCCGTAAAACTAAAAATCAAATTATGATCGCCTCATTATTTTATACATATATAGCATTTATGCCATAGAAATTTATCATTCAGTGCATGCATTGCTTGCAAAAACACAGTACATCATGTTTATTATGATTTAAACAATAAATTTATGTATTGACCTGAAGAAGTGGTGGATGATTTTGACTGGGGAGCGTATCTAAGGGAAGGAGAGGAGACATACTCTACAATATATGCTGACTCAGATGTACGTTTTTATGTTGGACACAAATTTGCTCTCTCTCTCTCTCTCTCTCTCTCTCTCTCTCTCTCTCTCTGACTGACTTTTTATGATCTTTTGAAATGATCATGTGATAAGGAAAGTTTGAAGATTTGAACTCTGTTATGGATACTTAATTAAAAAACTTATTGTTTCTTGTATGTAAGTTAAAAAAAAAGAGATTATAAGTTATTGTCCTAGAGTTTAGAATTATGATCAGTTAAGTTGAAGACTCTGTAGATTGCAGTTGTTTATCATTATGATAATATTAAAATAATATGTTATTATACATGCATATTTTGAAGCTTGTTTATCTTATTATGATTTTATGAACATTTAGTCAGAGTCTGATTGGGATCCTCTGAGTGATGAAGAAACAATAGTTCCTGTAGGGCCGAAACCTGTTGAAGAAAACTCAGATAATGGGGTGGTGGACCCAAGCCTGTCTGCTATTACAGTGGATGCCACCACATTCTGTGTAGAGGAGGAGCCGGACCCCAGAGAATCTGGTACAACCTGGTTGACCAGGAATGTCACAGTCCAGTACTGGTGTGGTCAGAACCGACCAGAGGAAATCCACTCAACTGAAAACCTCAAGAAAGACTGGTAACTGCATTGTTTGAAAGGAGGGTAGGGAAGGGGGTTTATAATACACATTGTTTTGCACTGTATGAAACTGTTTCGAATAAATTGTTAAGCAAATTTGTTGATGAAAAGTCTTGAAAATTCAATCTAATATTTAAGCCAGGAGTAGAACATTTGATCTTATGGTATAAGGATTCTTTCTACTTTATTTGCTTTGATAGGGAGAGATACAGAGAGGCGACTGATCCAATCTACAGCAACCACAACAACATCACTGTCTCTGAGATACAGCTCCTGAGGGAAGTGTTATGGTGAGTATATTAAATCAACAGGGCTCTCAGTAGCTTTCAAAAGAGAATAGTCATTTTTCTATTTAAAAAGGCTGTATCTACTTGTTTAATTTGACAATTATGAAATCTGAAGTAGTGAGAATTCCCCCAAAACATGTTAAACCACCAAGGTTGCCCCTTCTTGAAAGCGTTGTAATATTGTCGCTGTTGAAGCTACAGCTGTACAGGTGTATCTGATTTTGTTAAGGTGAGAGTTTTTGTGTTGTGTAGCTTTCTTAAGACCTGATCTATTCATGTGATAATTGCATAATTGTTGATAGAAATGAACTCCAGAGGAAATAAAAATGGATTTTTTTTTGTGTGAATTGATGCAGTTGGTCTTGATTTAATATTCTACCAAAATGTTTTCATGTTCTTAAGGATTCTTGGAGGAGTGACAGACTCCTTTGTGTTTATTCTACATGGAGAGGAATTCATTGTGAGAGAAAATGTTTTTGTCCAGCATTTAACAGATGTAAGTTTTAATGCTGCAAAACAAAAAGAATTTCTATAATTACATTATTCCTTTTCTTTTTCACTCTTTTTAGGATGTCATCTTTATTTGCTAACATTTATTTTACATCATGTAATTCTTATTTAATCTTTATTATGGTATCATGTTGCAGAATTCTTTGGAAAGTTATCTCTCCTGTTTTGCGAAGTACGGCTCCTATGTACATCGTCTGTTATGCTTTGAGGAGGAGTCTATCTGTGGGTCATGTGACCTGTCAATCACAGACCCCAACAGCCTGACTTGCCAAACCTACCAGGCATTCGCTAATGCAATCTCCAACTTCATTAAATCTTTGAGGAAAGAGCTGACGATAATTGAGAAAAAAATAATACAGCAAGGTAGGTGGAAATTCTGCAGATTTTTGGAATGGCTTGATATTATTCATTTTCACATCGATATAAGTGTCTTTACATTGAGATAAACTGTATGGATTTATACAGTACTCATTAGTTTTGAAATGGATTTTGAGAAGCACCAAGTATTCCTAAGTTAGGCCAGGTGAAGATAAGTGTGAAGTATAATGGCCTGTGTAAGTGTAAAAGTTGTTTTATTTTCAGAGCAGACAATGACACTGGCCATGCTTCATGGAGATTTGTCATTGTGGCTGAAGAAGATAGAAGTGCTACACTCTGTGTACATTAGAGGAGTCAGAGAAGCCGATTGGCTGGTCAACAACTGTCAGAGGGCGTCCTATCTACTGAGTGTACTGTTTGATACTG
This sequence comes from Magallana gigas, assembly GCF_902806645.1. Taxonomy (NCBI): domain Eukaryota; kingdom Metazoa; phylum Mollusca; class Bivalvia; order Ostreida; family Ostreidae; genus Magallana; species Magallana gigas. The sequence goes on from NC_047559.1 coordinate 28,051,430, forward strand.
TGGTGGAGTACGACACGCTGGGACAGAATGCTTCAGATATTGTAAGGCTTATTTCTGTACTGTTCTTACTTTAATTAAGTACTGTGATTTCATCAATATTTGTTGAATACCTACTTTTTTAAGCGGATCTATGAAATTTAGTGTTCATTGAAGTGCAATAAGTGAATGTGAATAATTATATGTTGAATTGATGGCATCATTGGTTGCAAATTCATGTATCCTTGAAACTGTGATGTACTAAATCCATGAAAATCAATGTCCATAAATATTTATAATGAAACCACAGAATATTCATGTTTGATGTTTTCTTTCTATAAATTTCAACGCTTCAAACTTTTAGTTCCACCCAATAATTGCATTTATACATGTATATATTAGTGTAATAAATATTGATGCAATATACATGTAGTTTGGCCAGATGGAATGAATCAACCACGTCTGATTCTTTAAAAAAAATTGTTGGTCCAATATTTGCTCACATTTCTTTTTATTTTGTTTCCATAACAGACAGAGCTTCTGATCCCACTGTGGATACAGACCACCAAGCCTTACATAGAGGTGATAGATGAGTGGATCACTAACGGAAATCTAGTCGACCCCAGAGCAGAGTTCATCCTCAAAAGGTAGGAAGAATTTAGAAACTTATTTATATTGCCAGAAGTTCAACACCTGAATTACTGCATGAAAGGGGTATTCTTATGTGTATTAATTTTTTTTTTGGGGGGGGGGGGGGGGGGGGAGATTGAAACAAAACACAAAACAACATCATTATTACAGCTGTATTAACTTTTATCTTTATTAATGCATTTTGACCAGGAATGAGAATGTTAAATCTCTGGATGAGAGTTTCTGGGAGACAGCCTTCACTATACACGTACCAGCAGACTCGGTGCTGCCTGATGAAGTCCAACAGTCCCAGCATACCACCAGGAGTACTGACAACAGCAAGTCTAGCAGGGGGAGTAACTCTGTACAGCTATCCCAGCATGCCCAGACAATCATGGATAACAGATCACAGAGGGGCAGTAACTCTGTAGATAAGACTAAAGGTAAGTATTATTTTAAGGTACATGCAAATTATTGTTTCATTTTCATATCTTAAAGATGGTCATATTGTAGTTTTAGGATTTGTTTGTCAGTATTTGTAAATGTACATTTAAAATTTGTAGGTTCTTCTCACTGGGCCCCTGAGTTTTTGGAGCCTGTTATTTTGGAGGTGGTATTGGCAGGAAAGTCCATGGAAATGTTACAGGACCTTGGAAAACTGGCTGATGTTTGTGGAGGTAAGCAATGGAATTTACTAATAGAACTTTGTCAAACTTCAGGGCTGTTGTACATATATGTGTTTAATGGAATGCAAAACTTAACATTGTACATTAAATTTTGTACTAGTATTTGATGCTGTATTACAGTGAACAAAGAAAAGTCGTTGTACATGTCATTTTTGGAATCGCTCCAAGACCTGCTGGGGACGCGACCACATGATGATTTTGTAGAAGCCCTGCCCTCTGAAATCAGCATGTACCCAGAGCAGATTGACAGGCAGATGAAAATGAAGGGAATTTTTGATCCACTGTTGAAGATTAACTTCATGAACATTTTTCACTCCTGTAATGTCCGGTTACAAGGATCTATAGATGAAGAAGAGCAGGATAGCAAGTGAGAACCAGTTTAGTTTTGTTTGTCCTGTGTTTGATAATGTTGTTGGGTTAATAGGTGCCTGAATATCGGTCAGATTGTCAGATTTCAGTGGCTCAACTGTAAAAATCCTGGCTGTTATCCCATAGGTCTTGGGTTTGTGTCCTGGTTGAAATTGAAGCTTTCATTACTTGTTTCAATACCGTATATACTCGCCTATAAGTATTGTTCGCCTATAAGTCGGTTACCATTTTTCAAGTTTATTTTCAAGATTTTGCCATTGACCCTCTTATAAGTCGGGTAATTTTTTCTGGATAATCAGTCTACAGATTGCCAATCAAATAAGCACATTTTATCAAGCATGACTATATTCTAGATAAAAAAATATTGGTGTTTGACCCCTTTGTTATCATTTCTAGATGCAATGCATTTTTAAGGTGTTGTGTTCAGTTAAGATATCTATCCTGGATGAATAACTTTCGATTTTGGACGCCATTTTTTTTTATTGATACACTGATGAAAACTTGGTGTAAGCTATAAAAATATTCAAAATACTATTGAAAATAAAATGATAGTGATTTTGATCCCCCGTTGACTGATTAAGATGGTATAGCCCCTTTTAAAAGTGGTGTGTTAGCTTGTGTTGTTTTAGGTGACATGCTACCTACAGCCACCAATATAGCTAATATCACCTCATGTGTAATTAATTATGAATAATTATAAATCGATCTTTATTTTTTTTAAACAGACCAGCAATTATTCTTGTGTTTAATTTTTAAGTATTAAACAGAAATTGCTGGTCTGTAATCCCACTAGATCGCTTTTAGACGCCATGTTTTTTAATAGTTTTCTGTAAACGGAGTTATCTTTCTTGCAGTTTGTAACTTACGATTTTGGACGCCATTATATTTTTTAAACACTCATTACAACTTGATTATAGCTCAAAAACTATTTTAAATGCTACTGGAAATAATATGACAGTGATTTTATCCCCCACTGACTGATTAGGATTGGTAATTAGCCTCCTAAACTCAGTGTTGGCTTGTGTTGTTTTAGGTACAGTTATACCTACAGCTATTATCACCTCAGGCGTAAATAATTGCCTGTTTAAATATAAAATACTATCAAATAAACCTTGTTCATATTTTAAGAAATGCAGTTGAAACTTTCAATTTATTTATTAAGAGTTTATCTTTTTAGTAATTAAAAAATAAAAATGTCAAGTATAGGGATCGCAAGGCAAAAGTTGGAAGCAAAATGGCACCCAAAAACTCAGTGGAAAAATTATCTGATTGTATGTCACGCCTATAAGTCGGACCCCTACTTTTTATTCAAATTTCTACTCCCAAAATACCGACTTATAAGCGAGTATATACGGTAATTCGAAAGATATTGCACAAATTTTGTATAATTTTGGATTGTTTGTGAAATATTTGGACAACAATTTAAAGTGAAAGGTCAATCATTAACTTTTTGATTGATCACTATTCAGAAAGCCATCCAGGGAGCACCATGTGAATACACTTTTCTTAACTGTATTATGACAAATGTAGAAAGCCTATTGAATTTCTCTGTATCAATTGAATGAAATGTAAAAGTTTTCAGAATTTCTCTTCTCTCTTACATTAGGATGTTGAGTATACTGGAGACAGAGAGATTACAGCCGGTAAACCTTGTCCTTAGGAAGTGTCTGTACCCCCACATCAGTCAGAAGTACTACCGAGTGTGTACCCGCTTAGTCCAGATTCTGAAGGAGGAGTACAGACTGATGGGATACCTGGCAGCTATGAGGGTGAGACGAGATCCAATACAGTCAACCAACTGTTGTTCATCTTTGTTTCGCATTTTGCATTTCATAAAGTTGTTTGCTGCAACTACAGTTGAACTTCGATATCTCGAATGCTGATATCTTGAATGTATACAGTGGATATGTCGAAGTGATTTGTAAGTCTAAACCACTCGGATATCTCGAAGGTTTTAAACAGTCCCATCTAGTTTGAGATTATGAAGTTTGACTGTAATTTTAGGGATTACAAATAAGCTGAAAAAAGCACTTGCATTTGATCCTTTTTTCAGCATTTCTTTCTGATGGAAGCTGGTGATACAATGTTTGATTTCTACACCCCTATATTTGACAAGGTAGGATGTTTGACATTGAAAACACAGATTGCATGGACTTATGGCAAACTTTCAATAGTTGTACCGGTAGTACCTTCCATATATTGAAGAATAAGCACCTTCTTCTATGTAGCATAATGAACAATGATAACGTATTTTTACAAACATTAAATAAATTCAAATAAAGGTATGAACATGTATCTAAACACTAAAATGTTTTCTTTTTGTACCTCATGCTATCTTTAAAGGAAGATATTGCAGAACAAAGTTTACATTTTTATCATCACTGCTTAATATATAATTAGGGCCCCGCAAGAATTTGCGGGTGCCCTATAGTAATCACTCTGTCCGTCCGTCCTTCTGTCCGTCCGTCTGTCACTCTTCCGTCCACAAATTTCCTGTTTTTTTCTAATAACCTTTTTTATGGTTGCCCAATCAAGTTCAAATTTTGTATGGTAGTTCAGTAGGCAGAAATACATATTTTGATGCTAAGTTTGGTTCTCTATGTCTTCTGGTTTGGAGCTGGGGTGGTGGGGTAGATTCCTAACTATGCATAAGAATGAATGGGCAAAGAGAGATAACTGCTGAGAATGAATGGGCAAAGAGAGATAACTGCTGAGAACGTTACCATTGTATACATGGAAGGCTGTGCAATATTTGTCCTATGGGATTAATAAACCTTCCACAGGAAGAAAATCCTTAGCTTTATCTTTATCTGTCACATTGAGATTAATTACTGCACTGCCTGTGTCTGCAAATGAACTTTGTTTTGAAGTTAAGGTCAATTTTGAATGATGTGTAGTATTGTGTACATTCTTTGAAATATGGATTTAAAATATAATAACTCATATTTTATTTTGGTTAAAATACCGTACACAATGATTTATGATAATTTTATTGAATTCTAAAATCAAGATATATATTAAGATATCCTTTTTCACTATTTTATTTTTTAATTATTTATTTTATTTTTTTCTGCCTTAATGCTGATAATTTTAACAGGTAATCAGATAATAACCCCATTCTGTCATTTCTGAAAAAAAAAAATCTTATTGTAAATTTAGAAGAAAAGGATGAGAGAGCAGAACAATTATTCCCCTGGGATTAATTATCTTGCCAGCTGCAGAAAATTTAGAGGCTTATCTCTATCTGTCATATGAAGATTAATGAACATCTTTGTCTGCACTAGCTACTGATGTTTGTTTTGAAGCAAATTAAACTCTCATTCCATGAGCTGCACCCTAATATTTTTACCCCTCAGTTTAAAGGATGGTATTTGATAAAGAATATATTTCATTTTAGTCCAAATACTTATATTCTGTAAAATAAAAAAAAAATATATGAATTACAATAAATTAAAAATAAAATATAATTATTAGATATCAGTTTTTTTTATTCTTTTTTTTTTTCTTTTTAACCGGGTTTTCCAACGGAAAAATCCGGTTATTAAAATGGTGAAAATGGCGGGCGGGCGGATGGCGGGCGGGCGGGCGGGCGGCTGCCAAAAGGGTACCCTCATTGTACGGATAACTCCTCCTACAGTTTTCAAGATAGGAAGTTGTTCTTTTGCAGATCAATTGTACATATATCAGAGGTGTGCATATTGCTAGGATTTTGATTTCCGATAATTTATCGAAAAAATACCAGCTTTTGAACTTAGTCATTTTTTGGCAAAATATTGCATATAGGGTACCCTCATTGTACGGATAACTCCTCCTACAGTTTTCAAGATAGGAAGTTGTTCTTTTGCAGATCAATTGTACATATATCAGAGGTGTGCATATTGCTAGGATTTTGATTTCCGATAATTCATCGAAAAAATGCCAGCTTTTGAACTTAGTCATTTTTTGGCAAAATATTGCATATAGGGTACCCTCATTGTACGGATAACTCCTCCTACAGTTTTCAAGATAGGAAGTCGTTCTTTTGCAGATCAATTGTACATATATCAGAGGTGTGCATATTGCTAGGATTTTGATTTCCAATAATTTATCGAAAAAATACCAGCTTTTGAACTTAGTCATTTTTTGGCAAAATATTGTATATAGGGTACCCTCATTGTACGGATAACTCCTCCTACAGTTCTCAAGATAGGAAGTTGTTCTTTTGCAGATCAATTGTACATATATCAGAGGTGTGCATATTGCTAGGATTTTGATTTCTGAAAATTTATCGAAAAAATACCAGCTTTTGAACTTAGTCATTTTTTGGCAAAATATTGCATATAGGGTACCCTCATTGTACGGATAACTCCTCCTACAGTTCTCAAGATAGGAAGTTGTTCTTTTGCAGATCAATTGTACATATATCAGAGGTGTGCATATTGCTAGGATTTTGATTTCCGATAATTTATCGAAAAAATATTAGCTTTTCAACTTAGTCATTTTTTGGCAAAATATTGCATATAGGGTACCCTCATTGTACGGATAACTCCTCCTACAGTTCCTCAAGATAGGAAGTTGTTCTTTTGCAGATCAATTGTACATATATCAGAGGTGTGCATATTGCTAGGATTTTGATTTCCGATAATTTATGAAAAAAATACTAGCTTTTGAACTTAGTCATTTTTTGGCAAAATGTTGCATATACATGTAGGGTACTCCATTTCACTGGATAAGGGTTGACATGGATTATGGATACAGTTTACATAAAAGAAAACCCGGTTTGCTGTCACATTGACAGCTTTTCACTTGTTTAATGGATGTTTTGGTGTTGTTGTTTGTTTTTGGTTGCTATGTTTATATTAAATGAAACTTAAGAATAGTACCTGAAAATGTTCCTTCTGTAAGCCCTGATTAAATTCAATAAATGGATGAGAGCAGGATAATTAATCCCCTGAGATTAATTATCTTGCCTGTTTCAGAAAATCTAAGGTCTGTCTTTATCTGTTATATGTATTACCGTACACATGTGTCTGCAAGTGATGTTTGTTTAAAGTTGAGGCAAAGCCTAGGTATCATTGCATTGGTATCAATTCTTTGTTTTTTTAACAAATTTTATTTCATCCCGTGTTAACCCCCTTTATCCCATGGATTTGACTCATTGGATATTTTTTTGATATCCCACAGTTGTGACTTTACAATGGGATTTGCGTAGGCATAATGAAGTAAAATAATGTGGAGTTTTATAAACAGTGTAAACGTTGATTGTGGCCGGTGTATAAAACATGGGATAAATAGAATCTCATATGATTTGTAGTACAATATGATTTTTATCGAACTTGTGTGTTTTATCCCCTCACTCAGGCTCAAGAAAAAAACACTTTAATTGGATGAAAATCATATCCAACTACAAATCACGAGTTCCTATATATTCCAGTTCTTTACATCTTCTGCCGGGCATTTATTTTTCATCATTGTTAATATAAAGAGGATGGAATTTTTTTTCACTTCTCTATTTAGTTTTTTTCACTTCTCTATATTAATTGTCATAGTGGGGCCCTTCCTGACTGGTCAGTTTTCTAGTTATATATATTTTTTAAGCAATGTTCATAACCTTAATACCCACATAAACCACCAAAGAAAGCATTCTTTTGTAATAGCTCTGTGTATCATTACAAGTATCATTGTATGTGTCATGTATTGTAAATTCCTTATACATGTATTACGCTAGTACTTATTTCTTCAATCTTGATTTTTTGTATCAAATCGCGAGAATAAAAAATGTAAACGCGGAACTCTTTACCTTATTTCTTATTGTTCTAAACTCTGAAAAAGAATGGCGAGATTTTAAATTCCATGAAGGGTGCTTCTCGCGATATTACGCAGATATTAATTTGCTCGCGTTTAATAAGGAATCTACAGTATCATGACCCCCCCCCCTTTCTGCTGACAGATACGCCTCAACAGTCACTGGAGAGATATCTCTACTGTCAACCTGATCCTACAGGAAGCTCTACAGACCCATTATCCAGAGGAGAATAGTCGGTAAGAGAAATGCTTTTTGTATGCTGGAAAGTGTGCCATTATTTTATCTGTTATAATATGCAGATGCATTTTCCATAGATACCTAGATACCAGTATTATATACTAGAAAATATTCGCCCCCGTTTTATTTTTGCCCCTTTCCTCATCGTTGTAATTGGGCGAATTTAAAACTTGGCAAATTCCAAAGGCTCAATTTATCGCTACAGGTAACTCTCGATAGCTCGAAGTCCATGGGACCGAAGAAAAACTTTGAGGTTTCAAGAGTTCGAGTTTTCAAGAGTTCGGAATTTTCCAGGTTGACCGACGGGTTTAAAAATTAGTCTTACCGGATGTTATGATTCAGCCATTTATTTAGTGCTAACCTTACGCACGTGCTTAAACAACGTTTTCTTTTCAGTAAAATATACAGAAATTGATGTTTTTCTTTAAAACTGAATAAAATAACTATTAAATAAATTCATAATAATTATTTATTTTATGCATCATATTAAGACCAGATTGCTCAGTACTACTGTACTGCGAGACGATCGACATGTCATAAATGTGATAACTGAGTACCACCCATTGTTCCCACTGTACGGGTCCTTCACCAGCTGTAAGAACTTGTTCAGGAATAATCATTATAATGACAATGATGCTGCTAAACATAATTTTTACAGTTTTATAATTTTAAAATTTGACCATGGCTCAATATCATCGTTTCGTCTCAATTAATTTCTCATTTTCATTGCGTCTCCAAATTATCGTAAAACGGTTGGTGTTGATTATAGATTAGGTATCGGTATGGGCAATCATCAAACAGGACAAGTGTCGCCTAAATAAACAACCCGTGACACGGGTCCTGCGTCTAACGCCTGGAGCAATTTAAATGACCAAGTAGGTGTTAATTAGGTATAGCGCTTGGAGATACAGGGCGACTTCGAGGTATCGAGAGTAAAAAACTATAGATTATGAATAACGGGACTTCAGTTTGACTTCGAGGGATCAAGGGTTTCGAGAGATCAAGAGTTCGAGAAATCAAGAGTAAATTTGCTTAGTTATATAGGGAAAAAAATCGGGACCCTAGACTCACTTCGAGCGATCAAGAACTTCGAGGGATCGAAGTTCGAGCCATCGAGAGTTACCTGTATTTAAACACAATCTTGTCTTGGCGAATTTAATTGGTGAATCCATTTTCAAGTAAAGAAGGGCGAAAGTAACCCTTAATTCATTATGACAATGTTCTTTTCAATTTTTAATTTTTTTTTTAAAATTACACATAAAAGTTTTAATGGTTTACTCATTTGATTGTAAATATTTGTAAATACTTAAGGCAAAATTCATTAAATAAATAACATTTGTTGGTAGAAATTCTGAATATATCTTGTTGTTTTACACATTTTATTATTATTAAAAAATGATTACTACTAGTATATACATGTATGTAATTGTCTATTATACAGGTTGTATGTGAGTATTGAGGAGTTGCCGGAAGACAGGCGTCCCATTAATATCACAGACTGCATCAAACTGCACTATAAGGTATTTGAAAATAAAAACTATAGTAGTTATTGAATTGTCATCATAATTGAAGGTCTCAAAAATGTAAAATTTCTATTGAAATGAACTTGTCCTTTCTCTCACTTGTACTTAAATTTCTGTGTATCAATCATGTTTAGTTCTTTAAAAATATGTCCATCTGGAAACTCAGAGATATCTGATACTTGTATCTGGCTGATGTTTAGTATAGCTCCTTATCCTCTTTTGACAGGTGCCCTGTAGTTTTGCCTGTTAAAAAACACAGATGCGTGATAAAATTCTTTTCTATCTTCTTTTAACAGGTGCCCTGGCCAGTGGATGTGGTCATCAGCTCCAAGTGTCAGGCAATCTACAACCAGATCTTCACCTTTCTCCTTCAGGTGAAGCGGGCCAAGTACTGCCTGGACGAGCTCCGATTCTGTGGTATGTACACCATGGTTATATATAGATGTTCCTTGGTTTTCTTTGTTCAGTGATTGTTGTAATATTTTTCAACTGAATTGGATATAAAATCATAAGTTTTAGATTTTTTTGGCACTGAAAACTGGTTGTGATGGTGTATTTTACAACAGTAGTAGTCACATATTATTTAAATCTAAACAATGCAGTTTACTAGGTAACATAAAAAAATCTATTTGAGAATAATCATACACCCAAGTTTTCATGCAGTAAAAACTGAGCACAGTATCAATAAAAATGTGACCTTGTTTCAGACTTGGAGAAGGACCTTGGGCTCCAGAGTCACTCGGGGACAGAGTTTTCTCTTCATCTTGACGAGGACATGCCCAGAGAGGGACGCATTCACCGCATGCATGTTCTCAGAATGAGGCTGACCTACTTTGTCAACAGTCTGCACAACTACATCATGACCAGGGTATTTAATTTCTAACTCAAATTTTGACATATCTCCAGATGATTCTATTGCAGCATGCCTCATCATTTAAAACCTGTGTACGTTGTAGTGTGGTTTATGGTTTAAAAAAAAAATGGATCAAGTTTTTATGACGACTTTTTTGGTATTGACTTGTCCATCATTCAACACTTCAGTGGTTTGATTGCAATAAAAGTTGAAAATAATATTTTGTTTATTGGTATAATTGGAAAAGATTTTATAAAATCAATTTACTTCAACCTTTATCAATATACCAAACTGTGATGAAATTAAACTTGCATACAGAGAATACCAGTAATCCAATGTTCTGTATATCAGAATGTACCAGTATATAGAATTGTTGACCATTTAATGAAAAGAAACAATAATTTCAGTAAGAGTTTTTTAATCTCATGAAACTTTTATCAGTTGCAATTAAAAAAATTTTGTACAAAGATACATCTCTATTTATTTCACCAGTTCTTTTCTAATGCAACACCGACCAGAATAAAAATAAGATTACCTGTAATTTAATAGTTATAGCATGCATTTCTCCTCTAATTTACTCTTTTAATTTTCTTATTTAGATTTTACATAGCACAGGGATTGAATTTAAGCAAGACTTGGAGAAAGCCAAAGATCTAGATCAGATCATTGCCATCCACAATAAATACGTCAACACGATACACGAGCGGTGCCTCCTGCACAAGATGGTGAAGCTTCTGAAGCAAGCAGTGATGAACGTCCTCAACCTGATCCTGAACTTCCAGGCTCTCTGGGATGAAGGCATCCATGAAATCAGGTACTGTAAACCAAATTTGATTGATTTCTTATGACTTTATTTTGCAATTTAATGGAGATAAATTGGTTTGCGATGAAGATGCAGATTATCTAGAAAACAAAATACCAGAGGCATTAGATGACTGGTTCGTGACGGTGAGGCTCTTGTTAACCTCATGAAAATTTTTCGCACACGAATAAAAGTTTGTGTTTAGAGTCAACAAAGGGATTTATCATGAAGGGAGTTGGATGTGGTTAATAATTACTGGGTTTTTTTTAAAATGAAAGATGCTGTCTTGAAATGAAATATCTTTGGAATGGTACCCTTGTCTGTCCTCAAAAGATGATATTTAAGGGAACTTGTATTAAGTGCAGAATAACCATCTGTTTGTATTACAGTTTGAAGACCATTGAAGGTATGGAGATTGAGTTCTCCAGATGTATTCTGTTTCTTTCTACATTCCTCAACAATGTCATCAAGAGGGGGTCCTTTCCACATTGTAAGTAAATGTACTGATTATGACTTTGATATTCTTAAACAATGGTACGTGCATCAGCATCTTGAAATTTATTTTGGTTTCTTTCTGCTTTCTATTTTTCTCAGAAAGTTAAAGAAATATGTCAACTGAAAAAATGATTTTTCACATGTATTTTCTGGAAATGCATACAAATTGCAAACAACTCCAATTAATTAGATAAGAATTTTCAAAATACATGTATCACTAATTTCTACCTTCAAAGAATGTATGCACTTGCTGATTTTTATTCTTTCATTTTCAGTGGAGTCCCTAGCATTTGCGTTAGTCACATCTACAGAACACTTAACAAAAGGAAGAGCCCATGTGACATGATAGCGACCAATGAACATATAGCAGCTTGTTCATCTCATTGAATAGTGATAAAAAACAACGAGCGACCAATCATAGCTACTTGCTCATCTCAGTGGATAGTGATTGATAACTTGTGAATTTGACCAATGAATATTTGTGTTACATGGAGATTGATAAAACTTCTGTGATCTATGACACAGCTGAATGTTCATGCCACACAAAGGAGACTAATGGTAGTGATCTCTGTTTTCTCAACATTTGTGCTACTGGGATGGTGATGAATTCGTATACACTGTATCCAGAATCTTCACAAAAGGAGGCAAATTCACAATTGAGGGAGTTTTTGAATTTGTTCTGTTATATATCTGTGATACCTATTTTATTTTAACAGACATTTATTTGAAATTAAAGTATTTTTAAGTCAATTTTCTGTGTTATCTACTAGTTTCCCCCAGGAATCTGAGTAATCACAAAGTTGTGAGTGGGAAAGTGTGTAACAGAAGTAATAATTTTAAATTTTCATCTTACTATAGGTAAAGTTGCCTGTTGTGAGAATTTGTGGGAATACATGTACATGTATTGCATTCACAATTTGTTGTTTTGCTAGAGGGCCTCCATTTTGAAAATTCTACATGTACCACAACCATCCATCATGGAAATATGCCTTACATGTCAACATCTGTGAAATAGCAATTAACAATTATTATTTTTAAGAGAAATATGTCAAATTATTTAAAATATTGCTTGACGAACTTTGTATTTTAATGGCATACGTGTGAAAAAAAAAACCACTTAAAAATACAGTAAAACTCGTTTAGTACAAACACGGATATAGCAAATGTTCAGATATAGCGAACTTTTTTGGAATCCCCAGTAAAAATTTTAAAGGGGCATGGTCACGATTTTAGTCAAAAAAAAATTATTTTTCCGATTTTAATGTTCACAATGCTTCAGTAAGGCATTTTTAATAGGCAACCAAAATTTGAGTGTCATTCGTTGAGTTATAAGCAAGTTAAAGAGCTTGCAATTCTTTGCTATGTAAACAAAGCTTTTGTTTACATTTTGAATGTTGAAGTGAAAATTCCAATTTAGACCTAATGAATGTGTTAAACGTAAGGAACTGTTTATTTATGCTTTAAATGAATAAAAAGATAGACAAATCAGCTTGAAAAAGATTTTTTACTGGTATATTGAACCTATGTAAACAACAACAGGGCACGGGCCTTGTTTACATGACAAAGAATTGTGAGCCCTGTATCTTGCTTATAACTTTACAACAGACCCCCAAATTTCATTTGATCAGTAGAAATGCTTTCCTTAAGCATTGTAAATAATGAAAACAGAAAAATAGAATTTGACCAAAATCGTGACCATGCCTCTTTAACAAATCTTCCCAAAAATTTACTGTTATAAAGAATTTACGGATATAACGAACTCATTTTGAGTCCCGTAGAGATGAAATATAACGAAAAATAACACCTTTATAACGATTTTTTTTACAGTTGCACTACCAATTAATAAAAAAGTGTGAATGAATTTATTTTTATATAATTTTTTCAATTCACAATCCGATTATGTAAGGTATCAAAGTAATGAATTTTTATTTTAAGCCTAACTTAGCGAAATTTATAGTCTGGTGAAAGAACACATGTATATAGTGAAAATGCTTTAGATATTATTACGAATTCGTTATACGGATATAACGAATTACGGATATAACGAAATAATTCTATAGGATCCTATGACTTTGCTATAACCGAGTTTTACTGTATAGAAAATAAGCAGTGACATTTACATGTATTCATTAAAATTAAAGAACCATTAACAAATGTGGCAAGTACAGCAACAAATATTTTCCATAACAAAGTAATGTCAGATGGTATTTTCCACGAAAAGGGCATATAACAATTACGGTAGGCTGATAACTATAAGCAGTGTCACTGGTCAGTTTTGAGTTTTTTGCCTTTATTCAGTATGGCATCAATTGTACGTTTGTACTGGTTGGACAGAGTTGTTGCCGATACCATCATTTCTTGAGCACTGGGAATCTCAAGAGCTGAAAACATTGTTTTAGGAACAGACACATTATCTTTTCCTGAATCCACAGATACTGTGTCTCTGCCCGTCAAAGATGGCTCAGATACCATAGTATCAGATATTCTGCCTTTAAGCTCCCTATTATTGAAAGTGTTTAATTTTGTAGCAATTTCCAAATTGCAGTCCTCAGGATATTCGAAGTCTTCAGTGATGGTTTTGGTTCTGGAGAGAGAAGGATCAGGAAGAAAGTCATCTACACAGAAGGCCAGAGTGTTGCTAGACTCTACCCTCTTCCCATCGATGAGCAGAGTGGTAGCTGGGAGACTTTTATCAGAGACCTGGGTCTGTGCTTTTGAGGGTCCATCTTCTGTATCATTGTCATCGGAGTCTGAGAAAAGGTCCTTGTCACTGTCACCATGTGATACACTCTCCACAGAGGTTTGTGAAAGCTTCAATTCCAAAACAAAGAGAAAAAATATTAATGAATTGGTTCAATAATGAATGTTGACTTTCACCACTAACAAAAAAAAAATTGTTATGCCTTGGACTTAATGATGCAACTTCATTGAATAAAATTAAATGGCAACACAGTGTATGCAACGTCATTTACATCACATTTCTTTCTTCTATACACTAATTTACAAAATAGTTTTGGTCCTCAAAAAAAACAGAATGCGCCATGGCTTCTATGGAGGTTGACAACCCCGCAAATTTCTGTACACAGTCAGTACATGAAACTAACCTATTTAGAACGTAATAATATGTGCAGTCGATAAGCTCTTTGTTGAAACTATTTATAACTGATTCTGATATAAAAAAAAGGTTGACTATTTTGTGATACCTGATGTATATCATGAAGAGGGCTGCCAAATGTCACTTGTTTTCTTGTTGAAATGTTACCTTGACCTAAATAAATAAAAAAAAAACCATGCATATTGTACCATCATCATGAGTCTAATAAGATGGGTATAACAGCATAACCATTGAATTTCCTGTTTTTTAAATATTGAATTTTGAAACCTCGTTATCTTTAGACAGTTTACCTTTTAAAATCCCTTTCACTTCCTTTAATTCAGCATCTACAAATCAATGAGTTTGAATTTTTGATTACATTAGTCTGGTAAATGAACACAATGGTGTAATTAATGTAAGTCAAATATTTTCACCAATGATACACAATGCTACAAATAATTCAAACATCTACAAAATCAATGAGTTGAATTTTTGATTACATTTAATAGTCTGGTAAATGAACACAATGGTATTACAATGTATTAATGTAAGTCAAATATTTTCACCAATGATGCACAATGCTACAAATAATTCGAACTTTGATGACCTGTCTCATCCTTTTGATTGTCTGACATTGGAGAGTTCAAATGAATATCCAATTGTTCCATTGTCGATGATGTTTGTTTTCGAGACCTGTTTACAGATTATCAAACAAATGCACTTATTATTTTGGTGTAGAAGCATATGCATTCATAAAAAAAGATTTTTCCCCCACTAAAATGGTCTTTGATAAAATTTAATTTTGCATTACTTGGTCTTTATCAATGTAAGATGTAAGAACATCAATCAGTACTTTTAGAATTTTAATAAAATATCATATATGAAATTGTATGGGCATTATTTTCTTTAATTATAGTCTGTCCCAAGTTATTGCTTCCATCGCTTTTTGATGATTTTTAATAAAATTACACATACCTGTGAAAGAAAGACAGTTGAAATCGTTAAAAGGAAATATATCCAAGATATCTTCATTGAACAAATTATCCCTTTCCACTCAGAAAAATTCACGGGAACGAAAACAGATTCCTTACGGAGATTTATAATGGGGAATGTTTACATCTTTTCTCCATTCGGAATACACTCGGAATACATCGCGCAATTTTTTAACGTTATTATCCGGGCTTATTAATGGCTGTTGCAATGCAAAATCTCCGTAGACTTTCAATTTCGGGATGTGTATTGAAACCTGAAGTGGTAGAGGGGGCGTTTCAAAACAGATAATCTGGACATTTTTTATATTAGTGGATGAACTTAGTTTGAGCACAAAGGTATTTACTATTATTGAAATATCAAGCAAAAAGTGGTGGAAGCAAAAACTCGGGACAGAGTATAATATGGTTGTATTGTAATCATAACTCCTCAAGAAAAAGTAAAAATTAGCTGAGATTTTTAATTAGCAGAATACTGGTTATGCACCCAAAAATAGATTTATTGACAAATCTAAGTACTGAAACAACATACAATTTGCACGCCTCCCTCCCCACATCATCCTCTTCTTTACGTTTCAAATATGGTGTTGTTAGGAGTGTTTTGGGTCTAGACAATGACAACTTGAGTCGAGAGCCACCAGGATTTCTGGGAGACACACAAGACTTGTCTGGGTCATTGGGGACCGTTGAATCAATGGCAGGGTCATTGGCATCCTGTCTGCTAACTACCAAACCATCACAGGACACCTGATCCCTATCAGTTGGAGTAGCCAGACTTGGAGTTGGATGAACATCAATCTGTACTGTTGATGCTTCAGATGTCTCTGTACAGGTTACTTGGTTTTGCAACAATTCTTTAGTTAGATTGTCTGTTTCCATTTCTGAATGGTGTTTAAAGGTTTCAGTTGACATACTTTTGTCACATATCAAGGAAGTTTTATCATCCACGACCCCTTTGGAGACAGGTGTTACTTGATCAATTGATTTATCTTCATCTGAAGTAGTATTTTCAAGAAGCTGAAAGGACTGTCGTCTAATAGCATTTGACTGTATCACTTGGCTTCTATTGGTGATATTTTCTTGATTTTCTCCCAATGTCCCATTTTCAGGAAGTTGCTGAGCAGTTTCTCTTTGATTAACATCTTCAGTCTTTGCTAGATCAATGTATTCTGATGTGTGTTGACAGTTGGGATTTTGTAGTTGATCAGGCTCAGTCTGCATAGATTGGCTAGTGACAGCTGACAACTGACTATCTGATTGACGTGCTGAACCTTGAAGAGTTTGACTGTCTGATAAACTCACTGCATTTGACTGACTACACAGAGCCTGGACTTCTACTGAAGATTGTTGACCAACTGATTTACAAGACCCGTTAGCAGACGACAGTGACTGACAGAACAGCCTCTCTTTGGAGTTGTACTTAATGATCTCTGCCTGCACTGACACACTCTGTATCTCCACTCTCTCTGTCTGGGAGCTAGAGTTGGCCAGGGCTGGGTTGTTTGTCTGAGTCTTGGAGACAGTGAGTTCAGGAGCAGGGGTCTGGGTGCTGTTGGTCCTCTGTGGAACAGACATTGTCTGGACTGAAGAGTCAGTACTGATTACCTCTACTTGACTCTCACTATCCACCATCTTCATCAGGCAGAGTTCTGTCTGCAGGATCTGGTCTCGTCTTGGTTTGTTCAGCTGTTCCTGGAATCAAGTTAAATTTGAAAGTTTGGTTTGAATCAATCTCAACTTTTTATGAATATGGAACAGCAGCCAATCATTTTAGACATACCTTTGTGAACTGAAGCTGCTCTGTTAGTTGGATATTCTGGTTTGACCATGTTGTATTCAAGTCCTCCAAATCTGCACATCTTTTCTTTTGTTCTTCCAAATCCTCCTTGATTTTAATAAGCTCATCCTGGATTTTTGAGGTCTGCAAAAGAGTCAAGATATAAGCTACAAATGACATCAATAATTCTTGTGAAAGATAATTTTAAAGAATGTTTTATGTCATGTAGCAGTTTTGTGGAAAACTTGAATTTTTCAGTGAAAATTTAACCTTTTTTCGCCATTCCTCTGCCTCTGCCTTATGCTGATCCCTCTGCAAAGTAACTTTGTCCGTCACCTCCTGAAGTTCACCTTTGACCTCTGCTAATTCTCCCTGCTGTTGTTGGATGAGCGTCTTCTGTTGGGAGGCATTCTTTTTATGTATCTCTGCAATCTCAATCTGATGTTCCAGCAGTTTGTGTGTATCTTGCAATAACTGAGACACTTTCTAAAAATATATTCATCAAGTAAAATAAGAATAGAATTCCAGGGTCCCCCGCCGGTCAAGCAGTATACTAGTATCGAGTCTATCGACCAAGGCTGATTTAGGAACTTGACCAAGGTATTAGTGGTATAAACATTTGGTATAAATTTAATGAAAACCCGTCAAAATTTGTAGGCATGAGAGCGCTTACAAGGTCAATTTTTGGATAAAACAGAGTCATGATTGTGGTCAAAGTCCCATAACGCAAACAAAAAGTAACGACTAACGTTGATTTTCGAACTTGACCAAGGTAATAGTGGTATAAACATTTGGTATAAATTTAATGAAAACCCGTCAAAATTTGTAGGCATGAGAGCGCTTACAAGGTCAATTTTTGGATAAAACGGAGTCATGATTGTGGTCAAAGTCCCATAACGCCAACAAAAAGTATCGACTAAAGCTGATTTTCTAACTTGACCAAGGTAATAGTGGTATAAACATTTAGTATAAATTTAATGAAAATCTGTCAAAATTTGTAGGCATGAGAGCGCTTACAAGGTCAATTTTTGGATAAAACGGAGTCATTATTGCAGTCAAAGTCCCATAACTCCAACAAAAAGTATCGACCAAAGCTGATTTTCGAACTTGACCAAGGTAATAGTGGTATAAACATTTGGTATAAATTTAATGAAAATCCGTCAAAATTTGTAGGCATGAGAGCGCTTACAAAAAAGTGTGACGGACGGACGCACAGACCCACGGACGCACGGACCCACAGACACACAGACCCACGGACGGACGGACGCCCGGCATTTCTATGTCCCCGCTCCGCGTTGCGGCGGGGGACAAAAATTATCATGCTTAAATTTCGTTAGCAGGATTGACCAAATAAAATAAATTCTCTGATCTGATTGCAGGATTACCTCATACTTTGCAGCACACTCATTGATTTCTTTTGAGGAACTTTCTTTTTCAGCTTTTAACTAGATTTGAAAAAAGAAAACAAATTTTTAATCAAAAAGCATACTTTCTCCATTAGCAATCGACAAATGTTAAAATTGGAGATATATGTGGTATTGTTATACTTTCATGTTAAATACTGAAATCTGATTGGTTAAGACGCAGTTAATAATATTTACTATTACCCTCAGCGTTAGCAACGCACTTGGCAACGGGTAACATTAAAAAATGTTACATGCGCGAAAATTATGCGCGTACGGTTCGCTGTAGAATTCACGTTATTCCTATATAAAAGCAGTAAAATTTTCTTAAAATTTTTAAAAAAGACATTCAGTATAACAAAATAAATAGTGCCTGTTTGGGAGGATAACAGTTGAAATTGACACCCCTCGAAAACCATTGTCAACCTCCGCTTCGCGTCGGTTGACAATGGTTTTCTCGGGGTGTCAATTTCAACTGTTACCCTCCCAAACAGGCACTATTTATATAATATAATCCCCTAATAAGCATAACTGTATATTTCTGAGATTGGGACTAACAATGCTCCCAAAGTTATAACCACAAAACTGCTTTGGTTTAATAACAAAGTAACTGTTATAATAGTACCCTCTCTATCTTTTGGTTCAGTGAAGCTATTTCCATCTGATATTGCTGCAAACTGGTTTCATCTGGTTTCTTCTGCAGGTGACTTTTGACCTCCAGTAGTTGTGACTGCAGACTGCTGACATGGTGTTTCTCCTCATTAAGGATGCATTTCTGATGTTCATTTATGTACAGCAGTGCTTGGTTGTGCCTCACAGCATGCTGAACTGAAATGGAAGCAAAAAGGGTCTTTTAGGTAATGCCATATCCACATCGAACATGTTCCATCATACTTAATCTTCATTTTCCCCCGACTTCTATGTGTCTAATAAAAGGTTTGGTTTTTTTTTAACCATAAAAAGTAAGTTGGTACTGGTACATTTTGACAACACGACACCAGTCTGGTGAGTTCCATGTATATATATACTTTAAACAAGACTTATTCCATATTTGAAAACTGAGAGTATAAAATTCTAAGTTGTTAGTTTGAAAATGGATGTACCAATGTTAAATTTACCTAGTAAAGTATTAGGAACTCTTTTATATGCAAATCTTATAAAATACCCTCTTGAGTATTAAGTAATGCAAATGTTTTAGATCTATGGTAATAAGAAAAGTCAAAGAAGTCTTAACTGTGTTGGAAGAAATAGATAAAATCTCATAAGGTGGGGTTTTTTTTGCTAATGATCAGTGCAATTGTACTGTAAATTATGTTAATCTGTGGGCTACTTATTAAAAATATTTCCCCAATTCTGTTGAATACCGGTAATCATTCAATTAAGATTTATAATACCTAATACAATTAATTCGATGTGAAGTCAAAGAATGAATTTGTTTACATGTACAGGAAAAAGTATAGAAATACTGTAAGTTAGAATGTGACAATTTAATCTGAAGTAGTCCAATGGAACTGCAGTGTACATTCAAAATCTGCAATAGTGTCACCTTAAAATCTGAATAGAAAAAAAAAGCCCCAAGTCAAGATATATCTCAGACAGGGTTTTTTAAACGCAATACAATATTTACATGTTTGTTGAATTTTACCTATCAAGTACCTGGATCAAGCCGTAGATCAAATCAATATTGACACATTGTTCTCGAGCGATGAAATCTACAAAAGGTGTGGATCTGCACTGCTATGGCTAATTGGAGATGTAAACAGAGACAGAAAAAAGCAGCTAATGTATTGAAAATCAGTGCTAATTATCCCTGAATCAATCTACAGTCAATCTATTACAGTTCTCAGTTGGTTGTCTTGATAAAATTTTTGGCTATACACATGTTTGCAAAAAAAGTTTTAATTATTGAACTTGTGAAAACATTTATATTTTGTAAAATCCCAAGGCAGCCAACATGTACTTTTAAAAATCTGAATGGTACCACATATTTTGATTAGTTAAATAAATTTCTTTTATTTGTTAGGTAAATAAATATTATTATAGGAGATTTAAAGGATATTAGAAATCAAAGGTACATTTGGTTTACCCATTGCAAATACACGTTATGTGAACTAAAAGCTAAAATTGATGCAATTTAGATAGCTCTTTGAAAACCATGTTTCCTTCTAAAATTTCTCAAAATATTAAACTGCAATTTTTTAGTTCATCAATATTTCACATCTGACTGTTTTCACAAGTTGCCTGATTTTTCCTTGGGGGAAAAAAGGTCTTTTTGCAATTGAGTTTAGAACAAAAAAAATGTACAGCATCAAAGGCCTTATAAGAGCCAAACTCTTGGGGTCAGGACAATTCAGAAGAGTTAAAGCCCCTGAGAGGACAATTGGCGGTGATTTACGGGGGTGATACATTTATGACCATGGAGCTGTTTGCCACCTACTTCACAACAGGGCAGATTCCACTCTTGTCAAGTCTATAAAACCCACAGTACGGGGCTGCAGTATTGCACAAACTAGAGACAAGTCTCAGGCAAAGATTTGTTTCCAAGAGTGTACATTAGAAATGGGTGGATAGGATTCAGACTAATTCCATCAAGAAATAATTAATTGTGCTCAATACATTTTGGTGACATTATTGAGTGTTTTTTTGCTTTCATGTTCACAAATTTGAATGGAATTAACCTGATGCAAAAGTGAAAGGATAGAGTTGTATTGGGATCTACCGCAAGGAAAAAACCCAAGTGGTTAGTATGTTAACTTGTGCTTTAATGTGCAGAAAAAATTAACACTTATATGTTAAGTACTGCATTGACTTCAAGATTCTAAGAGTCACTTCAGTTTGAGAAAAGTATTGAAGATCAATTAAGGATAGGATTTCTGTACAAACTTATTCCAAAAAGTTTTTTTCCACCCCAGCTAGGGTGTCTTAAATTAAACAAAGAGTGTGAAGCTAAATAATTTTGTCTCTTTAAAGATGGTCAATTCTTGTTTGACAAGATTCCATTATCTCTTGAAGTGTCTCTATAAATCCTCATTTAAAATCAATCAAATATTGAAAGAGTGAAAGTTACACAAAGGCATTGAAAGTGTCTCATTTTAACTCAAAAACCCCAAACATTTTTCAAATTCTCTTTAAAAGGTGATTTCTCCATTTACACATTTTGTAAAACTTGCAGCTTTTACTAACTATTTTAATGCACTAGTTGAAATATTAAATACATTGCAAGTACAGGTACATTTAATTTACTGTTTAATTACAGGAACACTTTTCAAAATGAATTTTCATATAATTTTCAAAATAATACAAATGTACTGATCTTTGTTACACAGCTAGTGTACTGAATAGAACGAGGATGTTTATCTCTTCTAACCTTTCCCGTTGCCATTGACAAAATTGATGCACAGTTTTTCTAATTAAAAGATATTAAACATTTTTATAGAAGCACATACAGAGATAAAAACACCTATTGAATATTTAATATTGCACATGCAGCGACACATTCAAATCAAGCCTTGATGATGTCTATTCCTTATCTTTACTATTCTTTGAAGTTTAACCCAGCTAAATCAATAGATTCCACAAAAAAGATCTACTATGTTTCCTTTAAAACAAAACCCTCCATGATTATTTGATCTTCCGACTGGGGGTATTTCTTTTTTATCGAGCATATGCCGTCAGGATTTTATTTACCTTCACCCCGGTGACACACCTATTCAAATACAGTTCCGTCCAATCAAGCACTAAATTAATCAAGCACTTATTATCAAATTAAGGAGGCTAATTTGGGTTTTTCTGCGGAAAAACTACAATGGCAAAACTCTTCTCTTTTTAACCATATGTCATTTAAACCAACTCTTGACTAGTGTATTTGTTAAGTTTCAAGAAAATCTACCATCTGGTTCTTTTAAGGGACCATCTCAAAATAGAGGTACATTTACTACTGTAAATTCCTTATATTACGCGAGTACTTAATTCCGCGATCCCGCTGGTTTGTATCAAATCGCGAGAATATAAAATCGCTAACGTTGAACTTTTCTCCTTATTTCTTATAGTTTTCAACTTTCAGAAAATAATTTAAAATTATTTTTAAAAATAGATTTTAAAATCTGCGAAGGATGCTTCTCGCGATATTACGCGGATATTAATTCCTCGCGTTTAATTAGGAATTCACAGTATAGGAATATAAAGGAAACTGTCATTTTCCGATGTAGATTAAAAAAATACTACAATAGCTTTTTTTCTCTCAAATTGTTATATATGATTAGTAATATCATTTACTACCTTATATGAAAAAAAAAATAGTAAATTCTACTGTCTGATTTTTAGTGGGGGCCATCTCAAAATATTAAAATGCACCAAATTTTGCTATATATTTGGAATATTACGAATAAAGATTTGTGTAACGGATCAAATAATAAGGAAAACATTCTCAATGATAGCATCATTCTGTGTATACATATAATTTTAAGGGTGTACAATTTTTACTTTTTCTTTTATGTTATTTCTTATAACGTTTTCCTACAAAGCTTCTTTTAATAATACCGTCATAAAACGCATCAGCAACGATCCCCTACGCACGATTGAAAAATTTATTTAAAAAATTCAAAATTCCCTTTAAAAATCTAGATATTTTTATCTGTATTTTCTTTATTGTGTTCAATTTTATAAATGATATCAAAAAATTTCATAAGAAGTATGAATCCACCGTATTATACTAAAATGTGCAAAAACATGCGCAATGAAAACTAAAGTTGGCCTCCTTAAGCCCAAAGGATCATCATGAATAAATCACTTAAAGGACTGATGAGGAACAAATGTTCAATCTTTGGTGTCTGAATAATGAATATCAGAGGTCTCATAATACATATTGTCTAAACTAAGTTATGGGTAATTTTCAGTTAATGTTAACACGCTAGGCATTATATAAGCACAAATTTTTAGCATGTGCTGCCATGTTAGAAAAATCAAAGCACCTTTTCTGTTTTTAAATGGGACAGCTTACCTAAATTCCTTAGTATATATATACACCAGCAATGCCAAATATAGCCAAGCTAGGTGTAACTGGTATAACCAACTTGGCATATTACCATAAACAATCCATCAGTTTCTTATACATATGGTTAGATATACCAATAAAAAGTGAGACTTAACATGCAATCTTTTTAAACTTGATGAGAGAAAGCTTTTAGGTACTAAGTGGTACAAAGTGGAACAATTTCTACATCTGCTCTTTCAGACCAGAATAAATCTATACTTCATAGCACCAGAGCAATGAAATATCAAATAAAACATTATAACAAAAAAACCCTTAAAACCCAAAAATGAAACACCTGCCAACAACTCAGATTATTTTATACAGCTGTTTTAAATGCTCTATCTGCATGTAAATAGCCAAGGCAGAGTGTTTGTCATGATTGTTTGTCTCACAGTCTTCCACCACACTTTCAAGTCAGGAAACTTTATATGAGCTTATTTGATGGCGTTTTTGGAGACACTGTAGGCATTCTAGATGTATTTCATAAGTCAAAGGTAGACAAAACTCTGAGATTTGTTACTTATTTCCTTTGTTTTACATAGAAATTAACAATTAAAAACTTGATTTTTTTTTTATTATTGTGTTTACCAAAAAATTAAACCCTGGTACACCCTTTCAAACAAAGCTATTGTTCAATCAAATATGTTCAAGATATTTTCATCAAACTCCAAAAACTAAAAATGCATTTTGGTGATTGATAAATCAATGGATGTAATCTTTTTCTGACCTTGACCTTTTCTAATGATCCTTACTTCATTATTCCTTGAAGTTAGCAGTAAGCTCAGTTTCAAAGAAGTTATCAATGATAATTTCATCAAACCTCAATAAAAGATGTACATAAGTGAGCAATGGGTTCTTAAATTTTATTCACCTTGACCTTTTTCTGACCCCAACATTCCTATTATTTATAATTCATTTACCTTGGTTCATCAATAAACTTTTAAAAGATTTACTTAACTTCATAAACTGCTATTTTTGTCAACTTCATAAACTGCTATTATTTGTTAAAATAAATCAACAAAACAATATTCATTCTTTTTTCATAATTGGAATGTTCCACAAACTTAAAGGCAGATTTCATTTCATATTGTAAATCTACTATTAACAAATTACCATTCAGGAGGGCCAGCATTTAAGATTTTCAGATATATATCAAGTGAAACTTGTGCTTTGCCTTTAATTTATTCATTGCTCTTTTTTTTTGTAATCATCTCCAAGACAATCTGAATGAAATCCAACTCTGAATGAAATTTGATACTGATATATGTACATTTCTTTCTTTCCAAATTGCCTTCTGCAGTTGTGCAAACAGATCCTAGCAAGTTTTCATGGTAGAGATATGCATCATAGAATATAAAAGTTTCAGATAAATCTGTTGTTTAATGAAAACTGATGCTTCTCATAAACGTTTTTACTTTTAAATAACCCTTTCAATACAGAAAACAGAAATGAAATAAGGCAATGAGAGGTATTTAATAAGGTTAAAACAATTTTAAAGAGCTCTTGTGAGAACTTTAAAAAGTGGTAAAATACAGCAAATCCACAAATCAAACATTTACAGACTGAAAAGAACAATTATTATAGCTTTCTTCCTTAACAATCAAAATCTTAAATGAAACTAAGTGTACATAAAAAATAAAAATAAGAGACTTTCAATTAATGTGCGAAGGCAGCTGTAATATTAAACAATATTTGATTAAAACTTTTCATTCCAAAGCAGCCCAGAAATTTGCTTTATTCAAGAAATATGGCCTAAAGTTGAGACAAAACTCCAGTGTATAGAAAACAAGGAAATGTCTGACAAGTTGATAATTAGTCCGCTCAATTCGAATCCAAAACATCGTTACGGTAATACTCGAAAACACCTTTAATTACCTAAATTACCTAACAGCGGTGTAGCAATCTGATTTTTATTGTCCTAGCTGAACCTCCCAAACCATTGTAGGAGAGCAGTTGCGTAGAATGAAATCTATTGTACGACTTAAAAAAAAAAGAATTCTATAAATTATAATTGATTGGTATCGCATTTGGATAACAAAATACCCCGACCTGTTGTATTGAATACACTAAGATTCTTTGTCAACAGAATTAAAGCTCTTGTTCTAGAGATACCTGTAGCCGATGAAATGCTATAAACTCGGGGCCCTGGACTTTAAATCCTCACCTGACAGAAATCAGTCTTATGGATAAGACAAGTGCTGGGCTTTTTTTCGGGGGTGATTTTTGAGCCCACCATAATCTGTGGAATCTTCCTTCATATTTGGGATTTACTTTTACGACTTTGAACAGATAAGACATTTAATATTCATACTTTTTTAACCTTTTGTTTTTTTGAAAGTGGTTATTTTCCTTCTAGTCTGCATTTTAGTAAAGTGTGTACTTTTTTCATTCTAAATCTACTTAAGAAATTTGTATTTGAAATATTTACTTTCCAAAGCCTCTTATTACTGTAAAAGATCTTTAAGAGATAACTATCTTTAACTCTTTCCCAAAAGTGGTTTGCTTAATGAAAGAAGTAAAAACAATTTTTCAACAAACGTTATCTATTGTTTCAACAACTGCTTTAGTTCATTTTATATCACTGAAATGTCAATGGAATGGCAGCCTAGTATACATATATATAACTTATTCCATAAAATTAATGTCATATTTCTTGTATCATACTCTGAAACTGTAGAAAACAGGAATAAAAATGTGGATACTTTTTTATTAAAATTAAAATTTAACAGTTAATGCCCATCATTCCTTCAAAACATTGAGGAGAATTACGCAGAATTTTCCAATAAATTTAAACTGTTAACATATCCTTTTCATTAGCAGATAACATTTGTCAAAATAGACAATGGTTCAGACTTAGCAGAACAAAATCAATAACTTTACATCAGAATGCACCCCAAAATGTTAAGCATATTGATTGGAAAAAAAGTTGGAGGGTTTATCATAAATTTTATCTAAACATTCATCACTCTAATGCATTCATATAAAACCTTAAAAGTAAAATGTCACTTAAGTTTTAAGCTACGGCTTTAAAAATTTGCATGTTTTATCGCAATTTAAGCTCGACAAATCTTTTCACTCTTACATTCCATATTATCCCATGGTTTAAGAGTAATAAGTTATGTAAGGAAGGTACCTCTATGTAAGACAAATTTTGTTGCTCTGGGATGGTAAAAAATCCCAAGGATATCAATTTAGATCGAAGTTAACTTTAAACATTGTCCTTAAGTGTGACGGTGCATGTTCAATTCTCTCAGCCAAAATTTGGCAAGTTTACCACAACCCAAGTTTTAACACTATCTTATTTCATCACGGAGTTGTTAATATTTAAATGTACTTTAGTCTACGCTGTTGACAGGTCTCTTAATTATCTATACACACTGAGGCGGTGCTTTGTCTAAATACCTGAATGTTTATCTAGATGCATTATGAATGTGTCTAGCAAATTAATCCAAGATACTTTTTTATCTTTTACCAAATATGTTCATATTTTTTTTGTTTTCAATGCATACTATTTTTAACTGTCAAGTAACGAAATATTTTTTCATTTTACAGATGTGAAATTGAAACAGAATTGTAAAGAAAATCTACACAGCTATTAAAACTATTAAAAATGGGAACATTGAAAGGAAACCTTCTAAGTGCTACTTCACAACAGTGGTCGACCCTTAGAACTGATGATGACATTCAAAAAGCTGTGTCCGAGTTTTTGGATGTGGAGTCCTCAAAGCATCAGGAACAGTCGTTTAAAAACAGCATTGTAGAAATCTCCCACTGGCTAGGAGCCATGATCCAACAGGAACGCGAAGGATGGGCCTACAAAGTTAGAATGGCCATGCAGGAAATCGAAAGCCACCGGAGGGAAGCTCTCAAAATACAAGGAGTTCTAAATCAGTGCACAGAACAGCTTCATGTTATTTCCGAGTGCTGTAATTTGGATAAAGAACGTTTATTGAAAATTGCTGACAAAGAGCCTAAATACGCCTTGCCACTTTACATTGAATGTTTGACAGATCTGATTAACTCTTTGGTTGAGGATCGAATACAGTGTCTTCATCTTCTACGCAAGAAAGAAACCGATGCTACGTCACTGTGTGAGATGCTCAAGGAGCATTTACACAAAGAACACAAGATCACCCAGCAAAGCTTTTCTAGTCTCTCTCAAAAGGTGATTGATCTCGAAGCAGAAAATCTCAAACTTAAGAAACTGTTGATGAGAAAAAGTGATGAAATGGAGAGATTTCACAAACACAGACAAACCCAGGATGAATATTCAGAGAAACCTGCAGTTTTTGAGAAAAAGCCCAAATATAGCAATTTGCCTCCTATTGAAAGAAGCTCTCCTTCATCTATGCAAACTGGGTCCTCTCCTGTTTCCAACAATGACTCTGTTATTCCATTGTCTGAGGAAAAACTCCACAAACTACGACACAGTGCCAAGAAACTGGAAAATTCCTTGCAAGATGCTCTATCTCAGTTAGACACTTATCGTAAAGGTTCCCAAGGAAGCATAAAATACAGCCACGCTTCCATGATTTCAACCAACTTCAAGTTGAAGCCCCTGCTTCCAAATGGAGAAGAAGACACAAGCGAAAATGATCAGTTTGTAACATGGGCACAAAACAAAATGGAAGTTAGTGGGAAAACTAGGGAATCGCCTAGAGAGAAGACAGTTAAAAGCTCTCAAGATCAGATCAGAGAAGTCAGAAAGAGGCCAAAGCAGATCCTTTACTCTGACAGCAGAATGCGCCAGGAAGAGAGAGAGAGCCGTCGAGTTGAAAGGATCTATCCCAACGACTCACAGAAAGCCTGCACGTTCCGTTCTCTTGTGCGCTCCTTGGACGAGATGCGCCAGCGCAAAATCAGTAAAGCAAAAGGTGGGAAAGTTTCTAAGTGTCTTAGATGCCAGAAATTATTTACCCTTAATGACAACCATAAGAAAGCTTGCTGTTACCACCCCCGAACAAAAGAGAGAGTAGAAGAGTACAATAGCAAGGGAAAGCTACAGAGGGTGACCTATGTGTGGCAGTGCTGCCAACAGGGCATAGACAACCAGGGCTGTATCTACGGCCAGCATATATAGTAGCTAAATAGCTAGATACATTTAACTCTTCAAATCTTTCATCCATTGACCAAGTCATATTTTCCAGTATTATCAGTATTATTTGCCATTACTCCATTAGTTTGTTAATCATTGCTCATATAAATGACCTTTTAATTGGCCAGATCTTGTAAATGTTACCATATTTTTTTCCAGTATTGTTTGCTTCAAGCTTAAAATACATTGCAAAAAGAGAGACAAATGGAAATTATGAAAATTGATAGATTTACCTTGTTTCACTTTTTTTTTTTGGTTGAAAATTATGTAATTTATATATTGATAAATATCATGAATAAATTCTAATTTGCAAAATAAATTTGGATACTATTTCTGTGCCCATAAAAATAAATAAATGTATTAAATCATAGAATTGGTCAATATTTAAAACTATCATCATACATATACCTTAAGTTCTTCAGTATTTGTAAAGACCTAACAGTAGTCTGTATTACTGCATTAATCTGACATATTGAAGTAGTTACATTATGTAGATGACTGACAAATAGCCTGCATGTGGTCATTATCAATCAAATTTCAACACGAAGTACTTCATCTAGGATGAATATAAGCATGCAATATTTACCTATTACCATCACAATTGACTCTTACAGAGCTTTTAGATACACATAGAAAGAGCTAGAGCCACGAAGCATCAAAAATTGCCCTATCATTAAAAATTACCATATTTTGGTAAAATATAGTGTAGAATCTTAGATTTTCATAACTGTTTTTCTTTTTTCGATATATATCATACTTTTTTATAAACAGAGTTTACAATATGGCATTGTTTTGATGAAAAATGTAGAACAGACGTCATTTTTGTTAAGTAACGTCATGAAATGATAAAACTACGTATGACTTGAATCTAATAAAATAAACAAACAACAAATAAAATAATCATGAAGTCATTATAATTAATTTATGAAAATAAATTTATTGATGAAAATAGCATGAAAAGCTTATTTACAATACACATTAAAAAAAATTACAGGGACCAGTGCTGAAGGTCAATATAACGGCGGTACATGTAAATATGTATGTGTCTTTAAAGTTCTTTTTTCTGCAATTTGAAACTGCATGAAGTAATGCTGATGATGCGCAATGTATAACTGAGGATTAATCATTGAATTCTACCAATGTAATCACAAATTATTAAAAATAAATATGACAGATATACGGTAATTGAATTTAATAGAGATATATGTAATCTCGAATTTTGATGCATTACTGTAACAGTCTGTGCATATTATTCTACATGATTATTTTACTTGTTTCAAGGCTTCGATATTTTCACCCAATCCTGGCGCTTTACAGCAGTTAGATGCCAGGGTTCAGTCCTTTGAAATGTTTTATTTTCCCATTTCCCCATGGGCTCACTGTGCATTCATGTGCGCTCACCGTGCGTTCACTTGCGCTCTCCGCTCCGCTCCGTTCCCGCTCATCGTTCACAAAACGCCCACCGTGCGTTCACAAAGATTTCGCCTTGCGCTCACTGCGTTCGTTAAGTGTTCACTTATTGTTTAGTCAGATAATATTATATTTAGGCTTATAACAATACAAACGTGTAGTTTATTGTTATTATTTCCTGATTACCAACGAAACACAATGTAACAATACCACCCGGGGCACTCCGAATAAATCGTTCATCTTGCGTACACATAGAGTACATATATCGTTCAACGTTCACTTTGCGCTTGCGTTTGCGCTCTGCGTTCGCTCACAGTTCACCGTTCATAAGCGCTATCCAAACTCGGCTCAGCGTGCACTCGCCGTTCGTTTAGAGTGCACTCACTGTGCGCGCACCGTTCACGAACTGTTCAAGTGAAATGACATTACAGCAATGTTTTAATGTTCATTAATTAAATGAAAAAAGAATATCGATTTCTTTAAAAATATTCTTATGAGTTAATTATTCCTTATAAATGCCATAACGTCTATTCATTTACATTTCATTTTTTCTACTGATATTCATGTCCTTTGAGAATTTTTACAAGTGATAAGCTATCCATAAATGTCTTGAGAATTAAGATCATATTTCAGAGAGAGAGAGAGAGAAGGAGAGAGAGAGAGAGAGAGAGAGAGAGAGAGAGAGAGAGAGAGAGAGAGAGAGAGAGAGAGAGAGAATGTGGGTTTACTATTTTGAAGCGAAGATAGGTTAAAATGAACATTTTTTTAAAACATCAAGCAGTAGCACATAAATAATGTCGTAGAATTGTCTTGAAAAGTCGAATTCATAGCAAGCATGTAGAATTTGTGTTATAATTTATATAGATTTGTAGTTGAACTCGGCCGTAAATCGATTTTTTTTCGGAGGGAAGGGGGGGGGGGGGTTGAAGGTTGAATGGAAACAAATACTGTTTTAAATCTCTCTGTACTCGGTGTTTTTTATTTTAAAGAAAGGCCCGACAATCTGATTTTCTTTTCTTTATGCCATACAAGTAAAACTTTAATTAGATTTAATACGCATAAAATAATCAAAGATGATTTCAATCGAGAATTTTATAGGCAAAAGTAAGTCACCGATGTACACACATTTAGGGTGATTTTTTATTTTATGGGACAAATTATCAACAAAAACATCGCAATTAGGATTATACTTCTATATAGTGCACATGCTGATAATGTATTTTAAGCTGTGTATACCAAAACCGTCTTCATCGAAACGGACACAATCGATCTTTTAAGAAAGGAGTGTAACTGCATGTAACGGTTCACCGGAAATACATTGACCACGCGACAAATCAACACTGATCAACAGGTGCACCCCTGCGAATGTGTTCGGAATGTTTTCTTTATCGTTGCTAAGTATGTAATAAATCCAGAGGTGCTCGAATGAAAGATCACGAGACTTCACCGAGATTTGTTAAGTTCCTGTGAAATTTCGAGCGGAAGTATAAGTGTTCGGATAATATTCTCAAAATACGTAAGTACTGGTCGTTTTTCATATCGTATCCTACTTTGGTTTATGTTAAAACATGAAATTCACCATTTAGCGGTTTTTTTATATTAAACGATAATATTCAGAAGAGAGTTATCGTTCGTGTTCAACCACGTGTTGAGTGGTTGAAAATATAAACATTGCGTGGCTTAATAAAATCCTATCCATGTTTGATGCTTGTGGTGTGCAATACCATGTTTTAAAAAAAATAATGGATGTCTGTTTTGCATAAAAACTTAGTATATCGAGTCATTTTCAAGGAACATTCTGCATAAAATTGTATAGTCTGTTTCACTATTGATGCTATTACTAGGTCAGGCGCGGATCGAAAATTAATCCTCAGGGGGGATCTCTACTTAGCATGTTAATTGTCGCAACAGCTGACAAAAACTATTTTTTTTATTGTCACATTTATTTCTAGAACACATTTTATTCACCAATTAATGAAGATAAAGTTTAAAATCAATAAATCTCTAGATTTAATATTTGACTACTGTAGTACCTATAGATTCTATGAACTAGACTATAAACACGAGGCACGATTTTTACTGCGAAACTAAAAGGGTCAAATAAAACCACGTGGTCTAAAATTTAAATGACAATAACATTCGCAGGGGTGATAAAGAAAAGACGTATGCATTGGCAAAATGTTTTTATGCAAGGGACGATGGCTTGATATTCAATTACAGCTGTACTTAGGAATTAAATAATCAAGTTTTTTTGATGGAATACGTTAAGTTTATCATTTATGTACATGTTTACACGTGATGTCGACTGTCTTTCTCCCGCGGTATTCAGGAACAAATGTGTAAAAAAAAATCGCTTGCATCTTTCCTTTCGTTTAATACATTTCACCGTTTGACAAAAAACCCACAACTAGCTACTTATACATGCTATCGCTTATTCTACATAAAGGTATAGGAATATATATTTACTTACGTACGTACAATGTTAACTTTGCCAATTTAATTTTTTTTCTGTTTGTTAGCAATGTTCATGTATATCATATTCTACTGCAATTGAATAATACCGTGATACATAGAAATAATGCCTTTTAAATATGCATACTTTACTGGTAAATTCTATTGGCAAAATACTGAAAGAACTCAAGATTCTATGTACAGATTCAACTGACGTCGCAAACGTCAAACTATGACGTCATTGATGATGCACGTTGTAAGCATGAATACACAGAATAAAATTATTAGATAAAACATGTTAAAGTTCAATTTTTATGCATTTCTTCCCAAAATTTTTAATAAGATGATGATTTTGTAAATCATCACAAGTAATTCTTTATCATAATTAATTAAATTCTGCTATTTCAATAAAAAGGAAGCAAATAATTACCCTAAAATAGAGTGGTCAGTTTTATTTTCTGTTACTAAAATTTTCAAAATTTGTAAAATACACATTGGCCACACTTGAGTACCTCTACGAAATTTTGCAGGCAGAAGCATTTATGCAATATCTCTCAGTTTTAAGAGTTTCAAAGAGGTACTCAAGTGTGGCCATATTCAAATTTGGAAAATACTGCAGTAAAATCTACAATTTTCAGCTATTTTTAACGATCATAGTATGTTTGATGATGCGCATGTGCTAAACGGTGGGGCCGAAGTGAAAAAAATTCATATGCGTAGAAGCAGAATATTGTGCCCTACATTATAAGTAATTACAATTTGTATTGTTTCAAACTTGAGTTTTGAGAAAATTTTAAGGCACATTTTGATGCTTCGTGGCTCTAGCTCTTTGACATTGATCAACATTGACATGTCATAGAGAAAAATACATACCCTTTTCCATATTACACCCTGTATCAGCCTCAACCAATTTTAGCCTTTGGGCTGTCTGGCTGATATTGTTGTCACAGGCTGATACAGGGTGTAGTATGGAAAATGGAATGTACTATTGGTATAATTATATTTGTTACATACTTTATATTAACATATAGAAGACATCGTCTATGCCTCAATTCAATCAAGACTAATAGCACTTGAATTACATCAGATGTTGTTTTGTGACATTTTAATATTTACCTTGAATTTCTACCTAATTCTGAAGGGAAACAAGAGGCCCATGGGCCACATCGCTCACCTGAAGACCAATAGGTATGATAAAATAATGGAGTCGTAATGCAAATTATGTAGATCTTGTATAATAAAAAATCCATTTTCCCCTGGATATTCCTATGTTTATAATTATTTGTCCGTTTTTCCAACAGGATTTTTTATAACCATATCACATGTTGAGTAATGCAGTTCTAAACAAGGGCACCGCTAAGCAGAGCATCCCCTCGCGACATGAATCATTGTGTAGGGGAATGCATTATTTAGGAATATACAGGTACCGTATTTTCCCGACGAATCGTCGATGCGGACGACTAGTCGAATTGCTCATTTTTAGCCAAAATTTTAACAAAATCCTACGATACATCGATTCAGACCATACGTCGATCTTATCACTGCAAAATGGTGTATAAAACTGCAGTAACATTATCAGTGTATGATGCCACGATGTCCCCGATATTGCTACCAATTATTATTAATGATTAACATTTAAACAATTACACTTTATACTTATGCCTCATATTTTCAAATACCGGCAACATCTAAAAAGTCGCTTGCATTTTAAACAATTCCTGATATCGCGTGTTATGCAAAACTAAACTTACTTTGTCAGAAATATTTTATTCTCATGCATTAAAATAATTATCCACTCTGACCATCGCCAGTGTATTCACCATTACGTAACCAGCCGCCTGTTGACTTGGCGCGTGGTCAATGTTTGTTTAACAATTTCCGGTGTCAGAGGCATGCACCTGTCTCGTGTTGGACTCCAAAGGGGGATCTCAAATGCAGAAAGCTTAGCAATTACTATGATTTGATGAAACTTGTTTACTTTGTATCCAGTACTGCAGTTACACGCTATTGTTTTACATAGACACTGTTAGAAATAGATCGATCATTTGTACGAATTGAAAATGACGATATATACGACATACATACGTTTCCTAAAATTTTTATGTAACAATAATCAAAGAATTTGACAATGAACTATAATTACTCTGTACTCTTTATATACACAGGGAGTGAAATTGCCGTAAAGATCTAAGCCTTAGGGCAAGATTATTAACACAACTGGTGTCAGCCTATTGTATAAACAGTAGCATTGATAATTGCCGATTACGTATTTTAAGATTGAATATGACCATAAAATATTTCTGATTTATACTTTCAACTAACAACTCTTTCCTAATAAAATAATAAAATTTAAAAAACATCCCCCGCACCTACTGCAATATTTTCTTACATTCAAATTTGGTTTCAATTTTACTGCGCAATGTTATCTTCCCACTAGTGATACATGGAACCATGTGACAATGTGTTTATAAAAACGGAACGGTAAAACTTCTAATTGATTAAGACAATGTACCATTTTTTAATAACTGTTATTATTAAGTATTTAGTGTTAACAGATGAGTGAAAATGATAATTATTAAAGATGAACAGTGAATTCAACAACGTAATTTTCAATCACACAGCCAACTCAAAATGATTAAAACCAAGATTTTTAATGCTATTTTTAACAATTTGCTCACCTCAAGCCTACGACAAGTCGAACAAGACGATAAGCCGGGTGCTCTGCTTCAGAGAAAAAAAATACCGACTAATGGTCGGAAAAATACGGTATGTAAATGTAATTGAGGAGACCAAATTGTACTAAACCTCCTTTACTACAAAAAGTTTCAAGTTTTTTTTTTTATACCTGTACTAGAACTAAATCCCAAAAATTTCAAGTTGTTGATTTGAACTGCTTACTTTCACTTTAGTTTGACAGTAGTGAAGCGGAAGTAGTTATTGTCAAGTTGTACATAAAATTTCTGTTATTTTAACAATATAATAAAAAGTATTTAACTAATTGACTTAAAAATTAATAGGTTTTGTCCTTTTACCATGCCAAATAAGTGTACGAAGTTTGATATATATCAGTGAAAGCGTTTTCTTTAAATCATGCTTCCAAGCTGAAGAAGACACACACATGCACAACAGCGATGCTATATCCCCTTCGCAACAAGTTGCACAAGGGGATAAAAAGATCCTAAACAATTGTTTATATATGGGATATAAACTTATATCAAACATTGAACGCCATGTGAGACAAAGAATCGTCCAGGGACCAAAGTCTAAACAATTAAAAAGAATCACCTGGCTGATTAGTTTCCAAGAAGATTTTTAAAGATTTACTCTAAATATTCCTATGTAAAACTTCACCCTCTCCTACCCTGGGAATCATGATTTTCACAACTTTGAATCTACATTACGTAAGGATGGTTCCACGCATGTTTCAGCTTTCCTGGCTGATTAGTTTCTGAAATTTTCCTTAAAGGTTTACTCTAAATATTCCTATGTAAAACTTTGTGCCCCCCATATGTGGCCCCACCCTACCCTGGGGATCATGATTATCACAACCCTGAATCTACACTAACTCAGAGGATGCTTCCACACAAGTTTCAGATTTACTCTATATATTCCTATGTAAAACTTCGACCCCCCCCCCCCCCCCACCCCCAAATGTGGTCCCAACCTATCCCCCCGGGATCATGATTTTCACAACTTTGAATCTATTCTACCTGAGGATGCTTTTCAGCTTCCCTGGCCGAATGGTTCTTGAGCAGAAGACTTTTGAAAATATTGCCCTTTGCCTAAGGGTGCTTTGTGCCAATTTTGGTTGAAATTGGCCAAGTAGTTTTTGAGAAGATGGTGAAAATGTGAAAAGCTTATAGACAGATTGCTTATAGACGGACGGATGACAGACAAAATGTGATAATAAAAGCTCACTTGAGCTTTCAGCCCAGGTGAGCTAAAACCAGAGGAGTTCAACAAGGTGTGATACAGAATCATATCAGCCCTGCAGATCAATATCTTCCCTGGAGACTGATACGCATATTATAAAGTAAGCTTCATCGCAAATGCAAAAACGCTGTATTTATTACAAAGTATGTAATAAATAAGAGGAATGTGTCCCACAAAAAACACAGACCAGTGACACTGTGTCCTTAAAAACTGCTGTAAGACAGTTTTTCATTGATGTCACAAAATTTAAAATCTATAATATGTATTATATTTGTTGTTAAATTTTGAAAGAGTTCTCTTACTGAAACTGAAAACGTCCACATCCACAAAATTACATCCCCATGAGTAAGCAAAACCCACAAAAATTGGCCCACACAAATCTAAATAATTGCATAGTATGTAACTTTAAAAATTAAAACATAATACTTTTTCCAACTATGTCGATATCTTATAATCAAATGTTTATTTCTATTTCAAAAGCTCGAAATAGCTTAACCATTTAGGACTTAATAACCAGACACATTTACACTGCTTTTGTGATTTTTACCTGTCCCAAAAAAATTTAAAATCATTTTTTTGGGGTCAAATATTGTTTATCTTTATAATTCTAAACTGATGAAAATATTTTTTTATCATAATTATGTACTTTTATTCATGATATCGACAGATGTCCCATACCACCTTAATCTTTCAAGTTATAACTATCTGAAATGGATTATGTCATTATGCTAGTAAACAATAATTCTACCCATGGGTATAGGTCTTCAAAATTAAAATTTTAACTAGAAATGATTTTCATGCTCCCTTGTTTCAATATTGAAAAGAATCACACTGATCAGAAAAGCAAAAGTTTAAAAGATAATGATTGTGACAATATATCCATCTTATAGGTACAAAGTGGAATGTAGCATCTGACTTAAAAATCAATAGGGACCATCTTCTTTAATCCTTAGGCCAATGTACTAAACTTTCTGTCATGCAAAGGAGATCGATTCTGATACAGAGTTGGAAAAGTTATTTTACCCACTGTTAGTGTTCAGTGTACCAGTTTCACCATTGACCTAATGAATTGGATATTTAGTCATTAACTTCCTGAGGGCACCTGAGTCACAGTTCAAAGTTTGGTATACGGTAATTTACATGTATGTCATGACAAGCTGCAGAGTGGACAGGGGTGGACAACTCTTTGTGTATTGGTTGCTGTGTTATAAGCTGCAGATCTGAAGCTCTACAGATAAATTTAAGTTCACAGGCCATAGGAAAATATATAGTGGTACTTTATTGTGGTTTGGTGGGGTATAGAATGGGGCTGTGTGTAAAATGTCATAAAACTCACTTATCATAAAGTTCAAATCAGGTCAAATCACATTCTTACATTCAAAATCATATAACAATTTGACCTTTACATATACACAAAATCTCTCTCTCTTAAATCTAACCAAAGAGGAATTAATTCAAAACAAGTTAAAGGAAATATGAAGGGCTATAATGCCCCCTCTCTCCTTCTCTCTCAATTAAATCTAACCAAAGAGGCATAATTCAAAACAAGTTAAAGGAAATATGAAGGGGTATGCCCTTGCTTTAATAACCTGTGATATGATATAAAGAGGATTATTTAGTGAAAATACTTAATATTTAATTTTACCTCATGGGTTAAAAAACCTAATTTTATCAATTTGATTAAAACTATGTTGTCTCTTTCAGAGAAAATAAAGAAGCAAAGATGAGGTCAGTGAATGCACTGACTACACCACCCCAAAGAGACCTCGGTTTGCTGTGCTGAAGATTATAACCAAATACATGTCGTTTGTATACCACTGAACTTTAACTTGGAAATACGTGTATATATAATGTATGATCATGTTCTATAACATTTGCCTACATGCATGTACATAAATTCTTCTTTTTGTTCTTTGAAAAAAAATAATCAATTTCTCATCATATCTTATACAAATGTATTTCTTACAAATTAAAATTAACAGTCTTTTATTGAGTTATTTCCCTTTCATCTACAATCTATGATATAGAATTGGATAAAATACCTGTGAGGGCATAACTATTTATCTTACTATATTACTTCAGGTTTTGTTTCATTTTGCGTACTTATTACAGTGCATGTCAAAATTATGGCCTAATTAATAAACAGTTTGTAGAGCACACAATTGGTCCCATATCATTTGAATCCCTGAATAGTCCGTCTAAACCATGGAAGCCATTGGAAGGTCCCTCATTTGTTTCCTCTCATCCCATCATATCCTGATGTATTCACAAGTTTAACTCCTACCAGAAGCTTAAGATAAGGAATAACTAAAGACAGTAAGACTTGTGCAAGATGGATAATTAAATTGGTAAAGCAGATGACTGGGTTTGAATCCCTGTCTTAACTAATTAATGTCATATATGATATACACACCCTCCCCATTCATTATGGATCACCTTCTAGAGCTGACATATTTAGAATATTAATACATGTTTTGTGTTCTCAAGAACCTAGCTGGGATGTGGAATTTCAGGGTGAAAATCATTTAAAGGGGTGAAAGTATAGGGTAGGATTGGCTAGGATAGGGTGACTGCAGACAAAATGATTTGATTGCTATTGCCTTAAATGGCTCAGATGGAAGAGCAAATGACTGGAGGTTAGATAATATGGCCTTGCTTAATTAAATACCAAATCTGGAATAGATTGATTGTGTTTTCCCTTCCCTTTACATCTATATCTTAAAGGAGGGATCCATAATTTCTTGTGAGGTTGAAGAAGATTTGTGTTAATTCAATACTTGGAATACAGGTTACTCTCGATAGCTCGAAGTCCATATGGGACCAAGGAAAAAGTTCGAGGTTTCAAGAGTTCGAGTTTTCAAGAGTTCGGAATTTTCCGGGTTGACCAACGGGTTTTAAAATTAGTCTTACCTGATGTTATGATGAAGCCATTTATTTAGTTCTAACCTTTTGCACGTGATTAAACAATGTTTTCTTTTCAGTAAAATATACAGTACTGGATGTTATTAAAACTAAATACAAACAACTATTGAATAAATTCATGATAATTATTTATTTCATGCATCATATTAAGATCAGATTGCTCAATACAACTGGACTGCAAGACGATCGACATGTCATAAATGTGATAACTAAGTATCACCCATTGTTCCAGCTGTACGGGTCCTTCACCAGCTCTAAGAACTTGTTCAGCAATAATCATTATTATGAGAATGATGCCGATAAGCTTAATTTTTACAGTTTTATAATTCTAAATTTTGACCATGGCTCAATATTATCGTTTCGTCTCAATTAATTTCACATTTTCATTGCATCTCCAAAATATCGTAAAACAGTTAATTATAAATTAGGTATCGGTATGGTCAATCATCAAACAATTATCACCTTGCAGGACAAGTGTCGCCTGAATAAACAACCCGTGACACGGGTCCCGCGTCGAACGCCTGGAGCCATTTAAATGGCCAAGTAGGTATTAATTAGGTATAGCTCTTGGAGATACACAACGACTTCGAGGTATCGAGAGTAAGAAACTATATAATATGAACAACGGGACTGCAGTTTGACTTCGAGAGATCAAGAGTTCGAGAAATCAAGAGGAAATTTGCTTAGTTATATAGGGAAAAAAATCGGGACCCTAGACTCACTTCGAGCGATCAAGAACTTCGAGCGATCAAAGTTCGAGCCATCGAGAGTTACCTGTATTTAAATTGATTTAAACTGGCGTATGCATATGAAAACATCCAAATAGTGTTCTTTATTAGAAATTCAATGCCTTTTCTTTTATAGAGTGGGTCTGACAGTACTCCATACTTTTGTGATAATCTAATTATAGTCTATTAAAGGAAAATGACAGATTTCAATCAACAAAATTATAGCGAGATGACCAACGTACGTACTATACATTTAAAATATCATTTTGTATCCCAAAAATTGAACGTTTTAGAAAAATAATACAAATTCATAAATTTGTGGCAGATAAAGTTGGATAAAGCATTTAAAGAATGCACTTTGTTTAATGATTGAAATTGCTAAAATATTCAAAACTAAACGTATCCTTAGAAATTGTGTATTTGCAAACTTGTATTATTCATAATTGAAAAAAATTAAATTTGAACTTGTATTTTATGACTAAACCAAACGTGCATTTGCGCTATTCTATTCCCATTCCCCCTACCCCAGGCCATTTTCTTGAACCATTTTGAAACTTTACTCCTTTATAAGGATGGTTCATACCTACACTGAATGTTTGAATAAAACCTTGTCCATTACAGTGTCAAACAATTCTGTAATGGCCTGTGACTTGGGAACAAAACAAGATGATTTGACTACTTGAATGTGCCATGAACAGCAAATGTTGTGATTATAAGCTAATTAATAAACACTCATATAAATTTAGAAATATAGATAATTACCTTCATAACACTAAATCTAGTTTAAAGACCTCTACTTCAGGAAAAAAATAAATAATGTAAATACCGACATATTTACCCTATATTGGTAATTTAATTATCTTGTTTGCAATGTACCTTCATCCTGAAAAGGTGAAATAAAAGTAACAGTGCATTACATCTTCATTAAGATTTTTTTGACTTGCCGTCAGAAGCAGAGACATTATATTGACTTTCCTACGTCAGAGCTTACACGTCAAAGAAAACTCCCAACGCTAAACATGCTAACCTTATAGAACTGCAATTTTTTGAAGTTGATGTCTTCAATAGATGATGAATTTCTTTACTTTATGCAGTTTAGGCCAAATGCATATATTCTAAATATGGATTCTTTGATACTTGTTAGGCATTATTCATCTATATAAGTGCTAGCTTAATTAAGGTGATTGGTTACTTCAGAACAGTACAAAAATAAGGGATCTTCAATTTGAATCCAATTATTCTAGAAAACAAACAAGCAATACTATTAAATGTTATATAAACTGACCAACAATATTAATTTTGAATTATCTTTTGGAGTTTTGTAATGTCACTACGGTACTCTGCTCTGTGACCTTTATTATAAACCAAAAAGGTTATATGACAAAGGCGATTTCAGGCTAAATTTGCATCATGCTGGATTAATTCTGCCAATGTTGGTTCAATTATTGGCATAAGAAGACGAGTTTTCATGTCTATGCATCATTCCCTTTATCATTTTAAGATTTTATGGCGCAATAAAAATTTGAACTAGCAAAAGGTTAATATCTCTTTAATGCCTATTCACCCCAGCAAATGACCATTTGGATTTTCTAAAATAACTTACAATAGATTTTTTTGTCTTTTGACTAAATGCATGGACTGACACCTTTTTTTTCCATATTGAAATCACCAAAAGATAAAATGTTTCCAACTGCAAGCATATACATATAGTGTACATGTACATCAAAATTCTTTGAATCTAAAAGAAAAGGAAATTTTTCCTTCGCCATGGCTGTAAAAAGTTAGAAATTTCTTTCAACTGGCTCCTGAATGAAAATCACTCCCACTTGACACTTCTTCCTTTTCATTTGAAAACCATGCAAATGAACTGTAGAAAGGAGCCTTAATGCAAATGAATTCAGACTGAAACTTAATTTGCAAACGCACATCAGATAGAAGCCTAGAAAATGAACTTCAGATATGCGCGCAGAAACCGAAAGCAAATGAACTCTAAAATGAAACTTTGCAAATGAACTTCAGATTGATTGAAACACACCCAGTTTTTTTGCGACATGCAGAGAAAAGAAATTGAGAAAGCACGGCAACTATTGATCATAGCAAGAAGGATATAAAATCCTGCATTGTAAATCAGAATAACTGATATCCTTGTGGAATTACGCCATATGGCAGCTCGGTTATGGAATATCAGAATGAACAGCAAAAGACTGCTGCGGGAAGACAAAATGATCCAATCTTCCAGGTAAGTTGGTCAATTGCTTCCTGCTTCAAAGAGTACGTCCATACAACTTTACAAGATGACCAATCAGTAGCTCAAGGAAATGTAGTGTGATATGTCTGTCATTTGAATTGTAAAATTTATATAAGTTCATGCATTGTAGGATTGATGATACGTGTATTTACCTTGGATTCAATAATTACTTCTGTGCATGCATACACACATATATAATTATGCACAATAATTGAGTCTAATGCTTTAATAATGTAGATTGACAATTAAGCATTGAATCATAATTTCTTGAAAGATCTAGTCTCATAAACTGCAACGATGTTAAAGAGAGCATTTTAAAATCAACTTATAATTGCAACTTGCAACTGATTAGTAATGAACATCTTAATTTACCATTACATGTAGTATCAATTTATTTCATAAATTGAAAAAAGCAATAGATCTGTCCCTAAGAAGTTGTTGTCCTTTATTTTTTATATTTTTATAATATCATAGAAATAAATTTAACAAATTTTATTAGGTAAAAAATAGTTCATTAAATGAAACTTTACTTCCGAGTATAAAATACATCGTTTTACTGCAGGATTTACTGGTGCTCTTTGCATAAAGCTTATCATTTTCAATTCAATTTCTCCATAGACTTCAACACAATCTTCCTTAATTAATTACCATTTTGGTAATTAAATTTCTTGATATTATCCTTTTGGCAATTAATTTACAATGCCTAAAATATTATATTAGCAGGATTGCTTCATCTGAGGAACTTCTACTACATTGGATAGGCTCTCTGCATGTGTAGACGACAATCCCACATCACTTCTCTTCCTCTTCGGCCCCTTGGTCCACTCAATTGACCTCTTTTGATGTTTGGCATGTTCCCTCAAAAAATATCCAAATTGTTTAATTTTAAACTTAAAATTCAATTATTTCCTTAATAATAATTCAATGATAAATTAATTCTTTTCATAGTCAAAAAAAGGTACATATATATATATATATATATATATATATATATATATATATATATATATATATATATATGTAGACAATTTAAATATTGTTCTCGTGGTAAACCACAGGTCTAATGGCTGCAGGCACCAAATTTTTTTTAAAATCTATTCCAATCAATCTAAAATTATATCATCAAGCAAAATAAATGTAACTGCTTTCGGCTGTGATACTTATTTTGCATAAATGCCCTAATACATTGTACCGGGTAAGTGCTGCCAAAATTATTTTGAAAATTTGAAATGATTTTCAGCTCCTTAAATCATCAACCTTTCCTTTCCACTACTGTGTGAAAAAGGGGAGATAATTGATCAGATCAGATAATTAAATCCTGGCTTCGTTACAGAGCTCAACATAAAAGTAGGATGATTATTGGGGGTGGGGGGCTTTGAAAATATGCATATTACAAGACATGCTCAATGCTATTATATACAATTCATATTCAATAATGCCTGAATAAAATA
Source organism: Magallana gigas (assembly GCF_902806645.1). Lineage (NCBI taxonomy): Eukaryota > Metazoa > Mollusca > Bivalvia > Ostreida > Ostreidae > Magallana > Magallana gigas. The sequence goes on from NC_047559.1 coordinate 28,095,319, forward strand.
AAGTTGTATCATAGGTGCATATAATGTACACCTAAATGCGTGTAAATTTACACAGCCTCTGAATTATACGATTAACAATGAAATAAATCAGACAAAAATCAACATCAGCATGCAGTATTATGCATTGAAATATTATTGAAGATCATTACAGATATTCACGTAGAACCTTTCTTTGACAGATTTTACATTATAAAAAAAAATGATCAAGATCACGGTTTTCGGTTGAGAATTGAACAATATCAAAAAAAGACTGTTAACAGACAACACACAGTGAAGGAGGGCCGGTGATTTAAGCAATGGCTTGCCTGCATGGTCACCTGAAACTTTTAATAGCAGATCAATGTTGTTCTACCATCAAGATCCAAGTAAAATTCACATACAAGTACTTTAAAGCTAGGTAGCTAGTAAAAAGATTTTAAATCTATTAATACAACCGAAAATTTGTTGAAGGTTATTAAGATACCTTATATAACCTAGAAATAATCAGGAAAATATGAATTTAAAGAAATAAAATCTATCTGTTAAATAAACAACCAAATAACCCCCCCCCCATCCCCCCCCCCCCCCCGCAAAAACCATTAATTTTATATTTTTTCATCGCCTGTATAACATCCATCAATATCATCAGTGAAACAATAAAGGATTCATTTGCCAGCTTGCTACTGACATTTGTTGACTCATCCAACATAGTTGACCAATCTGCAGTTAGTCAAACACCAATAAGACTTGATATGAGAGATTGGATAAACACAGTTTTCCCATTACCATCATCTTTCAAACCATCTGACATATTGTCCCAACTCAAATCCTATTGATTTCAAATGTCTAGATATTTGCCCTAACACCTTAGTACCAATGTGTGATTTTTTTTTGGGGGGGGGGGGGGGGTAGGGGTGGGGTGGGAGTGGTGTGTGTGTGTGGGGAAGTGGGGTAGGTTATTCTTACTATTTATAAATAATAAATAACTTCTGATTCATAAATTCATTTTTTAAAGAATCACTTGAAACCAAAAATATTTAACATATGACTTAGATTTACCTTATCATATTTTAACATAAAATAATTATAATCACTTTGAACTTATATGATTGAGCATATGATTAGGTTCCTTAGTATACATGCTGCACATATATCTTATGCCCTAACTTAAGAAGTACAGCTGTATATGTTACGGTAGATTGATTCGATCGATCAGTTTTTGTTTTATGTCCCATTAAAATTCTTTAAGGAGGCTGGATGCTCAACAAACCAACCATCAGATCTGCCTTAAACTATTCAGTGAAGAAAAATCCAAATACTTTAGCTTTAAAAATTTAACATTTTTCTATATTTTCATACAAACCTCATTGTCTAAAGAAGGTAAATGTAGCCCAAAAATGGCCACGGCCATCAAGCTCTCTTAATTTATCATGATGCCATTGAATGTTTTAAAATTTAAACTTAGCTAATTGGCCCCTTGCTGGGTCCTCGAACATGGAGGGATTTCTTAAATTGTGTCAACTCCAACTGTGATATTGAGCTCATCTGATTGACATATAATTTTTAATCTCTGTCCATGCCTTGAATGTACTTTCCATGAAAAGTTGATTCAAGACGTATATTTAGGTCTGGTCTGTTCTGTTTTGGCATGATGGCATATGCACTTGGAATCTATCAGTAAGAATTCAAAAACCAAAAGGCCAACACAGGAAGACAGAAATTTAAAAATAAAAAATCTTCAGCTATTATCAAACTTCAGTGAAATATTCATAATATCAATGACAGGTTAAAGTTGGTATATTGTTTTTAAAAGAACATCATGACCCCCCCCCCCCCCCCCCCCCCCAAAAAAAAAAATCAAAGGAAGAGAATCCATCTAAAATGCAGATGATAATACAGTTAAACAAGCTTATAATGAAGTGCCAGGAACGTGCTTAGATTTTTCTTCGTTATAAGTGAAATTCGTTATATCTGTCAACTTTACAACATGTAATAAAGTCACAAGGAATGAAAATCACTTTGCTCTAATAAGCTTGTTTGCTTAACCATGTTTTACTGTATATGTAGTCTCTTCAAACATTCCTTTATTTTATCCATTTCTCACCCTCGGCTATATTTACTAACATAATGTAGGTAGGTCATTCTCAGGTCTTGACTATTACCCTATAACTTATATCTTGTTAAAAGAAGGAAATTGATAAATGTACTTTCTGACCAGTATCTGACCTTTAATTGGGTGACATCAAATCATTAGTTACCACTGATAATTGCATGGAAGCTAGTTGTTTAATGATGCAATAATGTTCTCTTTTTTAAGCCATAACATACAGGTTAATACATACATGTATTTATAAAGCACCTAGCTATTAACTTGACATATGTGAAACTTATTTTAACTTCACACAATAATTTCATTGTAGGAATCATTTTAACAAATACAAATATCATAATGTTTAATTTAATATTTACATGCATTAGCATCAATCCTGAGAAAATATTTGGGGGAAAAGGCCAAAATTTGGTGAAAAGTTCATCTTTTAATAAAGAGGAAATGCTTTACAAAACAACTTTAAAATTCTTTATTACCTGTATTTGGAACTGCCAATCTGTCAATAATTCAGAGAATTTAAAGCTAATATTGCCATAATCTATACTTACAAATGAAGGTAGAAAGAAATCAAATAGAACTATTCCTCTTATATATGGCAAACAAACCAGAGCAGAGCCTAGAGGTGTGCAAGAACAGGCTTTTAAAAATGTTAAATACCCATCAACAATGCAAAATGTAGGTATGTAAACAAAATTAAAAGCCTCTATGGAAAAAATCAAAGCTATCGCACAGCCTTAATCAAATTGTCTATGCAAATCAAGTTCAATGCTTTGGTTGGTACACTTATATAACACTCAAAAAGGCCCAATATTCTGACAGCAAAAGCCTGATGTCATTTCACGCACACTACAGAGGAGATCACTGATCGAGTATTTATGCCTCAACAGAAACCTGCGGGGATCTATCTTTGTAGTCTATCAGGAACGTCAAGTTAATTCTTTCACTCTCTGAACCTTTACTAGACGACTTACCGTACATAGACATCAAACTCTTTTCTACTAAATCTTAATTTGGATAATTATGATCAAGTCGAGAGAACATGGTATAGCACTTTTTTTTGGTGATTGCCTTCAAGATTGTGGAGTTCACTGTGCTGTAATTATAGAGAGATCATGGATAATTTAGAAGGAACCGATCAGCCTTACTGTAAAGGGTAAGAATTTTAACTGAGAAATCACTCAATTGGCTGAATTCATCTTTTAGATAATACAGAAATCATTTCACTCGACTTCTCCTTACAATCAGTGTATACATGTCCAAAGGTTTAATTTACATGAAAGTGCAATCTGCAGTCTTTCTTGATTTCAGAACAGCAAAACTAAAATTGAAATAATCGATTAGTGTCTTTTCAAGAGAGAACTTTTGGTACAAAGCAATTGGCATGCCCAGTTGATAAGTAAAAGTACGGGTAGATATTAATTTTATTAAAATTACATGTACATGTATTTTCCTATTAGGCAACAATAAAGCATTACTTAATTTTCAAGTGTGTTAGTATGTTGGTGTTAACAAAAGCTAAATTGTAGTAAAGATATTTAAAATGTATCATCAGTAAAAGCATGTCACCTAAAATCATAAACTTAGCATACTTCTTCTGGATTGCAAATTCTTAGAATATAAATAATTAGTCCATTTTTTGTGATTTACAAAAAATGGTATTTTAAGCTAATTTTTCTATTTGACCATCATCATAGATTTATTTTTTTCTAACATGGCATTTTTGCTGACATAACATAACAAAATCTTGCAAACTTATCACATTTACTATCTCAAAAAAAGACAATATAAATATAATCACAAGAAAATTAACATACACTGTGTTCAAATAAATACATGTATTTTCAATTGTTGACTTGAAAAAAAAAATGTTTTTAACTAGAATGAAGTGCCCTTAAATGTTTCAAAGACATTATTGAGATCATGAGTCAATCTAGATTGCAACTATACAACATTGAGATGGTGACCATCTCAAAGGGCCCCACTAAAATAATGGACAATAGGATGAAAAGCATTTCAGAGAATTTTGCTTTGACATTGACATATAACTTAGAAATTTTCCAGCTGGCATGAAACTTTAAATTCAATCTCATTAACCCTTACATATGTGCATTTATTGATATTTTCATTTATATAAAGATTACATTTATAAGGATATATAATTCTGCTATGACCTTCACATTTGACCTTGAAACTTGGTTCAAGGTAACTGCACACCCATTACTCAAAAGCTCTGTTAATGTGAAGTATAAGCCAAATAAGGCTCATTCAAAGTGGTGAATTTATGTGCTCTGAAAAAAGAGGGTTTCCATGATCAAATATGACCTTGACCCTTGATCTACAAACTTCGTTCAAGGTCATTGTTCATCCTTTGACCATAGGCATTATGTGAGTGAAGTTTGAGCCAGATTGGACCAAAGGGAGAGAAAATATGCTCCGGACAAGGATTTTTCATATAATTCTGCTATGACCTTTAGCTTTAACCTAGAAACATGGTTCAAGATCACTGCACAACCTTTACCAAAAGGCACTCTGTGGGTGCTTGTATTTTACATTTAGTTCAATGGAAGTGGCCCAGCCTTTATAAGCTTTAATTGCATTTGCTTACAAGAATACAAAAAAAACCCAAACCTTTCCCAAAGTGCATTTCATTTAATTCTTGTCATCGAAAAAACGAAATGGATAAAATGAAAGTTGAAAGTAAGTGTATGTGTCATGGTCTGCTGGATTTTAATGCTAACAAGATTTCCTTCAGATGTAGCAGCATTTAAACTTAAAGGCCCCTGGACAGAGGGATTTCAAACAAATCTTTTTTTCACACCCCAGAAAATAATTTACCACAGCTGCCTATATCGCCTAGTCTCTAAAAAGCTGATATTGTTCCATGGCTTACAAACGGATCAGCAAATCTTTTGGAAAGATTAATTAACTAGAGCATTGTTAATCCTGTTTAAATGTCTTATAATGCCGCAAGCATGCCTTAAGATCGACCCAAGCATATGTCGGGTGAAACAATACTTGCATATTACAGTGCAGTACAAACTTTACTAACTCGTAGACCATAGGAGTTTGAAGTCGTCTGAGGGCAAGTTTTCGGGTAAGTGGAAATCAAATTCGCAGCTCATCACTTCTTTCATGCCTCTCTTCAAATATATCAACTGCGTATCAAATCTGTTTAATGACTCACAAATAATCTGATATAATTTAAAAGGACCTCATGCAGTCTGACCTCAAGACTTCGGAAAATGTCCCATTTTGTAGTGAAAGTGTACTATAATTAGATTCACTTTCAAACTGACAGTAAGGTTGTAGGATTGATTAAGAAAACTAAAGTCCCAAAAAGTAAACACCCAAAGAAAATTACAGAGCATATTGTCTGATATAATCTGCCCATTAATTGATCAGCAAAGACGTCAAACTACTATGCTCTAAGTCAATATCATTCCGCTGTTTGCTGGACATTTGCAAGTGTCGTTGAACTGTAACTTAGAAACCAGGAATAATGAAATATTACACACCATGGAAATAGTTAGAGTGCTGGACTATGAGAATGATCTCCAGAATTTTAAATCTAGGTATTATTTTGCTATATTTAGTCAATTTTTCAATGCCATTTTTGATTTTATAACATAAGTGAAAATTTTTTAATTAATAAACTAAATGTAAATCTTGTATATAAAGAAAAAGGAACTTTGTGTATTATCAGCTGTATGATTTTTAGGAAAATGTAATAATTATTACTTCAGTTTTAACTATAATTATGTGAAATTTCTATAGACAGTATTAGATCTGTATACTGTGTATATACTAAGTAAGTAGGTACCAGGGTATGTAGTGCATAAATGAAGGAGTATGTATGCAGATCAATATAGAGATAACATGAATCATTAAAACTATTAAATTAAATACATACACAACTATTCATATCTATTTGTAATAGTATTTGATATTCCAATTAGTTCCAAGGGATAGAGAGTCTGCAATCTAGCTGACACTTTGGACCATAAACTATGGAGAGATGTTACGTGACTAATTAATGAAGCCCTAGCTTGCTTTTACAAAGAGTCTAACATAACTCGCATTGTGCTCCTGTCTTAACACCTTGGAAAACAACAATTTATCTTCATGAAATAATCATTGATTTTCTGATTTGTTCTTAAAACAAACAAATAGGTGACATGCTGAGAAATTTAAAATGTCAGGAATCACAGACTTATCTGGGAGTTGGTTATTCTGTTTATCTGGAGATCTCCAGGTAAATCGGTGTGTTCGATCTACCCATTGTCAAGATTAAAGAATAACTTAGTCCCTGTTGTTACGATACAAGATTGGGGTTTTTCCTTAGACTTTGACAATCTCTGAATGTTGTGTACATAGATGTACACTAGCACTTCGTTAATGGAAGTTGAATGCAATGAATTTTACACACGGGGATTTATGAATAATAGATTCATTTTTAACAGTGAGTGGAGAGTTAAGCGCTACTCAGAATGAAATACAGAGACAAGACGTCAGTTCTTTGATTGTCATGTTTGAGAATTCTAATTTGGAAACTTATCTAAATTTTAATTTTTCAGACTCAAACCTTGGAGGATGTTGTATGTCTTATACAAATATATACACTGCTAATATAAATATGTGGTGCCAAAATATTTGATAGATTGAGAACTTTAATGTAGTGGATTTAATATCTATAACCACCTCGAGCAATCCATGGGGGATAATGTATGTATTATTTCATTTAAGACTTGGCAGATCTAGAAAAGCATTGAGTTCTTGACAGTTGAATCTTATGTCTGGGACTTTATGCATGGTCCAAATGCAAAGATTTTGATTGAGTTCAAATCTGTAATCTCAATTAAAAATCTTCTACAGAATAAATTCATAGACTAAATTTTCTGAAATTTCACATTGCCGATATTATACCTAATGGTTTTTCTGCCTTAATTTTTTTCAACTTGATGTATTTTCAATCACTCATTATCAGTGAATGAAAAAAAAAATTGATCTAAACAATTATTAAAGATGCATTCATACACGTACATGAACTCGAATAGGGCTAATGACTTACTGTAATTAAATTTAAAACTGCCAAATAAATTATCGTTGCAGAGATTTTCAAGATGAGGCAGTGAAAGGCATATCAGAGGCAGTGGATTTACGAGAAACCATGACAACACCTGCCCCAAGTAATGGCCGCCTCCCACCATCAGCAGCGTCATCGGATCAGCTGTCCATGGAGTTCGAGATTGCCACAGTGGATGATGACATACTTAACACTGTAGAAAAGCTGTTTAACTTTGGGAAATCTGGAGCAATCCCTTATGACACAATACAGGATATTCTAGGTAGAGGATTACTGTTCATCGTATTTATATGGTCCCCATAGGAGCTAATTGTGCTCGATAATATCTATGGGTCTTATTAACTCTTAAAAATAAACTTGATTAAATGTAACATATGGAGAATACATGATGAAAACAAATAATTGTCCCTAACCAAGAAATATTGTTAAATTGAATATTAATTCATCAATTCAAATACTGTGAAATCATTGTTATTCGTGGGGGTCAATGTTCGTCACAGCTTTGGGTAGCCAACATTTTCCTGGTTCTTGGGGACGTAATTTCGTTGTTAGAATGTTTGGGAAAATTTCAATAAAGTGTCAAACTATGTTAACTTTGTTTATATATTTGTGGGGATGTAAATTTGTGGCCAAGGGTTACCAACGAAAACCACGAACATTGGTCCCCCATGAACAATAATGATTCCACAGTATGATTCAACTTCATTTTATATTTTTCCATGTTAGATAAATCCCAGGGTCACTCTATGACTTGGCCTCTGCATGGTCTAATTGTTCGAATACCCTGTGGATATATATTGTTCATAAGATAGATAGATAGATAGATAGATAGATAGATAGATAGATAGATAGATAATGGATGGACAGACGGACGGACAAACACACAGATAGATCTCTATATCACTATTTCCTACAATTTTTAAATCTATATTTCTATAAATCTATACAGATCTATAAAAAAAATATATACCCCGTTAAATGAATTTAATAAAAACCAAAAAACAACAATATAAATAATTATATCAGACAAATAAATCATCTTTGAAGAAAAATGTTGTTTTAATATCTAATATCACTTTTACACAGGTTAAGAATAATTTATTACCGGTATCAAAAACTTCAATTAATCGGTACAAATAAGCTGGATAGAAGTCAAACCACATCTTCAATTCTAGTATATGGAGGTAAAACCTCCAAAAATCATTTTAAATTTTCAGAAATGTAATTTTTAAGTTGTAAATGACATGAAAATCATGATAATCCATGTGTAGATCTCGGTAAGGTTGAAATAAAAATAGCTTCTCGGTCTTTATAATAGTGATGAATAATAGAAGTTACTAAAATAATCAGTCTATGAATCTATATAGATTCATGCAAGGCCTCAGAACAAAGTCGGTCGTGAAGGTAATTATTATGATGGAATGAACTGTGTGCAATCAATTCAGATTATAATCAGAAATAGAAAACGGTACATCCGATGAAAAGACATGTTTGATTAACAAAATTGAACACCTGAGGCAATACATAATGAATTGTATATCCAAATGTATAATTAAAAAATTGGCAGCTTAATTTTATCTCCTTCAGGTTATTCAATTTATTAAAGTACTCCATATACTGTTTAAATTTTTCTGATGTCAGCAGCTTGTAAATTCAAACTCAGAATGTCTTTATCATTTAAAATGATATAAATATATTTATACTGGTAAATGCTGATGCATAAATGTTATCGTCATCCTTATTTAATTTCACTTACAATGTACCAGTAAGCAAAAGGATAGTATTATGAGGACTTCTTTGCCTTGAATTAGCCATTAATTTCTACATGCATACTAATAATCACTGCTATTGGGCTGTTTTTTCTTGGTTCCATTTACCTTTCAAGACTTCAATAAATCAACCTTACAGTAATGCATCCATACAAAGTCGGAAGACATGCGCAACTATTTTGAACTTATCAGTGCCTTCATTACTTTGATTGTTTAATGTTCTTTCAGGTAAAGCCATTCAAGCTGAGAGAAACCATTGGAAGGATCGGCTGAACAGTGCCATGCAGGAAATTGAGAGACAGCACAAAATTCTATTGGCAGAGCAGTCTTCTCTTCAAGATCTCTGTGGCATGATCGACGAGAGCAAGGCCACCAATGGTGGGAAACCTGTAGAGGAAATTCCCGAGGAAAACCTCACCACAGAACAACTTCTGCAAAATCTCAAATTCAAAATCGAGCACTTAAAACAGATCTCTAGTTACATGGACCAAAGCAAGGACCTTGGACCTATATCGGACAAGTTTCCGTCTAAAAAGAAGTACTCGGAAATGGATATTAAGTTCATGAAAAATGCAATAGCTAAAATTCATTTTGAGAAAGAGTCTTTGCAGAGTAAGTTGTCTGAAAAAGAAAATGAAAACAAATGGCTTCAAAGGGAACTGAATGGAGTGAAAAATCAATTGTTCAAATTACAAGACATTGTCAAAGAGTACAATGAAGATCACCAAGGAGCGCAGTTTCACCTTAACCAAGTCGAGGCTAGTCCGCGTCAAAGTCTCCGCCCCAGTGCTAAAGTTAAAAGAGAACGGACTTATATAGAGGGGGACCAGATGCAGTCTTACCCTTCACCACAAGAAGAGTCGGCACTGTGGAAATTACGGCTCCGATCTCAAATCTACTCGTCTCGAAAGGGAAACGTACGCACTGGGGTCACTCAATGTCTTCGATGTCAAAAACTGTTTAAGCCCTCGGACAATGGTCCAAAGGCCTGCCGGTTTCACAACAAGGGTCGGGAAATCAAAGAACAATATGATGAACATGGAAAACTGTTGAATGTTGTTTACAAATGGGCATGTTGTAAAAAGGGATTAGACACTGTTGGGTGCTCAACAGGATTTCACATTTGATGATGTGGGGGATCCTAAATAAAGCCAAGTCTTTACCTGCAAAACATAGCTGCAAATTGTAGTTGTCTGTGTATTATATTGCATACATTGTTGGGTTAAATTTCTACAGCAGTTTTGATTTGAATTATGTATTATTTGTTGCCAATAAAGGGAAAAAACTATTATTCAACTCTTAGAGCATCATTTATCATCATTTTAAGAAATTCAGATGTCAATTAGTTGTAAACTACCTATAACATGTTTATGTGTAGTTTTACATGTGCCAAACTTGTATTAAATAGGGCTTAAATCTCTTGCAATAGAGCTTTATTAATTTTCAAAACCCAAAACTCTGTAACTTGACTTTTGCACCAAAACCTTTAAGATGTAGGTTAAAAATACCTGTGAAAGTTACCTCTTGACAATGTGTTTCAATACACAATAAATTCATAATCTTGCCAACTGCATTGTACATAATACGGTTACCAATAAAAAAGATTATTATGCATGCTGCCTAAAACAATATTTTAATGTTCTTCTTAATTGATTAATTGCCATATAAAACCCTCCTTCATGCGCATTAAAGAAATCTTAAACTTGTGCTATAATTAAGGTACTAATATTTTCTTTTGTGTCAGAGAGAATAAAAATGCAGTGGTAACTGCATGACATTGTAGATCCTGACTTTGTTGGAGACAAGCTTTTTTTTTTTCTTTTTTTTTCTTTTTTTTTAATATACCGGTATGTACTTTCCATATTTAAGATGATGTCTTCCCAAGAAAAAAAAGAAAGAAATTGCTTCATATGACACATTAAACTGGAGTGAAATAATATACTGTGTGTACATTGATGAAACAGACATAGCTCACGTCATCATTCATTTGCTTCACTTTGTCAATACATCTATACTGTCATATATATGCATTTTCCACATTTTGAAATTTTCATGCAAAAAAAAAAGAACAATAGGTATTGACGTTTTTTTTCCCTTTCTTTTTTTAATAAAAATAAACATATCAATTATAAATGCAATCCCCTATTCATGATTTTCACTGATAATTGAAAATTACAGAAAATTTTTTAGTGAAAAAACCCCACAATGTTAAGTTGGTATCTGGTATTACTAAATGCTAAATTACGAAATTACATGTACAATATAAAAAAATAGTCTAACATGATAATTGTTCATCGATGTTCAAATTACAGCTGGTACAAACATAGTCATTTGAATTGTTAAATGTCTAATCCAAGCAATACATCGGTTAAGAGAAAAATCAAATAATAAATATCAGTAAGTAATTATTTCTTCCCGAACACATCAAATGAAGGTTATATTCTACAATAAAAAAAAATCTGTAATTGACATAGGCTAACCCCTCCCCTTTTTTGTACCCCCTCCTATTCTAAAAAAAACCCATTGCAGTATCTAAAACACAAACCTTTTAAATCTCATGGCCTTAGAGATTCTTCAATAAAATTGATGACTATAGGAAAATAGGGATTAATTTGGTTACAGACATTTATGCATGAAACTATTTAATTACAGCATATGTCTTTCATCTAAAGGATTACTATAATCTCTCTCTGTCCTGAGAGAAAACAAGGATAAGCACTTATAAGGTTGATTAATTAATCCTTTGTGCACCAGTACATGGAATTCATTTCTAAACTTTTCAAACAAACAGTATGCTTAAGATTAAAAAAAAAATTGATTAGGGACTTTCAAATGTACAGATAATAAACATGCACCAATATCAGTATATGAATTTAAAACAGAACATTAGAACAATATTTGCTAATTGCAATCGGATGTAAAATCCTCGGTCCAATGTTTAAAACATCCACATTGAATAAATAAACCAAAGATAGTCACTTCATATTAGATATTTAAGGAAATTATTATAGAAAGGAATTTTTTTAAAATGGCAATGAAAATGTAAGGTGTTGCTACACTTAATTTTGCTCCAGATATCAAATTTCAAATTTTTGGCTATGGTGGTTCCATTAAACTCGGCTTTTACAGTATTTATAATGTTGCATTCTGATCACTGTACTGATCAAACTTGTCTTTAAAGTTTATATAAACAATTAAAACCTGCTTACTGTTAATCTCCGCTAATCTGCAGTCCTCCATCTTTATTATGACTGCAGATTTACTAATCCTGCCACACACACAATGACCACTAAACAACCTGCGTTGGACTTAGGGCCCCATTGAGTCATGCACACAAAAAGGTACCCACAAAACCAAAAGCCTCTTACACCTGGATCATGAGCCGGGTTTAATTCCTTCGACCTTAGATTAAAGATTAACGGGACAAAACTTGGCTAAAGAGAATGCCTTTTTCTTAATTCCGAAATGACGAAAGAAAATTGTGCATAAATATAGTATCTTTTTTCATAACTTTTGCAACGCTGCACAAGTGAAATGAACTTTATATTCTTAAAGTTTCATCCTCTCGCTGGATTCATTTTCAGTATTTTGCGTTAATTTTTTTCTGAAAAATTTGGATTTTATACAGACAGTGACCTTCGTAGTAAAACAACATGTAATGATTGTGTTGTGAAAATATATTGCATTTCATCCAGGATATGCACAAACATTTGAAAATAGTGGAGAAGTGGTGTGCATTTGTCATTAAAATGATAACGGTGAGCTTATAAAACTTATAAGAGAAAATGAATGAAGCACAAAGAAGCGTGCTACAGCGGCACTTTCGCCAACTAGCCAGCGACCTGATACTGACGGAAGATTTCATAGGGATGTTGTATCAACACAGGATATTTGAGAGGAATATGATAGAGATCATAAAGGTATTGCCATATTGTACATTAATTAAAGGTCATTCATTCATTTTGAGAAATTGTCAACAAAAGATAGGTGAGATTTTGTTTCAGGTTTCCAAACTCTTTTTATCTTATGACAAATAATGAATTTCTAACTAAGTGGCATGCCCATATGACATGTTTAAGGTCATTAATTTTTTTTATAATAAAATTAAATCTTCATTTTTAATTCTAGCATTTTACACATAACAAAATGCAATATCATCTTTCAGACATTAGAAAAAAAATCCAATAAATAACTGGAACTACTATAAGTCTCGCACAGAACCCACTTGGTAATCATCTAAAGACACTGTGGCATCTGATTTCTCATTCATTCATTGTTGATTGAATTTTAGTTTATACAATAATAAGCTAGCAAATGGAACCTTAAATTCTGAGAATTGGTTGCCAAAAGGGTCTTAATAGTTCACAATTCATCCCTACTATGTACAATGACCTTGTAAATTTTCAATATTCCCTCGTTCTGTTCTTTTTTCTCTTAAATGCCTTCATGTCAATACTTCTACAAATTTCTTTGATAAATTGCAGGTCTTAAAAACATTCAATATACAGGTACCTTATTTCCTCCGGGAGGATCAAGATAATTAAAAAAAGAAACAAATTCATGAAAACAATCCTTCTGGAAACAACATCAGAATTTTCATTAGTGCTATAATGAGTCAATTTATACGACAAATAAAGACAATGCACCTGCAGAATCTGGTTAATAACCTAGGGTTTACTTGTTGATGTACGCTTACATGTCAATAAATTCATGTTAAGTGTCCATAAAAAGGCCACATTTTCCAATTTATTAACTGAGCTACATAGCCTAGCATAAGTACATGCATCACCATAAAATAACATAGGTACATGTACCAGCATAATTTTTCAAACACAAGTTTATAATTCATATTTAGAAGTACAAAACACCAGACGTTTGTATTCAGTACCTGAAATATCCCCCCTCCCCACCCCCCCCCCCCCCCCCAAATATTTTTTCTAAAACTTAAAGAAATGCATTTTATTTGGTGAAATTTAAATAGATGCACACAGGGCAACATCATCATGATAACTCTTCCCTTCATACAAACATTTATATCAATGTATTTTAAAGTTTTTTAAAAATAAATTTTGACAGGCTGAGAAGACTGAAGGAGACATGGTCTATAAGATGCTGGAGATGCTTCCAAAGAGGGGACCTGATGCGTTTGATCACTTTGTAGACATTATACAGAACGATTACCCATGGCTGGCAGCCACCCTACAGAGCAGTCTCAAGTCAGAAATGGCCAAATCCTGTCGAATAGACTCCCACAAAAGTGATTTCACAGGTAAGTTAAGCCAGAAACATTAACTAATGAGCTGCAAAAATATTCCTTTTAAAAACTCTGTACACAATAAATAATCTTTGAAGGCAAAGGGTGATAACTTGAAAGCTTAAAAAAATAGACAACCTCTGAGTATGTTTATTTAGAGCTGAGATTTGTAAAAAATTTGTTTTGCAGATAATGGTCGCTCTACGTCATGCCTTGATCATGAGCCAGAACCAGACATCAAAGCCAAAGTGAGCACATTTGTCCACAAACAGTTTGGACAAAGTAAACGCATTTCTGAGAACGACAAGAAAAGCATTCTTCGCTGGATGTCTCTGCAGCTCCAGTTGGAAAGAAAGAGAACTGTGTCTGCATCTAGCTCAAGAACAGATTCATCCATGGCCTCCCCTCCACCTTCTGTGGATGTAGCCACCACAACTGAGGATCTGATTATTGATGAGAACAGAATATCAGAGAGAATCTTCCACAAAAGAGTGCAACAAATTATTGAAAAACTTCATCAGATGAAAAAGGTTTCAAATGAGTTGGATGATCAACCTGATAGTAAGAGCAGTAAAGTAAATGGCAAAAAGTCAATGACTCCTTCCACAATGGATGTGGTTCTTGCTGAAGTGGATAAGCTAGTGGAAAAAGTGGAAAAAATGGAGAACGAAATCAGCAAGTGTCATATAATGTTAGGGGATAGGGAGAAGAAAATGTCGCTTTCTTTACTTATTTACGATTTGTCACTCTCTGGTAAACAGAGGGACAAAGAGGTTCAGTCGGAGAAAAACAAAAATGAGAAAATGTTGACAGAACTCTATGAATATTCAAAGAAAGTGACCAAACAAGAGCAAGTTCGGCATCAAATGAAACAGCTCATCGATAACCAAGCAGAAGAACTGAACAAGTTCAAAACTGAAAACACCAAGCTAAAAGATCAAGTGATAAAACTAGAGCAGATCAATATGATGCATGCCGAAAAACAAAAGACTCTGGAAAATCTCCGAAACATGGTGCGCGAGATTCAAACCTCTCAACAGGATTTGTCTACTGCCAGTGTAAGAAGTGTTCAAACAAGGACATCTGCTGACTTAAAGAACAATAACCACAGGGTACCTGCTTCTCGTAGGTCTTATCGACCAAACCAAGTTAGACCTACTGACGAGAATGCTATTCCCTACTCGAGCAAACGCACTCCATCAAATGCCTCCATTCCATATTCAAGCAAAAGAAATGACACAACCATTCCATTTTCCACAAGGAAATATGGCACAAATGTAAAATCAGCTCAGAGGAAAGGAAATGGTGGACCTTTCAAGTGAATTTGATTTTGGTCAGAATTCAGATTTGTGTAGTTCACATTTTGAAATAAGTAGGAACTACTGTGCATTAGAAAAATATAATTGTGCTATATGTAACTAAACTCTGATAATTTCCAAAGATGCCAAGAACCAGGATCAGTCTTAGTTTTGTATTCTTTCATCCAAGAACTTAAAGAATTTAAAATTGTTTCCCTATCACTTTGCCAATTGTCAGTACCTTTATATTGCCAAATTTCATTTTCATAAATGCTTGTCATTTAGATTGAAGATTTTGATTTCAGTTTTTCTTTAAAATGCTTAATGATCAATAAGGCCTAGTGTTGTAATTTCCTAGATAAGAAATGTTTTTAGTCTGTTTAATATATGCACATCTTAAAATTAAGGTAAGAGTTATTTCCCTTTGTTCACTAAAAAGCAAGTTGACAGTGTAAAAACTTGCGTCGAGTACCCATAATCAAATGCATACGAGCCATAAGCAGTACATAGCTCTGTGTCTTTATATACATAACTAGTACATGTATGCAGTACATGGTTTTGCAATTTTTCAAAATATTCATTAAAATTAGTCACCAGGCCACATTGTAATGCATATATTGCATTTATTTTCATTCATTAGAGATATTTGAAAATCTTCTTAATTGTATTTAAAATTTGCTTTATATATGTGACCTACATCACGCTAGTATAAATATTATAATGAAGCTTGTAATTGATATGCAAAATCTGGGGATTTCCCTAAACTTTCCGTCAGTTTTAGGTAATCCTATTATTGTTTGCTGGGTAATAGTTGCCATGTTGCTTCATGGAACTTTTTGGCAGGATAACTGGATCATGCAGATATTGAGAAATACATGGCTTTTGATTACAAAATCATAGCAAAACAAATACATTAATTAAATAATATCTTAATTACACCTTTCTCAAATAATTTTTTGATACAATTTAGTAAATCTGTCTAAATCATATATAGGGTATATAACTTCCTTTGCAATGCACGGATGGCTATATTTAGTACATAGGCGTCGGAACGGGGGGGGGGCTTAAGGGGGAGCTTAGCCTAGACCTAATAGTTAGGCGTATAGCATCAGGGAGGGGCCATCTCTCCCCCCCCCCCCCCCCCCAATTTTCTTGCAGCAAATATAATTGTTCCTAAATTTACATTAAAAAGATTGAAATATTAATAGTAGTGATGTAGTGATATTGAAAATGGGAGTCATAGGTATACTAGCTGCCCCCCACCCCATCCCACAGAATAGGAATTTTATGATTTGGGGAAATTTTTTTTTGTTTGTCAAAATTTCTGGTGGTTAGTCCAGCCCCCACTTTCAATTTGCTTCTGACGCCACTGCTATATATGCACTAAAGGTCTCTTCAAGAAATGGATGGATATATGGAAGTTCCATGCAATCAGATTTATCTCCCTTAAAGAAATGATTTATTTATCATTGCGCAAAATCAATAATATGATACATAAATGACATCTTATTGGGATAAAAAATTGTAAATATAAGAAATCTATGTATTTCTAAAAAAAAAAAAATGGTTACATGTTATTTTGTTGTTTATAAACCATACTACAATAGTTTTGCTGTTGAGTGAAGCAATGCCATCAAAGTACACTTCTGAGTGAAGAGATGACTGCATTAACTTCATAGAATATACTATCTATGATAATTAAGTGGAAAAAATCAACTATATTTTGCAGAGCACAGACATTATTTCTCAAATATATTTCACTGAAACAACCCTATATGAATGCCAAATTTTAACACTCTGTAAGACAGATTATGAGCAAAACAGCATATTGGACATATAACCAATCATGATGCTGAGATAGAAACAAATCTGAATCTCATAGTGGCATTTCAATGTATCAGTTTCCCTTTGAAGAACATGCAATTAGCAGTGGCCATATTAATGATAGCTAGCCCTTTCATGATGCCTATACATAAGCAATCTTCTGCAAAATTGAACAATTTTTTTTATCCAAATAATCTAGTCATTACTTAAATTTGTTTTGACTACAAAATGTCATCACTATACACTGTATGACAACCTGCATACACATTTAAGTCAGTTTCACATTTTTGAAACCATTGTCAAATCTTTTAAAGTAAGAACTGCTCAAAATGATTGGATGCAAGTGAAAGAAAATTGCCCACTTGTAATCAGTTTCCTGTCAATTTCTGCTGATTAAATGAAACAAATTCTGGCGGGAACAAGAAAAGAACCAGCGCACTGCCCAGCGACTATCAGATCCCAGGCAAAATATTTGCTTTGGCACTTTCTGGAGTCTTTTACCTTGGGAGGCAAATGTGTTGATTTATTGCATGCTAGAAACTAGTTTCTTAAATGTGACCAAATTCACGGAACAACAAAATATTCTTTTTTTTCTTTCTTTGAATCAGAAAAAGGTAACATGCACTGAAAATAAAGTTCTTAAACGATTCCTTAAGAACATGTAACCCTTAGTAGTGTTTGGATTTACATTCAACTCCAGGACAACATTTCGAAATATCTAGCTGCATTGTGGTAACGGTTGTATAATATCTTGAGTGGTTTGTTGTGCGGTGCTTTCTGGAGGAATGGATAAGCAACAGAGAACAGCGCTACAAAAGAACCACATGATGATTGTGGAGGACCTGCTAGTGACTGATGATTTCCTGGGACAGTGTTTTCAGGATGATCTGTTTGATCTGCATCTTATTGAAATCATCAGGGTAATTAATAATGTTGGATTTTTATTCATGGTGTGCAACTTTAAAGTTCAAGTGTTAATTGACCTGCATGCAGAGTAAGAAGTCGTTAATTTGATATGTTGATTTCTTCAAAATCTAAATACATGTATATCAAGGTTATAGGCATAATTTTAAATAATCTCTGTACAACAATCATGCAACTTGTCCGAGTTCCTCTGAGAAAGTTTGCCAATTAAGACTTAAAATATTACAGACAACATTTTTTTCTTGCTGGTATATGTATTTGAGTACCAAAACCAAATAAATTACAGTTATCAGATGAAAACACCTCTAAATCTGTTACTAAAAGTATATACAGTTGAACTTAAATATCTATAACACTGATATCTCAAATACACTTCATATGTTGAAGTGAGTTTTAAGTCCCAACCACTCATTTTTTAAGAGTTTAACCTTGATATCTTGAATGATTTTAAACAGTCTCATCTAGTTCAAGATAACAAAGTTTTACTGTAGTCAAGTCAATCAATTAAATCCCTTCCAATACATGTGGCTCATATATATAAGCTTGCTAGAGCTTAAACACCATTTCTGTGTCTGCTAAGACTTTGAGAGTCATTGACTCCTCCATGATTGGTACCAGTCCATTGCAAATTCTCTCCCATGGTATGCCGGCCAGTACCCATTTTCAGCTGAATGGAGACTTTAATTCAGATATAAAGTAAGCACAAAACAATTTGAGCCAATGGTATTTGCTGATCTCTAAGCCACAATCACTCTACATTCTTTTACACAAATTAAAGTGTCTAACTTCTAGATATATCTTTCCTGTTACCACATCCTGCTGTGGTAAATGTTCCATGAATACTTTATTTAATAATTATCTTGAAATTCATAGGACACTATCATAATCATACTTGTAAGCTAGTTTAAATATTATAAAAGCAATAAATGAATGGTATGTAAAATAGTTGGAACCAAAAAAACCTTCTTTTTTTCAAAACAAATCTTTTCAAAATAAATCAAAACAAATAAAGAAAAAAATCAATACTGACAAGCATATATATGCTGCTCTAAAAATGTCAAATTACAAGGTACAGAGGACAATAGTATCTAATCTAGAAGTCTAAGTTATTCTATTGTTATGTTGTACTTTGAATGAAATGCCTTTTTTCTTTTTCAAACTAAATAATGGCTTAATAACACATTTAACGTATATTTGTATGTGTGGTTTTGAAATTACACATAAACTTATATTGTTTACATTAGAAACATCAAAAGAATAGCCAGCTGATGTAAATCTTTGGAACCTCAAAGATTTATTTAGTAAAACTTTCCAATTTTGATAGGAAAAGTCAAATGTTCTCAAAAATCAAAGACTGCTTGCTCTAAGATTGTCAAATACACAAGATATAGAAAACAATGCCGAACTGTTCAATAATAATATCTTTGCATCACAACAGTAATATCTTTGGATCCGCGTATATAACTACACCTACATATCAATCAGATCTAGTGTCAGACTGTGTTCCAATTTCCTTTAACATGGAGGAGAGCCTGCTATCACCTGGCCTATAACTGTCAAAAAGGGGTCTCCCTAAATCCCCGACAGCTAAATAAATGAATTTGTACTAAGCTGCCCTTAAGATAACACTTCAATCAAACTTACAATAATCAAAGCTCTTCATTCTCTATATCAATTCTAAAATTCCAGGTATGCACAGTTTATGTACACAAAACCGGTTTTACTATATATGCAGACTAAGTTCTGTTATTATCAGGAACTGCAAGAATAAAATTACATGATGGGAGAAAATTAAAACAATTTTTGACTATATATACCACTTTGACCACTTTACAGAGTTAGATCCTAATCTAGACCAATTCTTCATGGTCCTAAACCAGTCTTCATTTTTGCTCTTGGAAGCAATTATTATGAATTCTCAATTGGATCATTAATTAACCGACTGATTAACCGAATCATCTGGCTTTGGTCACTGAAAATTTCAACTTGAAAACATTTCACAATCTTTAATATTAATTAATACAAATGTTCAAATGGTTTAGTTTGCTTCTTGCTATTTTTATTCCAATGGCATTGTAAATATTTATGGTATATGTACACTCCTTTAAGCATTTAAGGTTTGATAACTCTTTATAAATCCCAATACTGCTGAAATATAATAGTACCATAGTTTTAGTGATCATTTATGACTTTCGTCCATTAGTATCCTTGATGTTTTAAGGTCATAAATTTCCATTACAGCTCAGTGGGGGAAAAATGATATAACTCAAAAATACACTTGTGTGAACCCATGACCAATAGAAAACTTCACATTGATTTTTTTTATATACAAATAGGGCATGGACATAAGAAACATAAGTTTACACTTTGAAAATTGATATTTAGATGATCTAGGATTAAATAACCAACCGGTAAACAAACAATAAATTTGTTTGTTTTAGATTTGACAATATCAAGTTATCAAAATAGAAAATCAAAATGGTCCAGTTTTCAAATCCTTTGGCAATAAAGGTCAAAGTATGCATCCTTTTTTTAAAGAGTGGTGCAGGTTCTTGAATATGTACTTTTGATCATTACATATGTCTCATGTCATTCTTACTAAACGTTTGCAACCCACTATATAAACAATATGATGTTTGAATGCATGTCTCATCATAACATCCTTTGAAATTTGTGTTGACACATTCACAGTACCTGAATTTGACTCGAATCTCAATGTCTATGAAATCAAGTCCAAAAAACCAGTACTTTGTATTTTCTAACACAGTGGTAGGTGTTGGTCCACTAACTCATAACTGTCTTGATATTTTGGGCCTGAGATGTAAGTAATTGGTTAAAGTGACAAGCCCCATTCACACACTGTGTATTTTAGGAGTGATAAACAGATTTGTGGCCTATTATTATATCAAATTCAGTTTGGTTATCTTAGCTTTGCGTAAAAAGAACTGTCACTTTAAAAGAAAACATGACAAATTAAATTGTGCAAGAGTGTTCAAGCTGCGAGAACCAGATTTCCTGTAATTTGTTATGTTGTAATTGAAATTTGCACTTTAAAAAGGGCTTTGCGTAATCCAGCATTTTTTTTGGTAAAAACAATATATTTATCACATTAATGTTACCATGCAGATTTGGATTAAAAAATCGAAAAATACTATTGTACTAATACCAATAGTTGATTCTAGATTTCTGTTTAGAACACACTTAAACAGGTTTCAATACAATAAGATTACCATATACTTCAATCAGAGCAACAATCATCATCTGGAGAAAATAATTCCAAATAACAGACAACTATCTCTGCAAATTTAGAATGGAGAGGAAAACTTTTTTATAGTTCACACCTTGATCTACTCTTATTGCATGACTGAAATCTATATGCAGTTCATATTTAACCTTGATCTTGTTGATTTGGCAGACTGAAAGAACAAATCAGCAGAAGGTTCACAAGCTACTGGAACTGCTACCACACCGAGGCCCTGATGCCTTCGACAAGTTTGTCAGCATCATTGAACTAAAGTATCCCTGGCTGGCCAAGTCCCTGGAGAATGGACTCAGTCAGGAGAGACAGAAACATCAGGAGAACCGCTGGTCCAGCCGCATCGACCAGCTACCCCGACTCAGTCTGGAAAGGCTAGGTAGGTCAAAGGTCAAGGTCATTTAACTACTACAACAACTTAGTTTGGAGAGGCTAGGTAGGACAAAGGTCAATGTCATCTATCAACTACCCCGACTCAGTTTTGTGAGGCTAAGAGGGTCAAAGGTAAAGGTCATCAGAGTACAGTAAATTTTATGGAGAAAACCAGATAATATTTCCTTCAAATAGATTGGTGTAGACTTGGTAACATTCTCATCAACAAAGAATCAATCACTTGCAAATGAAGACTGGCTAGGTTGAAAATTCACTTAGCCTTAATATTTTTTTTTTTCATACCAAGCTAATGTGCAAAAATTATCATTTGACCATTATGATACAAAAGTAAAACTTTGTGTCCATTTACAGGATCCCCAACCAGATATCAGTCCTATAAAATTACCAGTCAACGAGAACTCTGTTCATCTGTGGATGTCTCAGAGAGAATTGAGAACTTTACGCAGAGAAGTTTTGGGCTCCATCGAAAACTGTCTCAGTCTGATAAAAGAGCAGTGGAGCAGTTTCTACTGGAACAAATCAAGCTGGAGGTCCAAAAACAAAATGACCTTCACTCCAAAGGCAGTGGCACCATTCCTCCCCACATAAAGCAATGGCTTCTGAGCACCCATATCAAGTTCAAAGTTCATATTGACTGTCTCCAAGAGGAATCAATCTCGAAGGAAGAACTTCACACCTCGTATTCTATCTCTTTTGAAATCATAGAGAAACAAATTGAAACCTTGCTAAATCGCATTCAGTTTTTGGAGGAACAGATGACAAATCTCTATGACGTGCTGGGAGAAAATTCCCGAAAGAAGAGTCCTGCATTACTGGTGGAAAACATTTTGCACAAGTGCCAGGACATTGAGAGCAAGCTTGAGCGGAAAGAGAAGGAAGTGGACAATATGAGCAATGAAAACTACGAGCTGACGATGCTCAAGAAAAAGTTAGCTCATGAAATGCAACTGAAGGATGTTCAGTTGGAAGTGAAATCCAATCAGATAAGCAGACTACAGCAGGAAAATAAGGCGTTACATGCGGAGATTGAAAAACTGAAAAAAGTTACAAACACACAGACAGAGAAAGAAAGGACACTGACAGAACTGCAACAAATAGTTAATGACTTGCGACAATCTCGGGATCATGTGCGAGATGAAAACACAGAGTTAAAATACAAACTTGAACAACAACGAGCTAGATTTTTGTCACCAAGGCGACAGTCCTCCTATTCTAAAACCTCAAACAGTAAATCTTTACGAGCAAAAGCCGCTAACAAAAAGAAACTCAACAATAGATAAGTGAATGGTGCCTATTTTGAATTTTTTTTTTTAACCATAGCAATATTAAGATTGGAAATTGGCATGAAATTGCATTTGTAAATAAATCATTCATTGATTCAGATAATTTGTTTTATTTTACCAGTGACTACATATTGCCTATCCCCTTCTGACTACTAACCTCTTCTACAGTAAATTTCTCCTCATGCAGACCTAAAGACAAAAAAATAAAATCCCCTCAAAAATCAACCCACTGTGACCCACCCCCATAAAAAAATGCAGACCATAGAAAATATTAATTTAGTTAATGGCTTGGTGTTGCAAAGCTTCTTTTTTCTTGTGTGAATAAATTCTACATTCTTTGATCAATTTTTTTGGGGGGTAAAGTCTCGTTAGAAATACAAAATTTGATTCAAAAACTCTAAGTAAGTCTTTAAAAAGGGCCTACTGTTAGAAGATATTATCTATTATCTTCCCCTAAATTTTCATTTACCAGGTTTATTTTAATTTTTGTATTTTCAAATAAGAATCATGATAATAGGCTTTAAACCATAGTCTCTGGTCAAGGACATCTAGACTTTTGAGTTTAGATGAACTGATAGATAAAATTATGACTAATAAATGAGTCATCAACTGGTGCTCGTTGCAAAAAAGGCTTTGTCATTATGTTTCTGCAGTTTTTGTTAACAGCAATTAACAGTAATTCTAAGGATTGAAAATACATGCAAACAAAATGCCAACATTCTTAACACAATGTAGCATATCTGTCAGTGAATACAAAATTATTTTAAAAAAATTTTCAACACCACTAATTATTTGCATTATACCTGTATAATTATAAAAAGAAAAAGTTGGATAATTGCTGCAGTATAATAATCAAACAAAATTATGAAAAAAAAAATAAATGATAAAATTAACTATAATCATGCATAGCCAACTATTTGAACAAGTTGTTAAACCTTGATAAAATGATTGATGGAATTGAAAAGTTCTCAATAATATTTCCAAGGTCATATCATACCATTTCAATTATAGATAAAACTAGAGCAAAGCTCGTTGCAAAGCAACGAGTGGGTTTTCCGCTAATGTCGAAAGCAACGCTAGAAGTACGTCTAAGAAGCAGAGATCTTAATCTAGTAACAAAGAAACCTAAGTACAAAAAGATAAAAAAAAAAACCGAATGATTTTTGGTACAACTTAACATAATCCGAATGGTTTTAAGTACGACTTAACCAAAAACCCTTAACCATTTCAAGAACGACTTAACAAAAAAAACAATGTGTTTAAGTACGACTTAACAAATTTGACTTCATTTAAGGTACAAGTTAACTTTACCTTGAACTAACATCTTTTTTCTTAACCCAGAATGCAAAATTAAAATTTACGTAAAAAATCAATTTTGTTTAAAACATAATTCTGAGCAACTTTTCCTCTTCACTGCTTTTCAAAGGGTTGACCTTTCGTACTGTGTGCTCGTTGCGTCATTAATTGTCAGAAACTTATCGATGTAAAGTTTACTTTACTGTGCCTCTGTGAATATTTTCTATGTAAAATTACTATGAACCAGACAACATTGAAATGGTGAACATTTCAAAGGGCCCCGCTTATGTTATTTCAGAGAATTCTGCTCTGACCTTGACCTTTAACTTGAAATTTTTCCAGCTGGCATAGAACTTTTAATTCAATTTCATTCCCCCTAACATACATGCATTTTTGTTCAATCTGACCAAGATTAAGCATATTTGGAAAATAATCTACTGTCTAAAACTAATTTCAAAAAGATCTGCTATGACCTTCACATTGACAGACTTGGTTCAAGGTCACTGCACGCCATTAACCAATAAACTCTGTAAAGGTAAAATATTAGCCAAATAGGGGCTTAAAGGAGAGTATATCTATGCTCTTAAAATATGGATTTTTGTGTGTTCTGATATGACCTTGACTCTTCATCTACATTCGAGGTCATTGCATATATTTTGATCAAAGGCATCATGTGGGTGAAGTATGAGGCTGAATGGAGCAAAGGGAGAGAAGATATACCCCGGACAAGGATTTTTAAAAATTTAATTCTGCTATGACCTTCACAGTTTCTTTTCACTGAAAATAGGTTCAAGGTCACTACACACCCTTTCACCCTTTACTCAAAAGCTCTGCTTATGTGAAGTCTGAGCCAAATATGGGTTAGTAGAAATTATATATGCTCTCAAAAAAGGATTTTTGCATGATCCGATATGATCTTCACCCGTTACCTAGAAATTTCATGCAAGGTCACTGCACATTGTTTAACCGTAGAGACACTCTGTGAGTATTAGCCAGATTGGACCAAAGGGAAAAAAGATATGCCCCAGACAAGGATTTTATATATATAATTCTGCTATGACCTTAACCTTATACCTAAAAACATGGTTCAAGGTCACTGCGTATCCTTCAACCAAAGGAACCCTTTGGATGAGGTATGAGCCAGATTGGGCCAAGGGGAGAGAAGCTATGCTCCAGTCAAGCAATCTCGGATGGACAGACGGACAAATTGATCACTAGAAGGCGCCCGCATAAACATGCCTTTTTATCTAATTTAAAATAGTATCCATGCTATCTGCCCTTGGTGAATAGTCATCAAAACCATTCATCAGCAGAATTTGATTTCCCTCCTTTTTAAGGTGGTATGGGACATCTGTCGATATTAATGTGGATTAAAGTACTATATAATTGAAAAATTTTCACCAGTTTAGAATTTTCAAATTTTACAATATTTAACCAAAAAAAATAGCTTTTAAAAATATTTGAAAAGGTAAAAATTGTAAAAACCCCAGCGGGATTCGAACTCATGACTTACAGGTTCCTAGTAAACCCTCTAACCCACTGCGTTAAGGAGTTAGGTGACCATTTTTGAAAAGAAACTACATGTACTTACCCTGGTATATAATTACACTTTATTTTATTGTTTATTTCGATAAACAATACGTCACAACATGGAAGTGTCCCATATCACCTTAAACTCGGAACACCTCTGACCTAATAAGATCGCCGCATTAAATACAAAGTTTGATTTAACTCTAATTTGTTTATCATCAAGAAATTCTGCATCGCTGACAAATAAAGTTTTCTTCTGTATTATGAAATACCAATTAACTGACTATTCGGACAATAGCAAGTTTATTGTCCCACTCCACAGCAACTATTTCCCTTGGCTTTGCCTCATTAAATAGTTGCTGTCTTGGGGGACAATAAACTTGCTATTGTCCTCATACCCAGTAAATACTAAATAGGCATATAATATCCCATCCACCTACATTTCATGTTATATAACCTCCCGTTTGTAACCTTCAATTTCACTGTAAAGTCAACACATCTGTCATAGCCGCAAGTTTCACAATTTATTTCTGCTTCTTATGTACTTAAAATTAGGGGCCTTAATATTGCTTACCAATTCCAACAAGAAACATCCCTCTAACTATTGATAATCATTAAAATTCATTTCATGAATCTACGCAACAATGATAAACCTTCAAGTACAGTTACTCTCAATTTTACAAAAATATTGACGGTACTTTATCCGAAACTGTTCCTTGTACCTTTAACTTAGTACACTAACATTTTTATGAAAAGACGGTTTGTCTTAGAATAAGAAAGCTAATGCAATTCTGAGAAAAAAAATACCACATATTGCCAATTCCATTGCGGTTTAATAAAAATATGGCCATTTAAGTGAACCCACCATTTCCAATTTCCTTTAGTAAACACAGATTTACAGGGTTCTCCATAGTAAAACATCTTTACCTGACCTTTTAGAGGTCAACTGTTGTTCAACCACCTTTAAAAAGAAACCTTATTCAATACAACATATGCCTACATGATATAATCATGATAAAAGCTTCACATCACTTAGAAATACCCTTACATGTATACCCCCCCCCCCCCCCCAATCTTTTGATTTTCATAAAAAGTCATGGTTTGAAATGTTTTACCTAATTTTATGAAACGTGTGGCAATTTCCTTGAGTAATTTCTCACACATATTTGAAAACAATCATCAATGATTCTAAAATTTGATCTTTATTTGTTTATTGTATGATTTGTACCATTTTAATTAACAAATAGACAGCTGTCCTGCTTGTGATTTCTTGTTTTCATGAAAAAAGTAAGCTAACAATCATATTTAGTGAATATCTAATCTATTCTGATTTCTAGTCTCCTTCTAACCATGCTAAAACAGTAAGTTACAACCTACAAGTTAGACATCTGCCTTAAATTAGAATTAAATTCAAACACACCCGGGTAGCTGAAGACAGAGTTGATTTCAATGAAAAATGTTCAAATTTGACATGTTTTTCTACTTTTTTTCTGCATATATACCTTAGAAAGGTAGAAATAGGTTTTTTCTTGTTCATTTCAAAAGTAATTATCATAGCAGATGTTATTTCAAAGTCAAATGTACATTTACATATCCTACATGTAATCTTAATGCAGACAATTAAATAGAGGGGGGGGGGGGGGATTTTTCAATTATGTAAACACATCTAAATATCTTTATGAAATAAAAAATAAAGGAAACATAATTGCATACTTTTATTGAAAAACAAATTTTCACAGCAATTATGAATTTCTTTAAACAGCCTTAATTTTGTTTTCATAATTTCTTATCAAACAAAAACCACAACATGGCATGATGCTTTCTTCAAGTTCCATTATTGTTCATGCATTATTGGATTTAATTTGAATTACCGGTAAATAGTCTGTAGAACACAAGGAATATGCATGTGGATAGAGGTGACAGGTTAATCTCAGGAGCTGACCCACAAGAATCAACAGGTACCTGTAAAAGCCATGTGGTAACAAGAGTCTGTTTTGAGCTGAAATAAAAAAAAAAAATAATTAGCTGTGTTTACATACATGTACTAGTAATAGCTGTGTTTACATTAACATATGCATAGTATTTCTGTAAAAAATACACTGACCATGCAGTGTAATAAGTATGACATATCCCAATACATGATATAACATTTAGGCAGTACAAGATCAAGAATTTGCATATCAAGTCATAATATAATATTAAAAAATTTTCATAGGTATAAACACTTATCAAATTGAGAGAGAGAGAGAGTTTGAGAGAGAGAGAGAGTTTATTACCGTAGTTGTAGTGTAACAGTCAATATTTCAATTCGTAAATTACAAACGAATATTACCCACCGAACAGCGTCAAAGTACATGTACTGGTATTAGCTTCTGGTATACCATTTTTTATCAATTCTACTGTGTTTTTTTTTTCAAATAAAATTAGCGAGGGTTTTTGTTTATTTTCTTATAAATTACATGTTTTAAAAACAATACTACGTGTAATAAGCATAAAACATGTATGAGTAAACTTAATGAAGAATTTTTAATAGATTATTTTTCAAAGAATGTGGTACATTACATGTATGTCAATCTTTATAAAACTAGCGTATATTTCGTGCGCCATAAATTGCAAGTTTTTTGTAAATATCATTTACTTGCATGATAGGTATATATGGTCTTACTAAAATTTTCTTCATAAAGCTACAGCTGTATGTACCACATATATGTTTTGTCACAAGTATACATTTAAAAAAAAAATACCCAAATTCCAACAGTTTAAATAAACTCAACTCATTCTCTGATAAGTTCATTGTGTTTTGTGCGTGCATATCTTATTTGTCTGCTGCAACAGCAGCCAATCAGCGGTAAGCTGAATCCACAAAAAGAAAGTTTGTGTTTTAGGAGCGGGTAAATTGTTTATGCCACACTATCAAGAAAACCACACCAAATAATAACAAGAAACATAAATATTCACTTAAATGTATTCTGTTGTAAAGTAAAGGTTTTCAACACTTATTGCATCTTGCAAAACATGTGATGACCTTAATCATCTGTCATATATCTGATATACATGTATATGTAAAAGATGGGAGAAATAACGACGGAACAAAGTGGGATTCGAACCTGGCCCTCTGAATCTCTAGTCAAGTGCTCTACCAACTGAGCTACATGTATCTGGCACCGGTATTCAAACCAGTCTGACCGTCACATTCCTCCCCCTTAAATGATCTTCACCCTCGAAGATCATCCCTGGCAGGATCGAGTTAAGCTGTTAGTTCCAGGGGTTGGTCACAACACCAATATTGTAACAGGATGGGAGAAATAATGAAGGACCAAACTGGGATTTGAACCTGGGCCCCCTGAATCTCTAGTCAGGTGCTCTACCAACTGAGCTATCTGGCACTGGTATTCAAACCGGTCTGATCGTCACATATATAAAGAATTATTTTAAACATGCAATGTTGTTCAATAAAAAATAACACTCGCAACCTTCAGTTTTTGTCTGTAATTAATCAATATTGGCGTGCGATCAGTTCTCGCCGAGTACCATTTCTCACCAGTGCATTGTTACGTCATTTTATCAACACATAAAATTATATACGAAAATATGATGTAACAGTGCACCAGCGAGAAATGGTCCTCGGCAAGAACTGCTCGCACGCCAGTACTGCCAGTAGTCAGATTAAAAAAAGAGAATAAAAAATTACATTTAAAACATTAACAAGGACAATTTCAGTACACATCATAACTGCTAAACAAGAAAAATTATGTGAACTGGTAGAATGGTAGGCATAGTTCTAACTTGTAACCTACATGTACAAGTACATGTACCGGGTACCCGTTGGTCTGCTAAACCTCTTTAATGATACAATGATTGGCATCATAAAGATATTAAAGTCATGTTTTAACTCTGAAGTCTGAAGTATACAATTTCATTTACTTGAAGTTATATCTACAGGGTATTCATGACTACATTTGGAGTCTTCTGCACAAGAATATATGATATGTTTCTAATTAGACCCTGCTTTGAATTTTGAGTTGAGTTGAAAATTCACAATCTGTTATTTTTTTAAATAGATAAATTCAGTTACCCTTTCCAGTCCCCCATGAACCTCGAGCGAGTCTAAACATCCATGAAACATGTAAAAATTACACGTTAGTAAACAAACACCCACACCATAACAAAAACATCTAACAGTGTGCACGTACTTACATGTACATCTATACTATATACTAAATTTTAACCAGTTAACAAGAAACTTTAAAAGGAGTAAAAGCCTCACCTTCTTCAGTAACATCCACATAAATCACACGCTTTAATGTCCATCTTTTCTCCTTTATTACTCGTAGCTTATCAACGGCTGATCGTCGACAGAAGTGTGGCTGTCAGAATTTCCTCGTAAACGATTCACACGAGAAAAATATCCTCCTTAAACAAATATGTAGTATTGTTCCCTGTGCATGTTCATATGTTTCACAGCAAATTGAAAATGCATGTGTACACCGAAAGAATACACAACTTCTCTTCTGCATTACGGCTCTCTCTTTCGTTACTGTTTACATTCGGCGCGCGCGCGCGGGGGTCACAAACAGGGGCGCCCCGACAAATAGTTGCACATAGAACGTTTAAATAATGTGTGTTCATTGAATTCATAAATGATATAGATGAAAAAAATGAAATTGAATCACAATAATTTATCTAAGACGCAACACAACGTAATGCAGTAAATGCCTGGGCCTTAATGTGGCATTTGTTCGCTTGTGTGTCTATGTAGACATATTAACTCGTTCATGTACGATTCTCACATATTTGTTTTATGAAATTTGAAAACAAATATAGGACAGATCTTGTTTAATTTGATACCAAATGACATTATTTAATATATTAACAATAACTAAATTAATTTTTTTTCATAAAAATGATAACGATTTTTGCTATCAGAAAAATACGTGTATGAGCTGCTGACCCCTAATTATAGGGGCCAGCCCTTTTTTCTTAATTTTAAATGAAAGCTCTCGTTATTCTAAACAACTTTTGTTCTATATATATTAACAAAATATTTTTAGTTTAAAGGTTATAATACAAAAAGCAACAAAATTTCAGCCCCGAAAAAATCTTAAACTTTGGCGACAAATAGCTCAAAAACTAACAAAGAAATTACCAAAATTTTCATGCCAGCAAAATTATAAAATGTTACCGACAATTTCGCCAAATTTCATGCATCTATCATCTGTAGTTCCCGAGATCAACTCTGGACAAAAGACCCCCCAATTTTCAATTAAAGGGCAATAACTCATAACCGGAAGTGGATTTTAAAAATTTGAAAAAAACGTCTAGAGATATTAATATCATCTACATACCCTGAAAGTTTCATAGCAATCAGACAAAAAATGTTCGAGAAATCTCGTGCACAAAATTTGCGGGAAAAAAAAAAAAATAATAATAAGAAACAGTAGAATAACAGAAGGGTTTTCCGTTGAAAAACGGAAAACCCTAATGACCAGGTTCATGATATACTGTGGTATTATTAATATTCAAGGGTATCAATTTTCGTGGATAAAGTGAAAATCACAGTTTCAAGGACACGTAAATTTGTGGCCTATATAACCCTATCAATACAAATTATTAGTAAAAATTTCACTTCAATGAACAATTAATTTTGTGGATGAAATTAACAACAGAATCAACTAAAATTGGTATTCAACGAATATTGATGAAACCACAGTATATCTAATTTTTTTTTTTTTTTTTTGGTGTAAAAAATCTATGTAGGTCAAATTGATAAAAGATCAAAAAAACTAAACCTCTGGAGAATTAGGAAAATAATACGGTTAATAATAACCCCTTTTTCCAAATGCTTTCAAACATAAAGCATAAAAATAGGTAAACCATTAATAAACATGCAATATTTGATATACTTATATGCAGTACCCACAATCCCCACCCTAAATGTGATACACAGATGTTAAAATCGGATAGATATATTTCTTGATAGTTTATAGAAAAGAATAGAACCAAGATTCACAGAAGCCAGATGATATCGGGACACGTGCCTGCTGGTTTAAATATCTCTATCACACATAAGCCTGTAAATGACTTAGTGGCCGTGCAACTGAGTATCAGACAACTGGTAGCTCTGATTATCAGATTAACCAGGGATTCAAGCATAAACTTTAAAAGTCCATGCAAAGTGCTATATGAAATGAATTCAATCTATCCATGTAGATCTCTCAAAGCTGGGGCATAAAAGAGGTTCCAATTTTGTATTCTCTGATTGAAATATGATACCAGTAACAATTATTTGAATAGAAATTAGGCAAAGTTGCATATATGGTCTGATACAAACTTGCAAACATATATCTATACTTTGAGAATAAAAGGAAGTTTCCAGTTTTAGAATATGTAACCAGTTTTCCCTTGGTGGACCTCAGTAGGAAAAAAAAGATTTTTAATGATCACACTGGTCAAAAAGGACTCTATTTATAGTCAAGTTTATTTCATACATAGAGATGAAGTAATTGGAAGGTAAGATTTATAAACTGAATAAATCAATGATATCCAAATGCAAGAGAAATCTTTTAATTATATCATCACATAAATTTTAAAGGCATTTTCTCATAGATATTTAATCAGATGAGTTAAAACTTGACAGTTCTCAATGTGGTGTGTTTTTAAATGAATGGTAACTGTAAATACTTGTATATATGAATAAAATGAATCTTAAGACAAAACTTTGAAGTTGCATGCTGAGGCTAAACAGAATCTGTATAGCAGCTAACAAGTATACTTAAATGCCATTTTATTGCAAAACAAGATGTGCAAAATGTGTTACAATATCTAAATAACCAGATATTCAATATATATTCACACAAATTTCAACTTTTTTGTCCGTATAATTTATTAAGTAGGAACTTGAAATAATCTGCTTCAATGCTGCTGCCAGAAATGGACCCAAGAGAGAAGGCGACCTTAAAGAACTGCTTGAACTGCTTTTTGGAAGACCTTGACCCAACCTTGACCTTCCTCTCACAAATGGTCTGTTCAGGGGTGATAACAGATGACCAGAAGGACAGAATAGAGGTAAAATTTATAACACAACCATGGAAGCTAGCACAACTTATTACCCTAGCTAGCTGTAGTGTATAAAATAATTCCCGCCTCAGAAGAATATGTTAATTGCTATATCATACACTCACACCCCTTGAAGAAAAATAACTGGTAGGAAAGAAACATTTACGATACTAGATACTTAAAAAATTGACAAATAAAATATATAAAAAATAGAAGAAAGACTTGAATATTCCCAAGAGGCATATTCTGCTGACATTATTCCCCTTGAGAATGATTCCAATCACGAGTTGTGTTACTGCAGTCATATTTTTCATGACTAAGCAGACACAACACTTTTCAAAGCGGTAAGAAACTACCCGGTACTATTTTGGTTCAATCTACGGTCCAAGCAACCATCATATGAACTATAAACTTTTTCCCCTTCATTCAAAAGTAATCAGTTCTCTTTTGTCTTTTGTTCTGAAGAAGCAGACGACCAGACAAGACAAAGTGATCACTCTGCTGGAGATCCTGCCAAGAAGAGGACCGAGGGCCTTCAAGAAGTTTGCAGTGATTCTGCGCCAAGACTACTCCTGGATCAGTGAGAAACTGGAACAGGAGTACCAAGTACAGGACTGTAAGTCATGCTTTAATTGCAATCTCAATTTACCTCCAATCTAAAACCAAGTTCAGCAATTATATAATACATGGAAAACTTACAATGAAGCAATATATTGTTTGTACCTACCAGTCTTTCACTGACAACATGCACACACATTTTAATTTACTAAAAATTAAATTGCAAACAATAAAGAAACTAAAACACAACCATATTTCTAATTTGTAAAATTTTGACACCTCATTTTTTCAATGGAAAGGACAAAATTTGCAATCATACCATTTTTCATACAGTTACCAAAAGGATAGAAAATGCACTTGAACAGAGAACCAAGAAGATGGGTGAGCTGATCAAGGACCGTGATTATATAAAGCGAGTGATAACTGAGACCGTGGTTCCTCTAATGATAGAGGAGTGTGGTACTAGTGTGTCCAGTGGTGCCATGGGATCAGGGTTCGATGCCCCTCTCAAAGACATCATCAACGACCATTTGATACCACTTCTAAATGGTAACAATGGTCATAGGACTCACTTAGATTCCATGCATAGTGGTATGTTACTAGATAAAGTGGTGGACATCATTCAGGACTTGAAGGAGAGATGCTGTAAGACTCTGTGTTTGAGCGATGTGACCGAGTTCCATTCTCCTTTGCCAATTCTAATCGAGACTCGGCTTCAGGAACTGAGGGACATCATAACTGCCATGAAGAAAGAAAACAAGAAGATAAAAAAAATGGAGGAAAAACTGATCACCGAAAATCAGAAACTAAAAAGTGATTCATCAACTCAGAAAGCTGAGATTAAAAAGGGAAAAGCTGAGAGTGTGAAACAAAACTCTGAGATCAAGAAATTAAAAGACCAAGTGCAGAAAACTAAATCTGATAATGACAAACTGAAACAAGAGCTTGCAAATCTGAAGGAACAGATGAGCAAAGCAGGGATGGATCTTCAAATATCGTCAGACTTCACTTGATTTCTACAAAATTTATTATACTCGACGTCCTACAATCAATAAAATAATAGCATATTAAAAAATCAAATTAAAAAGAAATCGTTTTTAGTATAATCAATTTTAAAGATTGCGTCTCTTCAAGTTTATGTCACTTCAAGGAAGAAAAAATTTGTTGAGAGAGAGAGAGAGAGAGAGAGAGAGCAAATAATCTCCTTTAAGCTGGTCGGTGGCTAAGACTGGCTAATAATGTTTATTTAATAAAGATAGTAATTTTTATTCTATCTCAGAGAAAAATAAACCATTGTGCCTACACAACCTGGCAACTTGTGTATTTATCTTTGTTCAGCATCCTAGTTCCAAAGAGACATGACCATATTGTATTATTTAACATAAAAAAATAACCACTTTATGTAGAACATCAATTCCTCCATGGAAGATGGAGTCTAAGGTTGAGCATGCAAGTGGTTGATTCTCTCCAGAAGGATATCTAAATGCCTCAAATTTGGACAAGTCTTGTTTTGAAATTTTAAATCTGTCACTTAGCATATTTAAATTTTCAAAATCAATAGATACGCATTCAAAGAATTAAAGTCCAATTTATTTTCATTGTACTTTAAAATTAATTAAAACCAACACCTGTTGTACACTGGGCACCTGCCTTCTAGGTGTAATCTAAGTATCGCATATCGTATATATATATATGTACATGTATATACATATGACTAACACAGATTGTGATTAACAACAAATTGAAATATGATCAATCTAAAGCTTAAATCAAATGGATTAAAAAAAATGCTTCCCAATTTTTATTTCTAATGCAATTATCTTTATTAAGAGGACTTGAATCAATGACATTAGACATTACAAATAAATCCAAGCTATTTTTGCTTAGTCATTAGACAATGATGAAGCATTAATTACACAATGATTTATCAGTTAATTTTTTCAGAAAAGTTTAGGCTACAGAAGTTTAGTAGTAATAAACACATTGAGACATTGCATCACATTCGATGTGTTTGATGTCTGGCATGTACTTGTCTGAACATATTGCCTACTGTAAAAACCCCATTCCCTTGACCTGTTAGGTCCCAACCAAATTAGCATAATGGCCAACCATTGGACAAAAAAGCTAGATCACAGAGACATAATCCTGTGCTGAACTTTGTAAAAGGGGGTATGAATGGATTAATTCTCCAGCCATTGTTTGAGTATCAAAAATTACTGGGTCTTTAATCGAATTAACATTTCAACAACAAGGTATATACAATGTACTTACTTAGAGGCCAGATGGAGGCCTGATAAACCAAATGTTCAGGTATGATATTTTTTTCCAGAGATGTTTAATATTATTGATAAGCAAAACATATAAGTAAAAGTTTCCTGATATTTGAGAAATCTTTTTTATAGAACTAAAGATTGCATCATACCAGGGTTTATTTTGTACGTTTCTTAATACATGTACAAAAGAAAGAGGAGATTATAAACTGTATATGATTAAAAAGGCAACATTGATCAACGTCATAGGACTGTGGGAAGGCGTTTTAATACTGGCACTCAGATTAAATCTGAATCCAACAAATGAATTTGTGAACTGAAATTCTGTTCTAATATGTTTGTATGTTTGAAATGTAAGACAATTTCAGGTGCTCAAATAAATTTTGTTTAACTTTTTTCCCATGGACATTTTTTGGTGAAAATTTCAGGACAATGTGAGACATCAGAGATTGTGTAGGGATATCTGATCCGTTATGGAAAAGGAACAGATAATGGCAGTGGACGCCATGATGAGGGAGATAATGAACATTGGGTGGACCTCCAGCCAGATCATCAGACACCTCTCTCAGAGCGGCACCATCACCCTGGAGGAGCGCAAAGAACTGTTGGTGAGGATATTATTACTTTGTTATCTACTGTATATATTGTTATTGACCTTTTGAACAGTTTTCCTTCTTTAATCTTTAGTAATATATATGTACAAAAATCAATCAAGGGTAAAACCATT
Organism: Magallana gigas; assembly: GCF_902806645.1. NCBI lineage: Eukaryota > Metazoa > Mollusca > Bivalvia > Ostreida > Ostreidae > Magallana > Magallana gigas. The sequence goes on from NC_047559.1 coordinate 28,131,929, forward strand.
CATTAAGCAACTTCCTTTTTCCAAACCTCTGTTACCCAGTTGCTATTTCCCAGTCATTTTATAAACTTATCACTGGTCAGTGCATAGGTAGATTCTTCAATTAAACATTTATTTTGTGCCTTTTATGGTTTTTATTGAAACCATCAGGCTGTATTGCTCCATAGTATTAGAGAAGCCCTGTAAAATGGTATTCCTATGCCTACAGCCTCGGGCAATAGTTTCCCAAATCTACTCTGACAAGACAATAATTTTGACTGTTTCTCTACAGGCATAAAACAATCATTTAATCAAACAAAATTTTAAGGGTAATCACATGTATAAACTTATCAGTTTAAAATATATGAAAGATGCTACTTCAATCTTGTGTATAATGAAAATATATATACCTAGAATAATAAATACTTTTTCATACAAATATTTTTTTTTCCAGCTTTTAGACAAAAGACCACTAAGGACTAAGAAAATTCTGACTATTTTAAAGAAGAAAGTTGGAGGATGGGTGGCTTTAAAGAAAGCATTGATGATTGAAAAAGTTCACAATAGACACTTGGTTGAAAAACTGGAAGCCAGATACCAGAAATTCCTACAAAATCCCGTTTCAGAAATTCAGAAACCAAAAGTGAAGGAGAAGCTCTCGCCAACTGAAGTCATGCACATTTTCAACAAACTTAGCCTCCTAGTTTGGGGAAAAAATTCAAAGGAAGTCAATGATGTGAACTTTGAAGAGTTTGATAAGGTTTTGGATGAACTTGAAAGTAACAGAGACTTGTTATACAATGATGATAGGCGGGATGAATTCCGATCCCTGTTCACTCTGATAATGCAAGTTAAGGAGGAAAACCGCTTGTATGCCAAAAACGAGAAAGTCATGAAGGATGAGGCAAAGAAATTGAAACGGAAACTTAGAGATGCTGAAGCCAAGAATGAAGAACTAGAAATAGAAATAACCGACCTTCATCTCAGTCGTGAGGAAGAGGTCAATCGCAAAATTGAGGAGGTCCGTCGAAGACTTCTAAGAAGTGGCTTAGATGATCCTGATGAAGATTTTTTCAAAAGTAACATGGCAAATCAGGCAAAAGATGATGATGAAGAAGATGAAGAAGATGATGCAGAACCAGAGGATGAAGATAGAAAAAGTGACAATGAGGACAAATTTGATGAGAACTTTACCCCAGAAATTACAGAGAGCAGTCATCTACATGCAAACAGACGTCTCTCCTTAGAATCTACATCTTCAACCATTGTCATCAACAAGCGACAAGTCATGTCCTCACAAAATATCATCCTGATACAAAAACCCAGAAATGTTAACATATTCTCTTAGTCTTGTAAATACATGTGATCAAAATTTATCAGCAGATATCAATTTCTCTTTGTTCAACCAAATTTTGCTGAGACACAGCAATTCATGTCATCATATGATGTTGTATCTTTTATTACAACATTATTGTTTATCAAGCTAACCAATATGTCATTGTTGGCAAGCAGAGTTCAATGTTTCACTTCTTTGCAAGCAATGTGTCTGTCCCCAATCTTTTGACTTTGCATTACCATTGCAGACTTGTAGACCCCCTTTCTTATTTTACAAGCTTTGTTACATTTTTTCTTTGTTACTAGATAAAAAATGCAAATGTTTTTGTATTCTCTGAGCTTTTGTGTTAACTACACCTACAGCAACCAAAAAGCTGTTCAGAATGTCAAAAAATATTATCATCTATCATTTAAATCAAACTAGACATTAATAAGATGGTGACTAACTCAAAGGGCCCTAACAAAAGATGAACAGGTTTTTTTATATTGCAAACAAAATTTGAGAGTTGTTCATTCACTCCTGCGAATGTTATTGTCATTTACCACATGGTTTTATTTGACCCTTTCAGTTTCACAGTAAAAATTGTGCCTCGTGTTTATAATCTATTTCCTTGTAGTCAAACATAATATCTAGACGTTTATTGATTTTAAACTTTATCTTCATTCACTGGTGGATAAAATGACTTCTATAGAAATAAATGTGACAATAGAAAAAATTTACATTCACTTTCTTTCCTCCTATCAAATTGCACTGATAGATTTGAGTGACATATACGCATAACACAGACGACCCAATCACCAAATCTGGTGCATAAAAATACATTCAGTCTTCTTTTAGAACATGAATGACTCTACTCCCGACTTCAAACCGGATCACGACCTGATATTATACATGGGCTGATTAATATTTCATGGATGTAAATATTTTTTTAAAGATAAAAATGAATTCAATTGATTAATTTCTTAGTATACCAAAAATAAATTCATCAAATTACAGAATGAAAAATAAAATTGTGTTATTAGAATTTAAAAATGCTGTGCACTATTTTTGTCAGCATAATTCAGCTGTTCCAATATCTCTTCCGTTAATTGCACATTACTCGTTGAATAAGGCTGAGATTTTTTAAAATAAATCATATTTGCGGAAAGAGAACAAATGTTAAACAAGAGGCCCATGGACCACATCGTTTACATGAGCAACAATAGGTATGGTAAAATCAGTTTAACGGAGTCATAATACAAACTATCAGGACAATGTAGTTTAATACATGTAGATCCTGTATAAACAAAAGTATTCTGAGAGTATTGCATAAGCAATACACGTCCCCTAACGGTTTGCGGAAATTGTGAAAACAATGCACTGTTATGCAGAATATTGAACCCGAACATTAAAAAATTGGAATATAAAAAATCAATTTTCTCGAAAATATGTCAACCAGACGCTACAAAAGTGTAAACTTGATCTGTAGTTTGACATTTTGAAGCTGTTCAGCAAATTTCATATTATTCCTCAAACGCATAAAGAAAAAAAGTGTAGAAAACTGAAGTGGGACAGACAGATGGATGGACGGACTGATGGACGCAGAGGAAAGCTATAGTCCCCTCCGGTGAAAACCGGTAGGGGACTAATAAAAGACCTTTTTTTTTACCCTAGATATCTTTATGTTCATATTCAAGTCCCTTTTTTAACAGGATGATTTCATATCACCTGTTGAGGATTGCAGTTCTCAAAAAGATCCTAAAAAATGTTTATATATGGGATATAAACCTACATCAAGCTCTGAACCCCTTGTGTGGCCCAAGAATCGTCCAAGGGCCAAAGTTAACAATTTGAAAGAATCAGCGATATGTCAAAATGCTTGCATTTTTAAGTAAAAGTAAAACCATATATCATAACATTTCATTTTTTGTGAATTAAAATATTTTCCTTTGTAAAATTGGAATCCCAATGTGCCCCCACCCTACTCCTCAAGAATTTGATTTGAAAGAATTAAAATTTACATTATCTGAGATTGCTTTCTGTAAAGTTACCTTACGCTTTTCCAGGCAAGTGGTTTTTAGAAAAAGATATCTTAAATATTTTCTTTCGTAAATTTTTGCCCCCCCCCTCCCCCCATCGTTGTGACCCCATCCTATCCCGTGGATCATAATCTGAACAAACTTAAATCTACACTACCTGAGGATGATTCCACACAAGTTTAAGCATTCCTAGCTGATTAGAGAAGACGATTTTTAAAGATTTACACTATATATATTCCTTTGTAAAAGTTTGACCCCCCCTCCCCATTGTAGCTCCACTCTACCTCCGGGGTCATAATTTTCACAAATCTGTATCTACACAACATAAGGATGCCTAGCTGATTGGTTTCTGAGATGAAGATTTTTAAAGATTTACTCTATATATAATCTATGTAAAACTTTGACCCCCTTTGTGGCCCCAACATACCCCTGGGGACCATGATTTAAACAAACTTTAATCTACACTGTCTGAGGATGCTTCTATACAATTTTCAGCTTTTCTGGCCAAATGGTTTTTGAGAAGAAGATTTTTTGGAAAATATCAACAAATTTTCAATAAATCCCAATTATCTCCCCTTGAAAGAGAGCGTGGCCCTTTATTTTAACGAAATTGAATCCCCTCTACCCAATGATACTGTGTACCAAGTTTGGTTGAAATTGGCCAATTGGTTCTTGAGAAGAAGTCGAAAATGTAAAAAGTTTGTAACAGACAGATGGACGGACGAACAGATGAACACCGGACAAAAAGTGATCAGAAAAGCTCACTTGAGCTTTCAGCTCAGGTGAGCTAAAAATGTAAATATAAGCATTGAATTATCATTTTTAGCATTGAATTATTATTTTTTGAAAGATGGGATCTCATAACTGCAAAGGTGTGTGCAAACAAGTCTTCATAATTATTGTGCTAGCGTGCATTACTCAATTTGTATGCACACACTGTTGCAGTAATGAGACCACATTTTTCGAAAAATAATGATTCAATGCTTAAATATAGTTTTTTTTTCTGCTGTTGCAAAAATTAACATGCTTAGTAGCGATCCCCTCTAAGGATTAATTTCCGATCTGCACCTGAATAGCATCAATAGTGAAACACACTTTACTATTTTATGCAGAATGTTCCATAAAAATGGCTTGATATACAAAGGTTCAATGCAAAACATACACCCTTTCATCTTATAAAAAGCATGGTATTGCACACCAAAAAGGCTATGATTTTATTAAGCTATCCAATTTTCACATTTTCAACCATGTGTAGAGTGGTAGAACATGAACAATAACTCTGTTCTGAATATCATCGTTTAGTTTAAATAATTGCTGGGTGATGAAATAAGACATTTAACTTAATAGATTTTCACATTTTAACATGAATCAAAGTAGGATATGATATGAAAAACAACCAGTTCTCACATATTTTGAGAATATCATCCAAACACTTATACTTTCGCTAGAAATATCACAGGAACTGAACAGATCTTGGGGATAGTCTTGTGAACTTTCATTCAAGCACCTCTTGATTTATTACATACAAGGTGATGGTCATGGTACCTGGCGCAGGCACAAACTCGGAGTTTAAAAATCTTCAACATCTTCATTTTAAGTTTTGTTAGACATAAAATTCTTGATGAAAGAAATCAAATTATCTATGTTCATTTTGCTATTTATTGGACTAATTTTTGTGTAAATTTTAATAGTGTTCGAGCTGATGTACGAAGAGAGACTTAAATATTTATCAAGCAATTGAAATCTGACGGAGACGGTTTATCCTGGTTTATTTTCTAGTGAAATTTCAATGATTATCTTTTTTCACAAGGGAGTAAGAGTAAATGTCTTAATAATTTCCGGACCCACGTAGATATAAATATGAATTTAATGTAAATATATTTGCATTGAATGCTTATTTTTGGATGTCATTGGTCCTATAACACACCAGGCTGTGCACACAAATTATCATACCATGCTTGTCGTATTGCAATCAATTCAGTGTTTAAATAATGTACTGTTTCGTGTTTTAGAAGACACATCCCTCACCAATAATCAAAGTACTGAAAGCCAGGCTCTTTTGGTGTGTTTTTATGCATATTGTGTAGTAAAGACTGAAATAAATCTCTCCCCCCCTCTCTCTCTCTCTCAGGCTTTTAATGTTGGGAAAGCGTCAGAGAGCGACCAAATTTTATAAGCGGCGATAAACAAAAATATGTCTGTCTAGTAGAAAAAAGTTCAACAGTTGCTGCCTTGAATTTTGCACCAAGCAATTGATATGTTCAATCCCCATTTCTTCAACGCGCAGCAAAGTAGTTCATGGAAATTCATGCGCATTGTATGTGTCCAAAATGCAGTCTCGTTTTTAAAACACGTTATTAACAAGAAAACTAAAAAAGACAGACAATTCTCTCGAAATTAAAAAAGAAAAATGCCAACACTTTTGACAAAACGAGGTTCTTAATTTGTGTAACTATTTGGTATAGCGGAAGCTTTTACTTTGATGCTGTTTGGTTTTTTGTTTACTTTAAATTTGAAGTTGTGCTATTTATAGTAAAGCCCTATTTACACAATGTGATTTTTCAGATCTGACCTGCCACATCTTACAAATCAGATCGTGTAAATAGAAAAATCATAAGACAGATATGGAGTCAGATGGAATAGAGACATGTACTATTCTGTCTGGCAAGTCAGATGGTTTTGACCAATCATTAACAGGGTCAGAGAGGTTGATCTAAATACAGCACAATTAAAATGTGGACTTTTCCCAAACTTTTGCAACTATTTAATTAAGATTAATTTCAGGATTAATTTGGTGTATTTTTGAGTTGGAAGTGTTAAACATACATAAAGACTGATACATCATACATAACCGAGTTCAAAGTCACCAGAAAGAAGAAAAATAATTATGTAAAATTTGCAACAGAAAAATATCTATGGATAATACCATTGTACTAAATTTTTATATTTGTGAAATACTGATCAGATAGCAGGTTATAGCCATCTTCTGATGTTATATTGTAAACAACAAAAAATTTGGAGGGAAATATTTATGAACTACATGTCTGACAAATCATACTGTGTAAATGCAACACTGCAATCAGGTGTGAAATCAAATATGAACTCAGATCTGTAAAATCATATTGTGTAAATAGGGCTTAACATTGGCGATTTGCCTGCCTACAGCTAGGACTCTGCTTTCAGCAGAGCCCAGCTATAAACAAAACAAAGCAAAAACTACTATTTAACTACACTTCATAGGAATGATTGATACAAGTTTTTAATTATTAACCTAATTGGATGTGATCCAGTTTAAAATAATTAATAGTATATATATCTATATATATCCTACAAGTCAGTTCAAATCCCCTTCATTTGTTAAAAATTGGTGACAATTAACTTTAGAGCATCAGGAAGGCAATTGGGTAAGTTTTGGATACAGCTAGATGAATTTCATACAATTTAACATTTCAGCAATTGTACCATTTAACATTGAAAGAGTCATTAATGAAATGTATTGGTTTATACATTTCAAAATTGATTGGTAGTGCCATTATAGACAAATACATTGGAAATGTAAATATTTCTTTGTACAAAAGGAAAAAAAAGAATTATACTCTGTAATTATGTTTTTAGGGCAGACTGTTTGGACTTTTCAAAAAAAAAAAAAATCACAAGTTCAACAAGTTTCCTACGAGGATGAGAAAAATGAATACATTTGTTAAATATCTTATTTTATATACTGTATTCTTTAGTACTTAAAAATTTCATGAAAATTCATTAATTTCAAATTTTTTTTTATGCATGTATTTTTAATACATGTATAAACATGTACCACAGTTGTCTATTAATATACCTGATGTCATAAAAATGCCATGACTTTTAAAAATACATCTTAGTAATACGTACATGTATGTACATCTAATTGATAATAAATCCTTTTATCTGCATATTAACCCTATTTGATTTTATCTGCGCTTTAAATTATAAAGAATTATGAACTCTGTATCTTGCTTATAACTTGGTATTTCACTATCAAATTTTGACATGGCATTGTAAACTTCTATATATATCATTATAAACATTGAAAATGGAAAAATAGAATTTGAAAATTTTAAGTCAAATCGAGTCTAAGTCTGAGAAGCGCAGGCAGATATGTCGCAATATTATAGTCTGTAAGTCAAGTAAACTATCATAGTCTTTCAAAGAAATCAGAAATCTGTCGACACTTGCAGTACTTGGATAAATTTCTATGGCGACCGACTGCATGGCATACTGTTGTCGTATTTTTTAACTTCTAATCCCGAGAACAAATTACCTTTAATTGACTTAAAACTTTAAATCATAATATATTATATTATTCTGTTCATAACTATAGAAGTTTAGCGTCTTCCAAAGGTTAATTTATTAGCCACATTTTTAGATTTTGATCTCGCACCTTTAATGTGAAAATAATTGACTTTAAATAATATATATATAATATATAAATTAGAAGGATATTGTTTGACAATTGACCACTGAAGTGAAAACATCCATCCAACTATTAATCAATTACATAACAATTGATGATCTGCAGCCATAAATGACCTTGGGCTATACATGTTCTGAGCTGTGTGCACTCAAGCGACACAAGATTTTCGATCGCACGTGGCGACTGAATTAACACAGATCGACGGAATTAACAAATGGGTGGGAAAGCACATAAGAAGAAGTCACCAAAGAATGATTTTCGACTGATCTGGATATCTATTCGCCAATTAAAAATGAGAGCACTTGGTAGCAGGCAGGAAAAGGGCAACACAGCAATGAGTTCGTTTTGTGGGGTTTTTGTTGTTGGTTTAAAACATTATTTGTACAGTTTTTAAAACATTTTAGACCTGCAAACAAACCATTAATTTATGTCTGACGAGTGTTTTGGAGTAATATCCCTTTTATTAATTTTCAGAACGACTTTTAATTTAAAATTCAATGTTTAGTTAAAAAAATATAAGATGAACAAATTTCATAACATAAAATTAAGACAGTTCTTTTATTTACGGCCATATAAACTCAATCACGTTCATATTCATGTAAGTGTGCGTGTGCAAAGCTTGTGTATTAGATAACCACTTATCGCTAGGAAGTGCAGCCGTAGCTGATCTCCTCAGCCATGGGCGAATGAAAGATAAAGTAAAGGTACAACGCACACACATGCACAGCTCAGAACCCAGGAAGATTTTTTAAAAATTGCAGTATTATAATGACTAAATCTATCAAATAGAAGTTCTTTATTTTTAACTTAAAACCCACAATTGACCTATGTCTGATATTGCTTTAGATTGAGAATGACATTGCCTTGCTAATTAACTGAATGATTTCTTAATTGACACCCTATCGTTTAATCCATAAACTTTTATGTGTAATAAAAACTAAACAATAATGAGTTCGCGGCTAAATACACTCATATATGAGAGATGCAATTCTTGTGTATTAGATAACCGCTGACTGATAGGTAGTCCAGCCGCGACCATGGTGACCGATTTTCTCGGCCGCGGGTGAGGGACAGCTTACGTAATGGTACACACACAGCTCTGATTCAAGGTACATTTTAAATGCATGCAGTTCATCACTAAAATGTAATGCATTGACTTTTTAAATCCGTCTTTTGTGTTTTATAGAAAAGAAAAAGAATGTTTTGTTTTCTGATTCCCGTTTTTTAAAGATTTTGCACTATAAGAACTTAACAACAAAAACTTAAACTCCTAAAAAAAGCATGTATTCTAAAAAAAAAAAGATTTTCTATTAGCCTCCTGTATAAACAAGCATACTTTCTGTCACAGTGGTAGTTTTATGCCAGTTGCATGAACAAGACTTTCGTTAACTTGCCAAATGAAAACAGGTACACATGAACTTTCAGCTCAGGTGAGCTAAAAACTATAGTAGGAGTTATCTGTACAATAGGGTTACTCTTTTAGCAACTTTCCACCCATCTACCATTTTCATCATTTCAATAACAAGATTTTTCCTTTGGAAAACTCTTTGAATAGAAAAATAAAGAAGGCTTGTCAAATGAAAAATAAATCAAGCCTACTTCTTTATTAAAGCATGCAAACCATTCACAAAGCATGCAGCTATTTTTAGCAAAGCATACAGTGCAAGAAGCAAACCGTACTGTTCACAAAACCAAGTACTGTAAACGTCTTTAATTCCATGTGTCTAAAATTTCACGATTTCCGGTGTAAATACCTTTCACGGTGTTTTTAATTTCACGGAAAATCGATTTCTTGTCCTAGAAAAGTAAATCCTGATGAAAAAAATCTGATGAGTGATGAACCTGCATCATGTAATTTACATTATTTTCTTTTGAATAACGTAAAATTAAAGCCTTATTTGCGTTAAGTACTATGAGAATAATGAAACATGTTTGTGTCGAATGATCGAAATAAGCACTTGTGTAAAATGCGTATTTGATATTTTGGGCATGAAAATTAAAGGGAAAACGTACATGTAATATGTTAGAAAGAAGTACACCTTTATAATAAATCAATTTTTAAATAAACTGCTCAATATGAATGTCGATCGCAGACAATGTCATGGTTGTACAGGAGTCTTTGCCCTAAGGAGATGTCCGAGATAATAAGTAACAATTAGCCCCTATGTTCACAATGGCTTCGATAGGGCCGCAGAGATAAAGGTGAAACGAATATTCCGTTATAAACATTTGTTTTAACAAAGAAAAAATAAAATCAAAATTGTCAGAATTTTACTGTAAATACATATCTATAACAGTAATACATTTACAAATGTATGTATCTGATGATATTTTTTTTTTTTAATTTAATTGCTTTAAAGAGAAACCAACAAAATGACAATAACCCCTCCCTTTGCAGTAAATGGAAATACCGGTAGCCAAGCAATGCTCTTCTGTTGATCAGATAAAACTTTCAATATCTTTCTAATAAGAGTCTTGACAGATGCAATTAGTTGTTTCAAATTTTCCTCACTTTCTCCTATGGCACAATGGAACTCCATATCAGAAAATTGATCCCATAGGACTATGATTTTCTTTGATGAGCTTGTTAAGTTTAATAAACTCCCAAAACATTACCATAATTACCATAGTTACTATGTAAAAAAGAAAATTTGATATTACAAACAATTTTAAAATTGCCAAAACACTACAATCATATAAGTAATTCTGAATTTCATTTAAATTAATGCCCAATAAGGTCACTTCATCAATTTACTTGACAAATAAATTTAAACAACCTCTAAAAATAGTTTAACTTCTTTATTAATAATTATATTATTTATTTCCTTATAATGATAGACCTTTTGGTTTACGTCAAACAGTTTTAAAATAGCCCCAAAACCATCACCCATTTTACAGATTATCAATTTCCCCTAAACACATGCTCCATCTGAACCATGGCTCAGAAAATGGCTCCCTTGGGACAAATGAATTCAGCCACACTTGTCTTTGATGTTCTTATTAGCTCCCAAGAATTTATCATTGACAAACAAAAACTTTGCATTGTCAGTTGATAGAAATAAAAAATAATTTTTTTTATTAATTAAGACATAAAGACAAAAACCTCCATCTGGATGTATTTATATAAATATATTTTTGAGTGTTTTAATACTATTAATTAATTAATAAAATCTGTAAGGATTACCTCCCTTACTTTTCAACATTAGTGTACAATATATAGAATAAGGAAAATGAAAACTGTCATAAAATCATTAAATCTTGTCTGATCTTAAAAAAAATTGCAGGTGCACATCTTCAGATAGTGTTCAACATATGTACAAATTTTCAAACTGTTCCATACAGTAATAAAAAATTCTATAGGGGGGACAAAGTTGCATCTACAGACAGACGGACAGACAGGGTGAAACCAATAAACCCACCTAAACTTCGTTTGCGGGGGTATAATAATGTAGCCCTCTAAAATTTTTTTTATATCTGATGTTTACTGGAGAGGGCTACAATTCCAAAGAATCTCCGTAATGGTGAAAAATTAATTTTTTTATGCGGCCGACTTCGGTCTGAAAAGATTGTTTTTATTTTTGACTTCCTTCAGATAAAATGATTTTTGAATTCAGTTGAACAAACTAACCATATATTAATCAAAACCAGATAAAACACATCAGCATGTTTACCTGTCATCTTTTTCAGCAGCCATGACCATTCTCACGGTTTTATTAGATTTAGGCTTGAAGCTTTGATGAGCTTGATAGCGTGAATGTCAGTGTAAATAACCAATCTTACCTTGTTCTATCACTAAAACATCATTAAAGTAAATGGTATATTATGGAAAATTCAAATTTACTGCGTTAATTATGTTTGAAATAGGGGAATTCCTATATTCAGTTCCAGATCCACTCCCAAATTCTCATTGGCTGTCCCAAAATAAAACCGATCAAGGTCAGTAAACATGGCGGACAAATTCAACTTGCGTTGTTGACATACACAAAAATAACCGATATATGGACTATACTTGATATTTTTGGATTAATTTATGTCACAACTACAATGTTTGAGTTCAGGTAAGAAATACAAATGTTATTGACATTTATATACGATTTGAGCCAAAATCATTGTGGGAGTGAATCACTCCCGCACTTTCTCCATTATGGAGATCCTATGGAGTTGTAGCCCTCCCCCCAAAAAATGGGAGATGGCTACATTATTGCAGCACTATATCCTAATTCAATCTCGTTTCAACTTACATAAGGCATTTTTGTTGAATATTAACAGATTAACTAAATGGGAAATAATCTATGGTCTAAAACTGATTAAAAAGAGATCTGCTATGGCTTCACATTGACTTGGTTCAAGGTCACAGCATGCCATTAACCAAAGCTCTGTTTCAAAAAAATATAAGCCAAAAAGGACTTAGAGAAGAGTATATTTGTTTGACCTTGACACTTACTCTACAACCATCATATAAAGTCACTGAATATACTCTAATCAAAGGAACTATGTGAGTGAAGTTTGAGCCAGATTAGAGAAAAGGGAGAGAAGATATGTTCCTGACAAATAATTTTCATATAATTCTGCTATGACCTTCACTTTTGACCTTAAAAATTGGTTCAAGGTCACTACCCATTTTTCATAAGCTCTGTTTATTTGAAGTATGAGCCAAAAAGGGTTAAGTTGAAAGTTTATATGCTCTGAAAAAAAAGGATATTTGCACGGTCTGATATGACCTTGACCCTTGACCTACAAACTTTATTCAAGGTCACTGCACACGTATGACTATAGACACAATGTGTGTTAGGTAGGATCTAGATTGGACCAAGGGGGGAGAAGATAAGCTCAGGACAAGGATTGTATTTATAATTCTGCTATGACCTTAACCTTAGATCTAGAAACATGGTTCAAAGTCACTGCACATCCTTTACCCAAAGGCACTCTGTGGGTGAAGTATGAGCCAGACTTCGCCAAGGGGAGAGAAGATATGCTCCGGACAAGCTATCTCTGATGGCCAGACAGACAGACAGACTGATCACTAAAGGGCACCTGCAGAGTGCGGCCCTAAAAATAACAACACTAATCGTAACACATAAGCGCTTTTATTTTTCCTCAGACGTTTTACAGTACATTTAAAAACAAGTGACATTAAAGTCATGATAAATAAAGATACATATTAATTTTTATACCCACACTTTCTAAAGATAGTTCAGGTATATTGTTGTATACCCTATTCCGTCTATCTGTCTGTCAGTCTATCACGTCTATCCGTCCATCTGTCTGTTAGTCTATCACGTTTTACTTTCGCAAACTGCTCTTACATCTTATAAACCAGCAAACTGAACTCTTAAGAGTTTGATTTGGGGTGTCTGATGTTGTTTTGTAAAAAGGTTTCCGAAGTTCTTTGGTAGTCCTGGGGGTCAGATAATTGGTAAAAAATAACGTTTTTTCACAAAAAAAACTTCTTTCTCAAACTCCTCCTCCATTTTCAACATTAGACAAATCATCTCTTGGAACATGTTTTGAGGTGTCCTGTAGACACAATAAGGTTTCATAAATTTTAATTTTGTCCATGTGTGCATGGGTTGGCATTGCATATTGGACATTTACGAAATAGATACATCGACACACCATATTGTTGACATTTACAATATAGCAAAGCTTTTTTTAGCCTACAATAATGCTATTAAACAAGTGTCCAGATATTTTGTATAGCTGACTTTATTAAAGCTATTCTTGTTCAGGTGAGCAATGTGGCCCATGGGCCTCTTGTGAAAAGAGAACTTGCATTGGTGAGGCATTTCAGGGTTTGTCATTAGTAATCAATGTTTTCTAGAAAAACTGAAAACACTTTTAGATATGGTCAATTTCTGTCATTTTCTGCTTAACAAATATACATGTACATACATTTTAATTATCAATTTATCATATATGTTTCAATAGATTTGCATTGCTAAATGCAAAAAATATATGTTAAAGTATGTTTAAAATATTGCTTTTAAAAGACCACATGTTGGTATAAGAGACAATATATTGTAAATGTATTATATTTGGCATGTACGATATTTGGCGAAAATTAGTATTTGAACAAGTTGGCGTGGATTTGAAATAGCACATTCCTGAGTGTGACCATTCTTATATATTTATGCATGGCATTTAACGATGTACTTGATTTAGCGGAAGCCGCATTCCGCCAAAAACACTAAATAGAATACACAGCCAAATGTAGTACGTTTACAGTACTTCTAAGAAGAGAATGATTAAATGATAAATAGTTATAAAACATGATCTGGGAAAACTAACCATTGGTAATTTTTGTTATTCCATTGTGTTATTTAGGCAGAATTATTCTTTAAGTCCAATAATGGAACCCAACGAGATAGCAGCCTTGAATTACTGTGCAAAAGAAATTAAGAATAAGGTGTTAGTATCTGCAGATATTCTACGGAAACTTTATAAATGGAAGATGCTATCTAAAAAGGAGGAAAAAAGTATCAAGGTATGGGAATAAATATTAATCTGCAATGCAGTATGCATCAAGAAGTTCCTAGCTAGGCTTTATAACTAAAATGCGCAATATTTAATTTTCACAAATTTAATTGGACCGGAAGGTATTACCTGGTAAATTATTTACTCTATATTCGTTGTCTGCTTTAAAAAATACAGGTGCCAGGTGGATCAAGCACTGATATGTAATTTATCTGCATCTTGGATTCATGTTTAAGACTCTCAAGTCTGATGGTCATGCCCAAGTTTGATGGTTGTGCTAAAGTCTGATCATGGTTTAATGCGTCAAAGTCTGAGGGCTTTTTAACAATTAAGTTAACAAAATATGCCAATAAAAGTCTGATGGTTACCGTACGCTAATTATATAGTGTATAGTCTATTATTATACTTTCATATAGATTACTAAAATCTGACTGGTTTAGACACAGTTGATAATCCGTTCTATTACGGTATTACCCTCAGCATTAGAAACAAACTTGGCAAAGGGTAACACAACAAATTGTTACATGCACGTAAATTATGTGCGAAAAGTTCATAGTAGTTTTCTTTACAATTAAAACATTCAGTATAATAAAATTAATAGTGCCTATATGGGAGGGAAACAGTTGAAATTGATATCCTGAGAAAACCATAATTGTCAACCGACGCACCCACACAAACAGGCACTATTTATATAATAGTTCATCTCTCAGATCACGTCATGCCAAAGTACATGTACGTTGATCGACTACATGTACGTCAAAATCAGATGGTCTGCATTAATTATATAACACTCTTTTCATTGAAGTACAATGGCTGGGTATGCCAAAGTCCAATGGTGTTGAAAAATCAACATTTGTGATACCGGTATATCACATTATGTCAGCTTCATTGGTTTTTTTGCAGTGCAAAAACCAAGCAATATGGAAGCATAGGCATTTGACTTTGTTCAAATCTTTGAAAATATTAACTAATAAGAAAAGCATCTTATATAAAAATATCTGTTATGCACAAAAATGCTGCAACATTAGCAATAATTTAATCTAGTTTTCCTCCTTTCACCAGTCTTTTACGCTAGTAGTTTGCATTATTGCAAATCTCACTCATGAAGTTGAAAGTACTGCTATACATAATGACTAATATAGCAATGCATTGCGTGAAAATATCTGATGTAACAGTTTATCAGGTTGAATTACAGGTTGCAGTTTATAAAAAGAAGCATTTTTAATTGGCTGATTTGGGCTGTCAAAATTTAACATAGGAATATATATATAGAGTAAATCTTTAAAAATCTTCTCAGAAACTAATCAGCTTGAAAACTGAAACTTGTGTGGAAGCATCTTCAGGTTGTGTAGATTCAAAGTTATAATATATAAAAATCATGACCAATTCAAAGTTGAGAAAATCATGACCATGACTATGGCCCTGAAATATTGAACCCCCTGGTGATTTGGATATAGCAGCCATAATATTTTGAAACCCCTCTCAAATGGGAATTGGAAATAGCAGGGGGGTTCAAAATATCACGGCCATAATATTTTTAAAATATCGCGACTTTAATATTTTGAACCCCCTCTCCAATATCAATGAAAATTGGAGAGGGGGGTCAAAATATTGTGGCCATAATATTTTGAACCCCCTCTCCAATGGGAATTTAAAATAAGTAAGGGGATCAATATATCGCAACCATAATGTTTTGAATCCCCTCTCCAATAGCAATGAAAATAATTTGGGGGTGTGTGTGTGTGTGTCAAAATATCGCAGCCATTATATTTTGAACCTCCTCTCTAATAGCAATGAAAATTGGGGAGGGGGTTCAATACATCGCCGCCATAATGTTTTGAACCCCCCCCTCTCCTATAGCAATTGACAAGAAGAGGAAGTTTCAATATATTGTAGCCGTAATATATTGAACCTGGGGTTCAATATTTTATTGGGGGGGGGGGGGGATATCAATGTATTGCAGCGATATTTTGAACCCGGGTTCAATATATTGCAGGGTTCAAAATATTATATGACACCGGGTTTACTTGGGAATACTCAGGGATTGCTTTTTAAAATTTGGGTCCAATCAGGGTTTACTTTGGGAACTACTCGGAGTTTGCTTTTGAGGTCCACTTTAAAAACATTAAAAGTGAAGCAGACCCATCTTTTATTCTTATCTTCTTACAAGTCTGTTAATTCCACTCCTTGTACATTCCAAATACACATGTAGCATCTACTTTCTGGGGTCTACTTCTTACTCGTGGTTTACTCTGGGTTTACTTTAAGTTTACTCCGGGTTATCTCTGGGTCTGCTCTAGTAAACCCTGTGTAAACCTCAAAAGTCAACCCAAGGTTTAGTTGGGGTCTACTTTGTTTGGTTGGGTCTGATCGGTACTGTACATTTAAATGTGTGCATTTATAACATAGTTTTGCAATTTATGGTGTAAACTTCAATTATGGAACAACCATTAATTAAACTTATTTCATAATTCATTCAGTCCTTAGTAACATTAATTTTAAATCCTAAATAATGATCAGACAATTTACTACTTACGTCAATGCTTTACTTGCCAGAAAAAATCCAAGTGCAGATCATAAACAAACTATTCTTCTTTATTCTATGGGGCTGGTAATGATGTTTCAAAGATTTTCAGGATTGTAGCTTTATTGTAAGTAATTAGGTGACATGTTGTAAAAATGTCTTATGAATTTTGTGCACCCTGGCAATTCATAGAATCATCCAGCTTCGGCAGCAAAAACCATTGCACTTTGGTGCAATTTTTTGCATTGACCATTGGACTTTAGCACATCACACCATCAAACTTTGACAACTGCCCCGAACAATGGGATTTTAAGGCCACATTAATTTAATCTTTAGATTCTCATCCCGATATACCGTATATCAGGTTTTTTCCGCGTCATGTTTTTTGCGCGAATCAGAGCCCAAAATGGTATATAAAATTTACGCGAATCAAATTTTCACTATTTCAAAGTCAAATTAAAAATATAATTTACGATTGTTTAAACATGTGAGGTTAGAGGGGAAAATTATCTAAATAGTCGCTCTTTCAGACAATGAAACCAAATAAACGATTTCCTTAATGTGAATAATTACCGATAATTATTTTCAGAGACGCAAACAGTCATAGATAAATAGATCATGTACCGTTACATATACCAATAGCTCAGGTATAATTAGACATCGGTTTATGCAAGGAAAGCGACCGTTTTAATTAGCTTGTCAATGGATTATTAAATAAACAACGAGGCTTACAAATCTATTATCTGGCGCTTAATTGTTATCCGATCCCGCAATTTGTACCTCTAACTAAACTAACTGAACATAGTTCACCGTACTTTTAACTACCTGTTTACTTTATCAGGAAAGAGAGAATTCTATTACAAAAACAAAACTTTGTATCAAATTTACACTGATTTATTTTCCGCGATTCGGAAATCGTCGCGAACAAAGCGGAAATTGGATACAGGCGGAAAAAACCTAATATACTGTATTTTATTTATGACGTAATAATATATGTACTGCTTAATATGTGGATCATCGTTAAAACTTTGATTCCAGTCATCATCATGTTTGCTATCTTAAGGATACAAATGCCTTCATATAATGCTTTTTATAGTTAAGTTGAAATAAAATGGAATTAAAAGATTACATATTCAATTTGGTTTTTGTACTCATATATTAGCATAAACAATTTAGAAGAATAGAGCAGTTGGTTTATAGAACATAGACAGTGAAAAAGATTTTTTTATAAAAATAAAAAATAAAATCCACCCATCCATACTTTTTGCATATCAAAATGAGAATCTAAATATCATTTTTATGTGACCTTACTTTTGAATGTTTTTAATTTCCATATTTCTTAAAGCTGTCCCTAAGAATTTATTTTTCACCATCTTGCTTGGTCAGGAGATTACATCAAAATAACCTCTTCCATTAAATTTAGCTTATTACAATATTATTAACATTGGCTTAAATTAGAAAATGATAATCTGAAACCATGCAATGGCTGCATAAAAAATTAATCTGCATAAAGCCAAGTCCACTTAAATTAGACTCTGCCTTGAAGTCCTTATATAAAAACAAAACTTTCAACTTTTTCTGCTTTTATAGTTAAATTTGATCAACACTGCATACATGTTAATTTGTGTATTTTTTTCTTTATCATTTTATAGCAAATCTGTGATGGATGCAACAAAAATTCAAAGCTGCTTGAAATAATGAAGAAAAAACCTGGGGGGTTTCAGGCATTAACTGAAGCTCTTATTTTGGAGAAAAGAGCAAATGAACACTATGTCAATAAGATGAGGAATCAATTAAAAAAATTGAAATGTAAACAACGCATTGTCCCAGATGACACTAAACAAGACACTCATATCAGTGAGTTAGAGCAGAAAGTTAAAGTATATGACCATTTTTCTGCCAAGATGGGAAGTTTAGTGCTTGGTTCGAGTGCCACACTCGATAATGAGGAGGATAAGAATATGAATGCAATGGTAAACGAACTTGAAAAAACAAGACAACTTTTAAAAATGAGGGAAAAACCTTTATCAGACACTCTTCATGCTTTTAGATTGAACTCTGAGCAGAAGGTGAAAACCGATCTTGCTCAAAGGTACGACAAAAAAAAAGATGGCGTGCAAAAGGTCATTCTTCAACAGAAAGAAGAAATAAAAAAGCTCAAGGCAAAAATCGATGAGATTCAAAATAATCAAGAGGAAATCATTCGTGAGAAAGTGGATGTACAGGTCAGGGAAAGACTGGTGCGTCTCAAAATAAATGATACCACAACTGAGGAACCTTACCCTGATCAAATAGAGTCTGAGAATGATCCTCTGATGGAAAGTTGTCCAGTGACCCACCGAACAGACCTGAGTTATACCTCCACACAACCACTCCCCAATGGCCAGCACATAAATATACAGATAGAAAATGTTAGCATACTGCAATTCAACAACGATGGTAACAACATTGCTTCATCAAAGTAAAAAAGATATAGAATATACAGCAGTACAGTTTATTGAATATACATGTACATTATAGTCAACCTATGAAAATAAAAAATAAGATCTATAATTATAAGTACTTTAAGTGTATTGTGAAATGGTCTTAATCCACATACGCTTGCTCATTTAACATCGGTGAGATGCATATATACTGTATGATCGAGTGGAAATAAAACATTGACTGCAAGCTGGCATTACTAAGAGACACACTAGAAGGACTGTACAGGAGTAAGTTGAAGCTTTTGTTAGAATGCAAAATCCTTTTTACTTCAAATTTGTTACTTTTGTATCACAAGTGAAATCAATGATGGCATGCATCTGCCTGATATTACCACTTGTATCATGATATAAGAGTTATATTATAACTTATACTGGATTATGAGTATTAAAGATGTCTGAACTCGATACTAACCATCACTAAATATAATCAGTCTGCATGCTAATTAATGGTCAATGCATTATAATTAATGACTCTTGTTGTTGTTTTCCCAAATATACTAATTAAATGTAAACTGAGTTTTTCTTCTGTTGGACAAATTACTAATTACTAAAATTTTGAATTAAGTATTCATGACCATTGTCATTCAGGCTTCACACGATTTGATCACTGATAACAACCAAGTTCATATCCCGGTGAACATTGCTGTAATGCTGTTTATTATATTTACATTTCAGATTGACAAACCATTCAGAATCATTAAAATAACTGTGTTTTTACTTTTACAATATTGCAGCTGTCAAGCGATAAGCAATAACTGTGTTTTTACTTTTACAATATTGCAACCGTCAAGCGATAAGCACATGCAGTTATCATTGTGACGTCAGGAAAACGTTCACACAGAATTGAATGTTTTCCCTATTCTCTAGGTTCATATAAGGAAGCATATTTGCAAAAGTAAATATTTGCCATTATGGAGTCACTGCATGACTTTAACATACTCATTTGACCTCTAATTCCTTTGTCATTCAGTCTTGCATTAAATTCTAACACTTGAAAGATATGTTTTATGTTTTTCTCATCTTTATGTCTAAAAAAATTTTTTTTATCAGTTTTCAGTGAAATTCTACATGCAAATATCTTCAAATAAATATTGTTGAGTAAGTAGTTTAAAAATTATGCTTGCATATTTCATAACCTAACATAATAAAAGAAAGATCTATATACTTATTTATTACAGTGACTATAATATGCATATGCTCTATACTAGAATTTTATATAATCACCAGATAATATTGCTCACAGGTGTAGTTTTATGCTAGCAATGTAAGTATTTCTTTATATTAGTAGTTACTTTTTTCATCTATAAAATATGTAAATTAATACTGGTATCTGTATTTTATATAAGTTAAATAAATACCAAATAAAACAATGATACTGAAGACTGATCGAGTCTCAGTAACTGCATAATAATTAACACAGGTTTTTTAATATAAACGGTATTTAATTTAATTGGTTAAACATCTATTCCATTCACATCCAAAAAATTATATATGAATCAAATTGAATTGGAATATTTAAAGCTGCTTTAATTATATAGTCTAATAATAATAATCACCCATATACACTCTAAAAATGATGATTTTGGGGTTTTTTTCACATTGCTGTATTTTTCCCTTTTAAATTCAGCTAATTTCTGGCCATCAACAATATTAAACATTTAGTATATATGTATAGAAAATATATAATAAAAACTTCTTATATGATTTTATTTTTTATTTGTTTCATGTAAGTCATGATGTTATAGTTAATTATATTTTATCTTTTATTCAACTTTTATATCAAAATGCTCTCTGGTATTTTCATGAATGTTGTGAGCATTAATTTGCAGAACAAATACAAACAACTTAATATTCTGCATATGAGTTAGTTTTGTAATGATCTAAGATTTACAGTGATCATTTGTACATGGCAAAAATACAAAACGCAAAAATGTAATATCTGTTATTGCTTTACTAGAAAATCTTCAAATTGCAAAAATGACTGATGCAAAGAACTATACTGTGCATGCATTTCATCAATATTCGTTGAATACCAATTTTCATGAATTTCGTTGTTAAGTTGATCCACGAAATTAAATGTTCATTGAAGTTCAATATCAACTAACATTTTGTATTGATAGGATCATTGGCCACGAAATTACGTATCCTTGAAACTGTGGTTTTCAGAAAATCAACGAAATTGATACTCATGAAAATTAATGAAACCACAGTATATGATATAAGTCAAATTTGGCCCCCATAATTCACTATTTTTAAGATTCAAGTACATTAATTTGCTGTGTTATTTTATAAAAGAGTTGACATACAAGTGAAAAGCTGTCAATGTGACAGCAAACCGGGTTTTCTTTTATGTGAACTGTATCCATAATCCATGTCAACCCCTATCCAGTGAATTGGAGTACCCTATATGCAATATTTTGCCAAAAAAAATGACTCAGTTCAAAAGCTAGTATTTTTTTCATAAATTATCGGAAATCAAAATTCTAGCAATATGCACACCTCTGATATATGTACAATTGATCTGCAAAAGAACAACTTCCTATCTTGAGAACTGTAGGAGGAGTTATCCGTACAATGAGGGGACCCTATATGCAATATTTTGCAAAAAAATGACCAAGTTCAAAAGCTAGTATTTTTTTCATAAATTATCGGAAATCAACATTCTAGCAATACGCACACCTCTGATATATGTACAATTGATCTGCAAAAGAACAACTTCCTATCTTGAAAACTGTAGGAGGAGTTATCCGTACAATGAGGGTACCCTATATGCAATATTTTGCCAAAAAATGACCAAGTTCAAAAGCTAGTATTTTTTTCATAAATTATCGGAAATCAACATTCTAGCAATATGCACACCTCTGATATATGCACAATTGATCTGCAAAAGAACAACTTCCTATCTTGAAAACTGTAGGAGGAGTTATCCGTACAATGAGGGTACCCTTTTGGCAGCCGCCCGCCTGCCATTTTCACCATTTTAATAACCGGATTTTTCCATTGGAAAACCCGGTTAAAAATATGTTTTTTGCATATTTATTTGATTTATATGCACTCACTGGCAGTATATGACGTCAGAAGTGACGCTATTTTTATAATTCAATCAAAGTCAGTCAAAAATTAACATTTTTCTTATCGTTTTTCGAATGGGAAATATAGAGCGACTCTTTGAACAAGAACGAACTTTTTGTCACTTATAAGTATTGGAGAGATACATCTTTGGTGAAAATATTTTGTTTGTTCAAGCAGCCGCTCAATGTTTCCTTAAAGAAAAACTGCTTCAAAACAAGCCGTTTTATGCTAAAAATGAGAAAATAGCGGGACAAGGTAAACTTTATAATGTCATATTCTTAAATTGTGGGCACTAAAATCAAAATAAAAATTATGAAAAAACTTCAAATGTATATTTGTACAAATAAAACAAAGAATTACAGTAAAATGACGATGTTCATTTAAGGGGGCTATTTTAGGCTTAAACCATATATAGTCCTTTAACAAAACATCACCAAATTGTACCTTATTTTTTACAAATTTTGTGATACATGAAAACAAACCTCAATCCAGATAGAGAGTTACAGCTATATCTATGCGAATTTTTCATAATAAATCTTTTTTCTGAAATACCGGTAATTTGGAAATTTTTTAAAATTTTTTTTCCCAAAAGTTGTGTTCACCAAATGTTGTAATTATATATATAAAATTGAACATTTATGTACTGTACGTATAACAGTCGCAGCAATGTTAATGTGTCCCACGGCTAAAATATATATTGGCTGGAAAATGGTATAGTTGAAATCAACAAATAAATACTCAGACCAGGAGTTTTTTTCTAAAAATCTTTATTACATACATGACAAAGATGTTCAACATCATATTTCATGCGTTATGGTGATGTCATATTTACTTTGCAGTCATGATCTCTTGCTTGGGCTGCAAATCTATATTTCTTTTATTATCGATTTTGTTAAAACATTTTGTGAAATCATCAAACTAAGGCACATTTTTACTAATAAAAAATGGTTTGCATAAAATTGAGGTAAATTATAGGTTTCCCAAGCATAATTCATGTGGGTATTTATATTCTCTACCAATTTTACGTAAAATATTCCAAAATTTATTGATCTTATATCTGCGCTAAGCTTTTATTTACATGCATTAAAATCTCTTCATTTAGTTGTTTACACATAGCAGGGAGAATCTCTAAACCAACTGTTAATAAATAACGATAGTTATCTACTTTAAATGAAGCTTCAAAACTGCTGATTATTTGATACGTACTACATAAGATAAGAGTGATTAATTCACTGCTATCAGTAATGACAGCATCTTTGTAAAAAAAACGAGTGGTGATTTTATTACTGTTTCAATAAAATTTACTTTTAACGTACATTATGACACATTCCCTTGGAACTATCGAATGGAATGCAGATTGTGACTTCAAAGTTGATTATGAAATCGACATATCGATGACCTTAAGACAAGTGACTTTCTTCATATTGCTGTGAAATCATAGTCTTGGGTCTCACAGTTTTAAAGACTAGCAATAAATCAGACTCGGAGTTAGACCCTGAGTTTGCCTGTCAGTAACCAAATTCCAAAATTCCAAGCCGAGGAGAGAGTGCAACACACTTTCCCCTAAAGATGCTTTAGCTGACCGAGTTTGATGATCCAATTACAGAGGGTTCGATTCGCTTAATCTGATAGTCAATTCGTCAGAGAATATGTCTAGCCAAACGTTCAAGATATGAGCTTCGGAAATAATTTGTATGTATAAATACAGCTATATATAACATTTCCAGATGCATCAGGTTATGAAGAATATTTTATGGTCAGAGCTAGACTCATATTACTTAAATTATCTTGATATGAGCCAAACAAATAAACCTCACAGACAAACACACAGATATATTTCCAAACATTGGATGTATACATATTTAAAGTATAAAATGATATTTTTGCTGCTGTAAAATAAGAAGACAAATTATCATAATTTGTTCACATGTAATATTCAATATAATGTCTGCTAAACAAACATAACAAATAGTGTTAAAAACAAATAATAATTCAATGACATAATGACCATTTTATATTTTAATCATACATTAAATCATTAAATTAAATTGTCAAATGTATACTATCTTTAGAAACCAATCAAATGCCATATTTTAAACAGCTTCCTGGATGAAAGATTTAAACAAGAATCTCTTGCATCTCTATATAGATGTGATTGAATAACTTCACATTGTTCTATTTCTTGCAATAAAGACAATGGTTCACCTATAAAACAGAACAATGGAATGACCCATACTCTAAAACATAAAGGACACAGACAAAAATCCAAGGCTCGGATGCTATTGAAACTTTAAAATAATAAAACTTTAAACAGCGCTTGAGCATGTGATACTTAAAGGATTAAGATAAGAAATAGTGTAATGTTGCAAGGAACTGTTGACACATGTGTATCATTGTAAAGCGAGATATTCTTGTAAAATAGGACTGGGGAAACTTGGAACTATTTCCCCTCAAAGACTTTCATCGGTGAGTAATACATACTATGCAAACAATCTAATTTCTGTGTCAATATATATACTGTGTGCAGATTACAAACTTGGTTCTTTTGTATTCATTATATTTAAAAGCACTATGATCATCAAAGAATTCAAAAACACCAAGTGACCAAACTATAACTAGCTATAATTATGATTTAAAAAAAGGAAGCGTATTCTTAATTGAAACCATTTTTCTCTTGAGCATTCAGGTTTGGCTTTTATTCTGTACATGATGCAATCACACAACTACCCCCAATTTTTTTTCTTCATTTTTAAAAAAAAGTTTAATGAGACATGTTTACTTGCTTCATAACATTTGTAATACATAGTCATCTACTGGATATGGGGGCATGATATTTTTTGCTGACCTTGATAAAGGCCAATAAATAATGGCAACATTTCTGTTCGAAAGTTAATTAAACTTATTAAATAAAAATGAACATACATATATAGATATGCTTACTTTGTCCGACTCAGACTTTGAAATACTTTTGACTATATAATTTACTATGTATGTTCAGAAGTTGCTTGTTTTTCTTGAATTATTTCAACCATGCATCTTTTGGTTAGATAGACATTTGTAACCCTGATTGTTTATTTATTAATACATGTACTTACAATCAATCTAGATACATGTACTTGTTAAAATCTAATTTATTTTCTCTTCAATGCATACTACCTAAATTCTGCAAAAACAACGTTGTTGATAGCTTTAGACACATTTCTATGGTCCAGACAGATCACAACTTGGCAAATATGTCAATCAAATTTAATGCTACTGTTTTTAGCTTGATTGACAAGCAGAATATTTTAAATTTACAATGGTTAAAAAGGGGGGGGGTGGTTTTAAAATGCGTGGGCAATTTGGTAGTTAAATATCTCAATGTAACTTGACTCTTATGTCTACTTCATCTTTGTTTGATTCTAAATATTTTTACAGCAGGTTTTTGAACAACCACATATTAGCCTGGGTTTAGTCTGATATGATATGACTGTTAATTGGAGGATAAAACCATGAATGACTCCAGAACAGGCAAACGCAAGGTTTTTTCACTTCCTTCTCCAAGAAAAGATGTCAAACTTGGAAAGATACCAGAAAAAGACTCAATAACAAAACTCAAGCAGACAGACAATGCAACTGTGAACATCAGTCGCAATTACACTACATTGTTGGAACAAGTATCAGATCAACCAGTGCCCCAGTTAAGCTTCGTAAGGCAAAGAACAAATGTCAGTAGTCAGAACACCAAACGCAGACCCAATAGAAAGGCAAACCCAGTTCCTCCAAGTCAGATGTTGAACCAATTGTTGATTGGGAAAGAAAACATGACAGGTAATAAAGTGAAAGATGTAGAAAGTTCCTATAAACAGCTTGAAGATTTGTATAATGAAACCATCGAGAAACTGACTTGCCCCGAAAATGAAAATCTCAGCTTTCTTGAACTTTTCAAATTACTAGTAGACCTCTATGATGCATCAAAAAAGGCAAATGATGAACTGTCTAGCAAAAATAAAGATTACAATGAGAAAATTACAGAGCTTGAACAACGGATATCAGAGAATGCAGAATTCTATCAAAAAGAACGTGGGAAGCTTAAAAACCAACTTGATGAAAAAGATGTTGAGATTCAAAGGCTTTGGAGTAAAAATGAGAGGTTGATTACAGAAAAGCAAGAGCAATCAGAGAGATTGAAAAAGCTTGAGAAAGAATTGGACCAAAAAGATACAATGTACAAAGATGTGTGCCCAGAATGTCAGCTGAAGAGCCAGATGAAATCTTGCAGTGAGCTAGATACCACTGACTCCATGGCTATAGCTCTAAACATTATAGAGATAATGAAACAGCCACAAACATCTAACTCTATGAGATCAAATGGCAGTCTTCCTACCAA
The DNA here is from genome assembly GCF_902806645.1 of Magallana gigas. NCBI lineage: Eukaryota > Metazoa > Mollusca > Bivalvia > Ostreida > Ostreidae > Magallana > Magallana gigas. The sequence continues at coordinate 28,158,631 of NC_047559.1, forward strand.
TGAATTCAGAAGTCAACTTGTAAGGAAAGATAGTGAAATATTGGAGAGTATGGAATCCCAAAGACCCCTGTCTTCTAGAGCGAGTATTTTAAGTTCTGAATTGAATGTTTCAAGAAACTCATCTGCCAAAAGCTGTAGGATAAAGTCATCAAAACAGAGCAAAACAAAAACTACTTCCATTAAACATTTGGACCCCTGGATGGCTAATTCTGAAAAACCGGGCTCCTCCATGCCATGGAACTCTCGAAGCAACACAGAGATTTCATTTTGCAGCTCTCATATTAGTTTTGCCAACCAATCAGCAGCCAGTTTAAATGGGCACTGGTCAAGAGAGAGTAGTGATCTATCATTTGCAAACAGTCCTTGCTCTATGTAATAATGTTATTACGTGCTCTATGTAATAATGTTATTACATGTGCAAGTATACATATTTTATTACTTTTTTATGTTTAACTGTGATCTATGTATGAAAATTTCAATGAATAAAATTTTTGTTATTCTGTTTTTAAATACAATAAAATTCTAAGAGTTCTTCTTTTCAAAATAATCTTTTATTCCTGAAGTATTTATTGCCTGCAGAACTTGCATACACATGCATTCATACCGTATATTTTCTTTTAGGGATTGACTTCTACATTCTGTTTTAATACTAGGAAGTCTCAGGATCTTATTAATATTATGTAAACACTGATTATTGAACGCAATATCAATATTATGATCCAAGACATTTAGAAGCACAAGTTTAACTTGCACTTCAGAGTGTGTGTGTGGTAAGGGAACAATAAGCACCAATTATATATACATTATAATAAGTCATCTTTCAGTGTCATGCATTCTTACAATAAAAGTCAATGAATGATTTACTTAAACTTCGATAGATACCTGTGCGGTGTTGGAGCAGACACCTGGATAAAAAAAATTATATGGCCTAGCTTACATGTAATAAATTGCTAAAAGTCAATCTTGTACATTTCATAAATCAAAGTTTTTGTTCATTTATAAATAATATACTTCATTTGCTATAGGTTTATTTCAAGATATTTGATCACTATTGCTCTGATTTGTTACGAACCTTGGGCAGGCATTTCATCTATTACCTTTATGATAATTGGTAATAATTAACAATAGCTAACAGTTCAAATAAACATTGGATACTTGGTAATTATTCTTTTTTACTCATTTTTAAAAGCACCAATTATCCAGTGCTGCATTTTGTGACTGATAATTCATAACGGATATTTAAACATTTACACAAAACAATTTTTCAAGAGGTTCTAAATCTATCTTCCAATGATAGTGCATGCGAATCTTCTCCAGTTTAAAACTGCATTATGCAATCCGTAGCTGTCCATTGCAATTTAAATCTCTCCGATTGAACTACAGAAAAGTTGTATGGAGAATTCTACAAACCTTTCAATTTAAAAAAGTGTGAACAAGTTCTTAAATTCAAATGAATCTATACTGCTAAAAGGACCAGACTTTGGGATTAATACACGTATAACAATTTGGGAATAACAGATCAGAATGCATTTGCCGAAATGAACAAAGCTGAAGTGATTTTGGTGCAAATTCCCATCCACTTTTAAGATTGATTTCCTTGAAAACCCTACATCGAGTCATATCTAGGAAGGAGCTACCTTATATATCTAGGATACAGAATATGTGACAACTGTTTGTCTGCTGGGAGGCCTGCAGAAATTTACACCTGATAAGAATATACTTTACCTTGATCACCAACAAAATTGAATATTGATATTTTTCCCCTGCATTATCATAGAGGTGTGGGAAAACCACAATCTGTGACAGTTTGATTAGAATTTATGTACCATTATTCAATTGTGGAAATGTTTGTGGAATATGAAGTGATTTTGGAAACATGAAATAATCGTCAGTGTAAATTTCTGTAAGGTAAGACTTCTTTTTCAAATTCATGGTGGGGGGGATACAAATTCAACTTGATCGTTTGCCAAAAAAATCAATTTAAATTCAGTGAAAGCTGAATATAAAAAGGATACAGAATTAAAAAAAGCAAAATAGCTGTATATGCATCCATTAACGATGTTTAAATTTTTTTGATAATCTCTCTGATAACAATAAATTTTTAAATATACCAAGTAACAACTACGTTGTAGCAGGTCATTGGTAATGTCAAGTCCAAATACATGTACCTGTATTTATACTAAAATCACTTAAAAAGGGAGTATAACTTGAAGATTTGATATAATTACCACTTAGAATAGGATGAAATTAAGCATAGTATAAAATTAAAACCCTCAGGATGTGCAAAGGTGATCTTTTACTTCAACACTTCATTGACTCAGCTGGTCTATTTTGGTGCAATTTAAAAGAGTTTTCTTGTAACATTTGTTCCAAAAGCAAATTCAATATATTGAATTCACAGAGGCCAGTACATCTAATATATGAATGCCACCTATATGGAACAAATAATATCTTAATGTTTAGCACTAATTTCCTTATTACACACATATGAACTGGTATTAAAAGCTGCAATTTGCAAGAACATTGCTTCATATAAAACTACATAGAGAACATTTTGGAAACAGGTCACCTTTTGGCCCTATCATGTAAATTCTATTACCGATAACCCTTGAATCTTCCATAAACTTGAAGAATAGTTAATCAGCTTAATCAAAGAGAACACTGAGTGATTATTGTATTATTTAAAATTAATCGTTTATTGTGATGGTATGTATATACATTTCATCTAATGGACAATTAATCTGATGCTTTGAAAAAAATTCGGTTATCTTGCATTTTTGTTTTGCTTTATTGACAGACAAACTTAATTTGGGACTTCATTAACTAAATGGCACAAAATCAGACAAAGAAATCAAGATCTTCAAAAACCAATTCCAGTGACAAAGACCTACCAAAGAGAGAGGAAACGATGACCAAGGAAACATCTGAGAAGGGCCAAGCTCCTATGGAATCCTCTCGGAGAATGTCTGGCCAGGCCAAATCCATGCTGGAGTCTCCAAGAAAATCACTCGAACACTCAAACAGACAAGACAGAGGTTCCACTGAGGTAGCAAAAAAACAAACTGACCCAGTGAAAAACCAAGCTGAGCCAGCCAAGGGACAAGGAGCAAAATCAAAAACAAGTCCAACAAAGAAGCTATTAAAGATTGAAAGAAACCAAACTGAGGCTAAGAAGATGCTTTGTCAAATGAACAGCCAGCTGACAGAGCTACTCTTGGGCAGGCCGAATTTAACAGAAAGTCCAACGGACCTTACTAGAAGATCTCTAATAGAAATTCAAAACTTAGGCAAGGACATTATGGCTCTTTTGGGTGGTTTAGGCAAAAAGCCAGGCTGTTTTCTGGAGGAAACAAGACGTCTTCTGGGAGACTTTGAGAAACTTAAACAGAATTACCAAAAAAGTGAATCCAACCTAAAAAGTGAAAAGGACCTAGTGAAGTTCTACACAAGCAAATGTAGAGCATATCAAAATGAATCTGAAAAATTGAAAGTGGAGAAAAAGCAAATTGAGGAAAAAATTAAGGAATGTGAGGATAAAATTATTGAACTTGAAAATACTATTGTTCAGACAAAGCAGAGCCATCACAATGGAATTAGAATACTCACTGACAAACAAGCAGGTCTGCAAGAAAAACTAAACAAATGTGAATCATCTTTAATATCTACAACAGAGAAAAACAAGGAACTACTTGAGGAAAACCAAAGTCTTAAAGACAAAATCCTAGATTTGGAGCAAAAGCACAAATCTCTTGAAAAAAAGTGTGTGAATTATCATAAAGATATCGAAAAAATTACTCACAAAAACAAACTACTGGATAATAGGAACAAAAAGATGCAGTCAGAGATGGATATGATGAATGTCCGAAACATTGAACTCAGGACCAAGAACAAGTCCATCTTGAAAGAATCCAACCATACAGATGAGAGAATTCGTGAACTTGATGAAAAAGTATCGAAACTGTCAACTGAATTAAACACCAGCTACTCAGAAGTTGATCATTTACGAGAGGAGTGTCACGCTCTAAAAGCAAGACTCTCAGACTATGAAAATGAAAATGAGTCGGACTTAATGAAAATTGAGGATTATACAGAAGCATTACATGAACAAGAGGTCAAAATGAATTTCAGGAGGCGAAATAGCGAACACTCTGTGATCAGTTGTGCTAACAGTGGACTCAGCTCGACCCTGGATAGTCAGGGAAGAGCATCTCGACTCACAAGACCTGACACAGGGATTTCAGATGTTAGTTTTGCAAACAGTTCTCACTCAGATGAAGTGCCAAGGTGAAGAAACGGATACTTCTGTGAGCAGCACACAATCTTCAAAAAGAATTTAATCAGGACACTGAATTGTGTAGGTGTTAGAACTGGGGATGACATTCATATTCGATCTAATAATAGTACATTACAAAATTCTGTATCTATTACTAACTTAAATGCTCAAACAAGACTGTACTTTATTAGGCATGAAATTATATTTTCAATGACAAGTATTTACCAATACTTCTAAGAGCCGCAAATCAAATCTTTTTTCAGATAAATAAAGACTGTAAGATAATCGCCTTCCTTAAAGTATTTCCTCGATGACGTCTATTGAAAATTGATATGAAAAGAATCCAATATAATCACTGAATGTCTATCTTGCCAGGGTCAACAGATCAACTAGTGGTGGAAATGAAATATGTTCTCCTGTTATAGCAACCTATTTATGCTGTCTAACTTGAAAATGACACTTTGAAACCCTCTTATCCATTGAGAATATATCATGACATTTGAAAAAATTATCAATATTCATGTGCATTGATATAGTCAAAGCAGATGACAAAAGTCCTTAATATCAAACACTTAATGCTATATAACTTAATCACAATTATATTGTACATGTATTGAGAAATACTGAAAACAGGAAGTCGCCCATTTTCCAATTTTATTAATCGCATCAATCTAAATAGTAAATGAATATATATAAAAAATGAATATATAAATTTTGAAAAATTTGATCTCAAATTGTATCAAAGTCCCTTCACTGACATCTAATTATCAGGACAGCAGTAAATAAATTCACATTACATGTAATTAACCCCCCCCCCCCCCTCCCCCAATAGAACAATGTATAATGTTATGGAAGAATATTAATTGTTAAACTTAGTCAAATTCTTGTTATCACTCCATGACCAGTACTTCAATGTCTCCCGAAGTTGTCACATGTTAGAGCGATACATAAAGTACAGCATCATATTGGTTCAGTTCCCAATAATGTTTGTAAATAAACATTGCATTTTCTTTTTGAAAATCAATTTTGTAATTCATTAATTCATAAATTGTATTAACTTATGTTCTGTTTTTCCATTTTTTTTATTATTATAACAGCAAAAAACCAAACTATTTAATTCTCTTTGAATTCTTTAAGGCTAATAATTTAAATCTTTATGTAATTTGATCATTATCCTATATCATCAGGTTCATTGATGTACACACATTCTTAATCAAATATTGATGTAGCTACTAGAGGTACTTTGAGCAAACTCACAAATGTTAACCCCCCCCCCCCCCCCAAAAAAAAAACACCCAAAAAACCCATTTATATCATAACTCAAGTATTTCACTATTAAAAAGTAAAGGATGTACTTTTTTTTTTATAGTGACCTTGAACTTGCACAATTGACCAAAGCTCAAGGTCAGGACATAATACAAGTCACAATCAATCTTGTGTAAAATTTTAGCCTCTATTAATTTTCTATTACATAAGATGTGGCCTAAACAGGAAATATATTAATTTTTAAAACAATGATCCTGAAGTTGCACAACTGACCCTGGGTCAAGTTCATGACACATCCTAGGGTTCTAATTAATCTTTATATGCAGTAGGAACTTCCAATGTTTCTCAATAAAAAAGGTATAGAGTAGACACAATTATTTTAATTTTCCTTCCAGTGACCTTGAACTTGCCCAAATGACCTTGGGTTAAAATCATGACAGAGTCTCAGGTTATAAGCAATCTTTGTGTGAAAGAGAAGAATTTTCAACATTTCTCCATAAGAAAGATATGGACTAGCTGGACACAAACTTGCACGTTTCCTTCCAACAACCTTGAACTTGCCTAAATGACCTTGGGTCAAAATCATGACACACTCTCAGCTCATAAACAATCTCTAAGTAAGAACTTCCAATGTTTCTCCAAAAAAAAGATATGTAATGGACATGAATTTTGCACTTTTCCATCTAGTGACTTTGAACTTGCCCAAATGATCTTGGGACAAAATCATGACACACCCTTTGGTCAAAAACAAGCTTTGCATGAAGTAACAAATTCCAATGTTCCTCTATAAAAAAGATATGAACCAGATAAAATTGCACAAACAGACGGACAAAGTGATTCACATCGTGATACTCCCTTTCCCCTATATTGTGTTTAGGGGGTATAATTGTCTATTGATTTTCCTGTTAAACCTCTTTGAACATTTGATTTTACAGACATCAAACTTAACTCATTGCCATCAGAATTATCTGCTATCATTTTCATATACAAATGCAAATATTTCATGAAAACTTTATTCAATTAATTTGCATGAGACTTCAATGAAGTCAGCAGCTGTAAATATTTCATAAAAAGTGAAAATCACCATTCCTTCTCCCAAATAAAAGTGTCCTTATATTCAAAGAAACAATAAAAACATTCATTAGAAAATTATCAGCAAATAAATGCATGCAACAAAATACTTTAAATTTAAAAATGTTCAAACAAAACTTCATTTGATATAGCAGTAATTAAAAGAGACTGAAAAGGATCATGGTCAATTTCTACAGTCCATAGATGAGGGTCATGAAGAATAGAAAGGTTTCTTAATTTATGAAAATATGTCCCTACTATTCATGGGCCAGCACATTTAGACATAAATGATATAAAAAATATGTAGTTAAGTCTCACACAGTCTGCAAAATGAGATTTTATCGATTTAAAATGCATTCCATTTAAATACATTTTTTTTTAGTTTTGATAATACAATTGACAGATTAAAGGACGATTTTCATGAAATTGCATTATACCATATTTACATTATCATACAATCATGATAGCTTAAGATTTTATTCTAAAAAGCACAAAATAAAGATCAAAACATTTAAGGTGGATATTTAAATGACAATGTTCTTCATTTGTTTGATAACTGTATCAAATTTCCCCTCTCAAATGTTTGATGCATGTTTTATCATTGATATAATAAATAAATTTTCAATTACCCCTGCCCGTTAATTTTTAGTTTCCTTATATACTTAGAGTATAGAGTTCAACAGTTTATATGGTTTCAATTGAAACTCACCAAAAACATAACACTGACGATATTAAATTAGATATAGATTGTCACGCCAAATGACATATAATATCCTAGAAAATTTTTGGGAAATTTTTGCACACAGCAATCGACTGAAGTGACTCCTTTGTGAAGTGCTTCCTATGAAATGAATTTTGTAGTCCAAAAAAAGATGATAAAGTAGACCCCATGCTAAGAGCAATCGGATAGAGCCTTATAAATGACAAATCAATAAGAAGTACCTGCTTGTCTGCAAATAGTATAAAACAATATTTCTCTCCTAAATCGGCACAATCGTGTTTGCACCCCTTTCAAGTATCTCTGTGAAAGAGATGACCCATCCCTAAACTGATTTTGAAAACTAAGCGATGAGAAAAGTGTCTTGTAAATTACTGTCACAAAAGACGAAGCAATGAAACAAAATTTTCGTATTTATCTAGACGTCGGAACAGAAAATTAATACATTATCTATACCTTGTAAGGATCAATTATGCAAACAAAGTGTCAATCTACCAAGATATTTGGTAAATAGCCCAAAATTCTGGTCGTTTTTCATGCTGCTCTTGCTTAAAACATTGTAACACCCCATCACAAAATGTAACGCAGCACTCAGTTGTACATGTACCAAGCTCCTGAGGATATTGAAACCTTAACAGGTAGCCGCAACCTGAGGACAGCTTATTAGAAACTTTAAGGTATTTCTTTTTCTTTTAAACACTTCAAATGAAATGACAATTGAAGTCAAACGACTAAAATCTTTTATTTGTATGAAATATAAATTTCTATTCTTGCTACATTTTAACTTATTTCAATTCAATACATGAAATAACCAAAACATGCTTATGGAATGCATGCAAATTAAGCAAATAGATATATCTAACTATCTATTTATCATATCTACCATTTGATCTAATTCATTATTGTAGATTCCTTATTTTACGCGCGTACTTAATTCCGCAATTCAACGGTTTTCATTCAAATCTCGAGAACATAAAATTGCAAATGTCGAAATTTTATCATAGTTTCATGTAGTTTACATATGTTTGAAAATTAAAAGCGAGATTTTGAAATTCGCAAGACGGGCTTCTCGCAATTTTACACGAATATTAATTCCTCGCGTTTAATTAGGAATTTACAGTATTTGAATATTTCAAAAATACTCCATTGAAACAAGACCCCTTACCTATCTCAATTAAAGAGCTCATATAAAATAGCAATTTATGATGCTTTAAATTCCATCAATGCTTTATAGGATATGTTACCGTACTGAATACCAGTTAATTATGGTAAACATGCAAGTGATTTATATCTTTTTCATCTTACTTATAAGGAAATGGCTGGACGTACTAGCAGAGATTTTCTGAGGGTTCACAGAATCCCAATGGGACGACAAAGTAAACCATCTCCTAACCCTCCACAAACAACCAAAGGTCAAGCCTCCCCCAGAAAGACAAAGGGGGCAGCAGCACTGAAAACATCAGTCGATTTGCAGAAACAGAAGGTGGAGCAACTCTGTGAATTTCTCCTTGGAAAAGCTTCCATGAGTGACAATGTTTTCTCCAATTGCCAGGATTCTGTGAAAAGACTTGAATTGCTAAGAGCAGAAATACTGAAGGAGGTACCATGGGCGAAGGATTTGATTGAGCAGAACAGTTTCATGGGGATAACCGGACTTCTTTTAAAAGAGTTTCAGAAACAGAAAATTGAAATTAAAAAGCTTCTGGATCATCAGAGTGAACAAGTGAGGTTAATGGAATACAAAGCAAAACAAATTAAGGAGCTGCAAAACAAGCATCAGATTCAGATTGTCGCGAAAGAGGAAGACAATAAATATCTAATTTCTGAGTTAAACAATATAAAACTAGAAAATCAGAAACTTCAAAAGCAATCCAAGGACTATTTAGAATGCATTGAAAATCATAAAAACCAATTAAAAGCCAGTAGAGATAGTGAAAAAAAGTGTCAAGATGAATTAAAACAACTGACATCAGTCATGAGTAGGAAAGCAATGAAGTCTTCTCTTTCATTTTTGTCAAGGGAAGTTAGTGGAAAATCTTTCAAAAGTGATTCAGACACGTGCGATTCTTCAGTGAGTTTCGCAAACAGTGAAACCTCAACAGTATTTAGTGTCTCCTCTGAGAGAGAAACCAGTCAGCTATCAGAATTAAGTTTTGCCAACAGCACTAAATCTGAGACGCAACAGTTCCCTTGTATTCTGTGTTCACAGACATCCCAGACAACCCAAACATTTCTCTGTAAGGAATGTATCGATAAAATAAAATCATCTGAATTGTATTTTTATTGTATTTTCTATATACATGTAATTTCAAAATCTAGATTTTATATCAAATCACTCTACATATTAGATATAGACTAGAGGTACTGTGAGCAAGCTCACAATTGATACCCCCCGCTAAGAAAAAAATCATAACGCGTGTATTTTTGCTATTATAGAAAATATTGGATGAATCTATTTCACTGTCCATTTTCTATAAATAACAACTGCTTTATTTTTGAAAACTGTTAATTTTTAGCTTCTAATATTTCCATTAAAACAAGACATGACACAGACAGAATTTAGCTTTTTTGAAACAATGACCTTGAACTTTCTCAATTGACCTTGGGTCAAGGTCATGACAAACCCTTTAATCATAAGCAATATTGTGTGAAGTAAGAACTTCCAATGTTTCTCCATAAGAAAGATATGGACCGGACACAAATTTTGCACTTTTTCTGCCAGTGACCTTGACCTTGCCCGAATGACCTTGGGTCAAGGTCATGACAAACCCTTTAATCATAAGCAATCTTTGTGTGAAGTAAGTACTTCCAATGTTTCTCCATAAGAAAGATATGGACCGGACACGAATTTTGCACTTTTTCTGCCAGTGACCTTGACCTTGCCCGAATGACCTTGGGTCAAGGTCATGACACACCCTTAGGTCATAAGCAATCTTTGTGTGAAGTAAGAACTTCAAATGTTTCCCCATAAGAAAGATATGGACCGGACACAAATTTTGCACTTTTTCTGCCAGTGACCTTGACCTTGCCCGAATGACCTTGGGTCAAGGTCATGACACACCCTTAGGTCATAAGCAATCTTTGTGTGAAGTAAGAACTTCCAATGTTTCTCCATAAGAAAGATATGGACCGGACACGAATTTTGCAATTTTTCTGCCAGTGACCTTGCCCTTGCCCGAATGACCTTGGGTCAAGGTCATGACACACCCTTAGGTCATAAGCAATCTTTGTGTGAAGTAAGAACTTCCAATGTTTCTCCATAAGAAAGATATGGACTGGACACGATTGCACAGACAGACGCCATAAGAAAGATATGGACTGGACACGATTGCACAGACAGACGGACAGACAGACAGACAGACAGACGGACGGACGGACAAGGTGATTCCTATATACCCCCCCAAACTTTGTTTGCGGGGGGTATAATAAGTAAAGAGTCAACTGTATCAAATCCAAGTTCACACAACATGTAAGCTGTATCAGCCTTGGTTTCCATAAGCCTAAATATTTCCCCTTTTACGGATAGAGTAAAACATTAAGCACCACAGTAAAATTGATCTGTGCATGAGTAAAATATACATCATCAAAATTCAAGATTCAAATTCAGAACTAATACAACAGTATGTTAGGAGGTCAGGGGTTTAAATTCATAGAAAAAGGATTGAATGAAAATTTAAAACTAAGTTTTTTACCAAAGTATTTGGTTAAATGGTCTGATATCATGACATAATCGATTTTCATAAAAGACAAGTTTGCACGCTTTGTACCACAGTGAAAAATTAAATGATCGGAAAAGCCTGTGTGCATGCAAATCCCAACTGAGAGATCAAGAATATCAATTTGTTCTATCAACATTGTGGATAAGTAATGATAGAGTGAATTTTGATGATATCAAAACATCACATTTAAAACCTAATTTAAATGAAAGCTGTACAGTATAATTTTGCTGAATAGATTCATTCACATGGCTGTTTGACAGTTCCCTGTAAACGAAGGCTCTCAGCCTATGCTTAATTTTGATAAGCACATGAGATGCCTGATGTAGTTTTAATTATGTATACGGCATAGAACAAACTTTTAATTACTTTCAGGTAATAGGTATTTTTAAAATTATTTCACAATTCATTCTTTAGTTAGCAGTTATATGTCCACATATGGAGAATTGAAATATGATGCTGGGGAAGGGACCATTATGATTGTGTTTAATGTTTGGTTTTACTGTTGAATGCTGAGGGATCATTGCATGATGCCTGCATGCTGTAACCTGGAAAGTTTTAATGACCCCAAAACACTATGAACTAAACCTATTGTATATCATTTACTGGCAACTTGTCTGTCAACTTGCTGCTAATAGGAACCTGTGAAATCCCCCCCCCCCTTTTTTTTTTGGCTGATGTATGCTTATTTTCTATTGTTACAGCAAAGCAAAAATGTGCACAATACACAATAATTTAGTAATCTTAAAAGACATACATGTTAAGTCCATCCAGTTGACTCAGTAGAGACAAGTGCATGGCTATTCCATTAGCTTAATTACCCGTGGAAGTTCTAGTCTCCCTTCATGTGGTCTTTATGTGATATAAATATTAAATGAAATGAAAAATGCTGCGACATCTATGTACAATGTTTCTGGAACTGTGTGTGGATGAGAGAGAGAGAGAGAGAGAGAGAGAAAGAATTATTCAGTTGCCATTTGGACAAGCACCGACAGTCCTCTTGAGACATACAATAGATCTTGACAGGAAACTCTACAAGTAGTTTGGACTCCATAACATGGAGTCTTGTTAGTTCAAATTGATTGAGTCTAAGATCAAATCTTGACATGATTTAATGCAGGTCCTTTAGAATATTTTCCTTATGCAAATACATGTATAGAGCTATCCCAGGGGATTAAAACCTTCTAAAAACGAGAATTGGTTTAAAAAATGATGCCATGATCATCATACAGAAGACAGGTATAGAAAATCCACATATAGAGCTATTTTGTTTAAACTCTGGCAACATTCATAAAAATTCCTGACATGCAAATTAAGTTTTGATTATCAGTAATCTAACAAATGCTACAAAATACAAATTATCACTTCAACAGGTTGGCACAATAGAGCAAGCCTTTTTAAAATTAGAGAAAAAATCTCTTTCAGTAACATGGTATATCAATTATAGATTTGTTCTTGATTTTCAATAAAAATATGAAACTATTAATCATCTTTTAATTTATAATGGCAACATATATTTTGGTGGGAATTACTCATTCCTTGACCCTTGTAGACAGTTACACAAGATCTTATCTATCATTTTAGAGCCGGGATTGATTGAATTGCTAATTAGATAAATAGACACGATAAGTGGTACAATACATGCAAATTAGATCAATTTTATCCGTGTGAAGATCTGATAAAATCTTGTATAGATGCAGACCTTCTTATCTGAAATGTATGTGGTATTACTTTAACCACTCATTGACAGTTTGGATCTAGAAAAATCAAGTACTGGTCTTTAATTTGATTTATATTGGGAATTCTTTTACATGTACTTTTCACACGAGTGAAGAATAAATCCAGCTACTTTGAGAGAACCTAAATGAGCAAGTATGCCAGACCCGCCAAAGAGATCTAATTCAAAGCTAAATGCTCTGGACAAAAAACGAAATCGACAACCTTCTTTCATGAAAAGCACTTTATCCAAGAAAGGAAAGGAGCAACCTAGCAAACCTAACCTGGACATCATTATACAGCAAATCCATGAACTTGTGCTAAGTCCAAAATCCATTGGCAATGATTCTGTGTCTAATGCTCAAAATACTCTCTGTCAGCTTCAGGCATTCAGAAATGAGACTCAAACACTGCTAGGAATTCCTGAAGGATCCAATGTGACTTGTTTTGGAGATCTGGCAGACCTCATTTTGAAAGAGATAAAAAACCTACGGTCCAATTTGACTGAAAAAGATGCAAACTTTGAACAGCAGAAACAAGTGACTGAATTTTTTCAGCGCAAAAAACAAGAAGCTGATAATAATCTTCAATTGAAAATAATTGAATCTGAGGAACTTACAAAAGAAAAACAAGATTTGGAAAAGAGAAAACAAGATCTGGAAAAGAAACAACAAGATCTGGAAAAGAGACTTGCAACTTTTGAGCTAGAGCTGAAACAGTTAAAAAATTGTTATAATGAAGAGAAAAAAATGTGGGAAAGGAAACATATGACACAGATGAAATGTGAGTGGGTGGAGGAATGGGTCAATACAGAACCAAACGATCCAGGGAAATCTGACCAAACAGACAGTAAAAATCTAGTAAGACCAATGTCAGCCCTTCTTAGAATAAATAGTGCCGTTTCAACCTTAAGTTGTGCCAACAGTGGAAAAACAAATCCTGATTTTTTTCGGAAGGACACTGGACAAACTGATACTGCTTTGGACAAAACCTGGAAAAAAAATTTCCACCTGCGTCGAAAGAACAGTGGACAAACTGACATCAGTTTTGCAAATAGCAGTGAATTTTTAAGTATTGTGCAAAATGAGATCTGAAAAGATAGTGGTGTAAAATTCAATCTAAAAACTAATTTCTTGAATTTCTAATAATTTAATTCTGGTTGTAACACGCTTCCTGATTGGCTAAAAAATTATTTTATATCGTATACAGAATTTTGCCTACGTCATAGTAAGACTAACATCAAACCGTATAAATACGCCTAACGTTACGTTTGAATTTTGTACAATTTTAAGTCATTTTAAAGGTCAAATCACCTTTTTTATCTAAAATGAAGCATGAAAAAATTAAATTATAAGCAATGAATTCAATATTTATTAGTTTTATAAGATATAAAATGGTTTGAAACAGTTTATATGCTTTTTTTATGAAATGCCTCGCGGTTTATAAAGCGTAAACTGCCTCAAACCATTTTATATCGTATAAAACAAATAGATATTGAATTCATTCCTTAAATATTTAAATATTGTATCATGTTTTATTGTTTAATGTTCCAATGACACTGTTAACATGGCTGCAGTGGATGAAAAAATACAGAACATTGTTTGATTAAAAATCTAAAGTATTCACTAATTACGGTATTAAAAAATGTTTGCTTTTTAATTGATTTTGTGATATATTAATTATTGCAAAATTAAGAAACATTTTATGGAGAACAATAGCACAGGTTTCTGATCATGTTTGATCTATAAGTATTCAGTTTCAACTGTTATTCCCCCATACCCAAAAAGGCACTATATAATGTTATATGCAAATGAAGATCAGATGGTGCAGTCCAATTATTCTATTCAAACCATAACATGCATGAAAATACCTCTTAGTCAGTTTAGAGACTTCATCAATTAAAGAAATAACAAGAGATGTTTGTAAAACACTTATGCCCCCTCCCTTGGAAACATCTGAGAAGAAAACGAACGGAAACTACAAATAATTGAAATTTTTTAAGTCCGAGGCACATAACTCTGTCAAAAAATGCTTGATCGTACCCAAAGTTACACTTGACCTAGATATTATTATGATAAGCCTGTATACCAAATTTCATTTCAATATGTGCATCCTATGCGAAGAAAATAAACAGAAACTGCAAATAATTGAAATTTTTCTAAGTCAAAGGGGCATAACTCTGTCGAAAATTGCTCGATCGTACCTAAAATCGAACTTAATCTAGATATTATTATAATAAACATGTATATTATTTTCGTTTCAATATGTGCATCCTTTGCGAAGAAAATGAACAAACTGCAAATAATTGGAATTTTTCTATGTCCAAGGGGCACAACTCTGTCGAAAATTGCTCAATCGTACCCAAAATCGAACTTCACCTAGACATTATTATGATAGTATATCATATATACCAGTATATCAAATTTTATTTCAATATGTGCACCCTTTGCAAAGAAAATGAATGGAAACAGTTGGTGGACCGACCAATAGACCCACTGACAGACCAACCGACCGACAGACAGCAGCAAAGCAATATGCCCTCTGTTCTTCAAAGGGGGCATAAAAATAAACAACATGCTGAATTTTTTGTGGTATGTAAAATTGATCATTGACCTTGAAATTTCTGTCATGTTGCTTGAACATTGAACTAATTATACCTATACATTTTAGGTAATATATATATATATATATATATATCATAAATAGATTACAAGTTAATTAGCAGAAACATATAGGTAACTTAATGTATCAAAAACAGAATTGGGAGAAACATTTTACATATATAATTAAGTTGCCTAAAGAACAGACAACATAAAACCGCATTTCTTTGAAATATAAAAATGTATTGGATCCCCTGATGTTTGTTCTGTACTTTCAGATAATATCAATAACACAGCTAGAGTTTGAGGTCAAAAAGCTTGAATATTATTGTTTAAATTCCAAGAAGTCTTAATGATACAGATGTTTAAACTCTCCAGGATCTATTAACAGCTGTCAAAATTCTGTAAAAATTAATCAGCTGTAATCTTGTCTGATACCTTAGCTTTATGATTATATAATACGCAGTTAAATAAAAACAGCCCCGATTGGTTACATTAGGTAAATGTAACACCCTAATCCTTTTGTATAGAAGTGATCACATGACATGGTGCTTCTGCACTGAATTCAGACATGACTGGTCCCATTATTATTTAATCTGGCAGATATAATCAAATGATTTAGTGACTTTGTAACCTGGTAGATATAATCAAAAGATAACTTAGTTCCTTTTCTTAATGAGGACATATTTCGGTTTTAAAAAAACCCCCAATAAATGTCGGATCATTTAATACTATTCACCCCTGATGATAAATCAATGTAAAATGAATGGGTCTCAACACAATCAATACCCGGAATTCCTCATTAATTACTAAAAACAATTAATATCTTACCATAAAATATTAGTCTTGACATAATTTAGCATTGCACACAGTCTTCATTAAATTAAGCAAAATACTAAATTTTATTTAATTTAGAAGTAAAATATTTGTCATGAAGTCAAGGTCAACTTCTAGGAATAACCATCCCATAAAAAAAGTTTTAACAATGCATGTCCTTATTTGTTTGTTGCTCAATGGATTTACATAAATATATAAGAATGGTAGATCAGGGACACAATTTTTTTTTTTTAAGTCATTGAAAAATCATTTTGTAAGAAAAAAAAAACAATTAAACATCAGGAAACTGTCAATTAGGTGCAATAATGATACCATCTGTGATGGGAAACACCCTATCTTAACCAAAATCCACTCTATCGCAGAGCATTACAAAGCTGTTTTTGAATGTCCTTCAAAGAGCATGTCTCTCGAACAAGCTATCTGACTGGGTATAGTCTATAGATCATTGATGGAACTCAATCAGAACATCTTATGTGTTGGCCATTGTTTTAGCTCTATAGGCACGACGCCACAAGTCATTCAAGACACAGCTGATTGACCACATCCAGAGGTGTACTATCAGATCCAAAGTTGTGGTTGTCTCAGATGGTAAGTAATTGCTTATTTTGAAAAATACTCATAAGATTTCTCCTCCTTAATTACTGCAAAATAAAGTTTTCTTGCAAATGTCTGTTTTATCTTAGCTAGGTCTTGAAATGAAATTTTTTTGTGTATGGAATATTTCTTAATTATTTAAAAGCATCATGTAAATCAATCTGGTATTCAATATCGACTGTGTCTTTTTTTTTCTCAAGAAGATTTCATACTAAAAGTGATGAGTAAACCAGTTGCTAAAGATAGCCCTTCTGTGAACATCAACTACAAGTCATTGGGATCGAGTGGTAGGGAGACCGCGAGACGGGTCATCCCAAAACAAAAGGGTCGATATAAACCAAACAAAACTCTAATAATTGTGCCTAAAAAACAGTTCAATGAAACCTTCACACAAACTGAGGAGGACTGCGTTACTGATGTTAACCAGTTAACAAAAGCTGCCCAGGTCATTTACTCTTTCTGTCATTCAAATGGAGGGGAAATCTTGCACACTGAAAAAGTTCTTGAAGAGTCAACAAAGATCCTACAAGCCCTCTCTCTTCTGAACAAGTCTTTTGACTTTTCTGATATTCCTGAATCTATACCATTTACCAGAAAGTTGAAAGAGGAAGTCAAAAGCATAGAAAAGTGTCAAAAACGCTGCAGAGAACTTATATCTTCTGAAGAACTTAGAACCTTCTTACCAAAATCTAAACTGACAAGTGGAAACCTTTTGGTTCACTGCAGATATTTATTGGAGGAATTCAGCCACAGAGAAAGGAAGTTCAGACAAGCAGTTCTTTCCATAGTTGAATCAGAAAACCTAGGTAAGACCAAAGCTGAAGCTATTTTATCACAGACTGACCACAAAGAGCAAATTCACAATCTTGTAGAAAGTGTTGTCGATAAACAAAGGGATTCCACTGATAAAGATAAAAGTGAACTTCACGAACAATACAAAGACATCAGCATCAAACAAAAAAATGAAATTCAAAAACTAAAAATGAGGGTAGAAAAATTTGAAGAAGAAAAGGAAAAAATAAATGAGGAATGCCGAGAAAAAGTGATTGAAATTCAGCAAGATGTCATAAAGTGCAACGAGTTTTGGGAGAAGCAGCAGCAAGATCTTCTGGAAAAACAGAAGATCTTGGAATCAGAAAAAATGAAAATGGCAAAACTGATTGAAGATGAAAAGCATAGAGTCACTCAAAAAGAAAACGAAAACAAGAAACTCCAAAAACTTTACCATGATATGAAAGAAAAACTAAAAGAAATGGAAAAACTGAATTATAACATGTCTAAGGCTAGGAGGAAATCACAGAAGAAAACAGAAGATAAGGGATGCCATGCAAATCTGCGACCTGAAAGTGAAAATGTTTCCTGCCAAACTGACAGTGCTCCAACCACCATGCAAGAAACTGTCAAAACTGTCTCCAAAGCAATTACCACATCCACTCCCCTACCAGCTAGCATTCAAGAGAACCTGGAGCCTAGATATCAAAACCACTTTCATGGTTCAGTCAATAACATCAACCTCTATCAAATCTTCAATGACCGGGTGTCAACTTCTAATGCACACCACAGAGACTCTGCAAACACTGGACGCAGCAGCAGATCCCATCTCCATGTTTCGTCCAGTTCTTCTACAAGACACCACAGAACCGCTCAGCACGGACACAATATGACCATGGACCGCTATGAAGCAAGTGAAATAGCCATGCGATGCGAATCCAACATTTCGTTTGCCAATCCCGAGTCTCTACATGGTGATGACTTTATTCAGGAATAATTTGAACACCAAATGACTTCCAGTGCATTTGTATCAATATCCTATGTAAGAGTTACACCCCTTTGTTCTTCTTGGAGTTCCAATGTTCATTCAAGTTTGGCAGCATTGACACCCCATTTTAAAAAAAAAGTTTTTAAAATAACCATGCTTGGAAACATTTTCATCAATTTTTTACACATACATGCACATCATGGTTACATAGAGTAATAGTCTCCAATGAATAATGTAACCTATAATTGTTTCCATTTCATTTGTTCAAAAACCTTCATTATTTTAATACATATAATTATATTCATATGTTTGGGGTTTCTTTGGTAATTAACTGTCATTGAGTTATATTTTTTCAATTTACTGTGGAAATTATGTGAATTTAACTCAGTAAATGGAGTATGTATGGGCAATAAAATATGCAAAGAATGTAACTTAAGTTGGCTTTTAATATAAAACTAATTTGCAGTCAAAGAACAATTAGCATTTTTGTAACTGTATCAATCTATATAAGACAAGTAATATCTTTGAATTTGCAAACAGACAATCATATATTACATATACTAAATTTTCAATGAATTCATGGATTAAACTAAAGAGGTATAGCACCGTTTCCCATTATTTCGTCTACACCTGTGTTTGGATGGAAAGAACCTTTTACTAAAAATAGCTTCAGGTACCTAGCTGTCGCAGTATGATTTTCGAAACCCAGATACTGATTTTATAATGGTGTCCGTAACAACTGATCAATTTTGTCAAAAATTTGGGAAAATCTGTGTAAAATGTTAGCTGATATTCGGAACCAAGATAAGTTCAAGCAAAATGCAATGGGTGTAAGTGTAAATAGAGTACATGTATAGTGTAAATGAAGAGATCTATATATATTGGGTGTGCTCATACTCGACTGAATTAAACAAGATAATTTTAAAAAAAACCCAAAAACCCAGAAGATTACATACATGTAACTTCATCTCTCTATTCTTTTTATGCTTCAATTAAGTGAAAAAAAATATTTCCTACTTGGTGGATTCGATCCAGCGACCACAATATCTAAAAGACCTCCTAGTTACCACTAGGCCATGCATATAACACTTTCGGTAGATTGATTTTAAATACATATAGCTATATACAGGATATACTAGAAAATACACTAATTGAAATATTTGTCTAATTTTCAGTACAAAGACCACATTAAACCAAAACTAATTCAATATAAACATATACTATAATACCTGTAGAACATAGTTTTAATCATATTTTTTTGGTTTAGAGTGGTTCAAATAGTCAAATTTCCATTTGTTTTATCATATACAAACTATTTTCCTATATATCCCTAACAAAATATATTTATGATGTTGTGTAAGATAATTAATTAAGACTCTTTCAAAATGGTAATTGTGTTATTTTAATTTCTTTGAATATATTTAAATTAAATATTGTATAATATTAAAAATGTCTGATGTTTGCCAAAGTGCTATATTTTCGACGAAATCGTATATTAAGTGTGCTTTGGGTTTAAAAAAATAAACGGCTACCTTTTTGTTAAATAATTGTATACACAATTCTCTTTTATTACAGAGTTTACAAAACCAAATCATTAAATAGCATTACATATCACATTGAACAAGGTTGATCAAACATAATGTCTAAAATGTTGAAACTCTTCACAGTACTAGACCACTTTAAATTTATCTTTAGTAACACAGGTAAATTCTAATCTGTTGAAACGCTGTCCCTCATATACAGAATGTGGGGGGGACAAGACAATTGAAAGAAAGCTTTCTGTCAATAATGGAAATCGCTGTTTATGTATTTAACCCCAGCCATATATTCCTCATGGCCAAGAGTTTATTGATAGATACTCCAGATACGGGAGTTAAACAGCGTCCAATTGCCATAATACAGGCCAATACACAGTGTGGATTTAAATACTTTCGCACTCGAACTCCCGGGATAAAACTTTTTCGAACTGCCAGGTCATTTGAATCCAATAGATCCAGTGACGTCAAAGAATAAATGAACGACTGAAATATTTGACACAGTTCCAATTCAAGCGAGCATTGCAAATGTACCTGAAAGGTTGGGATTTTCCACTCTAGACAACGGTTGACAACTGAATGGTTCACTAGCAGCTGACTGTAAAGGGTTCAGTAATTATAACAGTAAGTATCATTTATTATGATAAATTGACATACAGTTAAGACAGCTTCCTTTTAATGAATAACAAGTGACACCACCTTCAAAAACATAATTAACTAAATAGGAAAATGTTTTTTAGAAGTTTTTTAATATTTTTCCAGAAGAGAAAAAAAGAATTAAATAGCTTATAATGCATATTAAATTATCTTGTCAAATCACATGGTGCCACAAAATCTATCATTATGCTTGAATAATTGTTGCGCACCCTATCTTTCTAAGCAAAGACTGTACTTAACAATGCCAAGATTTCTGTTTGAGCAACGATAAGCATGTTCCCAAAATAAAGATTTCCATATGTCACCTTTGACCCGATTTACGTCATTTAACACTTAAACCAAAACCAATGCACCTCTCTTTGAACTAGATCATTTAAATGTCTTGGCATTCTTTAAAAGCTTTGTGTCAATTTTTAGAAATTTAACGATAACCAATGCTCATTTTTGACCAGGATCTTGAGTAAGGAGCACTGAAAGTAAAATGGAGCCCGCTGAAAGACAAGCTTTACACTTTGTAAAGGAGGAATTACAGAACTGTGCAGTGGTCAGTGACAGAATGCTCAGCTATCTCCTACAGAACCAGAAAATCACAAAGGCTGAAAAATACGAACTATCGGTACGTGTCATTCAGTCAAGCACTTTTTTAGTTCCTGATCAATGGTTTGATTGTAAAATTCTTTTGTTGCCATGGTTCAAAGTTGATTTTAATCAACCTTACATCTGCATCTATTTTCTTAATTTTTTTATAGAGACAAGGAGCCAACTGCCAAAGAGTGAAAAGAATATTACAGATCATGAAAAATCGTAGAGAACCCTTAAAAACACTCACGGAAGCTTTACTCCTGGATGTGAAAAATGACTACATTGTTCAGAAACTTAAGAAAAAGGTTCGATTTTGCCGCAAGCGTCTTCAAGCACAAGAAAACCAGACTTCCTCTTACTTCGGTCAGCTAGATGATGTGGCCGATGTTCTGTACACGCGTGGATATCTGACAATTTATGGTCAATCTAGAAAAGTCAGTGCAGGAACCAGCCACCAGGCTCTTGTTGACGACCTGAACAAGTTCGTTGAGGATGTGACCAAGTGTCGCGAGAGCTTGGAGCCATCCAGCGAGAGACAGAGTTTTCAAGAAATCATCGCTGAGTACAAAGAAAAGAAACAACAGGAAATCGAAAATGCAAAACTTGTGTGTAGCAAACTCGTGAAAAGCAAAAACAGTGACCTGGAGGACAAAAAGAAGCACATTGCCGATTTACAAGAAGAACTAACAAAATTGAAAGTGGAAAACGAGTCTATGCGCAAGAAAATGGGAATGGAAATCAAAAACAAGGTGCAGGAGAATGTGGATCGTCTTCTGATGCTTCCCCGCCTGTCTCCCGCTGATCCCTACAGGGAGACGGAGGCGGACAAGCTGGACAAGAAATTACGTCAGCGATCCCTGGAGAGAAACCCAGAGCCAGTAGAACACTCTGACTCTGGAAGTGAATATGACTCTGACTGTGAACACGACAGCGAAATTCCTGGTCCGAGGCAAAGCACGACAACGATTCAGAAAGGATCCAAGATAGTCCACAACTATAACATCTACAACAATCACATGTACAGCAGTGCCAAAGTGTTTCAAAATTAGTGTCTTATCTAAGACTTTTTAACAGAGTAGCTTTAAAGTTGTTACATTGTTATATCTTTTCTATTGTACAAAGACTTGTTATTTATTTTGTTATATGATTAAAGTTGTTGAAAATAAATTCTCTTTTCATTCTTTTTTTCTTTTCTGACGGAATTCCTATTTCTTGAGAACTAAGAGAAGGTTTAAGATTCCCTGCCAAAAATTCTGACCAAGAACTTGGTTTCTAGCCAATGTCAATACTGACCATGGACAACCAATAGTTCAGTGAATATCAGAGGATAAAGAGACCACCCTGCTATTAGAATGCCTCTGTAGATTAACAGGATTCTAACCTGGTAAGGAGCTATTGGAATTGGAAGTCCAGTCTAGTGTATGTTAAATATCCTAGGTACATAGGAAAGTTCACTTCTTTGGATGAATGCCAATAGTAAGACTAACATTTGCAAACACCATATTTTGTTGATGTCCAGCTCTAAATTGAGGACAAATCATTTTAATGAAACTAACACATGCACATTAAGGTACAAAATCTACATTTTCATTATATATATCAGTAAGATTTCTTTGACATCTACATCTGACCTCTTAACCATTTTTTTTCTTTTGAAACTATTTTGCAATGATGTTAAGTCTGACAATTAATTCAAGAAAGAACACAGATCTAATTTTTGAGAAATCAAAGTTTTATTAAATAGTTTTAAATATCATGTAAGTTTACAAATTATGATCATGCTGAATACTACGGTAAGTTACCATACTCTCTGAAATTTGTCCCTGTATACCATTAACTATTCTGCTGTGTGATTTCTAAATTTTGAAACCTATATTTATTCCTCCAGTATCACTGATGGCTGGAAATAAAATTAGAGCCAATGCATCCATCTTTAAAATGACAGTTTAAGAGAAAAATTGAAGAAATCTCATTTTCTACAGGTAAAAAAAAAAAAATGCAATGAGTCATTAGATTTAGTTTTTGCATATCTGATACCAATTGAGTTTAATATCTCTCACAACAATGGACATTTGAACTCATAAAAGAACACAAGTGAAGGAATTGCATCAGATTTATAACCACTTCTCAAATAATAAAGCTTTGAACTTAAGGATTGGTACCCAACTTAATTTCAATAGGAGAAACTGTATCATGCTCAGTTTTTAAGATTATTACATGACCAAATCTGACAATATGCAATCTATTGAATAAAATCAGTTGAGACACAGGGTTCCTGCTTGTAATATTGCACATGCAAAGGAATTAGTCTTGGTAACCATCATAAATGTAAGCCATTTAGTGATTTTAAATCTCCATATGGAGATGACTCATCTATGGGTATTAGGTGTACTTAAATAGTGTTTGAATAAGAATAAAGCATATTGATCTCTTTCATTTTCTGCTACACTAGGCATGTTAAAGTTAAAACCATGGTCAATGAGTATCGCTATTATTCTTGTTAATTAATGATTTTCTATAGTTTATGCTCAGAGTCTTTTGATTGGCTGATTAGTCCCCTTTACAAGACCATGTCGAATATTGTTAAGTTTTACAGAAGTGCGCATGCAATAACAACCCAATATTGGTCAGACAAAACAACGCAATTAATTAGTTACTCAAAGAATACTATCTGGCCCCTGAAAGACAATATCATAGTCTGATAAGCATCCAATTATGCCTTCCTATAAAATTGGAACCCACAAAACTTGAATACCTTGCACCTGTTCTTTAGAGTTAACCTTGCTGTGGTGGATGCCTTCAACATTATATGTACTTTAACCATGCATTTCCTAACTATAAGCAAAAAACATGTCAGAGAGTGCAGTAGATCTAGTTTGACACATTGTAAACAGGCATGCAGTGCTGAATGCTGCTTTGCCCATTATTATTGCAGATTGATTATATTTCATTGTGTATTCATTTAAGATTTTTGGTGGAAAGCATGTATATGTACCCAGCTCTGCTAAATCAAGTACATCACTTAATGTCATGCATATATGTATGTAAATAGATACATTCAGAAATGCTCCTAATCAAATGTATACTAAAATGTCGAAAAGTTAATTTCTGCAAAATATTGTAGGCATGTAAATGCTAATAAAAAATGTCTTATGCAGCAATGTATGAAATTTAATTAATCAATATTCGAGCCTGGATGTACTTACTTTATCATTTTATGACCATGCAACTTTCAGACTTCTCATAACAAATTAACATCAAATAATCTTAAATCTACCAAATCTTGTCTCCTTATATTTTTTTTATTTATAATTTCAGCTATATATATAGTTAAGCTGACAAATGTGCATGAATACTAGACATTTGTACTTTGCAGTGCTCATATATCAAAACATTTCAAGTCATTATTGTTCAGTGTCCATAATTACCGGTAAGTCATTTTGTTCAGTGCCCAAATGGAAAACTTATTTTAACATCTGATCAAAGCTCAAAGGAAAATTATAAAGAACTCAAGCCTCAAGTTAAGCACCAGAGTTTATGAAATACTAAGAGGAACTAAGAGCATGCCCACCCACTTTAGATGCTTTTTTAAAGAAATGGAGCAAAATACTGCATTTTTAGACTTTCATTTGGCCCCCCCCCCCATTTTTAGGTAATCTTAGTGAAGTAGCTTATTGAATATGCTTTTTTTTTTTTTTTTTTTTTTTTTAAATTTCCACAAAAGTCATTATAACTACTGATATAAATATTTGTTCACATATTCTGGAAAAAATGTGTGGATCTAAAATATAACTTGTCTCAACTTCTTTCATAATCAAGATGTCAGTTAAGGTGACAATGCTGTTCAAATTAAGACACGTGATCATTGCATGTGCCCACATAATTAAGGAACTACAGATACTTAAAATTGACACCCTTCTATTTTTTTTAAAGACAATCTAACAAATAGATGAAAATTATTGCACAGGAATGACTTAAATTTTACCATATTAGGTAAATTATATATGAATGTGTATTTGTAAACTCGAGAACAGTGGCAAATTACAATACAAATATCAGACAAATTTAATTATAACCATATTTGAACCCCACCATCCCCCCCCCCCCACCCCCCTAATTCTGAAAAACCAGTGCCAGAGAACTTTAACTTACATATCTCAACTCAGAGGAGGTTCAAAATTGGGCCCCCCTGGGGAATGAACATAGATATAAGGTCTATTAAGACCTCAGTAAATACTACATGTACAAAGTTCCAAATCAAATATCCTGTTCAAATCAGCCCATTGAATACTACAAGTATTATGAGCAGCCCTTAAAGTTTTACTCTAATCTTTCATTTTTATTTTATGGTTATCCAGGGAAATTCTTGAACTGATAAGATCGCCTGAATTGAGCTATTCAAGAAATTTGTCAAACACTTAAAAATGTTTTTAATATACCACAAAGAGAGCTGATATATCTAAAATGAAGAAATAAAAATTGTTCATGAATTGATGCTTCATTATTTGACAATTTAATTGGACAGTAACAAAATGAGGGAAAAAAAAAGGTTTAAAGGGTTAAACAATTTGACTACAGTGTGTATCTGCATGCAAATGATCAATCGATAACTTGTTAAAGGCAAGAAGCCCTTTAAAAATTGCATGTCTAAAGATAAGTCTGATATTATGGAGCTTTTTATTAGTTTGACAATGAATTCCGATTCACTTTTCTAAATTTGATATCTCTTTCTTCTGAAGTCAAATTCCACAATCTCGGAGCTAATTTAATGAAGAAAAAAAAAAGGTATATATTTAAGCATTGAATCATTATTTTTTGAAAGATGTGGTCTCATAACTGCAAGGTGTGTGCATACAAAATGAATAACGCACGCTACCGCGTTATGAAAATTTGTTTCCACACCCCGTTGCAGTAATGATACCACATCTTTAAAAAAATAATGATTCAATGCTTATATTTACGTTTTTTAACATTTATTCTCTTTCTAAAAACATGATTTATTTTTAAAAATCTCTTCCTTATTCAACGAGCAATGTGCAATTAACAGAAAAGCCATTGGAACAGCTGAATCATGCTACCGCGTTATGAAAATTTGTTTCCACACCCCGTTGCAGTAATGATACCACATCTTTAAAAAAATAATGATTCAATGCTTATATTTACGTTTTTTAACATTTATTCTCTTTCTAAAAACATGATTTATTTTTAAAAATCTCTTCCTTATTCAACGAGCAATGTGCAATTAACGGAAAAGCCATTGGAACAGCTGAATCATGCTGACAAAAATAGTGAACAGAGATTTGATAACTTATAAGAGAATTTTATTTTTCATTTTGTAATTTGATAAATTTACTTTTGGTTTACTAAGAAATTAATCAATTGAATTCATTTTACTAATAAAATGTGTTTACATAAATGAAATATTAATCAGCGTAAGTATAGTATCAGGTCGTGATCTGGCTTTATGAAGTCGCGAGCAGAGTCAGTCATGTTCTTCGAGAAATACTAAAGGAAGACTGTATCCATATGCACCAGAACTGGTGATTGGGTCTTCTGTGTTATGCGTAAATATCACTCAATTAAATCAATGCAATTTGATAGGGGGAAAGAAAGTAAATGTAAATATTAATTGGTAAACAGTAAAACTGAACAACATGTGAATCTGAAATTTACGCAGAGTCATAACAATATCACAGATGAAACAATTAAAGGAATCAAGAAGAATATCCCAGCTATACAGCAATAATAAATTATGCACGATTTTATTTTTGTCTGGGTCACAATTTGAATGCAGATATAACATACCTCTTTTTTTTTTAAAACATTACTTTAATAAAGAAAACATTTTGTAATAATTTCACTTTAATAAAGAAAACATTTTGTAATAATTTATGTACTTGTTATACATTATTCAAAAAAAAAAAATTGAATCATAGGAAATAAGCTGCATTGGTACCAAATTGACAATTAGCAGTACATAAACTGGCCTGGAACAGTTTGTGTTCTAGCAGCTACTTTATGAAAAGTTTGTGAGTATAAATTCAGTTATCTGATTAAATCAGTTATATTAAAAAAAAAAAAACCCCAAAACACCAAACATTTCAATTTTAGCAGTGTTTACCATGCAGAACTGACCATTGGAGTAACATTCTCAGTGGATGGTTTTTTTTTCTCTTTTATGCTTGCCATGTTCATAATGATGTGACCTTGACCATCAATTATTGACCCCAGGACAGGGTCATTAAATACCTGAGGTCAGGAGCAACTTGTGCCAAACCTGAAAACATCAGGCTCCAGGATCATTAAGCAATTTTAGACTTAAGTCAAAATTTGTACACTGTCTTATTGTCTTTGATTGAAAACATAACTGGATGGGGCACTTGCCCATAATCTTAATAGCTATGGGCAAGTTTGTGGCATTTTTTACACACAAATAGCCCCATCTTTCTTGCCATTTCTAGTCAATTATATGTTGTATATGCTTTCATATCCATTATTTTGTGATATATGCCAAAGAAGACAAGGGTGATTTGTTATTTTTTTATTGGTAGCAAATGCTGTTTAATTTTCATCTAGCAAGTGTGACCATTGTATAATAATATTTTTCAATACTTTTGGCATTTTTTAATAAATGCTTTTTTTTCAACACAATCTGTTTTAAGTTTCATATTTGCAAAAAACATAGCAGAGTAGACTCATGGAGGATTTGTGAAATGAAATATAAAGAGGATGGTATAAAGAGCAAGAATGTTGGATGTACAGACATGCAATCAAATGGATTCCAATGTAAACAAATACGATCTTAATGCATGGCATGGTCCTAAAAATTAGACTATGATGTAAACGTTCTTTATAGATACATTTTTTCCATGAGATAAAATTACACTTCCAAGAAACATTTATTTTCTTCCTCCTTCAGAGTGTACTTACATATGTTCTGACCAATGAAATTTCACTAATTAAAAATAATACAAACTAAATTCTGCATACCAATGTCAAATCATACTAAAATGGAGGATTTCCAAATAATACCTATAATTTATACAAAAACAGATTCAGTTTAGGCCCCATGCATAGCGAAGCATGTGGTGAAATATACATAAGTTGGTCTAGATAGTTGCATTGAATACATTAATGGATATCAATTGAACAAATAAGAAAACCAAAGATGCAGTTAATTTAATGTACTGTATCAAGTTTTATGGATCAAATATGGTTTAGATCATGATCATACATGAGACACTTAAAATTACTATCAGACTCTGTTTAAATTTCTTCACATTAAAATACAAATTGTTAAATTATTACAAAGTGGGATTTTGTTATGCAGGTCCTGTACAATATGATTTTTAGCTGCAATGATGTAGCTCTCTCCAATTTTTTGTATCTGATGTTTACCCCCCCCCCCCCCCCCCCCAAAAAAAAAAAATCGGGAGAGTACTACATTATTGCAGATATGATTTTGACTGAATGATTGAAACACTCTTTTTTATTTAATAATTAATCAGATGGTTTTCACTAAACTATAAATTAAGTTTTATTTTCCTTTTTACCTCTTTCACTTTTATTTGTTGTTTGGTTGATTTAGGAGGAGGGGGTGTGAAGGATATTACACAATATATCACATTATAATGTATTTAATAAAAAATGTCTGAACATATGAAATGAAAGTGCTAATGATATACAATTAGTGTTGCTTTTTTTCTTTTTTTCATAATCAATAATATAAACTTTAAAAAATTGATTAAATGCATTCAACTATTTCAGGTATTCTTATTGTTATTACCCTCTATTATAATATTCCTGCATTATTATTTAAATATATAAAGAAGTCATGAACAAATTTCAGAAAAACTTCAATAAATGAATAGAAAAATCCCCCAAATTTAACAATTCAACACCATAAAAAAGATCTTAGATCAGGGACAGTTTCGATATCAATAAAACATCAGCGTCGCTTAATTTAAATCGTCAGATTTTTAAAATGCCATGTTCAAATAATATACCAACGTTGAATACATCTATTACTCTATCACAAGGTCTTGTGACGTCAATGAGATTAATTTACAGGTGTTTTGCAAGTGGGAACTAGCATTTCTAAAGCAGGGGGCTTATAACACTTTAATCCAAGCCTCTTAGTAGGAAAACTTAAAATATATCATACAGTACGTAGCAAAACCAAATATCAAAGGCAGCTATTTTGATACATCATTCTTCCCAACTCCATGGTAAGTCAATCTTAGACTAGTTTATACTATGTTCTTGATCAATAAATTTTTACAGGAGAAAATTTCTTTTCTACACATTTTAAATAATTTTTTCCTTGAACCGACTGTTTAAAAAATATTTACTAATATAAATATTGCTAATTAATTACAATATGAAACATTGAATACAATTAACTCACTCATCTTCTCTAACATTGGTTAAAAATATTTGCCAAAATAAATTTAACCCATTGATATTATAATCATGTCTATTAATCGGCACACTTTACTCAAATCAATTTTAAAATTAATCTGAAAATTATATCTGTTCTCCAAGATCTGTATAATTCTGTGAAGTGTGTATTTTATATTCAGTTAAGTTTATGCTAAAAGCTTCCAGAAAGATAGTAATTTAACTTGATAGTAAACAGGTTTCATATACTCATGCAGGCCTAAATGTATAATTTGAAGTGATAAAATTCCTTCCGGGTGGGGAGAACTGGGCCCAGCTTATACATGTATCAGAACAAATGGCATATTTATGACTGCATGAATTAAGCTTATGGAGTTCTACATTTTCTCTGAAAATTCTGGACCTATATACCATATTTTCAACTTCCCATGTGATAATCTGCCATTTATACAAACAAACATCCTTTTTCATTGTGGACCAAGATCAAGAGGCATCTTGTTGGGCTTTCAAATTTCAAACCATATTGCATGGTCAAACTTTAGGTAATGGGGAAAATCAAATAAAAATGTGAGTTATGTAATAAACATGTAATTGTATACATGTATCTGATGTTCTTAATTTCTTTCAGTTTTTTAAATAAATCGATTATGTGCGGTATAAAATAATATAATGCAATTAATAAAACATGGATAAAGACAATTAAAAATTAGGAAAATTATTCATAAATCTTTTGAATTCATCATGTAAATTTTGAGATGGATGTAAATTATACAAATTTACTTTCTAAAAAAAATATCAGATCAAGCTGTAAAATAACCAACAGTGAATGATTTTCTTCAAACCCCAAGATTTCCATTCTACATGGAAAATCTGTCAAAATCAAAGACTCGGGTGTAATGTTTACACTGTTACAAAACACACGTACCCTTTTAAAATAGAAAAAAAAATGAGGAAAGCTTTAACACCACAAAAATAAAATGGGCCCGGTGGTTTTAAATGAATTTATAAGCTTTCTAGAGATACGATATCTCAAACCTTCAGATCAATAGAAGTCTTGAAGACATATTGATTAGAATATAAGTAGACCCACACAGTTCTGGTGGTGGACAACTGTCTCTTTAAATTCAAAGACCTAAATGAATCATTTCTTGGCAGTGGGTTATCGTCTCTTTCTTTGTTTCAAGGTTAATTCCCAAACTGTTACAGTTTGTTTTACTGGAACATGAGCTTTAGAATGATCAGTTTGTCTTTGAGTATGTCTGTGACAGGAATTCTATGACAGTCACTGCATGTATGAACAGTAATTATTTTGTTTCTGTACGACAGAAGCAGTGTGTTGAGGAAGATGGATTCCCCAGAGAAACAGGCGTTACATAATCTGCGACAGGACCTGCAAAGTCACATGGTCATCACCGATCGGATTTTGCGACATCTTCTGCAGCAAAATAAAATCAACAAATCTGAAAAACATGATCTCTCTGTAAGTATAATGTTGGGTTTTAGTTCATTATTTGTGAAGGCTGTGGGTTTATAATTTTATAATTACATTTTTTTTACGAAGCTTAAATTTGCAAATGTGATAAACTATTAGGTTACTAATTTGCAATAATAATGTAAGAAAAATATGTATTATTTTACATACCAACAGAACTGAATATAATGTTATCTACTGGTATATGAATCCAATTACCAGTATGTTATATCATTTTTAATAAATAATCTTCCTACATTTTATCTAAGATTCATGGAGCAAGCTCACAAAAGATCAAAAAGCTGATACAGATTCTACAAAACAAAGGACAACCACTGCAAGTGTTGACAGAAGCCCTCTTATTAGAAAACAGAAACAACTTCATTGTGAAAAAACTCAGCAAAAAAGTGCGTTTCTACCGTTCCAGGGAAGAACAGAGTGAGCGCAATTCCAAAACTCATACAAGCAACCAACTTGACCCTCTTGGTGAAATCTTATTCAAGAGGGGTTACCCTGTGCTCTATGGTTCATGTCACAAACAGGCATATCCAAAGGGGCATCAAAAACTAATGGAAGGTATGAACGGATTCATGGTAACTCTTGAAGATTGTCGTGATTTTTTCAATGGCTGTGAGACCCGACATTTCAAAGACATTCTGAAAGACTTTTGTGACAAGAAAGAGAAGGAAATCAAGGACGCCAAAGTTCTCTGTGCTCGGTTGGTGAAGTCCAAAAACTGTGAGCTGGATCAGGGATCCCTAGAAGTGAATCGCCTTCAGCAAGAAGTGGATAAACTAAAAACAGAAAACGAAAATATACGCAGAAACTGGGAACGTGACATTCGTCAGAAAGTCACGGAAGGAGTTCGTCAGCGATTATTATCAATGCCTATGTTAAGTTCCTGTTTGGGGATGCCACCATCGGCTAGGGCCAGAGAGCATTCCGAGTCTACAGACTTTTCAGAGAACAGTGACCAGGGGTCTTTCAGTAATGGTAGCTATCACTCTGACCACCAGGTGGAAGAGAGCGAGGGGGAGAGAGAGGAAGAGGAAGGGTTTGTTACTGAGACAACTGATACTGAAAGTGAGGCTGAATATCCTAACAATAGGGTTCCCCATGTTACATACAATATATATACTAATCATATATATAGCACAGCAAGGCTTTATCAGAGCTGATGCTATCAAATATTATCATGTAATTCATGTATATGGATACTTAAAGCATAGTTTTTTTGTACAGAGCAAAGTTTATTTCATTTAATTACATGCCATATAACTTAACTAATAGTTAATTTTAATCTAATTGTTGTACATTAAATATCTACCTGGTATATACATGTATACAAAATATATATGCAGCCAAATCAAAACTTTTACATATGTTTATAGATTTATATATATAGATATATATTTACAAATTGTGCCAAATTTAATACATGACATTTTCCCCAAAATCAAAGAAATAATCTATAGGTTTGTTACATTTAGTCAAAAAAGAAGTAGATAAGTGAGACTTAATTAGAATACAGGTGGGCTCTGATTAATTTAAAATTGCATGCTGATTGTAAGATATATGTGGTCACATAAAATTTTTGTAGTGATCCAAATTTTGAAGATCTAGCTCTCACAGCAATTAAATCACAAGCAAGAAACTTGAAAGAAGAAAAAGCACACTAGCTTGTAATATTTCATTAAGTTATTCAGCCAAAGGAAACCCTTTTGTTCATTAGATCTGTTTCATGTTAGTAGTTGTTAGTCTTCCAAAAGAATATAATGCTAGTGTTATCACTGCCCCCAAAAATGTTTGATCTTTTGCCAACTATTATTATTCCCCAATGAGTATTTGAACATTGAACACTACAAAACCCATACACCATTTCTATGTGGCTTTACCAGTCCTATTGTGAAATCATATTAGTTACTGCAAAAATATTTAACGTTAAACTTTAAGATAGGCAGGTCCTACTGCAGTGTATTTCACAAAAGCATTGTCTACTATCCATTTATATATCAAAACCATTGAGATAAAAACCAAAAGTTTAAGTTTACAAGATAAACATTTAATGAATTCTTTGTCTGGAACTCATGTGTAAAGATTTTAAGCAATTTAATCACTGGTAATAGAATTACCTTTGCACAAGGATCTGCATTTCCCATTTGATCAAATGAATGCATTAATTTAATTCACCTGATTTTCACACCCTCCCACCCCCCAAAATACAAAACAAAAAACCAACAATTTAGTGTTACATGCATGCATCTGTTGTTAAGTTTGTAAGAGTTTACTTTTGTTATATATGTTACAATACTATTTGTAATGTATATGTACTTGTATCTTATTTGTATGCCAACATTTTTTTAATGAAACTAGATGATCTGTGTATCATTCTATTCATTGATCCTTAATTTGGCACAGTTGTTAATAAATATTTTTTATATAGATGATTGCATTGTTAAAGTAAAATCCTTTATATTTTATTGTTGATAATGATGGGTATGTTACAAATATACCCTTTGTTTTGTTGATTCCTGAAATAAAATTTGTTTTTGATAGAAATAAAGCCTCTGTTTTTATTTCATATTGTATTGATGTGCAGGATGAAAGAAGATAACATACAGTAAATGGTGGCACAGCATCATGCCCATAACAACTCAAATTGAAGACATCTGAACTAATAATAGATTTTGACTTAATATCTCACATTCAATTTTAAACAGCATAAGGTCTGTGCTTTGTATATAAGGTCAAGGTCAACTAAATTGGTTCAAATGCATATCCATATGTAGGTTCTTCATATTTGCCAAGTCCAGTTAAAACTTTAGTATCTGAAAACAAATTTCAATGCAACCCTCCTGTACATTACCTTTAATATTCCCATTCCCACATGTTAAAGTACAGTTATGTCCCTTATACATCCATCTTCCACCAATAAATAAAGAGCATGCTTCCCACTCTTTTCTATAAGAGTACATGCATGAATTCAATACAGCCATCTTCCATCTAAAGAAATCCAACTTACCACTGTCTTCCAGTTGAGCCTGTGCCTCACTGAGCTGCTTACACTGGAGCTGGAGGGCCTTGAACCTTTGTTCCGTCTCTGTGAGCTGGTTAAGGTGCTGCTCCGAGGACTGTACATGAAGCTGTAGCTTCCTCTCCTGCTCTTTCAGGTCTTTTTCCAGTGTGTATTTGACCACCTTTTATAAATATTCACAAACAGATATGTTTCTGTCTATTACCTAACAGAACCCTTTTTTTGTACTGATGAAACCATTTTTTATCTTTTTTTTTTCAATTAGACTAATTTCTTCTTTAAATTAAATAGATAAGAGAAAAACTTTTAACAAAACAAAGAATAATTCAACACCCTAAAAACTGTTCATTGTATAAAAAAATACTTGAATGGCAAACATACACAGTGAATCTTACCTATATATAGAGAACATATAACCAAACCCCCACATACCTCTAAGTTCCTTATTTCGTCTTTAAGTCCATTTATTTCTTTCTCAGTACAGTCTTTGAAGACCTTTTGTTGCTTCTGTCAGAACACATATAAAGGCATTCAGAAAATAAATAAAAATGAATTCTACATATCTGCTGCATATTTCTATACATTTCAGGATTTAGTTTGAGAGGAGGAGCTTAAAATGTTTGTAAAAATAAAAATTCCCTACAAAGTCAGTGCATTTGAAATGAACATTAATTTTTCAAATTTTGACCTATTGAATTGAAAATAACATGTAAAAGAGTTAGTCAGTTTCCATTTGTATGAAATTTGAAGAGACAAGCAAATGATTATTCTGCAGACATTAACTGGGCAACCAATTCAACACACAAGACATCTTTCTTGGTGAAATGTGGGAGGCTAGAAGAAGTTATCAAAAATTAACTGATAAATTTCATAATAAATTTTTGTATCAAACCAATTGCTCCTCTGTCTGTGACAACCTCTCAGTGTACTTCCTTTCTGCATCTTGTATCTGCTTTTGGAATTGCTCTTTTGCTTCATTTAATTTCTGTGTCTCTGCCTCCTGTAAAAGTTGGCATTGTGTTAAAAGGGGAATAACTCTTCTTCAATCTTTTTTTTAATTTCAAGTTTTGATCAATTTGATAATGAATGAATAAATAAACTAAATATGCCTAGAATATAATTGTAATTCATTTATTAATAAATCATACAAAAAGGATTCAAAGCTGATGAGGTACAATTTCCTGTACATTACTTACACATTTTCTACTTAAATCATACTTTTCTTGGTCCGCCTTCTTGATTCTCTCCTCATTTTCTTTATCATTTATCTGTACAAAAAATATACATTTTTATCTCACCACTCTTCAAACGTAAATCATTATGCAATTGAAATTAGATTTCACTTTCCAGGATGTAAAAGTCACCCATATCTCCCTTTTTAAAATGTCAAAAACACAAATTATAGTTCTCAAAGAAATATTTTCCATGATCTATATACCTGGTAGGTGCAAAAATTGATACATGCATGCACAGATATGTGCGGATCTAGACGAATCGAAGTCTGGACCCTCTCTGGAAAATTTACATTCTTAAAGCTGCACTGTCTGATTTTTTTGCTTATAGAATACAAATAATTTTCCATACAAACCAATTATCTTAAGAGCGTTATAGACTTTTGCCTATTTACACTAGCAGCATCGGTCTCCTTTCAAAGTTAGTAATATTGAAAGTATATATCAAAAAATAATTTCTTTATGGGAACACGCGTTCTTAAAAAACATACCAAATACATCATGGGCATATTTAGAAAAAAGGAACCGTTTGGTTTTGTCTCTCAAATAATTGAGTTTATTCAACCTCCATATATAATATGCATTAATTGGTTCGAAACAAATTGAACCTCAGCAAGATTAGTGATAAAATGTACACATGTTTAATTTTCATTTGCCAAAACATTATGACCTTTATTCATACATATAGCAATGTCAAAGTTGTAATACAATCATACCCCTCTAAAAGTGGGGAGAGAATTTTAAAATAGGGCAAATTATTTGGTACTCATTTATGTTAGGTTTGTTTTGTAAACAAATTTTGTACATCTCTGATTCCTCATTAAAATATGGCTTAACTGACCAGGAAAACTACCGCAATGTCCATTAAATTACTATACACATACTCAGCATAACCATCATTTTTCTGGATCCACAAACGACAATTCAAGTTCTTCATTTGGTATTATGCATTTTGCAAATATCAAGCACTTACTCTTCGCATCTTAAGTTCTTCCAAGATTTCCATAAGGTTGTTCTTTAATCTGAGACATTCTACTGCACTCGGATGATTTCCATCACTTCCATTATTATAAGTTAATGAAATTTTCTGCTTGTCTGAAAAAAGTTATTCACAAGCCGTTCACAGTTCATTTTTTGACAAGGAAATATGTTTGCTAGATTTTGACTTGTTTCACGAAAAAAACAAATAAAGGCTATGGTTCGATAAAACAATTTTTGTACATATATTGACAATGTCAATTCAACAAACTTAAACTATATACCTTCTTGTTGTTGGCTATCCCCATCACATGTGACCGTCCTTTCCTCCATTTTCTGATCGACTTCTCATTTAAAATTGAAGAAACATTGAAATATTCAAACCCGCATTTCTGATTTTGAATGCAAATTGTAAAATTAAATACACCTATTTAATCATTTTCAACTTCTTTTGTCATCGTAGCTAAAGATTTGACATTTCCCGCGTGACACTCTTTTGCTGAGAGGGTCGTACATCAAACTATTCGACATAAAAATATATTTGAAATATTAATTTTTTTTTACCAAATTAAGATTAATAATCTAATCAACAAATGTCACTATTGATACTACATACAAATTATAAACGACAAAAGTAAACATTTTCGTGTACAATTTAACAAACGTTGAAGTGTTTCCGGTTGATACTTTGCCAGCTGAAATATTGCACAACAAGAAGGTAATAATCTTTTTCAGTCAGTGACGTTTTAATCTATTTTTGTATTTCAAAGCTTATATAAATACTATAATATGAACTACCACGTTGTTTTTAAATATCTTACAACATTGAACAGAAAATACGTTTGTCTAAACGACTAAAGTCACTTTGCCAATATTGAGAACAAATTATCTAAACCGACAAAAGATAACAGATTGAATATACTAATGGAAGGTTGTGAATTTGATTGCACATTTAGTAATCGTTTATTTTCAAGTTGCAATTCCTCAAGAAATATGTCAACCCCCTGGGGGAAAACTCAGGCAGCACCTGTGATGCCATGTTCACTACAAGATGTGATGAGTGAACAGCTTGCAACTGAATTACAACACCAAGAAGAAAAAGAAAGGTAGGCAGTGCATGGTGAAGAGTTTTGCTGCATTCATCAATATTCATTTTGTATAAAGTGATGTAAGAACTAATGTAATTTGAAAAATTATCTTCTGTTATAAATTTTGGTGTTTTTTTCTCAAAATCCTAAAATGGGCCAAAATGATTCAAATATAGGTGTCGATCCTCATGATTTCTGATCAGGTCCCAAACTCTTAACAGCAAAATTTCCTATCATTATGTATCATAGATTAATTTTGTGTCATTCAGTTTAAATGCGGGGGAAACAAGAACTTTTCAAGAAATCTTGGCCGCAGCTTCAGAAAATTCTGCAGAGACCACAGATGACTGGCTCCTGGCTCAGATGTTACAACAGGAGTTTGACCGGGAACATGACCAGGCACTAAAGATTGAGGAAAAGAAATTCAATGGAAACAATAAAGGTTCCATTTATAACCTATATAGCTTTAATTAATAATTTCCAAGCCAGTGTACATTAACATTCTATTCCTCATTATTATTATCCATTAATCAGTAATACAAGTTCTACATTACTAGTAACGTTATTCCAATGAGGAAAAGAAGATTTGATTGGAAATTCACATAGATGTACTTATAATGACAAGAAAATGAACTATTCCAAAATGTAAAATTATGATGTTAATTAATCTGATAATGTTTTGATATTTTCCAATTCATATACATTTGTATAATTATTCTGAAAATCCAATGTCCAGGCATCATTATGTGCAAATTAACAGTCCAGCATTATTAGTGGGAGTTCTTTTCTGAACAATTCAAATTTTTTAGGCAAAAATTACCTCCTTTGAAATCTGTTTAAGCATGAAATTCATGAAATGCTTTTTTCATTTACTCCTTGCAGTGTCAATTTCATTTGAAAACTACAGAGCTGTTCATCCAGCATACAGAGACGATGAGGAGGAGGACGAGGAAGTAGACCAAGATGAAATGGAGAATAGGAAGAGCGCATGGGGTACTTCAGTCTTCATCCTCATTTTGTCCTCTTATCAAAGCATACTGCATATAATTTTCCTTCTTTTTTTGGTCTTAATTACTTCCCTTATTTTATCAGTTGATCATATGATGGGGAAACTATTTTTTTTTAATTTGATAGTTTGGACTTTTCTTTTTTGATAACAGAAATAATTTGATTTGATTTGTGCAAATATACATTTACATAAATGGATTAAGCAGCAGGCAATGCCTATGTAAGCCTTCTCCATGAAACAGAAATACCGGTAATTAGTTACTATTACGTTACTAGTATGTTAGATGTAACTCATCATCTCTCAAGATTACAAAAAAAATATAAAATTTCAGGTTGGTTAAGAGCCCTATATGACTCACTTAAGCAGTCATTTAATATGGTTAAGTGACATATATGCAGTCAATTAGTTTATCAAGTTTGAGACACAATTTAAATTGAAATGTCAAATACATGTATCATGCCCTGTACAAGTTGGATGTACATGAGGATAAAACTATATTGATGTATTTTGATTAATTACAGACAGCCCTAGTCCAAAGTTCAACAAAAGTGGAGTGTCGGGGAAAGGGAAAAATATCACCACTAAACATGACGCCGTGATATGTGGCAGGAGAAATGCTTCCAAAATAATGGATGTATGTACACAAATGCTGCAAGCAT
This sequence comes from Magallana gigas, assembly GCF_902806645.1. Classification (NCBI taxonomy): domain Eukaryota; kingdom Metazoa; phylum Mollusca; class Bivalvia; order Ostreida; family Ostreidae; genus Magallana; species Magallana gigas. Next base: position 28,197,826 of record NC_047559.1, read on the forward strand.
ATATATATTTATGAAAATATCTGTCTTGATAAACTTGCCATCAGAATTCAATTACCTTTAGTCAAACTTGACCATGCCCAAATGATCAATGATAAAATTCTTACTCTCTTGTACAGTTCGGTCCAGAATTTCATTCTGGTGATGGTGAGGGCATCGACATGAAGCTGTCAAATAAAGTCTACAACAGACTGAAGATGCACTCCCTTTCAGAGACAAAGAGAAGCCAAAGATTACACGAAAAGAAGGAGTTTTCAACCAGTGTAAGTTTTCATACATCTTGAACGATAATTGAATCCCCGGATCTTTGGTACACAAGCTGCAGTATCTGTGTGCAAATTGTTGACAAAGAAAATACATGTTAATAAAGTCTATATATGGTTGTGTTTCCTTTGCTGTTTTCTTTGAAATTAAAACAGTAGTATTAAGAATCTATTTCTTGAATTTTATCTCAATTATTTTCAGAAGCAACCAAGAAAAAATAAACCTGACATAATCAAAAACAGAATCATTACAAAAATTATTTGTCAAATGTATTTAAAAAAAAACAAATCCAAAACTTTAGAGTTTTAAAGAGCTAATGATTTTTCTTATTACAGGAACATGTACTAGACCCTCGCACCAAACTGCTGCTGTATAAGATGGTAAATAATGAGACACTGGAGTCAGTGGGGGGAAGCATCAGTTCCGGAAAGGAGTCTGTCATCTACCATGCATATGGAGGAAGGTTTGTCTATGCCCATTAGTATACTCTCTTTTTGATGATGTAGTATTGCAAAGTGATTTTTAAATGGTTAATGGATAAAAAACCACTGAACAGGAATTTAAGCTTAATGGTTATCGTCCAATTCATATGAATGTTTGATGTTACCTAAAAATAAAAAAAAAGTGAAGAGTAATGGAAATGTAGATTTTTCATCTTTAAAGTTAGTGTAGATATGATTTTTTTTATAAACAAGATAAAAAAGATTGCCTGCCATTTTCAATGGATAAAGCTTAAAAAATTCAAATTTGTTTTATGTACAAGGATTTGATACTGGAGGAATTTTGATATCTTAAATATTTTCATTACAGCAAAGAAGGGGTGCTCCTGTCTCATGAATGTGCAATAAAGATCTACAAGACCACGCTGAACGAGTTCAAGAACCGGGGGGCCTACGTGGACGGCGATCACAGGTTCTCCAGGGACGAGTTCAAGAAGAACAACCCCAGGAAGGTGATCCGCATCTGGGGAGAGAAGGAGACAGCCAACCTCAACAGGTCAGCTGGATTTTTTTTATCATAAATACAACGATTTAGAGAAAAAATACATTGAATTGTAATATTCAAGCATTGAACTCTCTTTCATGAGCTTGTTTTTGCAAAGAAGATATTTTAACCCAATTTCATTAGAAAAAGAAAATGTAGGAAACTTTTAAAAAAAGGGGGGGGAAGGGTAATGTAAACTCCTTATTTTACGTGAGTACTTAATTCTGTGATCTCGCCGTTTGGTATCAAATTGCTAGAATATAAAATCATGTATGCAGACCATTTCTCGTTTTTTCTTATAGTTCTCAACTCTCAGAAAATAATAGCTAGGTTTTAAAATCCACAAAGGGTGCTTCTTGCGATTTTATGCAGATATTAATTCCTAATGTTTAATTAGGAATCAACAGTAGTTTCCTTTTTCCCTCATTGCATGTCAAAAAACTCACATACCTAAGTTCATGTAGAAAGTTAATGATTTAGATTGTTTTGTGTGTGAATAAATAATGTTTGGTGCCAACTTATTGTCTGAGTACAGTTATTTTCAATTTCGACATTAAAAAGGTAGTTATAACATTATGATTATCTTTTGATATTAAAATAGGATGAAGAAGTTTGGGATCCCTTGTCCTGCAGTACAGGTCCTCAACAAACATGTGCTAGTGATGAGTTTCATTGGTAAAGATCAGATCCCAGCTCCTAAACTAAAGAATGCCCATCTGTCTGTGGAAGATCTAGAAGATGCATATGAACAGGTTGTCAAGGTGAGACTGCATTTTGAGGTCATAAAATATGCTTGAATTTCTTTTTCTTGTGTACTTAGTAGCATCTTGTCAAATTATTTGGAATGTAAGGCATTCTATTCAATATCAGAGGTCACCAGTTTAGTTGTCAATGTTTAACAACTTAAGGAGAACACTATGTTGTCTTATTTTAAAGTATATAAATGAAAATATTTTTTTTACTTGATGGAGGTCTATCTGCAATACCTGTCTTCTCAAATAGGGGTGATTGCCTAATTGAAATATCATAACAGATACCCGCAGTATAATATTTTGGCCAATGATTCATATTCTAAAAACTTTTAGATACAACCTTTTTGTGACCAATATTTTTACATTATTTATAATTACCAAAACTGAAAAAAGAGAAAAGGAAGAAAAATCTACTTCATCTTCTGATTCAATTTGCAGATAATGGATACCATGCAGAATAAGTGTGCCCTGGTCCATGGCGACCTGAGCGAGTACAACTTGCTTTGGTTCGAGGATAAAGTGTGGGTCATCGACGTCAGCCAATCAGTGGAGCTCACACATCCCAAGGCAATGGAGTTCTTGTTCAGAGACTGCTACAATGTGTGCAAGGTACATTTTACTGACTACTTAGTGAAAACATTAGAACATAGTGTACATATAGTGACCTTATCTACCAAAACCCTCTTCATAGATTTTTTACATGCATAAAAAGCACATCTGTTCTGTAAATCTTTGTAACAAAAAAACTATGGACTTTCCAAAGAATAAAGCTAGAGTGTTGTGTTTAAATAGTTTTTTTTTCCTTTCATTGCAGTTCTTCAAGAAGGCAGGAGTACACAATGTCAAAGAACCAGAGCAACTGTTCAACCAAATCACTGGACTCAACATCAAGGGAAAAGGTGCAGAATTTGCTGCCCAGGTGCAGAGGTATGACAAGGAAAGGAGTGCCGAATTACTGGCCCACCAAATCACCATGAAGGAATACGCCTTTGATTACTACTTCGAGAAGTCCCAGCAAGATCGACTGCTGGAAGAGCAAGAAGAAGAAGGGGAGGATCTAGGAGAGGTGTTGGAGGAACGAAACGACCCGTTTGAATATTTCTACGAGAAGTCATTACAGGATAAGGCTGACAGAGGAGAGGAGGCGGAAAATTCCTCAGAGAATGAGGAGGATGATGATGATGAGGTTATTGAGGAGGAGCTGAAGAACGCAGATGAGAGAACAATGGACAGAATAAAATTGGGATAGTAAATGGTACAGGGAAAGGGGGTGGGGTTGTTTTGTTTGTTGTCCTTATTGAAACTGCCAAATTTCAGTATCAGTTGATTTATACTAATATTCTGGGTAGGAACCCACAGGATTATTGCTCTAAAGAGAAATCCTGTGGGTTCCAGTGGTGACATTACATGATGATGATGTATCAGTGTACTGATAATTTTTTTTGGTGAAGTCTGACTATAAAGCAGGCTTTTTATTTATTCCAATTAATAGAACTGATGTGATCAGCATAATGAATTCAAAGTAGAATAGTTTTTATAAATCTAAGAGATGAAATTGAACTGTTAATTTTTGTTTATTTCGATATTGTCATTTTATTTTATTAAAAGATCAATTAACCAAAGTAAGTTTCCATTTATTTATTATTTTGTATGAAATAGCATTGTTACTTATAAATCTCAATATTTTCACTCGTTTATGACCTGATGGCACGGTGTTTAAATATGGAACTTCTTTCACTATAAAACAGATGATCAATATTTTTATTGCTGGTACAAATCTCTATAATGTAGAGTTGAGGCTCTGAAGACATAAAATAACACAGTAGATTCCTTATTTTATTTAAAACCTTTGATATCTAGAGTTATCACAATTTTTTGCAAGTATTAATTCCCTTGATTAAGAATATACTATAGTATTTAATGTTGGTTAATAAACAAGTATCGGACTTTGGTATGATGAATGAAAAAAAAATCCTTGCGTGGCAGAGGTCAATCTTCTAGAATTCATAAAACAAATGTGGTCACAATCCAGGACTCATTTTATGGGTCCTCCATACCTTTATGAAAAGTTTTCTCAAATTAACACAGACTAGTATTTTCGAAAAAAATATAATATTCTGGTGTGTGCGTATTTTGAAAAAGAAAGGATAGTAATTAATTGAGAAAATTAATAAGATATATATTTTCCTAACTGTTTTACACATCCTGTCAGCAAAGGTACTTGCTGGGATCAAGGCTCAGTACTTAGTCTAGTAGTCCAAGCTTTATACACTGATTTCCAAAGTTTGATCAATCTATTTAATATCTATATAAATAATTTTACAAGACTAAATAAATCCACATATGTGACAAACAGTTATAAAAAGTGAAAGTCATGAGTGTTTATGTACTTAATACTGTGAATGGATTATATTTGGTTGTGTATTTTATTTGGCGTTTTTGGCGGAGAGGAGCTTCCGATGTCTTTCAATGAAGCAAGTGCAACACTAATGCCTCTCATATACTGTATGTGAAAAAACAGGTACATTCAGAAATGCACTTACTGGTATTTAAATCCATGCAAACTTGTTAAAAAAATCTGATTTGCCAGATATCATACACACTACCGTAAACCTATTATATTTGGCGTGTACGATATTTAGCGGAAATCAGTTTTTGAACAAGTTGGCGTAGATTTGAATTACCGGTAGCATATTCCTGAATGTGACTACTCTTATACATATATGCATGGCATTTGGCAATGTACTTAATTTAGCGGAAGCTGCATTCCGCCAAAAGTGCTAAAAAGAATACACAGCCAAATGTAGTACGTTTACAGTATATATAGTTACTACATTTACAGTACATAATATGTAGTGTAAATGTATTATATACTATTTTACTGGACTGGTGTTCAGTAACAGCCAATTACAAGGTTATAATGTGATTAAAAATTATGCAAGAACATGGATAGCACAATTATTTTTACAAAATTTATTAAATACCCAGATCTGTTTCCTTGCTAAACATTAATGATATATTCTATCAGCTATTCTGTTAGATTCCTTCTACAGCTATTACTTTAATCTGGAAACAGGAAGGAATGTTCGAGAAGAGTCAGAATGGATTGTTAACCTTTTGTGTTTAATATTGACAAACAAAATATCGTTAAAGTAGGGAAATCATTGAGTCTGTTTTTATTTTAATCTTTAAGTTGTGTAAAATAAGGGGTCTAGGTTGACATATATCCTCAGACCTCTCAAATAAAATATAAGACAAACAATGAAATTAAGTTGTAAAGTACTAGCTTGAGCCAGGTAGATTTTGCATTTTATTGCTTTTTAAATCACACCATTTATTTGTCCCCACTGTTGTACCAGGCAGCTGAGTCTTACAATCAGTTTGCTGACACATGCTTAGGAATAAATCTGGTATGATCACTTTGTAGCTACATGTAGGTCCAATTATCATAAAAAATGATCTTAAATATAACGTGTGAAGTTTGGGGATTTACACATCAAAATTGAATTTTGCAATCACTAAATATTTTTTGAATAACAATAATTTATGAATTTTTGTATTATAATCACCATGTGTCTATTATTCTTCAAAATATTTAAAACAAAATTCCCATAAATTTTTTAATTACTGACTTAGGCATTATAATGATATAAATGTACATTGTAATTTCTGAAAAAACATAAAGGTATTGTTGATTAGAAAATTATGTAGCAGGTATTAACTTCAAAGCAAGGCTTTAATAAAATGCAGTACCAGTAATTTGATTGGGAGTGATATATTCTGACTCTCAGATTTTGCAACACATGACATTTAATTTTGATTTCACATTTCAGACCTAATCAAAATATTATTACAACCTTGACAATAAATGGGTTATCAAAGATGTCCCATGACACGATAAACTATGTGACCTGGACATAAATTTGTCTGCACACATGACCATTTTATCAGTGCATGTATCTCAATGCAGACTGATATATTTGATGTAACAATGCAAGGACCTTGAGATAAAATTCAACCTTTGTAGCATACTGGTTAAAGATACAGCCCTTTATATGTTGCACTAAGACTTCTATGTCATAGGACCATCCATCAGATGATCATATAAATAAGTCCCATCAAAGTTCATTCATATGAAATAACGGGAAAATTCTAGAGTGTCAAACAAAAGGTATAGAGAAAATTTTTGTTTGCGATCGAATTTCTACAAAAGCATACATGAACATTGAACTGCTAAAACTTGCATTAATTATCAATAAGCAATTTTACTAACATTCATGTTTATAGATTGGTTAAAAAGGCAAGACAATATACTGCTACTAAACCAGTCCTTTTAGCTTTTTCATTTATGGAAGCTAGAGGATCATTTTCCCCATTTTATAGTGCTCTCAAATTGATTTTTCCAAAACTGTTGCCATGAAAAGACTATTTCTATTCATATTATCATAAATTATTAAACATGCGTAAACTCTTAATTTTATTTAATATTTCAAATACAAATTGTATCAAAGTATCAAATATCACACTTGGAAAATAGACATTACATATATGTAATATCATAAATCTAACAGTCTGTGAAAAAAAAACAACTTTTGGAAAGCAAAATACGTCTGAAATTTCATTTCAATAAATCTCATGGTAATGTTAGGTTGAGCACTTTAGTGGGTTTTCTTAGTCAGTGTTTTTTTATATTTTTAACTGAGTTTGGGCTCTCCAGCACTGATCTGGGACTCGATTCCACATTCATCTTGTCCTCTTAAGATCTTGAAGAAACCTGCAAAAGCAAAAAAAAAATAATTATAAATTTTCCAATGTTTGATCATTCCACAATATTACCAAATACATCCGTTACTACCCTAAAAATGTAATATGTTCTTCATACATTATATATAGGTTCAAATTTCTAAGTTTCAACATCAAAGGACATATACATTGTATTTGACCAGATATATATTAAAAAGTATCAAACATTGCAGAGGATTGAACATCGACATTCCAATTCACAGAAATCGGAGATTCAATCTCTCTGCATATTTAAGACTGACTTCAGTTTGGAAAAAACTTCTTACACCTTTTTTCAATTTATAGGTGATTCCCGGTAAAATTGTGTTCTGTCTGAACCCGGCTTTGAATGAAGTGGGACTTACCTTGATCTCCCCAGTCGGGGTTCCAGGAGTTGGCCACCAGCCAGTAATCATCTCCGTTCTCAGTTCCCCACCCGAGGATCTTGATAGCATGACCTCCTAAGGGCTGTCCAGTAGTATGCTTGTATACACCTAAACAAAATTAAAAAACTAATATTTACTATGTTTTAATTACATGTATCTTCATTTTTATTGATCTTACTAGATACATGTTTAGAAAAACACAACAACCTACAGAGAAAAAAATCAGCTTTTTAAAAATTCATATTTAGTACAGTACAGTAAAACACGCTTTTAACGAAGTCCCAGGGACGGCCAATTTAACTTCGTTATAAGCGTAATTCGTTATATCCGTCAAGTTTACAACATGACTTGGGGAATGAAATTCACTTCGCTGTAAGCGTCAATTCATTATAAGCGTGTTCGCTATAACTGTGTTTTACTGTAATATGGTTAAGGTACATACATGTATATACTCTTTTAAAGAATTTTTAAGTTAGAAGAGTACTTTGGGCATTAATGGAAATTGTACAAGAATTTCTCACCAGATTTGTATTGTGGGAAGTCAGCGTAGACTGTGAAAGCACCTTCCACTGGGCCATTGGTCATGATCTCTGTCATAATTTTCTCTACACCATGTACACTGTAGGCAGAACTTCCTGAAAAAGAAAACCAACATACACTAATTTGCTAGCTCCTAAACACCTTAACATTTTCCGTTCTATCGGTAATTAGGACTCTGAGGTTTTTGCGGTCATATTATGAAGATCGAGATATGTTTTCAATATTTTCATGGAAATATCCTTGTTCTGTTAAGTTGAGTTTCATTTTTTTTTTCAATTAAAATGTACTGTTGTGCAAGATCAGGGTAATCTTTCAAAATCAATTGATGTCCTAGTGGCAAACATAGAAAATAATGTTATTTTTGTCCCTTTTATTTGTAACATCAAGCAAAGCCCTTTGTGACCTTAATGACCTTTTGTGACCTGACTTACCATAGTGTTTGTCCTTCTCATAGGTGACATTGTAACCTGCTTCACAGGTGTGTTTACATTTAGGAGTGGGTCCGATGCTCTTACTGCATGGCTGGAGTTTTCCTACCACATGGTGGTCACAGGCCTTGATTGTGTAAGGTAGACATCCCTGTTAACAAAGCATAATGTATATAAGAGACAATTTGCAGAAAAATGCATGCTTATACCCAAATTGGTAATTTTTTTCTTTACACAAAAAGCACCAGGAAAGAATTTTATGAGAGAGAGAGAGAGAGAGAGAGAGAGAGAGAGAGAGAGAGAGAGAGATGTACATTTTTTATTAAACTAATGTGACCTCTACCATATGCAATACATGCCTATCATAAAGGAGTGACTTTTAATTAGATTGACCCAGGGTATATAATAAAGAAGGGGTTGAGATCTGACCTGGTGTGAGTTGTACTGTCCCCCGGTAACCAGACCGTCTCTCTTATAGTAACTCCAGGCAGCAGATGGGAAACCTCCCTCACACCTACAGTCAAGAAGAGTAACACATTTAATACTGCATTGAAATAATAGTAATTGTGAAATAGACACTGAATTTTGCGCTGAAGTTGGACTCCTTCTATTAAAAGAGAATGTCCTTTTTAATTAAATCAAATTCTGAAGTGTATGCACTCTCAACATCACACCTTCCAAACGGTACAAATTTTAGTTTTTTGGTTTTTTTTTTTTCAAAGGTTTACAGCACCTGGACATAAGGTTCGATATGGATACATTAACAAATCTGAGAAACATTTGGCAATCAAATATCTTTCTTTTTTTATTTCCTACCATTACTAGAGATTCAATTAAAACAACACATGAGGAAATTTTTTTCAAAGTGCAAGATGGGAAATATGTATGTGCAAATGAGGAAAAAATGCCCCACATCACAAGTACATGTATTTTATTCATAATGATCACATTTACATGAGTCACATAGGGAACCAATAGAGTGAATGCCCTGGGGACACATTTCAATCATTTTTTTCAGGAAGCACTCCTGAGATTTTGTTAGAACTAATTAAATAAACCACTGCCACATCTTTTATGAACCGGAAGTTTAAAAGTTTTTGCAATTAGTATTGTGATAGTCTAAAAAATCTACATGTATGTATATCAATCAAGTGCAACAAAAAAAACAAGATATCCATAGATGGCACAGTTAAAGACTTGTTAACCATTCCTCAACATTTTCCACCTACCCATTTCCACAGGTTCTGCAGCAAGATGTCAGATCCTCGGCTGAGATGTGGGTATTTTCTTTTCCTTGAGACTTGATACAGATACGATCTGACATGGCTTCAACAGCTCCGAAAGCCTGCGACAAAGAAATTTATTCATGTTTCACTTCTCTTACATTGTACGATCATGTGAATTCAGTTTGCCAATCAAGAGATCTGTTCTTAAAATGTGTCCGTTATGAAACCGACTTTGTCTGACAGCAGCAGTGGAGGATTTTATATCTTGTATAAGTGTTACTTCAACAACAAAAAATGTAATTGCTTGCACTCTTCATATACAAGTACACGATACTTGACAATGCTTGTCTGCTATTTTAAAAACAGTTGCCAAAACCAACTTACATTTATATATGTACTTTTCTCTTTTATTTTTTTTAGCCTTCCTGTTGACCTGTGGCCTTAACTAAAGTGTTGATTATATACCCCTCCCCATCATTTCTAACAAATTACAGTAAAACACAGTTACAACAAAGAAGCTCATAAAGAATTCATGCTAACAGCAAAGTCAATTTCACACTCCTAATTCTAAAACTGTATATTAACTTATCAGATAATAAGAAACACTGTTATACTGAATCAGAATTGCTTTCTCAATGGTGTTTGAATAAAACCTTTTCAACTTTAGACTCTCTTATTTTCCTCTGTAATTGCAGTCTGACACTGTGGTGTTAAAAAACCCAACCCCTTCCAACAAACAACACTAAAGCCCCAATCATTCCTACCCAGCAGGATCCGCATGCTCCCTGGTCTCTGACTTCCTTCAGGGTGGGGCAGTTAGGCCACTGTGTGCGGGAATCAAAGGTGGCGGGGAGGTCCTTCAGGGGCTCCATCTTCTTCTCTGGGAGCCTAAGCTCTGGGGGTGTGTTTAGGTAGGTACCACACATCATCTTAACATGGGCTAGTCTGTCATCCTTTGCAATGTGATGGAAGTTTTGTCCTGCCTATTGATGACAAATGATATTAGAAAAATACCTATATAAGGTGTCAATACATATATTTAAACCATATTAAAAATGAACAATCTATTTTTCATCATTATTTTATTTTGTGTCAATAGCGTAGCCCAATGGAATAAAGAATCTACAGTTGCTGATCTGCAAGTCCCACGTTCATAACCTGGAGGTTCTTTCAACAATTTCTAGATATCTTAAAATTGGATTTATGAGCAAGTATTGTACCGGTACATGAACAATTTGAAAATCATGTTTTAAACATGTTGCACTTTTGTCTATACATGTATTTGTATCCCTAGGCATCCCAACCCACCTTAAAAAATTAAATTTACCCAGGTAATTTTCTTTTTACTGCAGCTATTGAGGTTATATAATAAACAGAATCTTCATAATTACCTTCCATGTTGTGTTCATCTTATTGATGAACCAGATCATCTCATCTGAAAGTGGCTCAAAGATGTCCTTGTCTCGGAACTCAACGAGTGCACTCATGGCGCCAGCCACAAGGGCACAAAGAACCAACACCTTCATTGTAACTGTCAACAGAAGGAAAAATATAACAATTGGTGGTTGTTGTACTAAGAATTATAGAATACTGTAAACCAAGCATTATACACATCATCTTTTATTTGTGAATCACGAGTTAATGACCAATCCATGATTAATTCATTTCCATCAGCCAGTAGTGATTGTACAAGTCAGATGTATTATTTCATTTAATTTATGTCCTCCCATGTGCGACATCTGCATGGTCAGGAAAAATATCCGCAAGCAGAGTTTTTGCCGTGAATCAAACGAATATTTGTTCCATGTAAATAGTACTTAATTTTCAATAAATGTGACAAAGTAATTTTTTTTTCATTTTTTTTGGCTAGACATTATTGATGTTTTTATTCACTAGCCAATGAACCTATACTACATTTATAGTTCATACATTAAGTGTATTGAATTTATGGGTTTAAGATTTGTTTAGCTCATGAAATAAAAAAAAATAGAATTTGGATAGTGTTATCTGTTTATTAACATTAAAAAGTGAAGGGCCTCATGGATGACATATGTATTAAAGTTCTATATCAAATTGTCTGAAAAAATAAAAAATGAACATATATTTCATATAAACCTTTGATCCTAGGGTTAAAGAACTGAATGCATGAATATTATAAAAGTAGCAAATTAATTTCCATCAAACTGACAATTTTTAACATATAGTTGTAATTATGATGAATGGATGATCTGGGGAAAACAGCTGGTGATGTATGTACAGTGCATTTTATCATGTTTTAATTGTAAGTTGTACATGTAGCTTATGAACTGGTAAATGCATATCTAGAACCAGGATTGTACTGCATTAACATGAACGTATGTAAGATTACATCTTATCACAAAAAAGCAATTGAGAAATGAAATAAATTCCTTAAAAATTCAATAAATTAATTAGTACATTTAGCAATAAACTTACAAACCACAATAAAAACATTCACAAAATAACCAGACGGAAGATCAAAATAAGGAAATAGAATGCTTTTCAAATAAATAAAGTCAGTGACGAAAATTAGTCTATACGTAATTGTAATTAACATATTTAAATAAATTTTTAATGAGTAACGTTATCATTTACACGGAAGTTCAAAATGCATGCATCTGAATGTCAGCTTCAAGATCGTAATCATACAGCATTTAATCTTACGAGTTTTTAAAGCATCAATATCACTTTTAAAAATGATCTAATTTCTTAAAAAGTGAAAGTAGAACATGGTCAAGCACAGAACACGCACTGTATAAGGAACAAAAAATTGACTAAACTCTCCGATATGAGAAAGAATAGTATTACGTCTACGAATAAGAATTAATTTTGGTACAAATCAATGTTACATTACCTATATAGATTATTTCTTCCAACCTATAAATCAAATAAGTCGTTTATCCAGGCTTTATACAAGCATTTATCACTGGTCACGGGTTTTAACAACAGGTCGGGTCATGTGACAGTCAGGTGATAACACACGCGAAAAAAAACACAACCTCAGTTATCTCGCTTGCAACCGAGTCTGCTAACGCTGATCTACATAATTATTTTAAAGCGAGTAAGATATAAAATGAAAAAAAAAAAACCAAAACAAAAAACCCATTGTTTATTACCATACCATTTGGTACAATTAACGAATTTTGAGGGATTAAATTAAAAAAAAAAAAATACATGTAACCTACAGTAGTCAGTAGGCCCCACATGTATGGATCAGATTACCCCCCCCCCCCCCCCACTCCCCGAAATTTGTAGCGTCTAACACTTATGGCATTACACTGTATATATATGACGCGCCAATTTATTCATAAAAATGAGCTAAACAGATTAAATATGGCCAGAAATTAGTCCTGACTTTTACCCAATTTCATTTGTAACCGGTAACAATTAAAACACTGTTTTCTGGTGACAAAAGTAACATTACCTAAAACAAAACTGTTTATTTTCTTTCCGCTGGATGGTTTACTTTCACCCAGTAACAATGTTTACAACTATATTCTATTGGTGACGAAAGGTAACAGAGGTGACGAGCCTTTTTTCTGTTTAGCTGGGGCTCTTATTTTATTTGGTGACAATTCATGGTTACAACTATATATTCTATAGGTAACATAGGTGACAAGCCTTTTTCTGTTTAGCAGGGGATCGTATTTTACTTGGTTACAATGGTAACAGCTATAATCTATTGGTGACAAGAAGAAACAGAGGTCACGAACCCTTTTCTGTTTAGCTGGGGTTCTTATTTTATTTTGTTACAATGGGTACAATGGTTACAGCAATGTATTCTCTTAATTGGTGACATAGGGTAACAGTGGTGACAGTCATGTTCATGATTTACAGGGGGTCTTTTTTTATTTGGTTACATTGGTAACATTATTCACAATGGTTACCCTAACCCTAATCCTAAAGTAACCCTAATCCTAACCCTAACCCAAACATAACCCTATTTTGAAACAATGTTACCAGTAACCACTGTAACCTGTCACATGTACATCAAAGTTTGAAAATTATTCATAATCAAGCATTGTTACCGATATAACCAATGTTACTGGTTACAAATAGAAAGGGGTAAAAGTCAGGACTAATTTCTGGCCATATATGAAAAAGATTTATCGACCGTAAATGATAGTTTACGGACCGACATTGCAGAAAAAATACATAACCCGCGTCATTAGCGGGTTATGTAAATTTTTCCTAACCAAAATGAATCATCAAAGGAAACATAATTTACATCTTTCTTTTAAAAAATAAATAAATTAATTGTAAAAAGTAAATAGAATTCACTAAATTACAGTAACTGTTAATGTACGTCAGTACGTTAGCTAAAAGAAACAGCCAAATTGTCTCGTTTGAAATACAATGGTTAGTGACATTAAATCAAAAATATTTTTATAGAAATTCCTTCGATAAGTAATGTACTTTTCAGTTCTTGCTACATGTTCAAAGAAAATATTTCATCATACTTCCCTGTAAAGAATTATGTGCTTATTTGTCAATTAAGAACAAAAAATCTGACTTATGAAAGACAACCCTTTATTTGTTCTCCTCATATCTATTCACATCTGAACAGAACGCCAAACAAAATCTATAATAAACCCAATGTTTATCTAGTAGCTTTAGCAATTTTCTTTTCATTTTAACTTCCTAGTCACTATCATACGCTCACCGTACTGTTTTTAATTTGCCACGTATACTTTAACTTTCCCTGTTTATTTTTTAAACAAACTGTGAATATAACTTGTCAATCAATGACAATTAATTACTTACATGTACAATTTAGTATGATTTTCTGTTCAGCATGAGTAAGCGTTATGCTACTGAAAGCTATACAACATTCTGTTTAAGTCACAACACCTATTTCTCTCGAATGGTATTACTATTTTTTACCATTTTGCATATTACAGATCTAGAGATGTTGTCATTACTTTGGTGTTTGGAATTTTTTACCATATCGTATGCGTATGGTAAGTAAACTTTTTATAATTAAAGGAGCTATATTTAACAAACTAAAGAAAAATTAATTAGATGCATCTATGAGATGCTTTATGAAGTAGTAATTTAATTGTAGATGTAATGTGCTTTCAGATTGGCTGAAAAATTATCTTAAATCGTATAAAGAATGTTGCCCATGTCACAGTAATACTTTAATCTTACCATAGTAGTAACACAATATATACTTATTCATAAACTACATAATTTAAACATGACGGAAATAAACATACAGCATATATTTTGAGATTTATTTATTGCAACAAAAAACACAAGGAATTAATTAAAACGTTTCTTGTTATTCTCAAGAAATATATGTATAAATATAACATATGCATTCATTCATTTTCTAAAATCATTGATCAAGTATCAAGCAGAAATAAACTACCTCTGTTTATTTAGAACACTTATCCATCACACACATTACATACCATGCTTCTAATATACATGTACATATGTACATTTAATTTATTCTGTCTACACAGATAATATCGCCCTCAACAAACCAGCATACCAGCAGTACTTATTCGACTCATGGAACAACGTTTTTAACGCTCGTAATGCCGTAGATGGACAAAAATCTAACCTTACTTGGCAAGCTGGTCAATGTGCAATATCCGCAGATAATAAACAGACCGCCACCTGGTGGGTGAATCTGACCAGCATACACAGCATCCATCACATCACCATCTACTTCAGAACGGACAATTTTGAATGGAGTACGTATAAGTAACGCTTATGTGTCATAACTTTGACTGATATTTCTTTTCATACCATTGACAATTCACTCAATATATGTACTGTGTAACTTTTATTATCTAATTACTATAATTTTGTTCAGATGCATCAAATGACCACACAGGTAGAGTTCTTGGATTTTCGTTGTATGTATCTAATACAACTGACAGATTACATGGAACACTGTGTTACAAGGACGACAACTTTACAAGAGATACCCTACCTGATGTCTTCACCACCACCTGTCCTGTACGTGGACAGTACGTAATCTACTACAACGAGAGACTGCCAGGAATTACATATCCTGACGGGTACTCGAAGTATGCTTACAATGACCTCTGTGAAGTTGAGGTTTACGGTAAGTCCCGATGCACTAACACCCAGCAATTAACCAATGAGTATGCGTGTTAATGTTTTTCGGAGCATTGAAGATAAGTTAAGATGTACATGAATAAAATAAAAAACAACAATGCCAATGTATGCAAGTTAAAAGATGCAGCATTAAAAAAAAAATAGCATTTACACAACCACTAAAATGCCTTGAAATATAAAGCAAGCAGAAAATATCAAAAACGTTCATTGAAGAAGAAGAAAACTTTCAACGTAAAAAAATAACCAACCAAAACTATTTATCATATCAAGATAGAATTGACTTAAAATGTGATTCGTTTCTCTTACCTCATGTCTAACTTGTAAATGCCATCATACATTTATTTCAGGATGCCCCATACAAGGGTTCTTTGGATCAAACTGTTCATATTCCTGTCCAGATGTTAACTGCCGTTTTTGTGAAATAGAAACAGGAATCTGTCATGGTTGTGGGCCAGGGTTTCAGGGTCATCGCTGTAAATTTGGTACTTTTATCTTTCTAAAAAATTCGATTTTCTGTAACTGTCATAATATCATTGACATTTGATGTTAAAAAGTTTTGCGAATATCTTAAACATTTTCTTTTCGACAATGTTTTCTGTGGTGAAGTAACGTGTACAAAAATGTGCTCTTTTTAGCACCAACGTACAGGCGTCAAACTAGCTGTTTCAGAAAAAAAAATACGCCATATACATGTGTTTTTTGACAACAATTAGATTAAAAGATATAGTATAGTCAATAATATATAAATAGATAAAATTAATATAGTAATATATAGTAGGTCACGGTCGGATTCACAGACTACTTTTACATTCACCAGTATGACTATCCCAATATTGCCACGTAATAATAAAGATACTTTCATTTTTTAGGTTACTACTGTTTGTTTACTATGATATGTATTTTTTTTTTGTTTATGTTATGTTAAGAAATAACCAGTCCATAAATGATACTGATGAATCCCTCGGGTTTCTTTTCATGAAGTATTTCTTTTGAAAGTTCAGGATGTAGTAAATTAAAGGTACATCAAATAAATGATGACGTCATAATGGTTCTAGACACTCTGGAATTTGCTAGATCTTGACCTTAAAGTGACCATCATGATAGTTACATTTTTTTGTTCACAGAATGCAGCAACGGTATGTTTGGAGAGTTGTGCCAAAACAAGTGTGGACATTGTGCAAATTTATCACAGTGTGACAAGATTAATGGCACATGTCAAAATGGGTGTCAACCAGGATACAAATCGGATTTTTGCAATCAATGTAATTAAAGAGACACCTAGAAATGATTTCATATCAATTTAAAAAAAATGTATAAAAGGGTTTAATCGTGCATTTTGAATGATTGACCAATATTAGAATGTTAGAAGTCAAATTACAACCGAGGTACAGAGTTATGTATGTAAAGCTCGTTTACATGTTTCTAAATAATGTAAAGTAAGGGAATAACCATTTCTTTGACAATGTGACTTGTGGTACAAAAGATGAATGATTCAATATAATGTGTTCATAAACAAAATTTGTTATCAACAAAAATGCAACACTTAATTTAAACTTAAAACCAATACAACACATATATAAACAATAACAAGACTCGAGCTTTGTTTACAAAATGAAAAACTCAAACTGTATATTGCTGTATATAACTCAATATTTCACTTTCAGATGTTGTCGAAGCATTCAGAATACCCACATTAACGTTTTTAGACATTGAAAACAGAAAATTAATTTAAAATTGGAATATTCTGAGCTCAAATCGTGTCTATGCCCCTTTAATTTTCAGATGATAATTCTATTATGTATTTAATGACTCAAAATCAAATAATTATATGATGCTTTATTTTATTTTTATATCCTTGTTTGTAAAGTTTTCTGATATATATATATATATATATATATATATATATATATATATATATATATATATATATATATATATATATATATATATATATATATTAGGGATGTCAACGAGTACCCGGTTAACCGGGTACTCGATCGAACGTCCGAGTATCGAATACTAAAATCGGTACTCGGTTACTCGGATGTATATTTTTTAATATTTCTAAGTTTATTTAATAATGCATTAAAACATCGGTTTTAAAACTTAAAATGTCCACTGCACTTGTACATACAGTAATTAGGATTTCCTACGCCTCTAAATATGCTAAATGACCGTTATCGCCTGTGGCAGTGTTTATATAGTAATTATCGTGACCAAGCACCTGTTACCTAGTTTTTCTCACCTTTGACTGTCTTCTACCCTTATTTTTGGCTTACTTTAATGATTTGTTTTCACTGAACATCGTTTATATAGTCTATTATATAAATTAGATAGCACACAGTAGAGAAATTGAACAGACAATGCCGCAACCGACTTCAAAGGTCTGGAAATATTTCCAAAGAACTGAAGATTCAAAAAACGTAAAATGTCAGCTGTGCGAAGTAAACTTATCCTATACGGGGGAAACGACAAACATGTTAAATCACATCCGTCTTAAACATAAGGAGGAATTTGACAGTCCAGAAACTCCAGAAAAACAAAAACTCATAATTCTTTCAACAGAAACACACTTACGGGGCAACCTCCCATTAGATCATGTCGTTTTATTTCTACAAAAGTGACCAAGGTTTTACAGTTATCAATGTACTTGTTCATATTTATTTACACTTTTGCCGAGTACCCGGGTACTCGATCGGAAAAACGTCCGAGTAACCGAGTACTAAAAATTGACCGATTTGACATCCCTAATATATATATATATATATATATATATATATATATATATATATATATATATATATATATATATATATATATATATATATCTATATAAATAAAGTCAAGTTAAATTAATACATAAATTGGTGTATATTTCTTAATTTTTGTAATTTGAAGTTTTGCAATTGTATTTTTAAGCTTGTACCGATAGAATGTATGGAACCAATTGCAATCATTCCTGTGGAAAATGTTTCGAGTCGGAACAATGTCATCACATTACCGGATATTGTATGAATGGGTGTAAAAGCGGATACCAGAGTTTAAAATGCACGGAAGGTTAGAAAATACCAGAGTTTAAAATGCACGGAAGGTTAGAAAATACCACAGTTTAAAATGCACAGAAGGTTAGAAAATACCAGAGTTTAAAATGCACGGAAGGTTAGAAAATACCAGAGTTTAAAATGCACGGAAGGTTAGAAAATCATTTTGAAAAATCCAGTTTCGGTATTTAATTTTTAGACTGAACAAATCAGTCGATTGCAATTGTTTGTTATTCAGAATGCGATGATAATTACTTTGGGATTAACTGTTTACAACAATGTGACAGTAAATGTAATGGCTGCAACAAAACAACAGGAACATGTGATAACGGATGCCAACCAGGCTGGGTAGGGGCATCATGTCAAAAAGGTAAACTATGCTTTCAGCAAAATTGTTATCTGTTTGTGTAGGCACTTTAAACCGTAGCTTTGTCTTTACTAATCATGTATTTCAGATATGTTAACAAATCTCGAAGTCTGTTTTGTATATCCAATATAGAGATCTTTAAATTGCATGATATAATATTTTTGTACATGATTTTTTTTAATAGTCCTCCTCTTAAAATGGTACATTTTTGTAAGGCTTTTGAAAGTCTGTTTTGTATCGCCAACAAAAGGTGAACTTTAAATTGCATGCAATCATATTTTGGAAGTTAATGAAAGATGTTTTTTTTTTTTACACCAAATCTACAACTGAAATACCACCTATGCATTACACAGACAATAATGTCACTGATAAGTTTGCATTCTCAGATAATGATAAGATTAAACTCTTAAATTCATACTTTAGTTCAATTTCTAATTTAGATAATAACAATAAGGACTTACCTGTTTTGCAACACAAGTGTACAGACAATTTTTCAAACTTTGTCATTCAAGAACACGAAGTTGTTGACATTTTGTTAAGAAAGCAGTAGACCCTGACAGTATAAGTCACAAAATGCTCAAATCCTGCAAAGAAACTATTTCAAAACCTTTGTGTCTTCTATTCAACAAATCACTAACATCTAAGACTTTTCCTGACTGCTGGAAATTGGCACATGTAATTCCTTTTTTTAAGAAAGATGACCCATCTATCACATCAAACTACTGACCTGTGTCATTGCTGAGTTGTATTAGTAAAATTTTTGAGAGAATCTTGTTTAAACATCTTTACAATTTTTTACACGCCAACAACTTATTTTATAAATATCAGGCTGGTTTTTTGCCAGGACATTCGACTGTTTACCAACTTTTAGAAACATATCACTCTATTGTGAAAAGTATTGATGATGGTAATTACTGCTGTATGATCTTTTGTGATCTTTCAAAAGCCTTCGACAGGGTCTGGCATAAGTGTCACATTCATAAACTTAAATCATATGGAGTCTCAGGACCAATTCTTGAATGGTTTATTAACTACTTAAGTAATAGAACACAGAAGGTTATGTATAAAAACAAACTCCCCTCCAGCCAATTCATAAATGCAGGTGTTCCCCAGGGCTCTGTTCTTGGCCCATTATTGTTTTTACTCTATGTAAATGGTGTGGCTGAAAACATGAGATCAATATGTAGACTCTATGCTGATGATAGTTCATTACAACAGTGTTCAAACAATATTTCTGTCATAGAAGATAATCTTGATTATGATCTTCATGTACTTAAGGAATGGTCAAAACAATGGCTTCTAGAATTTAATCCACAAAAAACAAAAGTTGTATTCTTTAGTTTTAAAAATGTTGAAAAATTTCCTAATTCGTTATTTGATGATTGTACCTTGGAATATGTTTCACAACACAAGCATCTAGAAGTATTGTTATCTTCAAATTTAAGTTGGTCTAATCACATAGACACCGTTGTTAAAAAAGCTTACAAACAACTTGGTCTACTTAAAAAACTTAAATTTACTGTATCTAGGGATATTTTAGCACAAATGTATGTATCATTTATAAGACCACAACTAGAGTATGCTGTTGAAGTTTGGTCTGGATGTACCCAATTTGATATGGATAAGCTTGAAAAGGTTCAACTATATGCAGCAAGAATAGTTTCAGGTCTTTCAGTCATAGCTTCAAGAAATTCTCTATATTTGGAAACAGGATGGGAACCATTAATAATGAGACGAGACCGCCTTAAATTATCTACTATGTTCAAAATTCATAACAATCTTGTTCCTTCTAATCTAAAAAACATAACTCCTGAAATTAGAAATGTCACTTCCAACTATAATACTAGAAACTCCTCAAACTATTCTTTGCCTAGATGTAGATTAGAAGCTTTTTACAAGTCCTTCTTTCCTGACACTATTCGTAAGTGGAATAGTCTGAATAATAATACCAAGGAAGCTACTTCGTTAAATATTTTTAAGAAATCACTACAGAGCAATTATACAAAATCTCCTAAGTATTTTTCTTTTGGTAAACGATTCTTAAATATCATTCATACGAAATTAAGGCATAATTGTGTTCTCAATTGTGATCTTTATCGGTGTAACATAATAGCCAACCCAATGTGTTCATGTGGAAGTTTAGAAGATGCATATCACTTGTTCTTTGTTTGTCAAAAATATTCATTATTAAGACAATCATTTATGTATAATCGTTTATCACTGAACTTCTTGAATATAATTGATGTACATTTGTTACTTTGGGGTGACAAAACTTTATCTTATGATGAAAACAACAAAGAAGTGGATATATTTATACAAAAGTGTGGTAGATTTATCTAAGTTTTTAAATTATTTGCATAACTTTCTTCTCCATCCTAATTCTAATTCTAGATTTAAAACTAATGATTTATTTGTATTTCATTAAATGTTCTATAACTGTTATAAATGTTAACTGACATTGTATGGCATTGTATGGCACTGTAAAATATTATGTACAAGGAGAGGACATTCGAAGTTTTTGGAACTTGTGTCCAATCCTTTTGGCATTATCAATAAAATATGTTCAACTCAACTCATATTTTGGTACATGATATGTTTCTGTTTGAATGTTTAATTTTTCTTTGTAGAGTGCAGTCCTGGATTTTATGGAGACAATTGTACCGGTAAGTGCAGTCACTGTTTGAACAGCACGACGTGTGACCACGTGACTGGAGTGTGTTTTGAGAGATGTGAACCTGGATACAGAGGACCGACCTGTGACACGGGTAAAGTCTCTTGCTTATTGATATACTATTTAAGTATATATTGCGAGACCTTGCCTCCATGAGATTGATTAACCCGATATATTACTGTAGTCAGTCAGAAACACACTTACAAACTGAAGTGTTTTGTTTTCACTATCAAGTGAAACATTAGTTCACAAAAAGTGATGATCTGTGCAAAGCCATGTAAAAGTGACCTTACATCTTGTCCAACTTATATATTGTGTAAAGAATAATAATTGTAGCGGTGCCTGTGTAAATTGCAATTAAAATTAAAGGTCTTTATATGAAGATCGTTGTTACACGGGATAGTAAAGAGAGATAATATATCATTGTTCGTGAATATCTAAAGAGCGAAAAATAAATTATTCAACATGTTCAAAGAATCTTTTCATTTGTGTGTGTGTGTGTGTGTGCGCGCGCGCGCGCGCGCGTGTGTGTGTGTGTGTGTGTGTCTTAAAAATAAGTAAGAGTAAACTATTATTACTTGTGGGTTTGAAAAATTCTTACCACATTAGGGCAAGTGTACTGTCCTTCATTTATTTTGGCAATCAGTTGACGTTTTTAATATTATGGTTTTTGCCCTTCAAATTGTACATTTTTTTACAAAACTTTTAAAAACTGTTTTGTATCCCCAATTAAAAGTAAACTTTAAACCGCATGCTATTACATTTTCTAATCTTACAAAATATGTTTTGTTTGAATGTTTGATTTAATTTTTCTTGGTAGAGTGCATTCCTGGATTTTATGGAGACGATTGTACCAGTAAGTGCAGTCACTGTTTGAACAACACAACATGTGACCACATCACTGGAGTGTGTTTTGGAGGGTGTGAACCTGGATACAGGGAACCGACCTGTGACACGGGTAAAGACGCCTCTATGAGATTGATTAGCCCGATATATTTCTGTAGTCAGTCAGTAACAAACCTAATAATTGTTTTGTTTTACAAGGCGAAAAATAATTCACTAAAAGCGATGATTTGTGCATATGCAAATCCATGTTAAAGTGTCATTATGTATATCTTGTCCAATTTTAAACCATCGGATTCTTCGAAATTCTCGTTCATACTTTTCAAATATTGCAATAAGACAAAAGACTGTTAACCTTTATGTGATAAAGAACGATATGAAACTCTACGAGTTTTGGGCTAAGGTGTTGTAAGAAAAGATTATTGTAGCAGTGCCTGTGTAAATTGCAAATGAACTCAAAGGTGTTTCTAAATGTGCGAAGGTGGTTGTTACACCGAAAAGAAGGGACACTTTTGTCGTGAACGTTAATAACATGCATTGTTAGTGTGTATCTGAAAAACCCAAAAATAAAATTTTGTTAAACATTTTCAAAGAAGCTTTTCGTTTTTCACCATTTAAAAATATCTATATGATTAATAAAGGGGCATGGTCACAATTTTGGTTATATTTCATTATTCTGTTTTTATTATTTACAATGCTTTATGAATGCATTTCTAATGATCAAATGAAATGTGGGTGCCCGTTGATGAGTTTTAAACAAGATACAGGGATCGCAATTCTTTGTCATGTAAACAAGGCTCGTGCCCTGTTTTTTGTTTACATAGGTTCAATATACCAGTAAAACATCATTTCCAATCTGCTTTGTCTATATTCTTATTCATTTTAAGCATAAATAAACAGTTCCTAAGGATTAACACATTCATTTTAGGTCTAAAACTGGAATTTTCACTTCAACGTTCAAAATGTAAACAAAAGCTTTGTTTACATAGCGAGGAATTGTAAGCTCTGTAACTCGCTTATAACTCAACAAATGGCATTTAAATTTTGGTTGCCTATCAAAAATACCTTACTGAAGCATTTTAAACATTAAAATCAAAAAAATAATTTTTGACCAAAATCGTGACCATGCCCCTTTAAGGGACTTCTGAAAAATATGTAAATAATTACTTGACATTGGGTCTTCTCTTTTTGCATTGATAGAGAGTGAAAAGATAGAACGTATAGAAGATATTGTCAATGAAAGTTAAGACTCACAATGTCACCATGTTACGTGGCATGTGGTTTTCATGGATGAAAGACGGGATACAAACTAGCTAATCTTCTTATCTGTTATATCTCTCTTGAGTATTTCAATATCAAAATCAATGCGCATGTACATATAGGCTTTTCTCAGCTTTAGAATTGTAAGTAATTGTAACTAAACACAAAAAGACCCCCCCCCCCCCAAAAAAAAAAAAAAACCAAACAAAAAAAAAACAAAACAAAACAAAACAAAACAAAATCAAAACCAAAACAAAACAAATAAAAGAACAATAACAAAACAAACCAAAACAAAAAACCAATAACACACAAACTAACAACCAAAAAAACCTCATTGAAATGCATTATCTGTCAAGCAAAAAAAAAATGATTCTGGAATACTATTCTTATTTCATTTGAACACACCACCTCTGCGAATGTTATTGTCATTTAAATTTAGACCACGTGGTTTTATTTGACCCTTTCAGTTTCGCAGTAAAAATCAGGCCTCGTGTTTATAGTCTATTTCCTAGAATCTAGGTTACTTGTAGTCGAATATAAAATCTAGACGTTCATTGATTTAAAAATTTATCTCAATTAATTGATGGATAACATGAGCTATAGAAATAAATGTGACAATAGAAAATATAGGGTTTTTTCTGATCTTGCAACAATTAACATGCTTATTAGCGACACCCCCCCCCCCCCCCCATGGAAATTGGGCTGATATACTAAGTTTTAATTCAAAACAGACACCCATTCATTTTTTTTAGAAAGCATTGTAATGCACACCAAAAGCATCAAACATGGCTATGATTTTATTAAGCAACACAGTGTTTATATTTTCAACCACGTGTAGAATGGTTGATCACGAACGACAACTCTGTTCTGAATATCATCCTTTAGTTTAACCACTGAACTGATGAAATAAGACACATATCTTTATAATTATTATATTTTTATGTTTTAACATAAATCAATGTAGGATATGATATGAAAAAGATCAGTACCTATGTATTTTGAGAACATTATCAAAACACTTATTCTTTCGCTCGAAATTTCTCAGGAACTGAACAAATCTCGATGAAGTTTCGTGAACTTTCATTCAAGCACTTCTAGATTTATTACATACTTAGCAACGATCAAGAAAACATTCCGAACACATTCGCAGGGGTGACATGATTTGCTATAAATTCGAAAATATAATTATACATCATAATTTTATTTCATTGCTAATGATAGATTGTGAAAAAGGATCGTATGGAGTTGGGTGCACTGAAAAATGCGGACACTGTCTTGATGGTGACAAGTGTTCTCATATTAATGGGACATGCTTAACCGGATGTGATGCTGGTTATCACGGAGGCTTGTGTAAAAAACGTAAGTTGTTAACTAGTAACGAATGAAAGATAGTCACATAGTTTGAAAATATTTAGATTTCATTAATTCTTAGCTCTCACCTTGGGTCTATTCCTTTCACATGTAGCATTGGCTGTTTACTTTTTCGGAATAGACTGTGCTAGTTAATGTAAAAATACACGCAGATGTCGTAACAATGTGAATGGTTTGTGTGAATAAGGATGTTATTAGGTTGGAAGGGAGACTACTGCCATGAAGGTTACATGCTTGATGTACTTAATTTGTAGCAATACCAATAAATTGAAAGATAACTTTACCATCAAACATCTTGTAGTCTTACGTGTGATTTTTTCATAGAAATTTCATTAAATATTTAAAACATATTTCAAAGACACAAACAAAAATTAAATTGATAATTATTATATTTGTCCAAATTTAAATTTGGCCGGAAGGGAAAGAATTTCAATACCGGTACTCAGTAGTATGGGATGCATTACGCTTACACAAGAGTGAGCTGAACCTTAAAGTATACAGAATGTTTAAATATTGTCATACCAAATCTCTATTGCGTCTAAGGCAATAATATATGCTAAAATGTGTTTGAATTTTCATATATACGCCACTAAGGAAAACAAATAACCGCACAAAATTTTCACCGTACGATTCTAGTAAATATGATAACATGAGCAAAATGCCAATTTATTTTGTAGTATGTGAATTCGGTTACTATGGATTGGGTTATAGTCAGGAATGTAGGACGTTTTGCAAAAGGTCACATGACTTTCATTATGTGTCTGGATATTGTAAAATTGGTTGTAAAATTGGATGACAAGGTCTTGACTGCTTAGAGGGTTAATACAGACCCTGAAACAAAAAAACCAAAACAAAACAAAAAAACCAATAACACACAAACTAACAACCAAAAAAACCTCATTGAAATGCATTATCTGTCAAGCCAAAAAAATGATTCTGGAATGCTATTCTTATTTCATTTGAACACACCACCTCTGCGAATGTTATTGTCATTTAAATTTAGACCACGTGGTTTTATTTGACCCTTTCAGTTTCGCAGTAAAAATCAGGCCTCGTGTTTATAGTCTATTTCCTAGAATCTAGGTTACTTGTAGTCGAATATAAAATCTAGACGTTTATTGATTTAAAAATTTATCTCAATTAATTGATGGATAACATGAGCTATAGAAATAAATGTGACAATAGAAAATATAGGGTTTTTTCTGATCTTGCAACAATTAACATGCTTATTAGCGACATCCCCCCCCCATGGAAATTGGGCTGATATACTAAGTTTTAATTCAAAACAGACACCCATTCATTTTTTAAAAAGCATTGTAATGCACACCAAAAAAATCAAACATGGCTATGATTTTATTAAGCAACACAGTGTTTATATTTTTTAACCACGCATAGAATGGTTGATCACGAACGACAACTCTGTTCTGAATATCATCGTTTAGTGTAACCGCTAGATGATGAAATAAGACATATCTTAATAATTATTATATTTTTATGTTTTAACATTATTCAAAGTAGGATATGATATGAAAATGATCAGTACCTAGGTATTTTGAGAATATTATCCGAACATTTATTCTTTCGCTCGAAATTTCACAGGAACTGAACAAATCTCGGGGAAGTTTCGTGAACTTTCTCAATCGACCACCTCTAGATTTATAACATACTATAGTACTTAACAACGATCAAGAAAAAATTCCGAACACATTCGTAGGGGTGACATGATTTGCTATAAAGTTGAAAATATAATACATCATAATTTTATTTCATTGCTAATGATAGATTGTGAAAAAGGATCGTATGGAGTTAGATGTACTGAAAAATGCGGACACTGTCTTGATGGTGACAAGTGTTCTCATATTAATGGGATATGTTTAATCGGATGTGATGCTGGTTATCACGGAGGCTTGTGTAAAAAACGTAAGTTGTTAACTGTTAAAGAAAGAAAGATAGCCACATAGTTTGAAAATAGTTAGGTTTCATTAATTTTTAGCTCTCATCTTGGGTCTATTCCTTTCACATGTAGCATGTGCTGTTTACTTTTTCAGAATAGATTGTGCTAATTAATGTAAAAATACACGCAGAGGTCGTAACAATGCGAATGGTTTGTGTGAATAAGGATGTTATTAGGTTGGAAGGGAGACTACTGCCATGAAGGTTACATGCTTGGTGTACTTAATTTGTATCAATACCAATGAATTGAAATATAACTTTACCATCAAACATCTTGTAGATCAGTACCTATGTATTTTGAGAACATTATCCGAACACTTATTCTTTCGCTCGAAATTTCTCAGGAATTGAACAAATCTCGGGGAAGTTTCGTGAACTTTCATTCGAGCACCTCTAGATTTATTACATACTTAGCTACGATCAAGAAAACATTCCGAACACATTCGCAGGGGTGACATGATTTGCTATAAATTCGAAAATATAATACATCATTATTTTATTTCATTGCTAATGATAGATTGTGAAAAAGGATCGTATGGAGTTAGATGTACTGAAAAATGCGGACACTGTCTTGATGGTGACAAGTGTTCTCATATTAATGGGACATGTTTAACCGGATGTGATGCTGGTTATCACGGAGACTTGTGTAAAAAACGTAAGTTGTTAACTGTTAACGAATGAAATATAGCCACATAGTTTGAAAATATTTAGATTTCATTAATTCTTAGCTCTCATCTTGGGTCTATTCCTTTCACATGTAGCATTGGCTGTTGACTTTTTCAGAATAGACTGTGCTAGTTAATGTAAAAATACACGCAGAGGTCGTAACAATGTGAATGGTTTGTGTGAATAAGGATGTTATTAGGTTGGAAGGGAGACTACTGCCATGAAGGTTACATGCTTGATGTACTTAATTTGTAGCAATACCAATGAATTGAAAGATAACTTTACCATCAAACATCTTGTAGTCTTATGTGTGATTTTTTAAATAGAAATTTCATTAATTATTTAAAACATATTTCAAAGACACAAACAAAAATTAAATTGATAATTATTATATTTGTCCAAATTTAAATTTGGCCGGAAGTGAAAGAATTTCAATACCGGTACTCAGTAGTTTGGGATGCATTACTCTTACACACGAGTGAGCTGAACCTTAAAGTTTACAGAATGTTTAAATGTTGTCATACCAAATCTCTATTGCGTCTAAGGCAATAAAATATGCTAAAATGTGTTTGAATTTTCATATATACGGCACTAAGGAAAACAAATAACCGCACGATTGCAGTAAAAATGATCATATGTGCAAAAAGCCAATTTATTTCGTAGTGTGTGAATTTGGTTACTATGGATTGGGTTGTAGTCAGGAATGTAGGACGTTTTGCAAAATGTTACATGACTGTCATCATGTGTCTGGATATTGTAAAAATGGTTGTAAAATTGGATGACAAGGTCTTGACTGCCTAGAGGGTTACATGTAATAGTTTGATCATTCAATTACAGTTTCAAGGCACATTTGCTAGAAAATTAAAATCATTTTAAACGAACATTAACAATATATGATAATGAAAATTGTTAATGCCATGCGCATTAAAGACATTCAAACTTAACATATTACGTTACCCTTTACAACAGTTCCGTAATTTTCTTTTCAGTATCAAAACTTGCGATTGATGAGAACAACTGCTGGAAAGCTGAGTTTAATGGAATTGTCAGTGCATTTTGCATCTTACTCATTGTCAACGCAATTGTCATTGCATACTTTGTAGTGAAACGGTAAGACAAATACATGTATCCAGATTGTCTTGAATCATTTTGCTGTTGTTGTTAAAGCCATATCTTTTAAAGAATATTGAAACATGGGTTTTATTATTTTTTCCCATAAGAATTAGAAATTCCAAAGCAGAACTTCCAATGATTCTTCAATCTAATGTTTCTGTAAAAGCAAGAGAAAGTGATGTTTTTAATGTGTATATCAACGAAATCGATACAACTTACTACCAAACACTTGGAGAAATCAACAAAGCTGAAACATATGATACTATTCAGCATAATATGAACTGCAATTGATTGCTGTTAATTAAAAACTTTAGAAACTAGTGACGTTTTCTTGTACAGGTACGTGTAGATAGCAATAATATCATAAAGAGCTACCAGTTATCAAATAAAACCACTCTAATCCTGGACAAACTGGGAACTTTAGGGAACAACCAATACCTTGATAAAAGAAAGGGACCCTGGTAAATTAAAAGCGTTTAAAATCATTAAGGAAAACATTATTTTTCCGCCGATACCGGTATTTGACCGAGATTCATACATTACCAAAAAGCTTCTTTTTGATGAATTTTAAAATTTGCGTTTAAAACTGCACTTATATAGTTTTACATTTCTGAAAATTGTACTCATTGTTTCCTCAATTCATATTGATAGATTAAAACTCGACAACTACTTTTGGCGTGGTTTACTTGCTTGTAACAAAGTCCTATCAATTCATCTAAATGTTTTATGAATTAAAAGTATGCTGTGTTAATTTTTATAGCATGTTCAATAAAATAACATCAATCATATTTTTTGTACATGTAAACTATTCAAATAATTGTCATAATTATAATACTTGATTTTATGATATACATGTAGTGTTTGATTTAATGTTATAGACAATAATGGAATTTATCCCTAAGGATAAAGTCATTTATACAAGCAACAGCAACCTTATCCTTAGTCGTGATCGTAATAAGGATAAGGTTAGCTTTATCTTTAACCATTGGGTTTGGTGTTCGCAATTGTTATCGGGTTCGGCATCCTTTTTCATCAACTTCTTCCATGATGCCGGATCATCTGACAAAATTACAGGCGGAATTTGCAACATGGCAAGGTTTCATAGGTCTTTGATGTAGGCAACTGCTCCCAGGGCCTGCTCAAAGCTTGAGAATAAGTGGTCAACTGTCCCCAGGGTCTACCTAGCCTAGCCATTTACCCGCTTTAAGCAACGCGCTATTTATCTACTGTTTGATCCATTGATTATCTGTTGACTCAATTCATCAATTGACAATGATGATTGATATTGATTGATAGATTGATTGATTATGGGTTGATTGATTCAATAATTCTACATGTATTGCTAATGTAATTGATTTATATTGATTGATCAACAATTTGATAGATTGATTTATGGATAAATTGATTGAAAAATCCTATTGCTGATGTGATTGAATTATAATTATTGATTGAACAAATGATTGTTGATGATTGATTGATTGATTTATTGTGCAGCCATATACCTGCTCACCAATTGGGTGGCAGGTTGGTTGCTAAAATGCATGTTCAATTTCAATAAATAAGCCATGACCAAAAACGCCAGTTGGTGTTCAGCTGTTGTCTTTTATAATTTGCGATATACAACAATTTATTCTCAATCAACATTTTCTTTAGGAAAACACATACATGTAGCTATCAAATCTTGAGAATTCTATAAAACTTATTGACTAATAAAACAACACTTCTCCACTGAAAACTGTGTTCTAATGGACATTCCAGAATTCCGGGTGTGACATTAATAGATTGTATTACAATCTGTATATGTACATGTATATCTAAAACATCTCATTTTAATCAATGATTTACTGACTGACTGACTTACTAAATAGGTGGATGGTACACATATTTGAATATTAATTATGTATAACTAAGGTACATTTATGAATATGGTTGTTGACAAACACTTATTTAATAATACAGAATAATTTTTAAAAAAAGAATAAGTAAGACTTATCATAAACAAGAAGTAGCATCACTGTTCATTTTAATATTTCCACTTACCTGCCTCCTTAACTATTTGCAATTTCGGATCCCTCTAGTTCCCCATACAATGCGTCGATATAATTTTTAGAGTGACTACGGTATTACCTCCAGTTATATCCCCCTTAACTATAACTCTTCAGTTTTTCTCTCGACGCCATTTTAGACATGCGGTTTTCCTCATACAGTGCAAATGAAATTTGATTTTGGCTATTTTGGATGTAATTATCGCGTTTAGAAGATGGGTAATAAGTTTAAAGATTGTTCTAAATGTTCTGGTAAGATGAACGTACTAGACGATCACGTTTTTTGTTATAAACATCGTCTTTGTAACGAGGCCTTTCCACGCGACACGTGTAGAACGTGGTCCAAAGAACGGCGGGACAAGATTACGAAAATGATCGGTAAAAGTCTACAGAAGACGATTAAAATGAACAATAAAGTGCCTCAATCCGTCTGTGGAGACGGTATGGCAATCCAGGACACAAGTCCGTCTGTGGAGGCGGCAGTCCGCGGGACGAGTAACATTGAAGAGTCCCATGTCGGGAATATCAACAATGAGGGATCAGTCTCGGTGATCGTAAATTTATCCGACATTATTCAAGACCAAGTAAGGCAACATCTTGAATTATTGCTCAAGCGTAAAGACGTTGATATACATTTTAATGATCAACATACAGTCACTGCAAACGAGGTAAGGACGACCGGTAAAAATGAGAGCGCCAATTCCAAAATGGCGACCATAGACATACCTCATTTTGACAAGTTTAAGGCTTACGATGAACAAATGTCGTCCTTTGAGTCCAGTGCGGCAGACGTTTTGTCTGTTAATGCACAAGACAATGACTTTGAGGATATTGATTCAAATGCATCTATGGCAGGTATGTGTACTATTTCAGATGCACCGGTAGAGGTGCCTTTTGGTGCACCTGATTCTTCTGATCCTCTGCAGTGGAACTGTTTTGTATCCAAGATGGCAAATTTAAAAGTTCTCAATATTGACATTGAAGCTGAGGATCCGTTGGAGAATGAAAGGAAATCGTTTATTTCTTCACGATTGAAGGGAGACAAGAGTGACAAGAAAAAGTCTCTTGGTAAAATACCTATTGAAGGTACACTTATTGACATGATCAAGACAGTTGAAAAAGAGGCAACCTCTGGGCGTTTGAAAAATAGGTCCGTACGCGGTAGAGATGACAAAGCATTTATGGTAAAAAAAAAAGATGACTTTGATGCATTTTGTAATCCTCCCAAATTGGATGACAATATTGAGGAGGGGTTAGTTGTAGGTCAGAAAGGTAATTTTGGGAAATCAAAAGTTTCTCTCTCGCCTTTTCATAAGGAGTTAGCCAATGATATTCGTCGAATTGACAATTCAGCAAGATAAGGCACTCTTTTTCTGTGACTCCGAGCTTGTATGGTTTGAATTTGGTTGAAATATGGATGGTTACACTTGAGTTGGCATCCCTGATTATTTTTATGCACGGTTTTTGTGAGATATAATGTCATATGCAATAATTAGTGGCAACTCAATTTTCAACAACCCCTCATATCATGAGACAGAATCACACACCCCACCATCATTGGTAGCTCCTAAACGCATCATCTCCAAGTAGACAAACAAAGCACATGCATCGTCTTTCTTGCATTTTTTCCCCATTAATTCATTGTATCTTACTTCTGCCTTTCTTCCATGATCCTTCTTTATTTATTTGCAGTTGTAGAAAAGTTCTTGCAATGTGGTTTCTCACTTTTTGAATGATGAACAAACCCGAAAGCGATTTCAAAGTTATTGATATTTTTTAATAAATATGGGGAAATTTTGATTAAAAAACGTCAATATGAAATTGTCAAGGAAAATAAATTTGTTAGAAACTCTAAAAAAAAAAAGGGGGGGGGGGGGTTATATTAAGCAAATATCTTTCATTTCTATGGTGTAGTCATTCCGATTCCTATTAACAAAGATTGAAATGTTACAAACGTCGTTTATGTTCAGAAATTATTATCTGAAATACAAAAATATACAAGAAGAGGAGAGGAGATCGAAGTCAAGAGTGAGAAAGATCAAACTGTTACGTGAAAATGCTGCTGCAAAACTTGCAAAGTACAAACATTACTTTTAGCTTGAATGTGGAGTTCAGCAACTGGTTAAACTGAAAAAGCGGCCATCTGGACAACGTTTTCACGATTTTTTTCGCATTTGATTAAGCGGTTTATATTTGTCTGAGGAGTACTGAGTATACTTTTTTTCAGAGAACGTAGATAGGCGTATTTTAAGCTTGATTTAAATACTGTATGTATGTTGTAACGTTATTGGTAATTATATTGTAAAAATGTAAATGAAATATTGGAGAAATATGCAAATAATTACTGTAAATAGCAAATGTTATGTATTGAACAACTCATAAACAATAATTATACACACACACACACATTAACAGTGAAAAAAAATTAACACTTGTTTTATTTGTTTTAGTAATGAACTAGAACATCGATTTCGTTTTATTGGCTTTATTCAATCAGGCATTTAGTCAGCACTCTTATGATGTTATACAGTTCTGTTTACAAGTATGAAAGGCTACGATGACACAATATTTATTACATGAAGTGAAAGAAAACTAAGAAAAGAATAATTTATACTTTAACACGGTATAGATAATAAATACAAGCATAAAATCAAAATCAAACAGAGACCCTGCCAAATTCAAACTCGTCTTCCGGTGTTCTTTTTTGCCTGATTTTAATATAACCGAACTAACACAAAACACTAGACAATTTTTAAAAATACAATGTACAATATGTATACCCATTGATATCACAATTTTGTGATGGAATAGAATAAAAATACATCACATTAAAATTGTGTAATTGAGGCACTACTAAACAACCCGTTAAAAAGTCACCACGTTGTGACATTTTAAAAATAACAACTGATGATGTTCAATATAGACTCATCAAAAAGAAATAAGGCATTCATATTTTTAAAGTATGAAATGTCTACAATTCTTACACAGAGAGGAAAAACACACTTTGCATTTCAGATCTAAAGATATCCTCATGGTGCAAAAGAAGAAGAAGTAGTAATTCATGTTTATCACAAAATGCGTTTAGTGACTTTTTTTTACTCAAAATTGACAGTGAACATGAGACCCTTCGTTGAGGGGTTTGCCCGACATATTTGTACACTTCTGCATGAAATAGTTGTAGTCATCAGATCTGCGACTTAAGTCAACGGCAAGGCCAAGGTAATGTCTGGATTTACAGGAGTGACAGGCGCCAGCTATGGAGCTCACCTGTTGATTAAAATAAAGAAATTTGATCTATCTATCTATCTATTAATTCAATTCATTGGAAAAAGAAATCATTACGTATAATAAAGCATTGAGAGAGAGAGAGAGAGCTTACAAAGATATTTTTCTCCTTTCCAAGTTCATTAATGAAATTAAGTAACTTCTCATCCAAGCACACGTCTCCTCCAGGGGCTCCCGGATAAGAACATCGAGGACAACTGTACCTGTGAATAGATGATAAGTGAATGTTGCAATTGCCTTGTTTCTGTGACATGCTTTCATGTTAGTCATTGTTTCAACGTCTGTGATTCAGTCTCGGTAGACACCATTGTTAGTCTCATCTAAAAGAGAAACATTCAAAATGCAAGCGCCTCTAGTTTGTTTGTGTTTTTTTTCACTTTACACGCGTTTAATACCCCCATGTTTTGTCCGAGTTACCTATCTATAACTTTAAGCTGACATGAATTCATGAAAGCATATCGTCGCCATATTAGTTTCGATCGCTCCTCTTCTGCCACTTGGGTATATATACCCGGTATACCGATTAAGAAAGTTACGGTCGGTTGCTTTCCGATCGAGGCATTTAGGTTGCACGAACGTCTAATACATGAACTACACACTGTAGTGAAATGTTTGAGATAAAGAATAAAAGAAACTACAAATAAGAAAAACACAAAAATTATTTATTCTTTGAAAGAATTTCCAAGGTACCCGTATTATTTTCACTAATAGTGCTGCTTTACTTCGCATGCACATCGAACACGTGTGTCGTTCATACAGAGTGCATAACGTCTGCATCTTTTTTAAAAAACCTGGCGGCACAACATCCATCACAGTAGATAAATGACAGTTAATCCAAGTAAGGAACAACATAACATTGTTTTAACAAAAAACGCTCCGTTTCTAAAATCCATGCGATCAATGACATTGCCCGATCTGCCTCAGTGTGTGTGGGTTGCGCATGTGCGATGATATGACATACACAGGAAAACGGTCTACAATTATCGAGAGGAGTACCTGGATTTTAGTCTGTTTTGTTTCGTCGTTTATTGGATGTTCCTTGCCAGCACAGTGGTTGTCATATTATTTTTGTTCAAAACGCGTTTCTACAAGTCTTTTCGTCCAATATAACGTGTTCGGGTGTATGAAATATCTAAATGCTCCTTATATAGGGGTGTATAGCGATGAGCAGAACAAAAGAAATCGGCAACTAATATAGCGGTAGTCGGAGATAAAAGGGAAATAACGTGTATTTATAAATTAATGTCAGCTTTAAAATTTTATAAATCCATAGCTTTAATCGCTATGAACAATGTAGAAAAGACAATGAAAGAAAGATGACTGTAACAGAAAAAACTCTGCAGAGACCAGAGAAAAACGTTTGAAAAGGACATCATAATTACATTGATCTGCAAGCAGCACGCCCGTTACAAGTATCCTCCATATTCTTATTAGCATACGCAGAATCGACCTTTTTCGAGGGATGGTCCGTCCTCAATGTAATGTTGGTGTTGTTCAGAATATCACAGGCTAACTCTTTGGATCGAGTGGAACAGACTGGATCATCACAAAGGGAAGCGTCCGATTGGCTGATATACGAATCCGCAACCCAAAGATTCTGGAATATGAAGAAACTTATTTTGAAACAATATTTGTTGATGATCCAGTTCTCATTCTTTTTCGTATGTGTTTCATGTCGGTTTTCGTGACGTTAGCGGTATAACTGTAACCAAAACTATTACGAAGCCCGAACGTTGTCTATGATGAATCGAAGTATTGAGAGTATTGAAAGTCGATCTTCATCTAAATGTGATTGTTAGCTACCTTTTTTTTAAAAAAAAGACAATGCACATTTTCATTCATAATTCTAAAATAGTTGTTCTTTTTAATAATGAAAACATTTTTTGACTTTGGGTCTAGAATGGGTAAAAACTCTGCAGTTTATCATGAAAACAAAGAATTTGATCCATAGTTTGAAAGAAAAATAATTTCCGAGAAAAAAATGTGTCATGATATTGCGTTGTTGCGGTTTACTAGGATATTATCTTCTAGTTCTGTATGCATAAAAGTTAGATTCGTAATAAAAATGATTATGGGAAGATTCATAATTTTTTAATCATTAGATATATCATCCCAAGTTCCTAAGACTAAGAGTTTTTGAGAAGAAGATTTTTAAAGATTTTCTCTATATATTCCTATGTAAAACTTGATCCCCTAATTGTGGCCCCACCCTACCCCCGGGGATCATGATTTGAACAAACTTGAATCTACACTTCCTGAGGATGCTTCCATTTTAATTTGAGCTTTTCTGGCCTAATAGTGTTTGAGAAGAAGATTTTTAAAGATTTTCTCTATATATTCCTATGTAAAACTTGATCCCCCTCTTGTAACCCCACCATCCTCCCGGGGACCATGATTTGAATAAACTTGAATCTACTCTATCTGAGGATGCCTCCAATCAAGTTTGAGCTTTTCTGGCCTAATAGTTTTTGAGAAGAAGATTTTTTAAAAATTTCTCTATATACTCCTATGTAAAACTTGATCCCCCTCTTGTGGCCCCTCCCTACCCCCGGGGACCATGATTTGAACAAACTTGAATCTACACTTCCTGAGGATGCTTCCATTTTAATTTGAGCTTTTCTGGCCTAATAGTTTTTGAGAAGGAGATTTTTAAAGATTTTCTCTATATATTCCTATGTAAAACTTGATCCCCCTCTTGTGGCCCCACCTACCCCCAGGGACCATGACTTGAATAAACTTGCATCTACACTTCCTGAGGATGCTTCCATTTTAATTTGAGCTACTCTGGCCAAATAGTTTTTGAGAAGAAGATTTTTAAAGATTTTCTCTATATATTCCTATGTAAAACTTGATCCCCCAATTGTGGCCCCACCCTATCCCCGGGGACCATGATTTGAACAAACTTGAATCAATACTACCTGAGGATGCTCCCATTTTAATTTGAGCTTTTCTGGCCTGATAGTTTTTGAGAAAAAGATTTTTAAAGATTTTCTCTATATATTCCTATGTAAAACTTGATCCCCCAATTGTGGCCCCTCCCTACCCCCGGGGACCATGATTTGAACAAACTTGAATCTACACTACCTGATGATGCCTCCACACAAGTTTAACCTTTTCCGGCCGAATAGTTTTTGAGAAGAAGATTTTTGAAAAATACCAACAAATTTTCAATAATTCTCAATTATCTCCCCTTTAAAGAGGGCGTGGCACTTCATTTGAACAAACTTGAATCCCCTTCACCTAGTGGTGCTTAGTTGGTTGAAATCTGCCCAGTGGTTCTTGAGAAGAAGATGAAAATGTGAAAAGTTTACGACGACGACGACAACGACGACGACGACGACAACGACGACGACAGACAACGGACAAATTGTGATCAGAAAAGCTCACTTGAGCCTTTGGCTCAGGTGAGCTAAAACCGTATTTTGACAATAATGCAATCTCGCGCATTATTGATGCTACTTGTTCACATAAAACATAAGCAAAAATATTTAAATACAATTATGGCAGTAACATATTATCGTAATCATATAAAAAAGTATTACCTTGCTTACGACCATTGACAGCATTGTTGACGTTCGACACGCATGCGCACATACCCTTTCTAAATTTAGCTAGTATATAAAAAATACATAAATTTTTAGATAACAAAAACACTTATTTACAATATAATTTACAATTCAATACATGTTCTGAAGGCAAACGAAGTGGAGGAGCAAGAAGGATCGTTACAGCCTTTGATGCCCTGAATATTCAAGGTTCTTCCATCCTCCAACGTTAGCACAACAAGAGTGTTACTTAACCCACGTTCAATCACACTATTCACAGCTTCATTGACATATGCATTATTGTAGGTCTTGGAAGAAATGACAATATTGACGGGAATTGAGTTAGGGTTACTAAGTTTCGAACTGGAAGATGAAAACATTATATCTGTCGGCCACCCCAAGACATAGGCTAGTCTCACGCTAATATCTTCTACGTTTTTTTTCGGTGAGTTTCGTTTTGGGAGGCTCGATTTCCAGCTGAATGATTCGTTCTGTTTTCTTAGGATAGGAACTTGAAAAACAAGTTTTAAAAACCGACCATCCAGACGAAACAGTCTTCGTAAATTCTTCCAATAAAGCACCCTTGATTGTCCAAAACACGCGAAATTGATCGCTTAGACTCAGATCACAGAAGCTAATACCAGGTTCAGGGTTTCTATAACAATTTATATGGGACAAGAAGGCAGTTTCTTTTACACTTTGGCATGTCACATCCGATTGGGGATACATAACATAAGCTAAACCTTCTTGCAGACACTTCCTCACGGCATCAATCAATACCTTTCCCTTATCAGAGAATCTAGCATATCTGTCGTCATAGAGCTTGCAATACTTTTCTGCATAAGTTATCGCATACCTTTCGTTGGTAGACTCGCACGCTATCCGAGTTTCGAGGCATTCTTTATACCACGAGCAATCAGTTCCTGCAGGGATGTAACATTTTATTGGAACCAAAGAATCACGTAGTTTTATTTCTTTTTGGGGGTCACATTGACAAAGATTTGTTCCATGGACTCCCATACCGGAGGTCGCAGAACACTGATGCCAACAGTAGTTTGTGTTCGGGTCGCGACATGTAATTTTGTTGATTAGACTTTTGATGGTTGATCTCTTAAGGCACACCGCGGGCTCATAGTTCGAATCTCCGAAAAATATTGATGAAATACACTCTGTCTTTCCTTCTGTCCCTTTGCCGTTCTCGCATTGGCATTCCACAGTCGGAGATAAAATCAGAAGAAAAGAAATAACTTGGAACACAAAGATCAAATTCTCCATTTTTACGAAACTTCCTGGTTGTAAGTTATGTGTCATCAGGATTTTAAACATCCGTTTGTAGGTTTTATTTGCACAATCGATTTAAAGAGCCACAGATTAAAATCATCGATTTCTTAAAATCATAATTAAGTAGCTATGCTTTTTAAAAGAATTATTATATATTATATAATAATATTAAAGGGTACTGTATTGCATGTGTGTTTTAAAACTTGCTTGATTCGTAACACTCTTGTTGTATAGCGCCCTTTCCCCCAGCAATTTTTACACAAGCATCCGTGATAACCTATATATTGCCTATATAGCAATCCCCCTCCCGGAAAAATGACTTTATAGTTTATTTTCCCTCCATTTTATAACCTGGTTACCCCCACGGAAAGCCTACTTCATAGTAAATTTTCCCCTTCCGTCCATTCCGGTCATGTTTATGGCGGATCATTCGTGCCAACATTTTGCATTATCTGAAATGACATTGATTACTCATAATGAAGGGTAACTAATGCTTACAACCTCCTCTCAAAAACTACTTACGCAATAAATGATTACGTAATTAAACGAATTTAAAATATGTTTTCAAACATTTGCATACTTATAAATAACATCTAGTGGATTAATATTATTATTATAATTTATAAAGCGCACAATTTTAGAAAATAAAATGCAATCATTGGCGCTGTTAATACAAAAAAGAAATAATTTTTTTAAAAAAATACATAAATCTGTTATACATGCAGAATTTTAATGTTGTGTAAGAAGAGTTCACAGGTTTTTTTGTTTTTTGTTTTTAAATGCACGTAGTTATTAAAAAGCACACGTATAATAAAATGCCTTTAGCTGGCGCTTAAAAGTACTAAAATCACGAATGGTTCTCATGTCTGTCGGCAATTCATTCCAGACGGTAGGTCCTGATATTGCTAATGACTTGGCAACAAAGGTTTTGAGACTTACGTTTCAAATACTGCAAGAAGACAAAAGACTGTTTACCTTTATGTGATGAAGAAAGATAATAAACTCAAGTTTTGGACAAAGGTGTAAGGAAAGATTATTGTAGCGGTGCCTGAGTAAATTGCAACCGAACCCACAGGCGTTTATAAACGTGTGAAGGTGGTTGTTACACCGGAAAGAATGGACGATTTTGTCGTGATCCAAGAGCCAAAAAATAAAATAAATGTGTTAAACATGTTAAAATAAGCTTATCATTTCTCGCCATTGAAAAATATCCCTATACACATGAATATAAAGAGGTTTCTGAAAAATATGTAAATAATTATTTGATATTTGGGGCCTCTCCGTTTGTATTGATATACAGTGAGAAGATTCTGTAAAAAAACGTTTTGACATACAACGTCGCCATGTTACGAGGCATTGTTTACATGGATATAAGGCGGGATTCCAACTAGCGAATCTAATTATTCACCCAATCACAATTGTATTTGGAAGTAAGTTGTCATAGGGTTGTTGTGTTAATTTTCTTGTGTATTTCAATATCGAAATCAATGTGCATATACAAATAGGTTCCTCTCAGCTGTATTACATGTGTCAGTTTACATATATAGCATAAAAAAACAAAAACAATTTAAAAAAAAAAAACCAACCCGCTAATAATGCATTAAATGTCAAGCCAAAAAAATATGATTTTGGCATGCAATTCTTATTTCATTCGAACACGCGATTTGCTATAAACTCGAAAATGTAATAGATCACTACTTGAGTTCAATTCTTAATGATGACCACTTTTATTGATAGATTGTGAACGAGGATCGTATGGAGTTGGGTGCACTGAAAAATGCGGACACTGTCTTGATGGTGACAAGTGTTCTCATATTAATGGGACATGCTTAAATGGATGTGATGCAGGTTATCACGGATGCTTGTGTAAAAAATGTTGAAGAAAGAAAGATAGCCATATAGTTTGAGTATTTTTTTTAGGTTTCAGTAATTCTTAGCTTTCATCTTGTGTCTATTCCTTTTTCATGGTGCCTGTGCTGTTGGCTACTAGTATTTCGGAATAAACTGTGCTGATAAATGTAACGATACATGTAGAGGTTATAACAATGTGATTAGTTTGTGTGAATTAGGATGTTATATCCAGGTTGGAAGAGAGACTACTCTTATTATATTACTCATATTATATATCATATAATGGCTTTTAAGCGACTGTATGAAAATATTTCATGCTTAAAATCCCATTAAAATAAATAAATTTAAATGCTCAAAGTATGGAAAAATAAGCATTATGAACAAGTAAATAGCTGTCAATGTGACAGCAAACCAGGTTTTCTTTTATGTGAACTGTATCCATAATCCATTTTATCCCTGAATTGATAAACATCACATACCGTATCCAGTGAAATGGAATACATATTATGCAATAATTTGCCAAAAATGACTAAGTTCAAAGGCTGGTATTTTTTCCATAAATTATCAGAAGCCAAAATCCATTAATCATTACATATATCATCACAAGTTCCAAAGACTAATAGCCCTTAAATTTCTAGAACAACAATCATTTGTGTATTGTGCGATTTATAATGGAGAATGACTCCTATGATTTGGTTTATATTTTACACTATCTCTTTTTTATTGTATATTGAGTAATCATTAACTTTTATTTTATTAAATCATTTAAAGCTCGAGGGTGAGATCCCACTATCTTTCGTGTAAACCGATTTGCAAGATAGATCATGTGGTCCTATACTCTCTTACATGAGTTTAAACATACTTCTTGGCAATTACAGGAAGGAAAAGATATTGGCTAGCCATACCGTAAAAGGTATTTTTTTTCAGTATATGAAAGTTTTATGCAATAGATGCAAATAATGTATTCCAAACAAGCTTGTTATTGAATATTAATAAAACAACAGTATTCCTTTTTCTTGGACTTAGATCTTACTTAAGGGTATCAATTTTCGTGGGTAAAGTGGAATTCACAGTTTCAAGGATACATAAATTCGTGTTCAATGACCCTATCAATACAAATTATTAGTAGAAATTGCACTTCAATGAACATTTAATTTCATGGATAAACTTAACAAAGAAATCCACGAAAATTTGTATTGAACAAATATTGTTGAAACCAAAGTACTACACGTGGTTATACTACGTGGGTGGAACGAAATCGAACGGTTGATTTTTACTAGCCCTTTTCACAATTGGCACACGGGCACAAGCGATAAAATATTCGTGCGACCGAAAAAGTTCGTAAAACCGTTGCCAAAATAATCGCATATAAAAAGTACTCGTACGAAACTCGCAAATGCATTGAGTCTTGCGATATAACTTGCGTCTATATGCGACTGTTGTACATTATTAGCAGAGCTGGTCCGATCATGCGTTTCATTGTACGAATGTTCAAACGAGTAAGAGGGGGTATACAGGTATATACCGCCCGTTTCTGACGCTCTTTGGTAGACATACTTGAATGCCAGAGAAGATGACAAAAGCAACAGCCAAAAACATGGCCAGTTGTGGCATGAAACAGATTTTCTTTTACAGTGTAAACCGTATAAGGGAACTATTTGCCCCAAACTTTATATTTATCCATTTCACTCTTTTTGTTGGTTAGCTAATTAGGACTTGGCGAATTCCAATGTCATCTTTTTTTACCACAAAATTTTTGGGACGAATTCAAGACGAGGCAAAATCATAAGTAGAAGCAAAAATACCACAAGGCGAAAATAACCCTGTATTCCTATAGATAATCCAATATTTCCTTGTGGCAAAACATGGAAACTGAAACCGGTAAATCTTGCAAAGA
Organism: Magallana gigas; assembly: GCF_902806645.1. NCBI lineage: Eukaryota > Metazoa > Mollusca > Bivalvia > Ostreida > Ostreidae > Magallana > Magallana gigas. The sequence goes on from NC_047559.1 coordinate 28,240,488, forward strand.
TAGTAAAATGTTGCAAGATAACATGTTGAGCAACAGTCTCATGGTCGCACATCGCACGCATAAACAGCTGCAATATATCTTATGATCTTAATGCCATTCTCGCATCGATATTAAGATGAATAGAAATAACATGGGTCGTGAAAACCGAAACCTCCATTTTACTAAAGAAGTGCTGTCATTTCTGCTTTATTACACACGGTAACACACCTTACATAACTAATTTCTTCCTGATTGAAAACTATGAGTCTTCAGAAAAGTAAACATCCGTTTAAAGATTTTATATGCACAATCAATTTAAAGAGCTACAGAATGAAATCATCGTATTTTTTCGAAATCACATTTAATTAAGCAGCTTTGAATTCTAAACAATGAACAATTGTTGAACGAAATATCTGAAATGCATTTTTTTCCAGCTCGATTATATTATTCCATAATACCTCCAAGAAAGAATTTTCGGAAAGTATGAATGTGGATTAATAATAATATTTTGTCCTGCCGCATCGATCAACAAAGCATTCATTTTTAAGAATTTTGCGGGAGAATGCTTATTTTTTTTTCGATTTCAATGTTATAATGCTTCAGTAAGGCATTTTTAATAGGCAATCAAAATTTGAGTGACATTTGTTGAGTTATGAGCGAGTTACAGAGCTTACAATTCCTCGCTATGTAAACAAAGCTTTTGTTTACATTTTTAATGTTGAAGTGAAAATTCCAGTTATAGACCTAAAATGAATGTGTTAATCGTTAGGAACTGTTTATTTATGCTTAAAATGAATAAAAATGTTGACAATTCATCTTGAAAAGAATTTTACTGGTATATTGAACCTATGTTAACAAAAACAGGGCAAGAGCCTTGTTTACATGACGAAGAATTGTGAGCCCTGTTTATCGCTTAAAACTCATCGAAGGCCACCCAAATTTCACTTGATCATTAGAAATGCATTCATAAAGCATTGTAAATAAAAAAACAGAAAAATAAAACTTGACCAGAATCGTGACCATGTCCCTTTAAACCATACGTATGCCTACACATGCATGATACTTCAAAGCACAATCAAATGTCTCAGAATCAACTTTGGAACGCAAAGAAAAGGGTTTTGTAAGTGAAATACGACTCAGCTTTATTGAGGGGATGTCTAATGGCCGGGTACCACGTTTCAAGAGTTCTAAAGCAGCAAAAGCTTAAAATGTATCTAGTTTTCCTTTTATATTGCAAATAATGGTTAATTTGGACATTTCTTTTAATATTTGAAAGTAATTAGACGAGATACAAGCCAGGTAAAAAGTTCAAAATTCTTTGTTTTGTAAACAAATCTTGAATTCAATTATGTTTACATTGATGTTACTTAAAAAAAACCTATTCAAATCTAATTTTTTGTGTTTAATATAAAGTCATTTATAAAAAAATAGTTAAACAGTTTGCTTACTAAAAGCCAGCTTGTTAAAGATATGGTTATTTCTTTAAGGAACATTAATTAGTAACAAAACATGGCACATACCTTGTTTACATCAAAAAATTCTGAGGTTGTCTTTTTCTGTTCATTTAAAGACACGCACGAAAAAATGAGATTGCGTTACTATAGGCCTATTGATTTGTAATAAAAAAACCGATGAATAGGTTTTTTTCTTCGATTTTATTGCACCCCTAATATCGAAATGTTTGGCATCTAAATTGTATGTTTTAAATTACAAGCTCTTTGTATTTAAAAACTCGTTAAGATTGACATGCAAGGTTCGTCCATGGATTTAAAATTTAAAATACTTACCTTATTATATATACTGTGCGACACAAGTTAACACACAACTAGGAAGTAATATACCGTACAACACCGTTTCAACATGAAGAATATTTACGGTACGAACATTTATTTTTTCATGTCGATTTTTTATTTTTCAATTGTGAGTATTGAAGGAGTACCGGTAAATCAAAAGTGTGATAAAGGAGATGGTACAGAAGGAATAACGGGATGTATATCTTCTCGTCTTTTAAAGTACAACGCATTCCCAGACCAAACCTATCAAACTGCGGTGTGCATGAAAAGTTCTACGCTCAGGTCAAAAGGGTTGAAATGTAACGACAAATCCACAGACTTCTGTTGGTATAACTGTATGGCCACTCCGCATAGTAAGTTTGAAGAGTGCCAATGTGACCCGGAAAAGAATCTGATACCGCTGAATTCTAAAGTTCCTGTAGATTGTTACTTCCCAAAAGAAAATGACTGTGACTGGTATCGAAGATGCCTGGAGGCTCGCATCCCCTGTGAATCAACAGAACATAAATATGCTGTGTCATATGCAACAAAATACTGCAATCTGTTTAACGACAACTATGCCAAGTTTTCGAATGACGTAAAGAGATGGATTGATGCTGTAAGAAAATGTCTGCAACAAAGTTTAGTACATGTACTATTTCCCCAATCAACTATGTCATGTGAAACGTTAAAGAAAAGGGCTTTTTACACTCACACTGGCTGTTACCTTCGCCCCACTCCTAGCATTTACATGTGCGATCTAAGTTCTTTCGATTTCCTTCAAATCTCTTGGATAATAAAAAACGGATTTCTCACTGACTTTTCAGATATGGTTGACGGAAGTGGATCAATATTTAAAGAGTGCTTTTTGAAAATTTTTACAAGCAATAGTGTTGCAAGACTGATTATGTACGTCAAAAACGATATCATAAAAATGACACCAGGCAAGATAGCAGATTATGTCTCCAACAAAATGGCCATCATTCAGAAATGGTCTTCAAATGTAATGTTTTTGTCATACAGTGATGAATCCTTAAAATCTAATTCAACACCTGTTCAGATTCTTGTAGCAACTAATGATGGTATCAGCGCTAAAGTTGAGGATTTAATATCTTCTGTCAAAGACAGCGCTTACGATGGTAAACTGTCTTCTTTGCAACTAGAAAATGGAGAGACCGTCAGGATTGAAAAAATTGAAAAAAGTGTGCGACCTGATTATTTACACGCTTCGCTTTCAATTGACACAGGTAAATACTAACATCCCATCTTGGCGTTTTTATCTTTACTTGAAATGTCTTATTCACGTAGCGGTGATCCATGTACATAAAATTCTGTACACCCTTTTCATGTAATGCGCTATAGAAGTTATACATTATCCTTATTCAAAATGCTCAAAATATTTATTAATCAGAGAAACCATTTTGCAAAAACATATAGAAAAATAAATATCAATGACCAGCACTTAAATGTTACTATTTATTTCAAATAATGTTTTCTATGATTACACGTGGAAAGATTTCAAAAAGAAATGTTCACCTTAAGATAAAATCAGTTCATTTTTTGGTTATTCTCTGCATGTAGCGCACACATATCTGGACAATCATACCATTTCATGGCATTTTTGCACACGTCTAAAATGCAGTTTACAAACAACAAATTGAAATATAGGTATTATAATGATATTCTACTGTACTTGGCATGCACACAACAGAGGAGAGAGAGTGTGCGTCCTATTGGATAACATTCAAATCAATACGATAGAACATAACAAAGACTTTAAACAAACGAAACTTCAATTCTTGATAAGTTAAATGCCCACGTTAAGAGGTTCGTTCCTCTGATTTTGAGTAGCCATTTTGGGTCACCTCCAGTCTGGAATTTTTGTGTCATATATGAATTCTACTAGTAGATTCTTTTTTCACAATGCCAAATAAACTATATTGAATAAAATAGTCAAGGAAAAATTACATATTTACAGAGTTTAGTAAGGGACTATATTTTGTGGCGGAATGTTTTAACATTTTTCATAACTCAGTTGTTTTAGAGTACCGTAATTTTAACTTTGTTATTTTCAGGGCAGGCCAAATTTCCAGATAGTTTATGGATTGGGCTATCTTCGTATTGTTTGAAAAAATATATTTTAACAATATTTCTATCGACATATATTGGCATATTTATATTTCATAAGGGTCAAGAAAAAATGAAATCCTAATCGCCCCCCCCCCCCCCCCCCCTAAAATTAACTTAATTCATGCTATCTCAAAATTAACATTATAGACCCATACTTTTCGTTTTATTTTCTGAATGTGAAAGTTTCTTTTGACAAGTCTGTCATAATTTGAGAAATAGTTTCAGTTTATTAAATAAGTTCATTGCATATTGAATTATTCATTAGTAAAAATAGTGTTTTTTAGTACAAAAAGACCAAAATATCAATTAGGTGAAGAAATTGCAAACTTTTTCTTTATGATAATTTTAATTTTATTAATTCTAAATAATGTAAATTTGTATTTGATACCATGGTTAATTTCGATAAAAAATTATTGAGGAAAAAGCGATTTATGTGGAATTTGCACTTTCAGTGCAGTGAGGTAATATTAAATACATTGTAGCACCGAAAGGAGCATATGGACCCCAAAATTTTGTTTTGAATTTTGGTTTAGCTTTGTGTGTAGATGTTAAAAAATACTTAAGGAATAAACTTCTAGACTTCTGATCGCAGGATCCAATATCCTTTAAGTCAGTGTCATATATGCATTAAGGGAGAAAAGTGGTGTAAATTTAACGTTTTCGATTACTATAGATAACAGATTACAATACATTACAAAATATATCTAATAATACAAATGGTAAGGCGCACTTACTACCCAAAAGTATCCTGCAATCACTTATATGAATTTTTCAGTGAAATGAGAAAATTTCTTTTGACTGCGAGCAGGATATTTTAGAGTTGTAAATTTGGTCTCAATTGATGATTTTCTAGAATTTCAAAAATTCCATTTCTTTTGGAAATGTGATTTTATGGCAATTGTTTAACAGTAGTGACGTCACAGTTGATTCGTAAATTTTATTTGAATCAGTTAAATAAAAGTACCTACGATTCTTGAATTTCATAAAGAATAATTAAATATTTGTCTTTGACATTTTTTTTTATAGATAATTATCTAATGAATCAATTGAGACAAAATTAATAGGTATAATATATCCTGTCTGCAGCTGAAACGATGCTTTTGGTTTTTATTGAAAATTAAACAAAAATTATATAAAATAATTGAAACTCTTTCAAAAAAGATTCCTTATTGATCTATAAAATAATTATCTGTGCCGGATAATTATGCCGGTGCCAAGGTGGCATTTTTGCACCCGTCTAAGCTGCATATATCGAATAATTCAAATATGCAATATGATAGACCATTGCTTAAAGAGTAAACAACCACTTTTGCTGTCATTGTATCTCACCTGTCGGGTAATAAACTCCACAGGAAAAATAATACCCCTATAGGAAATTTGAAATTTCCTATCGGAATACATTCTTTTGGAATTTCAATTCCGATAGGATTTGATTAAATCCGATAGAAAGTCTTAAATTCCTAAAGAAAAACTACTTGTCTGAATCAAATTCCTACAAGAAATACCACTTTCCTATAGGAAATATAATTCCTGCAGGATTTTTAGACAATCCTATAGGATTGTCAATGTTTTATATAAGAGAATCATTTCTCCTGTTGGAATTATCATTTTCCTATATTAATTTTTAAAGGTAAATATCTCACCTGCCAGGTAAAACACATTAAAAACAAAGGTGGCTGTATACCATCTAAACAATGGTCTATCATTTGGTATGTATGGATTTTTCAAAGCTGCATCTTAAGCGAGTGCAGAAATGCCACTTGGGCACTGACATAATAATCCAGCAGTGTTTAATATACTGCTGTGGCGAGCGGCCTTCACAATTTTCAACATCGTAGGTTTTGTTACTTATTATTATATGACAAAACTTGTGATACTTTCCTACACCAGTGTTCCGCCAAAATATAGTTTTTGATAGATTTAAAACTTTGATCACTATTCTTATGCCAATTTGTACAATAGTAACAAAAATATGATCTTTAAATTTCGTTACATTTTAATTGATGTTCGAATATTCTCTTCGAATATTCCTTTGATAATTCAAAAACCTGACGAGACTCCCCTTCTAAAAAGCCTTGAATTTGGTTGGTCAAAAGTGCTGTCCTTGGCGATAAAGAAGTCATTTTATACTATATTTTAATGATAGAATGAAATATATCGGCAAGGATAATGCATTCAGCAACACTGAGGCAACCGGAATCAATTGGTAGAAATGTTTATTGAATTTCGTTTTATTTGAAGCGATTTTATATTAAAATATGGACTATGACTTTCGTTCCATAGGAAATATAAATTTTTATAAATGCATTTGATCAATGTACAGTCGTGTATTTTTCTAGATCACCACGAGTGCGCTAAAAGTGGGGGATATTGTCGAAACAACGCATTACAATGTGATAAACGGAATGATGGGCGTTGTGAAGATGGAGAACGATGCTGTATTCCAGACAGTGGTACAGTAAAACGAGAAAATATTGTGTACACGTATTCAAGCGCAAAAGCAAGTTCCGAGACATTGGCGCAAATTAATTCTAGCGCACCAGTGATGTGTTTCAAAACAATCTTAAAACGCCATGTGTTTGTCAGATCAATGAAAGATTTTTGTAATTAGTTAAATAAGGCACACGTACAAAGGTAAATATTTCATTACCAAGACATTGAATGCGTCACATTGCTTATTTGTCATTTGTTTCTACACATTAAGCATTTTTATTCATTATCAATTTATTTTATTATTAGCATTTTCTATTCCTTATACATTTACATGTATACGATCTGATATGTATGTACTGTCTCTCCAATCTTGCGAAGTTAACAAGCAAATACATTTGCTGACTATACTTTGTCGTATGATATTTTTAAATACCCGTTCACTCAATAGTTTAAAAATACCAAAATTTGAAATGCCCCTTCTAGCTTGTTAGGCTTTAAAGAGACAAAATGACGCACAAAGCCATGGTATACTAAATATCGATTTTTTTTTTCACGATTTCCACTTGTTTTATATATCACATGAAAATATGAACTTTTGAAAAATTTCGATGTTCAAAAGTAAATAAATCTAGTTAAAAAGAGAAAAATATAATTAAGCGTTGGGTCAACACAAAAACAATGAGTTTTCCCTCCGCTTCGTAGCCACTCAAGCGCAAGGAAATGTAAATAATGCAGCCTGGCATTTATACCATCAGTGAAACCTGATGTCTTCTAGAACAGTATATCTATTAAAATGCACATTCTATAATTGCATGTTTCTTACTACGGACATCGAATAACTTCAAATTCTGTTTTCAGTGTGTCAATCCCACTATTACTATTTCTAGACGGCAATCGCAATCACGTGGCACTCAAATCAATGTCCAATAAAATTCGGCGTGTTTTACATGAGTAATTTCGAATGAGTTTTAACGAATTGTAAACTCATATGTGATGACTGTTATATATACCCGTTTACTGGCTATGAGTCAATTACAACTTTATTGGTTAGCATCTAAATTAGTGATTTTTTTTAACTCCTACCACCTTTTGGGCCTTATTATTTTTCTTAAATTATTTGTGGTAAATACATGTATTGGGTTATTTTACTTATTTGGGGTGAGGGGGTTGCAAAAAAACAGTATTTGTTTTCATCTTTGGAAAATTATTTAAAAATAATCTATTCATACCATTGTCATTTTTGTTAAGTATTACCATCTGAAACCAAACTTTGCCAAAACAAACTTCACAATGCTTTTAACGGAACTACCTGTACACTGAAATTACAATGCCTTTGCGCTACGCCAACAGTATGAAATAATCACATTTGATTATATGATTGATGAACTCCTAGCTCTCTGATTGGCTGATATCCAATAATCAATGGAACGGTATATTCACCTGCACTTGACCTAGAAGGTCAATATACATGTAACATTTGATTTTCTCTACATTGGACTAAAAATTATATCTCTGCCCTTTGTGTTCAAGTTAATTTTCTATGAAATATGTCGACATGCAAGATAAATATGTTGACATGCAAGATAGTTACGTCAACATGCAACATAACTTTGTTGAAATGCATGTTGACATACCTATTTTGCATGTCAACATATTTATCTTGCATGTCGACATATCTGATAGAAAAATAACTTGCACACAAGGGGCAGAGATATGCCACCATGAAAAATAGATCATCAAATGAAATATCGCGTTTCTCAATTTGTTTGGCTTGATAACACTCAATTTAATATTTCTATATCAATTCGTCGCTGCATCATATAATAAAACAAGTATTGGTTTTTTTTGCGATCAATGTGATGATTTAGCTACCTTCGAAGTACAATATTGTACTTCTCGGGTCCTTAAATCATCGTATTGACCTAAAAAACCAGCAATAGTTGAATAGTAGACTAAAATGAGTTGGAGTTTCATACCGACAGAAGAAAGGGAATGGTTATCTTCAACAGTTATCATTTTTATAAACAACAGTATAACATTTGCTTGGAAATGTAAATGATCTGAATACTTGACAACCATCAAGTATAGCGGAACATATAGGCGAGCTATATTGTGTAGTCAGATATATTAAGAACCTGAACATTCTTGAAACTACTTACTATTTTTTTTGGACAGAGAAAGACCTTCCATGCATAAATGATGGGGGCTGGTGTCAAGAAACAAGCATACCATGTGATCGGTATGAAAGTGGAAAGTGTGGGGGAGGCTCAAACAGAAAATGTTGTGTACCACTTAAAGGTTAGTATAACATTTTATTACTTATTCAAACGATATGTAAATAAATACAATATATTATGTGATCATCAGGCTAAAAATCATCGTCATTGCGGTCTGTTAATCAGCGGCACTCCCTCCGTATTTCCAGTCTTTGATCGAATAATTAATAAGAAGTACATAATCTGTTGGCCATACAGAGACTTGTTATTTTATCAGCATTATAACAACAGATTTATGTAAGCTTCAACAAATAACTATTCCTATAACTTTATTGCTTTGTTAAAAACCATATCATTTGGACATTCCTTCCGTATCGGTGCGGCTAGAAAAGCGCGTATCGAGGACCAAATATAATCTTTGGAGCGGTGGACCTCTGATTCTTATATGCGATATATACATCCACTAAGTATGATTCCATCTTTTTCTTGCGGACATTGATCATTGTAATTCATAGCTTTATAGAAACTGACAGGGAAGATAAATCTACAAAATCCAGTTCACAATCATTGCAGAAAAAATTTACATTACAGGTTAACGCGAGCTTTGCATTTTTCCTGCAATGTCCTTCATACCCCGCATGAATCACCAAAGTTGTTTATTTCTTAAATGAAATCATTTATACACGATGAATTTTTTAAAATTAAAAAAAATAATAACATCATGATAATTTCGACGCAGAAATGCAAGAGCAGCTTATACATAAATTGTTTTAAAATGGCACTAAGGGGTTTTAAGAAATAATAATACAAGATCTTTTGCAAATTCTAATACAAGATCTTTTGCAAATTCTTGGACGATTTGCCAATGACCGACAATGATTGATACTGATGTGATTTTTTACTGTTTAAGAAATAATGATGTTGAGAGGTGACTTCAAGAACAAAAGTGTTTGAAAAGGCCAACATTAAAGAATATTAGTGTAATGGTATGATAAAGGTGTAGACAATTATTGAGAACATGGTCTTCTTCCTATCAAGCAGTCCTAGACTGCCTATGAAAGAAGAGTACTGATACTTTTGTATCTTTAATATTGAATAAAGGAGAATTGATGAACTTATCAATTTGCTATTTTCATATCAATGCAATGTTCCAGGAACACCGAGTTGTAATGTAACCGTAGTGAAAGCGGCGTGTAAAATTAGGAACGACCCAAAAATTACGTTGATAAAAATAAACCCCTCTGAGGTGGATGACGGTGCTGATCCTGAGAGCAATATCAGGGATGTATGTTATGGAAAAGAAGCCAAGCGTTCAAGGTAATACTAAGTTGTAATGTATCTTTATTGCAAATATTCAATTGGAGTGAGAGAGAGAGAGAGAGAGAGAGAGAGAGAGAGAGAGAGAGAGGGTATAACTATTTTAATAATAATAAAATTGTCTTCACTATTTTATTTGTTCATATATTAATATATTCGTGTCAAATGGATATCAATCATAAATAAAAAGTGGCTGAAAAAGTACTGAGTATGTTTTTTCAGTTATGCGTGTGATGACGGACAGGCACCAGGTGGCTCCACCTGTCTGGACTTGAAAATTCTACAATTTATTTACCACTTGAGAAATTCTACAAAATACGCAGTTCAGGTAAAATGAAATTTATTCAAGTTTTCCTATTTTTATTTCTGCGCCATGTATATTACAGAAGTATTAGTGTGTTATTCAACCTTTTTCTGGTCACCCGGGTCACTCAGGTGACCTTCATGTATTGCCGGTGGTCGTCTACCATCGTCGTGTGTCGTTCACATGTAATTAAGTCTCGTTGAGCGTCGACCGTTAACAACATTTTAAAACTTTTTCTTGAAAACTACGATGTCAATTGTTACCATTTTTGATTTAAATCATTTCTAGGTAAGAGAATCCAAATTATGAAATTTATTCAATGTACCATACTGCATTGGGGTTCATTCGTGGGGCCAAAAATGCAAAAGAGGCCAATTTTTCTAAATTCTTCATATCTATTCCCACCCATGTGAAAATAAAACAAACTAGACAACATTGAGATGGTGACCACCTCAAAGGGCCCCGCTTAAATAATAGACAATAGGATGAAAAGCATTCCAGAGAATTATGCCTTGAACTTGACCTATATTTTCGAAGTTGTCCAGCTGGCATAAAACTTTTAATTTAATCCCATTACCCTTTACATGGAGGCATTTTTGTTGAACCTGAGCGAGATGAAGCAAATGGGATATAATCTACGGTCAAAACCTGATTTGCTATGACATTTACAATGACTTGGTTCAAATTATAGAGTCAATTATATAGTCAATGCACACCATTACCTCAAAAGCCAGGGTTGTCTCTAAGACTCGGAGGGGCGAGGAATTCCTCGGCCTAAAATGCCTTACTTACCCGGCTATTATTGCATTTCAAACACAATCTAGCTATAAGCTACATGTAGAACCACAGCCCCCTTTAACTTGTTTATTTCTTTTTTCTACTTCAATTTTTAGAGACAACCCTGCAAAAGCTCTGTTAACGTGAAGTATGAGCCAAAAAGGGCCAGATGGAGAGTATATGTACATGTATGCCCCGAAAAAAGAATTTTGCGTGATCCAATATGACCTTGACACTTGACCTACAAACATCATTCAAGGTCACTGCACACCTTTTGATCGTAGGCACTCTGTGAGTGAAGCATTAGCCAGTTTGGACCAAAGGGAAAAAATTTTTCTGGACAAGGATTTTATATATAATTCTGCTATGACCTTCAATTTTGGCCTTGAAACTTGGTTCAAGGTCACTGCACACCATTTACTCATAAGATCTGTTTATGTGTAGTATGAGCCAATTAGGACTAAGTGAAGAGTATATATGCTCTGAAAGAATTATTTTGTAATTCAATATGACCTTGACCCTTGACCTATAAACTTCATTCAAACTCACTGCACACTTTTTGACCATAGGCACTTTGTATGTGAAGTTTGAGTCAGATTGGACCAAGGGGAGTGAAGATATGCTCCGGACAAAGATTTTTCATATGATTCTGCTTAACCTTCAGTTTCGACCTAGAAACATGATTCAAGGTCACTGCACACCCTTTACCCAAAGGCACTTTGTGGGTAAAGTATGAGCAAGGTTGGACCAAGGGGAGAGAAGATATGCTCCGGACAAGAGATCTCGGACGGACAGACTGACCACTATAGGGCGCCCGCAGAGCCCCGCGGGGCTCCAAATATATGTTATGATGTTCATTGAGCCCCTACAGGGTCAGGGCTCAAGTCCCTAGGGTGGGTTCAATACGGCCATATACTAGTAGTGAACATGTATTAAATCTTAGAAAATCTTCTCTCTTCCCATAAGAATTAAAGAAAAACTAAATGCATTATTATGATGTTCATTATTGCTGTCTGCCTAAATTGTGAAACTTATGACCCCTTGGTCAGGTTCTAAATTCCGCGCAGCCTTAATCCCACCTGAGGCAAAGTCAGAGATTGACAGTTAATCTTTTAGTTGACTTATGTTTATGTTTATTGACACTTCATCTTTCATCTTATTAATCCTTTTATGTACATACTGCTAAAATGTCATGAATTACTCAATGGCTGTTTGATAATATATTTCCTTACATCTCTACATATTATGTAAATCCTTCTTTGTGTTATTTCATTATACATAACTTTGAATTCTAAATTATGGTCAATTGGAATCAGACCAACGCTGCATGCCAAACTCATGTTAAAGTTAATTCTAAGCAAAGTCAATAGATGTATAAAAGTCAAAAAATCAAAACGCGTGTTGGCTTGTTGGAGGTTTCATGAGTCAGGGTCAAACTACAAGCGAATAATTTCAGGGTTTGCCAAGTGTATGTCCTGTACGGGATAGAACGTCCCGTAGTACCCCCTCCAATCTTTTTTTTACGAAAAAAGGTTTCCAAACACCAAATAGTAAAGCGGGGATAACAGTAAGAGATAAGAGATATTTAAAGACTCCAAAACGAGGCTTAAAATGCAAACATAAGCCTCCCTGACAGGTCCACCTACGGGCTGTATATGATATTCAAGTGACCGTCAAGGCATATGGACCTCATGTTTAATTTTCAGAGCTTAAATAATTTTGTACATTTATCCGTAAAATCTCTCAGAAACTTTTATCTAAAAAATTGATATTATCATCAGAGCCACTTTCGTGTGGTTTTTTTTTCGACATCGCCACGTTCAATAATATCACCTGCGTCAAGCATACACAATACCCACCCCTTTACCACAAACTTTCTTATTGGTTGATTCAGCTTCCCGCTGATTGGCTGCTGACGTAAATTATACACGGACAGAACAACTTGTCAGTTGACTGTCGGAATAACCCCAGGATATTTTTTGAAATTGTACACTTGTGACAAAACACACTTTCGATACATATAACTGTTTAAAGAAAATTTGGGTTAGAGTATACATGTACGTATATAGCTACAGAGCATACGATACTTACAATAAACTCACATATTACGGCGCACGAAAAATACGCTAATTTGGAATGGATGAACATTATATCCCACCACCCCGAAAATGTAGATGATTTTATCTTAGCACTCTTGTAAGTCGAAGTGACTGGGAAGTCTTTTGCATGCGTTTTCTCTACAATCTACTTCAATATCTAGTTCCTTCTTGTCCTGTCTTTCTTCTTTGCCTTCCACCTTTTTTTGTCAAAAAAGAACGTATTTATTAGATTGGTTTTAGTTTTTAGAGAGGGATAACTAGAAGCTTTGATTTGATGTTGATGAATGGTAAAACTGTCGATTCTCTAAACCATCTTGGATTTTATTTCGTAATAATTTTATATATAAATCGTGTTTATGTTTTGTATAGAATATAATCATAAGGAGACAATCAATGTTTGAGAAAAATTAAAGCTGCGTGGTCCGATTTGTTTTGTTAATACAGTATCATATTTTTTTCCATACAAACGATTTATCTTAGAAAGTTATGGACTTTCTCCTATTTACACCAGCAGAATAAGTCTCCTTTCAAAGTTAGAAATATTCAAAGTAAATAAAAATAATTTCTTTTTGGGCAAACGAAAAAACAAACCAAAATGCATCAAGGGAATGTTTAGAAAAAGAAACGGTTTGGTTTCGTTCCCCGAATGATTGGGGTTATCCAACCCGCATGCTATGCGTCCATTGTAAAGAAAGCAAACTTCAGAAATATTGGCGAACAAAACGTACACATGTCTGATCATTCCGACCTATATTTAAAGCGATGTCAAAGTCGTAATACAACTTTACCCGGCTCGTCGTCAGGGGTGAAATTTAACATGAGGAGAAATAACGTGTTACCCTTTTATGTTGTTTGTGTTGTTAGCAAAATTTGTACATATTTTTGAACGTATTTCTTTTCATTGAAATTTGGCTTGATTGACTGGAAAACTACTGCAATGTTTCTTATTATACATATACTAAGCACAACGGTCGTTTAAAAGCGTGCATAATATAAATTTGATATAAAATCGGACCAAGCAGCTTTAACTGTTCTGAGAAATCCTTACGCTCTTGCATTTCCGAAGCGTTTCTAGATAACTCTAAGAAATCGAGTTGACCAAGCATAAAGTTTTTACACCGGCGGCGTGTATTGTTTTTGTTTAATACGTTGCTGACAAAATTGATCGTGGCGCTATCGGAAAAAGAGCACAGAAGCTGTTCAGATGAATACATTTGAACCTGTAAAATTTACATTAAATTTTACACTTAACCATCAAAGTGCACGGATTAAGCCCAAACGGTACTTATTAATCTGTGTAAAAATCATTTTTATAATATGCTTATTTACAAATAAAAGAATAAGTTATAAGAAATCATGTAATAAAAATTACAGATTTAATAGACTGTGAATTTATATATCTAAGTGCATAATCTATAGAGCAAAGGGTAAATAAAAATATAAAATGTACAGATTAGGATGTAAGGATAGATACTTATCCATAGTAAAATCATACATACATGTACCTGTATGTGTACGTAAAATTTTCTTTTGTTTCAAGGTAAACTCCATCGCTGGAGCGTGTCACAAAATTGGATCGAAACATTATGACGGAAAGGCTGTCGATTTTCAACTATTTGGAAACAGTATTGAAAAAGCAGCACAAGAAAAAGCTTTTATGGATGAATGTACAAAACATGGCGGCTGGTCTCACGGCGGTGATCATGTTCATTGCCAAATAGGTACATTGATTTGCTGTCCAAATATAACTTATTAAAAATTCGAGAATGAAGGTCTTTAATTGATTTGAACATAATTGTTTTATTATGTAAATACAATGTATCCATCACTAGGTTGGGCAGCAGACCATGCCTACTTGAATGTTAGCCTTCCCTATGTTTTTATCAAATTTTAATCGCACCCGAGAGAAGGCTCTGATGGCAATACCATGGCAATGCGATGGACATTGCAATTTCATGTGATATCAAACAAACATTATTACCAAAGAAGTTGAATTAAGTTGAAAAACCCATTGCTTAACTATTTTTTAAACAATCTTAGAATTCAAGACACTGCAACAATGTGGAATCTTGTCCATTAAACTCTGATTGGATGGAGTTGGGTTGAATGAAACTGCATGCAACAATCACGAAAGAAATATAACTATTTAGCTAGACACGATCTCGTTGCGAGCAACGAGGAGGTCTTCCGTCTGATTTTAGAATTTGAGATATATGTTCGATCTTGATTTGCTATTTAACAGCTAAACATGATTTAAAAGATAAAAACATGGTCTACATTCTATTTTGTTTCAGGTGTGAGAGCTTTGGTTGAAAACATTTAGAGCCCTCTAGGTCCCTAATTTGAAGGACCAGCCCCTTTTTTTACGTATCAACTGAAAGGACATTTAAATTCAAAGATATTTTGTTCAGCAAATATTAAAAAATTTATTACCGTTCTTGAGATATCTTAGACAGAACGTTTTAGGGGCCGGTTCCTTATCTTTTTTATTGAGGCTGCTGAACAAATTTTTTAAGGTTGCAATTTGTTAGGTACATCATTTTGAGGATCTCTTTTTCTATAATTCATTTCAAAATATTTTTCCTTTCGAGATACAAGGATCAAAGATTTGGACTTTTGACCTCTAAAAACCCCTAATTACGTAACACATGAGAAAATCATAATAATAGCAGGCTACATAACTGTAAGATAAACATTTATGCTTCTATAATCTACTATAAAATATCCCTCGGTAAAGAGATATTGATAAAAAGACTTTAGAGCCCTCTAGGTCCCTAATTTGAGGGACCAGCCCCTTTTTCATGATATCAGCTGACAGGTCTTGTAAATTTAAACTATGTTGACATTACATGTTTTAACAAAATTTTCATTGTATGAAATACCTGTATGAAGTGTAATCTCTGAGCATGAGAGGCGCCAAAATGCATTCTCTAAAACTCCTAAGTTCCCTATGTAATTTGGTGTAGTAGTTTTTAGCCAAATCTGTATGGATAAATCCTTCATTTTTCTTCAGATTCTCTTTGGTTTCTATAGTGAGTCAGTTGGTTCCAAATATTGAAGGATCTAACAATTTGGTCAATGAATCCTTATATCAAGTCTCTGAATGTTCCCCTTATCTCTTAATTGGCAGTTACATGTATGACAACAGTTTTTTTTCTCTCCCCCACCAATTTTTCCTCCCGTTTTGTAACCCATATTCCTGGTAACAGTCTCATTGTGATCCACCTTTATATCCCCTGTCAAACAGCCCCTGTCTTTGCTGCATTTTGAGCACTTGCTGTACATGCACAACATGTTTTCAGTATCACATGAAACTCTTTTTACTAATAGATGAAAACTGCTTGTATCTACGATGTCTCTTTTCAGTAGGGCGTCTGCCATAAGCTGGATGTATTCATGTAATATACATGCACATGATTTTCTATCTGATTCCTCTGGGCAATGATTTAGAACGACTTTCGTGTACAGAATGAACTGTAGCTTATTTTTTTTTTTATCAATGATGTACCTGTTGAAAAATTCCTGTAGACTTGCAGTCAACAAACGCTTTAGGATTTTCATCTTACTGATAGTAATTGTCTGCTCTATTCCTCGTGTCATTCTGCTGATTTCATCTATTTCAAAGAAACTGTGTTTGTATTTATCAAGTCTTCTTTTGAAGAGTGATTCTGTTGATTTTTTGTTGCATTATTTTGCATTCCCATGCATTTCTTGTTTTTAGTAAGTCTGTGTTTTCTCAGCACAGATGCAGTTGCATTTTCAGATAGATATATGTTTTTGTCACTTCTCTCTTTGTATTTCTGTTTAAGTGCTTCATTGCATTCATTGCATTGCATTGTTTAAGTTCATTGCAAAATGAAATAATGAAGTTCTCTTAATATTTGACTTTCGTTTTTTATTTTCGTTTGTTTTCATTTTGATTTGAATACCTCTTAAAATGCGTTTTGTTTTTCTTGGTGTCTCAACCCTTCGTTTTTCTTTATCTATTTCTCGGAGCGACCTTTATTACACTTTGTTCTTTTTGATTTCAAGCTCTTTCCCGAGTTTTTCGTAATCTTTGTAAGATTTTGCTCTTGAACGTTCTCTCCGTTTCCTACTTGATATTTGCTGGTGTGAAGGCCTACTTGGAGGTGAAAAAATTATAGGCGGCTTTTTAAAATTTTTTCTCTGTAAAGTTTTTGTTGTTCCCGCCATCGTTTCTTTCGATACCTTCGATCTGTCCGATAGATCACTAACAAGTTGGCGTTTACCACTAGCAAAGTCTTGCAGTAATATTTTTCTTCATTCTGTCCGTCTTCCTATATCACTGTCTCTCTTTTCGCTCAACATTTGTCAATGCCATCGCGACAGTTACCTGATAACATTTGAAAGATATTATTAAAATATCAATGGTGAAATGTCAGTGATATATCATATGGTGTAAGTGAGAAAACAACACATGGTTTTGTGAAAGTAAACTGTAAATATTTATATATTCTTAATATATTGACTGCATGTGTTTAAATTTGATCTGTTTATAAGAATTTGAGTATAAATGCAGCATACAAAATTTCAATAGTGTAACAACTCATGTCAGTGGTGTAACAAAAAACTTAATTTGTGTCAAACAGTCAAACTCTATATCTTCCGAAAGTGTCTAATAAATTAATGGATGATGTGAAAGTATCTCAAGTTAAATATAAAAAATGTCAAGTGGTATGACAATTTTTGTCACTGGTGTAACAAATTTCCTTTCATTGTATTACTCTGAGAATCTAACCTTTTTCTTTGATATCTTCTTTTGCAATGATGCTTTACACTTTTTGGAAACAGGAAGTGATGTCATTTACATGTACTTTTAGATAATTTGCTTTGTTACAGCGATGACAATAATTTTTTATGCATACATATACGTCAATTTTTGTAAATGAAAATAAGTTAAATAGCCTAGCATATATTGAAATATGGATGTTGGTTTGAATTTAAAAAGTTTTTTTTATTAGTAAGGGCTCAATATATTTTAAGATAGTGTAGGTTAAAGACGTACGCAGAATATATTGACAGCATAAAATTTTTTGTTACGTACAGCAATAAAATTGTCGATTTATGTCTTCGAAGAACTTTTTTTGTAGTTTTCTATAATCAAGTATATATTAATGAATATTTTTCTTAAAACCTTTTATTCTTTGCACAAATTGACACTGACGGAAAAGACTGCATATTTTGATAATGACACCTATACTTAAAACTAAGACATTTTGCCAATAAACCAAAAAATGCCTGCACCAGAGTAACTGCTTACACTTTGGTATTTCAACACTTGTAATATAATGTCCGTAAACTAGAATTGAATTTTACCTGATAAATAATTATTGTTATATTAATTAAAAACCTACTTTCATTTTCGATAAACCAGCCCGACTAAGCAAAATTGAGAGTAAGGTGGTGGACACGCTTTGCTGATCCAAGTCAGCATCAAGTTTGCATCAAAATATAAACTTGCAATGAAATCATTATCGTACTAGGATTTTGCTTAATACGATATTTCCGTTAATTTGATCCTCGGGATCTTATTCGTCCTTGACCAGACACCTGGCGTTGTCTGTGCCACGTTATATAACCCAGAATTCTCTCCTCCTCAACCTGGGGAGTAGCCCTTTCCCTGTATAAAAAGAGGAGGCAAAAGACAGCTTCCAGTTGACTACTTCTTTTATTCAAGTTTACTAATAAAACATTCCAATCAAATTCCACAATTTAATATAATGTATAATTAATAACAATAAACATTGATTACAAAAACTCTGAAAATAAGATATTATATTTACTTGAACCTTCTGAATCATTTTTGTTAACTTTTATTAAAACCGCGCAAGTATCTTACTATGATCTTACCTGTATAAAAAGAGGAGGCAAAAGACAGCTTCCAGTTGACTACTGGAGAGCCGCTTTCCCCGCACCTCCTTTTTATACGCACGGACACTACCTCCGATCTCCGGACCTTATAAGTAAATGCGATTAAGTGCATACTAATGATCTGACGCACCGTGGTCAGTAGAAGCGTTTTATTTAGATTCCTGACCCGGCATCGACAGGCTCATCACTGGACTTAATAACACATTTCCCCATGAACATAAATAAACATACGTTATCTATTTACCGCATGTCCTTTAACCAATTTCTGTATAATTTCCGTTATGATAAATTCCCCCTACTAACAATAAAATCTTGTCCTCAAGATTCCGTGAATAGATTTTCCAAATATAAATGATCAAGGTCAGGAAATTGAACAGTGTCCGGATGATATTTTAAAAACTCTGATTTGTGTAAAACAATCGTTGTCCTGAGCATTGGCCTTGGCACATGATAAATAAGGTGCCAGAAGGGTACCGTCCCACAGAATGCACACGGCGTGTCTGCGTTAATTTTGTCTAGACACTGCCTGTGCACCCGTGCAAAACAGCATTCGGTTGTTGCACACAGCTGTGTTGCTGGACAACCAAACATACACACAGCACAACGAATGTTAAACCTATCATCCGTAGGTTGATCATACCAAGATGACCTTAATTGTTCTCTCAACGATTTTTAAAATTTATTTTTTCTAAATCGCAGAGGTTTATATCCATCCTCCAAAATTAAGTCGAATACGAATTGCTTAGGTAATCGATATAAATGAGAAACTTTTACCAAATAATTATTTGCAATCGGTGAAAGGCCAAAACATTCAAAATATAAAACGAGTAAGTCAAAGGTTGTTCCTTTACTGAGTGTTAACGTATATTCCTCTAATAAGGTAAAAAGTAAATCACTACCTCCGATCTCCGGACCTTATAAGTAAATGCGATTAAGTGCATACTAATGACCTGACGCACCGTGGTCAGTAGAAACGTTTTATTTAGATTCCTGACCCGGCATCGACAGGCTCATCACTGGACTTAATAACACATTTCCCCATGAACATAAATAAACATACGTTATCTATTTACCGCATGTCCTTTAACCAATTTCTGTATAATTTCCGTTATGATATCATTCTAAATGGTTAAGTAAAGAGTAAATATATTTACTGGGATCTCACCTGTGTATAGAGGGAAGTAATGATTTGAAAAACGTTGCATAAGTAAAATAAATCATTCGTTTCTTGAATGCACAATTTTAGTTTTGATTAATAAAACTAAATAGCTTGCGAAGCACGAATCTGGTGAGAGAATGGAATAGAACTATTTATAACGGGGTAACCAAGAACGCGGGTTGACTAATTAACGTCATGGCGTAAAGTGTAGGACGAGTTCAGCGTGCATCGCAGGCAGACTTACTACTTTGTTTAATACCAAAAAGGTAATAAATAAAATGGAACAATTTGATGCGATTTTAGTTTGATGGAAATACTTGGATGAAAGGATCGCGGATTGATTATAACACCGTGGCGACTGACGATTTGACCATCAGGCAGATACTTTCGATCTGACAACTTTCGTTGGATGCAAGAAAATATGCATACACTAGCGTTTTTATCCCACAACACATTGGTAGTAGACCTTTTACATTAATTAGATTGTGTTCTACGTCTATATGAGTCAATGATATAGAAATATAACCGGGATATAGAAGAATGAGGGCGGGGGGTGACCCCCTTCCCCAAATATTTTTTTCGAAACAATCTTTAATTTGAAATTCTTATTTGGAAAGTGATCAAAATTATAGGGAAATTTTGTCTAAAGAACATAATTTAGAGATACGACGCACTAAATACCCATTCACTGGTTTGAAATGAAATTTAAAAAAATGTTTTCTTTCCAGTCAGCTGCCACTTATATATCATCCATTTCTGTTTTGACTTTCATCCCTGCCTGCTTCTTTTAATATATCTAGTCATGCAGTTGGACTTACATGTGAAGAATAGGTTCAGAAAGCAGATCAGATAAAAATGGGGGACATAGAAGGCTTAAAAAAATGACGAAAAAATATAATTCAACGTATTAAGCTTTGCATCATTTTAATAGATAAAGTATTAATTCCTGCGCTTGGGCATGGTATCATCTAGTACTTCTTTATTTAACGAGACGGGTGATTTTTTTTCAACGATTTTCAGCTTTATTTTACGTAATCAAGTGAAAACATATGCTATAAAATGTCTTATGAATTTCACGGCGAATCAACCCGAATTTTCCAGTTAAATTTACATTTTGTAGTTTCTTGTGAGGAGAAGAGTCTGTTCAACTTATGCAACAACCCTACACATATAGCACATGTACATTGTGAACGGTAACATAACGGTCAATAAATGCATTGCTTTATAGGCCTAAGCATATACTTTCAAGCGAGATTTGCGATACTATTTTGAAAATAAGTCCATTCTCGAATGGTACGATCGATAATTTGCACACTTGTATATATACAAGAAATGAAAATGCGTAATTTGAAAAAATCACAAAAGATGCAAGCAGGAAGTCTTTTAAACGGCTATGCATGCGCTTTTACTTTTTTATCTCACACTGCAAAAGGTAACTCGTCTAATTAAGAACTTTTCAAAACAACAAACTTTTTGATTTAATTTTATCAATGATTTTGTTGGTCATATTTCCAACAACTGACAAACTTATTATCGATTTCTTTTTATTGCCCCAGTTGAGAGCAAATGCGTCGAAAAAGGAGGAAAATGTCAAGAGAATTCCAAACCATGCGACAATTACCAAACTGGATTGTGTATTGGTGGAAAAAACTGGCAGTGCTGTATTTCCAACGAAGGTTTTGTTTTTCTAAAATAGCAAATCATATTATCAAGTATAGTTGTTAAATTATTGTTTTGAAGAACATTACAAATTGATTTTCATTTAATTTTGTTTTTACACAGTTGCTGATAAACCGTGCACAGATAAAGGAGGTAAATGTCAACAGACCTCCGTGTCCTGTAGCGGGACATACAGTAGCGGATTGTGTGGAGGGTCAGCGTCCAGGAAGTGCTGTGTCCCACAGTCAGGTAGTAACATGTTTGATTTGACTTCTTTTATATATAGAAATTCAATGAGTTAATTTAGAAATGAAATGCTTTCTTTAGTGATTCATGTAGGATATGAAGGTGACGATATTGCAGAAAAAAACAAACATCACTTTATGAAACAAAAAAACTTATTCGTGATCCTATTCTATAATACCAATATGTTATAAAGAAAAGGATTAGAAAAATGTGTTTTTGTAGAAATGATGGAAATATTTGGAAAAAAGTATGTGGTTATACCTGCATACATAAGAGTAGTCCAATTTTACGCGATTAAGGAAAAATGGTCGGAAAAACCCCTTATTTAAAACAATTTTTTTTTCGTTAAATAAACAATACTCTTAAAACGGTCATGCTATGGTCAGCTCAAATAAGAGAAGTTGTTGTAACAAAGCTAATCTCTTCGAGAATCTAGCACTTCGATAACAAACTGTTGCCTTTAAACAATGTATCTTTTTGCCAGTATTTCTACTTTTAGACGGGCAAAAAATTCTACTGCACGGTCTTATTAGGTGCATTATTTTTATTTTTTAGCATCAAATGAACAATTATGGTAAGTTTGATTAAATGTGTTTCTTTTCCAAATATATCATTTACAAACCACATGTAATAGAAACTCATACTATTGTCAAGTTATAATTTTCAATTGACTGAATGTGTGAAAATACAAACTTTATACCATGACATTTGTCTTGTTTAAAATTTCGTATTTCGCCCCTAGTAAGTTCAAAGTTTACAACATTACATTATATTGAGAAATTAAAAATTGTTTAAGCTACAGGTGCCATTATATACATGTAATATCACTTATACGTTTCAGACATGATAAACAAAACCGAAGTACATAGGAAAAAAGTAGATGAAAAGTTAGCCTGATTTAACTTCTTTGTTACTTATGAATTAATTTTACAGTACCGATGCAAACTTTCAAACTGTTGGAAGGGTAGTGTTTGGGGAAGCCAGAGGGGAAACGGCAAGAGGACAGTTAGCAGTTGCATACAGCATTGTCAATAGAATAAACCACTCGGGGTATCCAAATACGCTTAATGCAGTTGTCAACCAAAAGACTGCTGG
Organism: Magallana gigas; assembly: GCF_902806645.1. Lineage (NCBI taxonomy): Eukaryota > Metazoa > Mollusca > Bivalvia > Ostreida > Ostreidae > Magallana > Magallana gigas. Next base: position 28,263,566 of record NC_047559.1, read on the forward strand.
TGGGGCTTACCAGTACGAAACTCTTGGTGTGGCTGCTCACACAAAAGCTTGGAACGATGCCAAAAATGGAAACACACAGGAATATAGAAATGCTACCGAAGCCTCCAGTGACGCTTTGTGTGGTACAAAAAGTGATCCGACGACATGCGCAACAGACTACTGCGCATATGATCCGTGTTCTGCAACAAACTCTAATAAATATTGGACGGCTACCAAGAAAATCCAAATTGGACGTCATTACTTTGTTTGCCGTGAAAAAGCCAGCGGTTAATCAGATCGCCTTCTTCGTATCCTTATATCGTCTTGTTGGTGTAGCGTAATGTCAGATATATGTTCAGCTAAAAATATTATATGTTCTTTAGGCATTTGATTTATATTTGAAAATATTTGTCTGTACGTCATAATTTACCTAGATTTTTTTTAATAAATGGAACTGTGATATGTAATACGATAATCAGAAATAAACAAATAATCGTTTTGAAATCCTGAAACAAAAATAGACTAATTAAAAAGCGTTATAGAAGCAAAACAGAAACCACTATAATAAAACTGCGCTGCGTAAAATAGTACGTGGAAATAAAAACAAATTAATGAAATGTTTAATTTTCCATAATATGCATACAATAAATTGACCTTGTACATGTTCATGTTTCGTAAATAAAATAATAAACGAAATGATACCAAAACATCCCATATATTAAAAAAAAAGCCTGGAAATATGTTTAAATATTTTATTTGTTTTTTTTAAAGATAAGCATCTTATAGGAAAATGACATATTTGTTTCTTGTATTAACATTTCATTTTACACCAGTATGTGCAAGAGAGGTATTAATATATGGTTTGTTTCCCGATCTTACAATTGTAATTATCATCATGTTAATGAATTTGAATCTTTAATGAATAAAAATTGCTTAAACTAAGAGAGTGAGAGCTGGGTTTTCTTTGGAGAGTTTTGAACAAATAGTATGCTTAAAGTATTCTTGAGGACCGGGATTAAAATAAGCACCCCTGACTGAGGTTATCCAATCTATTCCCTGTTTTAGATTCTTTACGGCTGACAGAAGTGTGAAAAACTCGACTGTATTACCATTTTTGTATATCATTTCTAAACATTGGATTAAACAACATGGTGGGAAAAGTGACGATTAACTTGTATATATGTTACACTATTCTCAACTTAAAGCTGAACACCAGTCGTAAATAGGCACTGTCCGCCATATTTCTCTTTAATCACTGCTGTCCCTACAACCCTTATATAAGGGACAGACCTCTAAACAGTTCTAAGTCCTTCGCTGTAGAGGTCTCACCTGTGTGGACGTACATTTTGCCTCGCCGTGTTACCCGGTCGCGATGAAATTATCAAATTTTACGCACCTTTTTGAAGCCAGGAGAATACTGACATCAACTAAATTGGTCAATGCATTATTTACGAACAGAAAATGAACATAAGATAAGAAAAAAGTGCATAAAATCTAAAGACCACGAAAGGAATACTACATGTCGGCCACGAGGTTCAGGTGTGCAATCGGGTGTAACGAAATCGAAGGGTTTATATACCAGGTATCTGTGTGACGGTGCCTATTTACGAGCGGTGTTCAGCTTTAAATTATAGAAGTTGTTGAACTTTTTGTTTCTTTTTGGAGTTTTTATTCAGCGTAAACTTTAGCAAGTGTAACGAATTGAGCTATCCTTTGAATTCACCATATGGATTTTAAGCACCTTTGCATTACAGTGTACAATACAAATCAAATACAAGATACACAGGGGCCAAGCCCGTTTTAACATTAATTTCAATGTAACCATAAATAAAGAAAGGGGTCGAACTCTGACCCAGATAAAAAACTACCAGCTCGCTTCAAAAGCCTAATAAATCAATTATTTTTTACAACACTTCTGACTTCTGACCAGACCGGCCATTGTGATAGAAAATGATAAACACAATTTCATTGGTTAATATTCCTGACGGTCCAATCAGAATCAGTATTTCTCAAAGGTGTCAAAATGGCTGGCCCTGTCAGAAGTTGATGTGGCTGCAGAATAAAAGTTCAGTTTGGAGAGTACTTACGGAATTTTATCGGAATTTAAGGATGTAAGTAGCGTGCATTTGATGTGAGATTTTAAAAGATTAGTGTGAATGTTTCTCGACGTGTTGCAATACTGCTGTTGTCAGAGGCAAAATCCCATCGTGAGCCCTGGACCGGTAAATGTCCGAGTAAAAATAAACTGGCGAATTCGAGAGAATAATGACGTATATCTCCGCTATTTTAGGACCCATCAACTTGAAATTCGGCATGAATGTGTCTTAGACATTATTTTTCTGAAAAATACACGCATATTGCAAGTGTTGTAAAAACTAATTGATTTATTAGGCTTTTAAAGCGAGCTGGTAGTTTTTTATCTGGGTCAGAGTTCGACCCCTTTCTTTATTTAAGGTTACATTGAAATTAATGTTAAAACGGGCTTGGTCCCTATGACAAGATACGTTTGTGAAAGTTGCGTAGTATTTACTAGAAAGTCTAGTGGCATTCTACCGGGCTAACCACAACTTCACGGAAACCTCCTCGGATAAAAACTTTATTGATTTTCATTGGTGAAATATACCTTGGGATGCTTCAACATTTATTAAAACTTTTCTGGCCAAATGGTATTTAACATTTTCCTTTTAACTTCCTACACTCTCCCCACCTACTGTGGTTCCAACTTACCCCCAGGAATCCTGCTTTAAACAGTATGAATCTACACCATCTCCAGATGCTTTAGTATAAATTTCAACTGTTCTTGTTAAATGTTTTCTTCTCCTCTTTCCCACATTTTGAATGATGAATAAAAACGAAAAAATTAACTTTTTCAAAATCAACTTATCATCGATATTCTGATTTGAAAGACTACATGAAATTATGACGGACAATGAAAGTTAGTTAAATTTTTTAAACCCAAGAAGAAAATGGTGAAAAATTGCTCAATTTTAACAGAGCAAATAGCCTCAATTTCTACACACGGAAATGACATGGAACGTCAAGGTTCTTGAAGCAATTTATTTTATTTTGATGAGGCACTTTTTTCAATTTACATCAACAGAGACAAAAAAGACCGAAGTCAGGAATGAGAAAGATCCAGCATTTACGCGATAATGTAGCTGCAGAATTGTAGCTCTACTTGAATATTTGAGTTTTGGGTCATACATCCGTCAATTGGTATTTTTAGTAGAGCTAAAATTCTGCAGCTAATGATAATGCTCATGCACACCTTGCAAAGTTCACACATTACGTTTTGCTGGAAAATAGATTAAGAATTTGGAGTATAAACCGTATTAACCGGACTTATATTTATACAAATGTGATTTTTATACCCCCCTCGAACGAAGTTTAGGGGGTATATAGAAATCACCTTGTCCGTCCGTCTGTCTGTGCAAAATTCGTGTCCGGTCTATGTATTTGTTATGGAGAAACATTGGAAGTTCATGCTGCATACATTTATTGGTTATGACCTTAGGATATGCCTATACCTTGACTCAAGGTCATTTGGACAAAGTCAAGATCACTGGCAGGAAAAAAATACAGAATTCGTGTCCGGTCCATTTCTTTCTTAAGAAGGAACATTGGAAGTTCTTTCCTTACTCAAAGATTTATGATGATCTGAAGGTACATCACGACCTAAACCCAAAATATTTCGGAAAGGTCACTGACAGGAAAAATAGAAAACTTATGCCCGGTTTATATCTTTTTAGCTCACCTGAGCCAAAGGCTCAAGTGAGCTTTTCTGATCACAATTTGTCCGTTGTCTGTCGTTGTCGTCGTCGTTGTTGTAAACTTTTCACATTTTCATCTTCTTAAGAACCACTGGGCAGATTTCAACCAAATTTGGCACAAAGCACCACTAGGTAAAGGGAATTCAAGTTTGTTCAAATGTAGGGCCACACCCTCTTTAAAGGGGAGATAATTGAGAATTATTGAAAATTTGTTGGTATTTTTCAAAAATCTTCTTCTCAAAAACTATTAGGCCAGAAAAGCTCAAATTAAAACGGAAACATCCTCAGGTAGTGTAGATTCAAGTTTGTACAAATCATGGTCACCCGGGGGGAGGAAGGGGGCACAAGAAGGGATTAAGTTTTACATAGGAATATAAAGAGAAAATCTTTAAAAATCTTCTTCTCAAAAACTATTAGGCCAGAAAAGCTCAAATTAAAATGAAAGCATCCTCAGGTAGTGTAGATTCAAGTTTGTCCAAATCATGGTCCCTGAGGGTAGGGTGGTGCCACAACTGGGGGATCAAGTTTTACATAGGCACATATAGAGAAAATCTTTAAAAATCTTCTTCTCAAAAGCTACTAGGCCAGAAAAGCTCAAATTAAAATGGAAGCATCCTAAGGTAGTGTAGATTCAGGTTTGTTTAAATCATTGTCACCAGGGGTAGGGTGGGGCCACAACTGGGGGATCAAGTTTAACATAGGAATATATAGAGAAAATCTTTAAAATTTTTTCTCTCAAAAGCTATTTGGCCAGAAAAGCTCAAATTAAAATGGAAGCATCCTCATGTAGTGTAGATTCAAGTTTGTTCAAATCATGGTCCCTGGGGGTAGGGTGGGGTCACAATGGGGGATAAATTTTTACATAGGAATATATATAGAGAAAATCTTTAAGAATCTTCTTTGTAAAGACTATTTGGCCAGAAAAGCTTAAACTTGTGTAGAGGCATCCTCAGGTAGTGTAAATTCAAGTTTGCAAAAATACAGTCCCTAGTGGTAGGGCGGGGCCGTGATGGCGGTTTGAATTTTTACATAGGAATATATAGAGAAAATCTTTAAAAATATTCTGGGAAAGTTTTTGGTCCAAACCTTAGTACTTAGTGTGAAAGCACAGGTTATGCAGATTTAAGTTTGATGATTCCCTAGAGAAAAGTGGGGCCATGAAATGGGGGGGGGGGGGGGGCGGGGGGGGGGTATATAGGAATAGAGAAGAATCTTCTTAAAGGTACAACAACAAAAGGGGCTTGGTATTTACCAAAAAAAAAAGAGGTCAATAAAAATTGGCAGATTATGAATTTTTTTTAGCAAGATTTACTGTACTTAGTTGTCAAGATATTTTGATGCTTTAATGCTAATTTGATTAGAATTAAGGCAATTGTTGCTCAGGTGAGCGATGTGGCCCCTGGGCCTCTTGTTATGTAGAAACAGAAGTTCTTATTCACTTAAAGATTGCTGATGACCTGAAGGTGTGTCATGATCTTGACCAAAGGTTATTTGGGAAGGTCCAGATTATAGTGTTAAAAATGCTTTATTCCTGTCTATGATACTCTAAATTCCTAACTAAACGCGAGAAATTAATATCCGCGTAAAATCGCGAGAAGCCCGTCTCGTGAATTCTAAAATCTCGCTTTTAATTTTCGGACACATGAAAACTACATGAAATATGATAAAATTTCGGTTTTCGTGAGTTTATGTTCTCCCGATTTGATGGAAAATCGTTGAATCGTGGAACAAAGTACTCGCGTGTAATAAGGAAGTCTTGTATGAATGGAAATGCTTAAAAAATATAATTTAACACAAAGCTTTCTTGTGTCATGGCACATACAATAATTAGATTCCCACCCTTCTTAAAATGCCCCAAATGTATTCTTTCCTTTTTGAAAATATTTGTGTAGGGAAAAAATTTCCGCAAAAACATCGGGCTCGGTGTACCAAATATTCAAAACACTTAATGGCTGCTTGATTTCAGTCATGTTTGTATGCATTAACAGTTAAGTTGAAATGAAATGGAATTTAGAGAATAGAAATTGGTTTGTGTATTCATGTTCGCATTAGCAATTGAAAAAAAAACCTAGACTTTGACCCGTGCGTGTACATTGTATATTGTATATGATTTCAGGCATTTACAAAATAGATTCATCGAAACACCGTATATTGTTGACATTTGCATAACCAAACTTCAAGCCTACAATAATGCTATTAATTTCGATGCACTCTGCCGAGTTGATATAATCTAACTGTGTCTCGGTAAAGGCCTTCACCACAGTTAAAATGCCTCCCATATACCCGTAATGAAGCAGAAAATTGCAGAATCGCTCCAAAACGATTTTGGAGAAAATTGATAAAGTTGCATTGAAAATAACAGTCAAATCGTTCACAATAAACCATTTTGAAGCTGCAAATACCTTTCTTCGAAAAGTTTAATTCTATAATTGCAGAATTCGACATATTTCAACATTTTTTACACACCATATTGACATTCGAAACTCTCGGGATTTTTTTTATAGTAAATGCGCTGTGAGAGTTATCTCCCGTATTTTCTTTGGTGAACAAAAAAAATTCCAATGAAAATTAACACGCTTTTTTTTTAATCGTTTATGCAAATGTGATATTGTGGAAACAGAAACATAAAATAAAGAGCATCCCGTGTTTTAGCGTGAATGTAATGCGCATGCGCAAGATTGTAAAATCCAAAAAACTCAGATGATTTCCGGACTTTATTGAGGAATTTTCGTTGATTATTAATTAACTAAGCTTGATTGAGAAAAAATAAAAACAAATTGGTAATCTTCAAGTACCAATGATGTTTAAAATATATAAAACAAAAGACAGTACTCTTTCGATTTATCGGTATTAAAGCTAAGAAATTCGAGTCTATTATTTTGATACAGTAGTATAAATAGAGCAGTTTTTATTGATAGAACATCAATAGTTAAATAGATAGCATCCATCATTTTCTATAACAGAATAAATACATGAGTTATGATTTTTTTCTTAGCGTGGAGTGTCATTTGTGAGCTTGTTCACATTATCTCTAGTTTTTATTCGATCCCATAAACTGAAAAGTGACCATTTGGACGGTGTTGTCACATTTTTCTGCACTTGATTCAGCGGTGAATTATTGGCTGAAGAGTATTCTTTCTTTTGGAGTACATAGGCCCATTACTAAGCATGATTCAAATACTCCATTTTTGTAGTAACGTTAATGAATTTGAATAAAATATTAGAAAAAAATGCAAATAATTTCTGTAAATATCAAATGTCTGTATATTTATCGGATAACCCAACGTCATAAAGTTCAGAATCTAAATTTTTGTATAAAGTTTCATTACAATTAGCAAGTATATCAAACTGATTAAATATTACACCTTTTTCTGGTACCTCAACCTTTTTAATTGTATTATTCAAAAAGTTCCGGGATTTAAGATGACAGAAGTAATTTGTTGGTTTTTCCCCTTCTTCCACCCACCTGGCCTCAGATCTGATCATATTACCTCTTAGTTTTTTGTTGTTGTTATATTTTTAAGAGCCAATATTTCCCCTTCAAAAGGGAAAAATCGTTTTCTGTAAAATCATTTTTTTAAATATTCTTTTTCACAAATTTAAGTTTTTTCAAGTTTGTCTTCCTCTTTCTTTTTGAAAGAATAGTATGATATAGTTACCCTTCTGATTTCTATAAGAAGTATATCAAAACAGGGTCATCAACAATAGCCCTAAATTTCTTCCCATGCAGGGATAAATAATATTGATTTTTTACTGCCTCTATCTTTTGTTTTACAGTTTTAATATACACTTTATCATGTAATATGTTATTATTTAACTTCCAAAGTCCACGTCGTCTCCGTTCCTTAATTCAATTACAACTGAAGAATGATCAAATATATATCTAGGTTTTATATCAAACTTTTCTACAATGTAAGAAAAATTTTCAGAAGTGATGGATTCTGTAATTGTCAACTTAATTTAAATCATTTATAATTGCTATAAGTTTTTCTCGAGCTTTAAAATATATTATAATCAATATTTACATTTGCAAATATGTTTCCCTATATGAATCTTTAGAATAGCGAAATCGTTCAAATTCTGTATGAACTTAATCATGACGTCAAAATGATCATAGCACGCGCTAAATCATTTGGGTAATTGTAAACATAAAATATCGGTAATATAAACAGCTCTGAACGATTTGTCTTTTCCAAACATAAATATAAGTAATAAACAGCAATGTTAAAAAGTTGATCGGGGTAACTATGAAGTTGGTTGGTGCGTGATCAAATCTACTGAGAAGCCTTTCGGGCTTCACAGGATTTGATCAAGTCAAGTGACCAATCAACTTTATATCCCGGTGAACTTTTTAACTTGCTGTTTATTTTTTAATTGTCAAACTCAACAAAGAATTCCCTTACTTTTCTAAATAGAAAAAAAAGAAGAAAAGAAAAAAGAAATGACTATCAGAATTTGGTCCATAAATGTTCATTAAAGTAACTCTGTTTTCATCGATGCTTAAGGGCGTTGTTTACTCAGTGTTTGAATTCTCAAATTCGGATTGTTATATAGTTCAACATCATGGGTTGAATTTGTTCTTAACACTAAGAGTATCTATGAAATGAATTATTATTGACATACCATTCGACATTTTTAGCATTTATGGAATAAGGCTCAAACAATGTTTGACTTTTAGCAAAACAGAGGAAATTCATAGTAATAATAATAATCATAAATTGTCTTAACTGACATAAGTTTCAATCAAAGGTTGCTTTTTCTGTTGATAATATTATTTAAGAAAACATTTAATCAGTTTATCTTGTTTGCCACGAGTCAGTTTGTCAATGAATTGGTAATTCCTTATTTTACATTATTTGTTAAGACTCGAGCTTTATTTACATAACATTGAATTCTTACATCTGTATCTCTCTTATAACTTGAATTCTAACATTCAAATTTTGGTGAATCATTTAAATAGCATAAGTAAACTATTTTATACATGAATTAAAAATTAAAATTTTGATCTTAAATCGTGTATAGGTCCCTTTTAAAATAATAACATGGATAATTAAACAGATTTGAATAAAAGTTATATTAATGGAACTATGTTTATATCTTTTATTTGTATTATAGTTATCTAATTTTGTGACTTATAATTGTATTGAGAAGTCTGTTCATATTTTACTTGTTAGCCGTTTTGGAACAACTCAAGAATAGCATTTGTCACAGAATAAAAAGAAGACATGTAGCGTCCGCATCATCCACTGGTACGAACGCGGCAAACAAAGTAATGGTTTCCGATCCTCATTTTGTTGGTTGCCCGCCACCACTGGTTAGACTTCGTTGCATGGCAGGGATCAAATGCGCAGTAGTCTGTTGCGCATCTTGTTGGATCACTAACTCTTCCACACAACACGTCTCTTGAAGCTTTAATAGCATTTCTGTATTCCCATGTGTTTCTATTTTTGGCATCATTCCAAGCCCGAGTATGAGACGCCAAATCAAGAGTTTCGTACTGATACCCTCCTGTACTCATTCTTTGGTAAACCACTGAATTAAGGTTATTCGGATACCCCTCATGGTTTATTCTATTGACAATGCTGTAGGCAACTGCAATCTGCCCTCTCATTGGTTCCCCTCTGGCTTCACCAAACACTACCCTTCCGACAGTTTGAAAGTTTGCGTCGGTGCTGTATAATGAAAGTGAAACAACTAATCATAAGTTAAAGGGACTTGGACACGATTTGACTTAAAATTTTCAAATTTTATTGTTTATAATGATAAATATAGAGTGTTATAATACTATGTCAAAATTTGAAAGTCAAATATCAAGTTATAAGCAAGATACAGAATTCATAATTTCTGTTTTGTAACTTTCTTTTGTGATTATAGTATTTTTGACGATATTGAATTAGTTTAAATCGTTTTTTACATGTTATTTTGTCTAAGAAATGGTAATTCTCTACATAACATTTTTTAAAAACTGTAAGACTCGAGCTTTATTTACATAACAATCAATTCTTTACCTCTGTATCTCGCTTGTAGCTTGAGTTTAACATTCAATATTATGGTCAATCATTTAAAATGCACCAGTAAACCATTTTATACATAAAAAATAAAAATAACATTTTTGATCTCAAATCGTGTCGAAGTCCCTTAAAGAATTCAATGCACCCAAATTAGACTAAGTACAAAAATTGTAACACAATTATGTCGTCATGTTTTATTAGAAAAAATTGTTGATATTTATTTTAAAAAGATGAATTTCCCTCTGGCTATTAATGATTTAATAACAATTTCCTACTTTCAAACTGTTGATAAGAAAGTGTAAGCTTGTGTTTTCAATTTGATTAGTAAATTTTATTAATGACAATATTTTTACATATTTTTTATGCTAATCCATGAACCGAGTGTACCAACATTTGTAGTATTATATATTTGTAGCCCATATTTTGAAAAAAAGAAATAATATAGTTATCCTAAAATATCTATTAATTGTGTGTTTAATAACAATAGAGTAGTAGCTCAAAATTGTTAAGGTTTTTAAAGGACAAAATCCTTAAATTCACTTAGATTTGTTTTTGATTTTTTGTTCTGATAAAGAGGTTTCTTTTCATGTCGAGAAAATAATACCTGTACCCTTGTGTTTTCAACCGTGTCGGTATAAGTATAAGAAAAAATTACATATAAGTTACATTTTATTTAAACCGCTTGACGTGAACGTTTGAAAAAAGACCACATCAATTTAAATAAGATTTAAAGACATATTGATCACAAGAAAAAGCTTACCATAATTGGCCAAATACCTTTAAGACTAGCACGGACAAAGCACAAACAATGAGTTGAAATTGTTGCATGATGTAACGAAGGAATAGTTTGTAATTAAATTAGCGGATTCTCTGGTTTATCTGTATCAGTTCTTTATATACAAGAAGAACTGATCTTCATGAATCCATTTTAATCTTCTCCAGGATGCAGTGTATCCTGTTAGTGACATGCGGAGGTGCGAAAAATGGAATAATGAGATATTTATTCATCAGGTATGAATAAAACTTAATGTTTTATTATGGGTCTGAAATTCATTAATGTCAAGGCAGTAATGACATAGTTGTTTGTTATTTACTAACATTTGGACTTAAAGTAGTTTATGTAAATTTTATTAATTTAAAACACGTGAAAGGAAAGTTTCTGTCCGAGTAAAACATCCCTACAGGATATTGAAATCACACTCGTACACATTACAACGCCTAAATTCTAAATAGTTTGTCGAGTTGTCATCTGTTCTGGGCGTACAAGGGTTATTCCAGGCATACGTTACAAGAATATCATCATGTTATGCTGAGGTACTATTATAATAACATATCTACTAAGTTTGGTTCCCTCTACTTTTTACGGACACTTATACTTAATTCATACTTCTATAGAAACAGCTATACTGAAATCTACACGCCCCGTTTATCGATCGGTCGAAATCTACAGCGGCTAAAATTGACAGGACTGAAATCGACACGCCTTGATTATCGATTGCTAGTAAAAATCACGGACAACACGAAATAATCATGATAATGTCAGACTCAAAACTCACTGCAGGAGACGATTTGGCTGTTTCTTTAAGAAAACGTACTTATGTACGTTAACAGTAATTCAGTGAATTTTACTTACCTTTTAAAATCAATATCTTAATTAGTTAAAGAAAGATGCGCAACTTAACACTATAATCTATGCTTCAAAAATGGTTAATAATACTTGCTACATACTTAAATAATGTCAAATTTCAAGTAAATATGATGAATTTCAATTTTTTTTAATGTTTTCTGCAATTGTCCTCATGCTGTGTTTGGTTCATTTGCAGATTTTTAATAAATCTCAAATAATACACAGTTTAGAATCTAACTTTTCAAACTTGGAGTCTTTTAACATTGTTTTTATTTATTAGCGATATGATTGTACATGTAGGTGCATGCAATCAGAAAATCGAAAGAAAATCCTGTTTTAATCGTCTGTCCCACATAGTCTTAACTAATTCACCGAACGCGGATCTACAAGGTATCGTTTATACATCTAGAAGAATAACTCATTATGAAAACTGTGTACATACAATGTGACAATATCGATGTGACCGTCGAAAGTGAATATTTGGAAGAAGCATATGAATCTGGGTTTTTTTTAATCTATGAGTGTTCCTTTCCACAATATTTATCACTGCTACTACATGTACCTTTAAGATAAAGCCAGTATTTATTTTCTCTACCTGTTGCATAGTATATAAAGTGTTAGCTTTTATATTGGGTTGCTTGATATTCATATAGAATAAGAGTACCAAACCCCCAGATGTTTACATCAGAGAAAAGTTACAGAACGTTGTATTCAGGTTAAGCTGAATTCAGGTATGTAACATTTCTCATTTTAAAGTAAAAATATTAGTTTTTAGAATAAATGATGGAATGGGGGAATATTTTAATGAATATAGCATCACTAGGGGTTAAGGATGGGGGTTGATTTTTTATGTAGAGTGTCATTTACTTTCGATCTCTGTAAATCGTAAAAACCGCAAACTTGACCAATAAACGCCACGGGACCATTACTGAAGAATTTGAAAATTCGGACAGTTTCACGATCCCGTCCGAACTGAGATTTATTTTCACATTTTTATTTTAGTCGATGAAGCGGATTCATAAAATTATTTACGGCTTTAATGAAGTATGTAAGATTTACAAATGATTTGGAATGTAGGATACATAGAGTCTAATTATACAGCTTGAAGACAACGCACTGACTGCATGCATAAGCTTTGGATTATGGGTAAGGGACGGTTGAGATTTATCTTAATGAAATATACATAGATTGATTACTGCATGTTTTCTTTATAGTACTAAACCTACATATTTGCCGTGGAATGGTCACACACAGATGATTAGTGTCTGTATGTTGTTTTTCAGGCGTGGGCACGCCCGAAATGGGTTTGTTCCCGTTTTGCACACATTTCAAAATTAGGTATCGAAAAAATGTGTGCGAAACGGGAATTTGACCAGGTGAGATAATTGCTTAATTGCTATAGTCTATATCCCAATACCTGCAAGGGCAATTGACAATAAAATAAATAAAACATCTCTACTCGCAATTTATATTTACATTTGTTTTATGTTACAATATAACTTGCATAAAAGCACATTTACATAATAATTACCATTCATATTCATGAATTTGATTTCAAACATCAATTTGGTCATGAACAATTTCATTATTTTTTTTAAATAAGAAAGATTATTGCAAACATGTTGAATATGTAGCACCTTTGTTTAACTTACTGCCTATAGGAGGTACATGTACACGCTAAAAGTTTGAAGAGAAAATATCATACGTTAATATTTAATTATTGCTTTTGCTGACATAAATGGAGGAGATGTGTCTAGTAAAAACGCTGTTTAATATTTTTCATTTATGTTGTGGCTTGAATAATCGGAGAAATAGACAAACTGTATGATGATAAATCGGCAATTTTATATGCTTCAAAACTGTAAAGATTATTTCACAAAACATATCGACCTAATTCATGCATTTTCAACCTTTTTCAGTTTGAGTTATATCGCATCAATATTAAAATATTATTTTTGTCAGATTTTTTATGTATTTAACCTCTAATTTGAAAAACTAGAAAGTGACCCGCCATATACTAAAGCGGTGATGTCATAAGAACTACTGTCAAGGTCGCTACTTCAAAGATTGAAATATTTTGTGATAAAGACTTGTTTTCTTTCATAATATTCTTTCTGTTGATACCAAACAATCAATTATAAACATGCGTTTTACATAATTTGCAAATCGATTGTAAAAAGAGACACGAGTACCCATAAGACTATCCATGTAGTTTTCCCCATTATCATATAATTATCCATTGAATCAGCTTCCAATTGGCTTTGGACCAGCAATTTTTCCTGATTCATTTTGTTTTATATTTAAGGTAAATGGACAAAAATTTGAAAGTCAAATCATCTAATCATTATTTTTTTTATCACTGTGCGGAAATTGAAGACTTTTTAAATATATCATTATCTTTATTTTTTCAAACGAAAAAAATGGTGATAGTTATTAGACCTAAAACACAACAAAATATCTATTACTTCTTGTTTTATCGTTAAGGTGCTGATAAAACACAGGTAAAATCTTTGACCGAAAGCAGACTATAATTGCTATCACAACATAAATCACACCTATTGTTATATACCCAATTATCAAATGTGTGCAAAACGGGAACACACCCCGAAATGTGTAAGCAAAGGTGTTGAGGGGAGGGGGGCTTAACAATTGCAGAAAAATAATCACAGTAGTTTGAAAAAAATATGTCTAGAAGCGATCGTAAAGTAAAATATCCAACATACACTAAAAATACTATTTTAAATTAAGTGAAATTAATCAATATTGGAAGGGGGTGAATATCAACCGATCCAGGGAAGGGGCACTTTTTCCATAAATTCTGCAGAAGGTTGACCGGAAAAACCTTTTGAACAAAAAGGGTGGGCATGATCCCGGCAGTGGTAGAATTAATCACTTTTTCTTATTGTGTGGTAATTTTAGGAAGACCTAAGAGAAAAAAAAATGATTTACATAAAATTTATTGTTAGTTCAGGAACTGGTATCCTGTACAATTATTCAAATAAGTGTATTCATTTTACAATAGTCATTAAAGGCAGTTACAGCGACCATTATGTAGCGCGTTTTACACGGCATTTAAAATAATGTTTTCAAATTTTTATTTTGTTGGTTGCAATCCAATACTAATTAGAGTCATAGATGGACAAGGGCTTTCGCGCAGAAGTTTACCGCGTATGTCGTCGGGTCACTTTCTTTTCCGCATAATGCGTCCTTGGCAGCTTTGATAGCATTTTTTAAAGCCCGTGTGTTTCCTCTTTTGGCACTTTTCAAGTTTTGAGCATGAACAATTTTGTCTAGAGTTCATACTCGTACTTTCCATCTTTCTTTTTCGCATTCACTACTGCGTCAAGGGTATTTGGATACTGTGGATGATTGAATCGGTTAATAATTGTGAAGGCAACAGGTATTTGGCCTTCCATTGTTTCTTGTCAATTTTATATTAAGCTATAAGTGTACGAAAGAATGGGAGAGGAGTTTGAACCGGTATCACTTAGAAGTATGATTTTCAGTCACGACACCGCTACGAAGCAAGCATCATGCAGTCGCCTGATAGTATATTTGCAGCAACCAGACAAGCTTTGATAGCCAATAAAAAAAATCTTGAACAAAAATGGAAGGGCAATGGGCCACAAAAAGCAGATCCATTATCTGACGATGATATCAATATTCTATATGACATTGGAGTTCTAGGAGTTACATACCCTCAGTCGTTGTTGAATACGGTATGGTTTAACATTGCCATCCACTTAGGATTGTGTAGACACCAGGAACACTATAATCTCTGTTGGGGGTATTTCATTACATAAAAACCCTGATGCCACAGAATATTTACAACATTATGAGAGAAAGAAAAACGCACAATGCGATAAATGGTTCATAAAACAGAAGCTTTGATTAAATTAAATTGGGAAAATTATGGGGAAATTGATTGTAAAATGTCAAAAAATTGCAGAACCTGTATAGCGCCTCACAAACACAAGCACCAGAAAATACTGTGTCCAAAAACTCAGGGAAAACAATACAGCAGCTACGGATATTATGCAAGTAATCGACCACAAAAATGTTAATTCAATCAACAGTTACTCCGAAATTACAGTTACAAAACAAAAAGAAATGTCCAAATTATTATTTTCAACGAAAAATACCGATTTTGCTTCGACCACAAATCCACAAGGACAAGCGTCAGTCGCAGGAATCATTCAACAGGCTCAGTCAGTGTTTGCAGGGGTATTCTTGCACATAAACAATATGAATGTTTACACTTACTAAAGTGCCTCCCAGGACTTCCACCTACCACCAGGCAAGAAAGCAAATGAACATTAATTCCAGCTAATAAACTTCAAATTGATTGAATTGTTTTGAATTTAGTTTTTGTTTCACACAAACAAACAACATCTCGTTTAACTTCTAGTTATTGAGTTATTCAAATCGACAGGCATTCGTAACTTTTCAAAGTAATGAGGTCACGCGATCTAATTTTTAAAATCTAATCTGCAACATTTCGTTTGTAATTGCAAGGCTTACAATAAAATTAGAGAAAAAGAAAAACTCAGATAAAGTCCATTTCAGTAAAAATTTATTTTTAAATGCGAAAAACTTTCTAATTCAAATATGCATTATTTTGAATTGTGCAAGGTTACATATATCGTCTTCTTAACGACGCGTTGAACCATCGATTAGAAAAAACCAATCGAGGTTTTTAAGGAACATTTCAAAAACTTAAAAATACTAGACGAGATAAATAGAACATCTATAATTGTGTGATTTTATTATTGCCTTATCCAACTCGTTGAAATGGTTATATTCGTTCGGCATGCCTCGCGAATATATTAATACACTATTTCAACTTGTTGGATAAAGAAAATCACAATATAAGTATCCTATATTTATCAGTGCAACCGAGGGAATTACTTTAAACCAAAACAAAATTATAGTAAGAGACATCTAAACAAAAAGGT
The DNA here is from genome assembly GCF_902806645.1 of Magallana gigas. NCBI lineage: Eukaryota > Metazoa > Mollusca > Bivalvia > Ostreida > Ostreidae > Magallana > Magallana gigas. Next base: position 28,279,908 of record NC_047559.1, read on the forward strand.
TTAAAAATACAGAAGGAACTAACCAAAGATTGGCAGAAGCATCCCACACCATCATGAAAAGGGCACAAACTATTAATTTGAATGCTTCCATCGTGTTTTGTAGAAAGGTATTCTTTAATTAATAAAGAATAAATCTTTTAAGTCGTGTCGATGTATTGATCGAGCTTTTTCGATAGGTCGATACACCATATTTTAATAATTTATTTCCATTTTAAACTTTGTCTAAAATTTTAATTAGATACAGTATTCGCAACTTTCGTTTTTTCACAATACAGCCAATAGAATATGGTGGGAACCTGTGGGTACGATTAACTTGAAACACAAATGTATATGATATTACAAATTAACATTTATTTTCACTGAAGGTATACAGATTAAAGCTGTGCAAATGATTTTCAGCTAATTTCATTAATCGCAATCTTATTATTTTTTTATTTTTCTCTCTTTTTTAAGATTGAAAATTAACGAGCATGTTCATTTTTACGTATTGAGATCATCGGAGAATTATTTTCCTTGCGCCAAACAGCATTTATGTAAATATTCTCAACATATATTTTCTACCAATCACAAAGGAGAGAAAGTACACAACCCGGAGAATGTGAACTATTTTATCGATTTTTGTAGCGTCCTCTTTGGAAGACGGTACTAAAATCAATTTCAGCTTTGAGTTAATAGATTGTTCGGCATCCTCATGATAGTTGTAAGAGTCTATTGATTAAAATAAATACGTAAATTGCCATTAATAGTAATAGTAATAGTGATAAAGTTCTTCTATACGTTTTGTCAATATGTTTTTCTTTGCTCTTTTTCCCCGTTTTCCAAAAGAAAAAGTTTTATGCAAATTCTTTTTATATTCTTAGTTATGAGACATTTTATAGCTCTGGGTTGGGATGGTGGTTGGGAACCACTGTGTTGAATAAGCATGGTTTGTTGATTCAACTAAACAACTACAACTTTTCATCAGTCACAAAATTATATTTTACATTTCTTCTATTAATGTTGTAACCATCTTTAATGTTTATTACAATCATTGCAACAATCTTCCTTTACGTCGTTTTCAATGGCATGAGTTTTTGGGGAAAAGCCCTATTAACTACGAAAACGACATTTGTGTTTGGAGAAAAGCCCGATTAACTACAAGTATTAATTAACTCATTGGCACTCAAGTAACTGCAATTTTATGATTTGGTAAATTAAAGCTACAGTCTATGATAATTTAGTTCGAAGGCAAGACAAAAATAACAGGAATATTTTGAACAAACGCTACATGTATATTTTCTACATACTTTTTCATTTGTACTGCTCTATACATCGCTGAATTGCGAGAATATTTGCAACATCGCTGCATAATAGGACATAAATATTCATTGATTATTTATTGTTTAACATACATAAACAAGAAATGATCTTGTGTTAATAATTGATACTGAAAACTTGCTACACTTACATGGATAAAAGGGCAATTTCGATTCTGTCATAGTGACATAGTGAACGCAGTATAATAATTGATGGATTTTATTATATATTGTATGTGACATCGATATCATGACTGTTTATACGCTCTCGTCATTGATAGTGTACAAATCCAGGTTTGCAGGAGTATATCTCGTGATAGTTACACTGCAAAGATAAAAAAACCCATGAAATTAATTTCATAAATACATCGCATAAAGTATAGGTAAAAAGATGCTTAACAAGTCTTGTTTAATGTCAAATCATCGTGAAAATTTTAAATAAAAAGGTAAATAATAAATGCAGAAGTTGTAAAGCAGACAACGCAAATTAAATACACACAATCGAATTTTTGTTTGCGTACCGTAAATGTAAAACATGTTTGAAATATGGTAAGCTAATGTTTAAACTTTACTTTTGTTTGGATAAACATTATCATTGGGTTTTTTGTAGATAACAGCGAAACGATAAAGCTTTATAATATCTTCTTCTCTTGTATTGCATTCAGAATTTACAGATATAAAATGTACTGTATAATTGGAAACTTAAGAAAGAACGAGTCAATTCATACTATTACAATTAAGAAGAATGTTTTGTTTTACTGTTAAGATCTCTATCTTTATCATTAAATGAAAGATAAAACAATTACATGTGTATTTCAAACTGTTGCACTTTTGCTATGAATACTTTGTCAGAATACGTTAAACTATTCTGTATATTTACATCCACCCTCTAAGGGGTATAGTCTCTCAGTTGAATTTCAATTGTTTTAACATGGACTAGGATAGAGGAAGCGAAACCTTGACGAGTGGTTATAAAATGTGCATATATATGCATATATATCCTGTTGCTGATTATTTATGGATATGTATATCTTGTAACCATAATATATTGTAAATCTTTTATTTCTTTTGGTTAGAGTGATATGTAACTATCATTTGCGATTTGTTATTATAATTTTATTTGCAAGAAATACATAAATGAAAAAAATTATCAAGAAATTAAGCATTTATGTGTCATATCAATGCAGACTATCTAATGAGATGCAGGTATATGAACATTTACAGCTTCTTGAGTAGTCAAATTTCATTAAAAATTGTTCCGTACATTCGATTTTTAATCAAGCCTATAAAGTGTGTGTTTTTTCAACTGAATTTCTATTACTTGGAATACGTGTTTCAGTGCAAAATGTCAACATTAATAGGTCTGTAGATTATACCATATCTTATTTTCAAAAGTAATGAGAATTTTTAATCCTTAAATTATAAAGATTAAAATTGAAATAATGTACCTATTTGGCAATGAACATGTGTACCGCCGTGGGACCAGCCCTTATGTTTTGTACATTTATCTCTGAAAGCTTTTTCTTGTGCATCTTTTGCAGTTCCGCTCCCAAATAATTGAAAATCGACAGCTTTTCCATCATAATGTTTGGAGCCATTAGAGTGGCACGCTCCGGCGATGGCGTTTACCTTTAAATAAAAAAATAAAACCTGTTTTTAATTTGTTCCATTAGACCACTTTTACTATTTTTAAAACCGACCGACCGAACAAAAATTGTGGAATCAGGTTAATGAATTTGACTGAGACATACTATTCATTTACCCCCCCCCCCCCCAACGTATATTAAATGAGATTTGAAAGGTTTTAAAAGGAGTATCAGGTATTTGTTTTTCTTTTTTGGGTATGTGGTAGGGTTTTGTTGGTAGTGTTCGTATACATGTATTTGTGCAAAACTCGATCGGAAATTTTTTTCAAGTCGTTTTTTAATACGAGGCACCATACTGTTCTTTAAATACTCTTCAATTGGAATTATAAACAGATATTATTAATTCATCGAGTGCAAAATTCACTGTAAAATCCATAGATTGTTAACATTCAACGTGCATTTTACAGTGAATTTGTACTCAATAAATGAATAATATCTGTGTATAATTCCAATTAAATACTATTTAAAAAACAGTACGGGGCATCGTATTAGAAAAAATTCTCCATTAGACCAATTTGATTATTTCATTAAAATTAACAATTACAGATTTGTGTATAAACTGAAATTAAAGGTTGATAAATGTATACTGATTAATCTGTGGACTTAACAAATAATGGTAAGTGAGGCACTAATATTTGAATTATAAAAAAAATATAAAAAATTCATATAATAAGTTTAAAAAATAATTCTACATGTACCTGTACTTGGTATTTGGTAGAAGTTCCCAAGTCGTAAATGTATTGTAGAATTTTCAAGTCCAGACAGGTAGAGCCACCTGGTGCCTGTCCTTCTCTACATTTATAACTGAAATATGAATATATTCAATATTATATCAACTGCTACCATTTAATGTTGAATGCCATTAATTTGACAAATATTTATTACTTCATAAAAGTTTGAAAAAAATTATATACCCTTCTTATACAAATTATCATAAAAATATATACACGTGTCAATTCTCACAATACGTAATTCGATGAGATCTTTCAAATAAATGTAACAACAGCATAGAAAACATCCTCTCTCTCTCTCTCTCTCTCCATTGACCTTATGATACAATTAACTACCTTGACCGCTTGGCAACTTTTCTAGCACATGCATCCCTGATATTGCTGTAAGGATCTGCTCCGTCTTTCACTTGTGATGGGTTTATTTTTAACAAGGTAATCTTTGAGGAGTTCTTAATCTTGCATGCTACTGCCGCTGCCGCTGCACTACAACTCGCCGATCCTATAAACATTGTATTTATATTGTTGACTTACTTACATGTAGAATGAATAAAATAACATCTTGGTAAGTAAAGGGTTTTCTCCCTTATTCTAAATATGAGATTGATATTAGATTGTCAGTATCATCTTTAGCCAAGGAAAACGTTCCCACTCGATTAAAGTTTTATAAGGGTTAGTTTTGCAAAAATAAGAACTGTAACCTCTCGTGTTATAAGCAGCAAATATGCTACACGTATAGCGTAAAATTGGAAAGAAAATGCAATTTTCAGTTAATTTGAATCAGTGCCTACCTGACTGTGGGACACAGCACTTCCTGGACGCTGATCCTCCGCACAATCCGCTCGTGTATGTCCCCCTACAGGACACGGAGGTCTGTTGACATTTACCTCCTTTATCTCTGCAAGGTTTGTCAGCAACTTTTTATGAGAGAAAAAAAACCCATTTACTGATTATGCAAGTAGAAATGTTAAAGATAAAGTGTGTCTAACGAATATGATTCAGTTGTTTCTTTATATTTATATCGAAAACAAATTTTTTTGGTTTATATTCAGATTTTAAAATTATAGACAAACGGACTCTCGTGGGTAAGTGAGTGTAGATAAAGCCTAAATAGAAGGTTCATTTCATGTGTAGTTAGATATGACGCCTTCCAAACAAAAAACAGCATTAAAATGTTTTTAATAGCATTGTTTTCTCATCATTGTTGAAAACAGCAGATGTTTTCAACAAGAGGCCAAAAGACGTTTACTTGAATACCTTAGCTCATACACAGACCTTTTGAAGATTCTCTTAATATATCCATTTAATTAAGCTTCACTCTGGATTAAAATAAAATCTAAAATATGGTAATGACCTAAAATCTTACAACAAGGACATTGATTGGGAATAACTGCTCCATATTTATTAACTTTCAAGATAGCATTTATGTTTATATGGTTTGATATATAACTTACAGATAGCTGGTATTCATGTTTTATTAAAAACAACAACAACAACCCTTTCCCATCCCCATCGGCCAGACAGGCACTCTGTCCCTTGGGACATTTATACGAAAACAAAAACCACTGATTAGTTATTTTGTTCTATCAATTTTCACGTTTTACCTGTTCACTCTTCAACCATTTATTCAAAGACACCATTTTGCATTTATTAAAAAGTATATTACACATACCAAACTTTTTCAGTATTTTTTTACGCTGTTATTAACAAGTCTACGGTTTATTTAAAAACTTTAAAACCTGTTTTGGTTGTTTTGTTTAAAAAAAAATAAAAAGAACTTTGAACTCTTTGTATACATTTTTTTTACAATGAGTAGTTCTTAAATATGAAAAAGCAAGGAAAAAAAATCCATTAACTGTTTTGTCCCCATTAACCAATTCTTGCAAATTGCTTTCTTGTTATCTTTAATTTTGATAGACAGCTTCATTCATTCCCTTTATAAATTTTTTTCATTAAAATTCAAGTTCGCCCACACCCATTATAACTAAATGTGACTACATTTTGGCGCCATCCTTGAGTCAAAACCTCTTTCCAAGTGGCCATGAAATTTTGGTAGATGACTTCCTAGCCTTCATATTTTTTTTTACAGGTGTGTGGGAGTAGAGATGTTTTTTAAAGTAAAGTAAATTTCCAAAAATAGGGCGTATATCAGTTCGACAATTTACCATGTAGTTTAGAGGATGAAGTTAAAATTGTTAATGGATGACAAACAGCATAAATAAAAATACATGTTCAATACATAGTCATATTAACCACCACCCCCGCTCCCCGCTTCAACTTCTGCCCCATGGCTCAAGGACGACGAATCTCACCATTTAACATCAGCACAATTTTAGCATAATAACAATGCAAAACCTCATTTCCCACAGATCTTAAATCTATACACTGTCACTATGTGGCAACATTTGCCCGACCTAGGGCCTTAACTCCTGACCCAGGAACCATAAATTTCACAATTTTGCTAAAGGGCTTTATGGACATCATAAAATGATTACCATGCATTTATTCCTTGTTACATGTAAATATATATGGGAGTGAAGAAAAAGATTTTTTAAAGATTTAATTCACTTTCACTATATGGCCATATTAGTCCCGCCCTAGGGCCTAAATCCTAATCTCAGCGGTCATGAATTTCAAAATTTAGATAGAGGGCTTCATGGACATCATTACCATTTAGTTGATATTATAATACCTCAACTGTACATGAATATGGGAATAGAAAAAACAATTTATAACGATTTAATACTCTTTTACCACATAGCTATATTGGCCCCGCCCTACGGCTTGAACCCCTGACTATGAATTTCACAAATTTGGTAAACGGCTCAATGAAAATCATTACAATGCATTTAGGTTTTTTTTTCAAATATATATGGAAGTAGAAAACGAGATTTTAACAGATTTAATATATGCTTACCATATGACCATATTGATCCTACCCTAGGGCCTGAAACCCTGACCCAGTGGCCATGAATTTTACAGTTTAGTAGAAGACTTCATGGATATCAATATACTGCATTTAGTTTTTTTCCCCACGTGTGTTGAAGAAGAGAAGAAGATTTTTGATAATTTTAAAATTCTGTATTTTAGCACCGCCTATGGCACCCCGGGGAGTGGTAGAGTTATGAATTTCACATTTTTGATTCCTTAGATGCTTCAGCCAAAAATGATAACAAATGACCTTTTAGTTTTTAAGAAGTTAAAAAATAAATGATTTTTTTTTAAAAAAGTTGCCCACCGCACCACGACGGACGAAGATATAGTAGGTAAATAGGTCACCTGAGTAACCTAAAAATATTCTAACATTAACATTTATTATACATTTGATTAATCTGCACTTTTCTGTACTTAGACACTGTCTTAGTGTTCAGTTGAATGTAACGAATAAGAACGTAACATGTTACATAAACAATAAATCTTTGTGTCTAATGTTCTACAAAACTGAGTAAACGTGTACTAAATATTTATTTTAAAAATGTTTTAAAATAAGAGAAATAGAACCTTGGTTGGAAATACAGCACTGTCTGGTTCGTCCACCATTACATAACCCTTTTTGGTAATTGTCGCATGGTATTGAATTCTCCTGACATTTTCCTCCCTTTCGTAAACATCTAGTGTCGCCTATCAGGAAAAAAATAAGATATTTAAATAAAGATGAAAAGAAAAAAAATTGATCTTTTTTATCACAAGGATGGAAAAGAATATAAAACATGTAGTTGCCAAAATTCATGTCAAGAAAATGATAAGTTTTTAAAAAAAATGCAAAACCGTTATTTAAAAAAATACTTAATTACCTGTTGCAGTCTGAATGATAAAGAAAAGTATTATAGCACAGCTTCCTAGGGGTCTTCTTGCTTGCATCTTCTTAGACAACTCTTCAAAAAACATCAACATGTATCATTTAGTTGCGCTATATATATATATATATATATATATATATATATATATATATAACTTCATGCGTAATTCACATCATGTAGAAATGACAAATAGGTATATTTTCGAAAAATATTATATAAAAAGTCTGTAAAATTAATTGCAAACTTGACTTAACAAGGGCAAAATAAACAATATATCATCGAATGAAACTGTTGTTGTTATAAACATGACCTGCCATTTGGTCACTGCAGAATAAAAAGCCGTCAGTCGTACTTAAGATGCCTGAATGCTCTAATTTAGTCCTGTGCTTACAACAATATCAATGAATGAGTGATGCAAATATATATATATACACGTTCTTAACTTCGTGCGTAATTCACATCATGTAGAAATGACAAATAGGTATATTTTCGAAAAATATTATATAAAAATTCTGTAAAATTAATTGCAAACTTGACTTAACAAGGGCAAAATAAACAATATATCATCGAATGAAACTGTTGTTGTTATAAATAATGTCTGAAGATATGCATGACCTGCCATTTGGTCACTGCAGAATAAAAAGCCTTCAGTCGTACTTTAGATGTCTGAATGCTCTAATTTAGTCCTGTGTTTTTAGCAATATCAATGAATGAGTAATGCAAATAATTGGGTACTTCAACGTTTTAGTCAACTCCGTCTTTAATCTCATGGAATAATACGTCTTAAATGAAGATTTTTATTTAGACTAAGACAAAATGCTGAAGATGTAAAACTATTTTAATCAAGCATACATATAGAATATCACACTGTTGTTTTGATCTCGGCCCTGGTATCAGCCCGAGCGGTTGGTATCGGCCCAAGCCCGAAGGGCGCGGGGCGATACCGTCCGAGGGCTGATACCAGGGCCGAGATCAAAACAACAGTGTGATGTTGTTTATATCATATATCTAAAATCAAAGACTTTTATTCAAATTCCAAAAAAGGAATATAATTTATCATGAAAAAGCTATAGACTTTTATCGGATTTACAAAACTTGTTCGTTTTTATTCCTTTTTATATGTGTTAAGAACTGTAAGACTTGCCGGACTTTGTTGACAAACATCGTTATTTGAAATACAGTAGAAGGGAGTCTATCGTCTGAAATGAAGCACTCTCTTCTAGAATTCAAATCATCGAGAGAGAAACTTCCATTCTACGCAGCTTCGTTATAAGTAAAATTCTTTCACTGGGATTTCGTAAGTTTCCTGTCAGATTCCATTCATAAAAATCCATAAGTTGGTATAGCAAGTTGTTTGAGAACGTTCATAAGCGGTGCCATTACTTCAACCACTTAAATTTTACAGTCTAATCTCTGGTTTTCTAAGATTAGGTCTCGTTCCATCCTTCTTTATATCCTCCATAATTAATTTACATGTTAATTGATATTAATTAAAGCGTGATATTGTTCTAAATACACAACCGTTGTGTAGGTTACCTCCCCTTACTTGAATACATATCACTCTTTGGCGCTATTTTTGAATTATTATTTTTCAATTTTCGGCAATAAAATAAAAATATTCAGATGTATAAGGTGGTGCTTTGTATTATTTATTCGTTATTCTATCGTTATTTTACAAACTAGTCTTAATATAAAGCAGAGATATATGGGAATTATCGATTTCAAATTTGAGGGCAATACACCCCTTAACGACAAGCTGAGTGAGACAGAGAAATATCAGCCCCGAGGGCGATACAGCCCTAGCTCCCGGTTGCTGTCTCACCTTGTCCAAAACACGTGTATCAGGGCTGATACACTACTAGGTATATGATATATGTACGTATACTGTTATCAGTTTTTATTAGCTCACCTGAGCTGAAAGCTCAAGTGAGCTATTCTGATCACATTTTGTCCGTCGTCCGTCTGTCCGTCTGTAAACTTTTTACATTTTACATTACTTCTTCTCTAAAACTGCTTATCCAATTTCAACCAATTTTGGCACAAAGCATCCTTATGGGAGGGCGAATATAAATTGCAGAAATAAAAGTCCGATCTGTATTCAAAGCGGAGAAAACCTTGAAACTGTAGAAAAAGGGGGGTGCATTTTTAAAAATCTTCTTCTCAAGAACTACCGAGTTCAATTCAACGTAGTTTAGCATAAAGTATCCTTATGGGAAGGAAAATATAAATTGCAAAAATTAAGTGCTAATTCTGTTTCAAATCTGAGTTATTACGAAAATAATAATAAAGGAAAGGCGTGTTTCAATCAGTTTAATAGCTTCGGGCTCGGCATACGATAAAATGGGTAGGCAAGACTTGGCCTGAGCAAAACAAAAGATTGGCAGGTATTAATCTGCCAATCTCATTAAAATTTCGGGATATTTGATGGACCAGTATATTTGTATTCGCTGTAAATATTGCTGCAAAATAATGCGTATTTGAAATTGACGATTGCCGATCTGCCCCGGCTTTTATTTTGCCACGGCCAGGGTTTGCATAGTTATTACCCATTTTACCAAGACTCGTATTCCATACTTCTAAAACTAGGCTCTTTGTTTAAAGCAGCCATGACATTATACGAAAAAAGGTCGATCTGACTATGATGAATTTGCTTGCTATGAAACCGTTCGCGTATGAAGGGAAATTTTTGAAACATGCAAAATATATTGGTGCCGATTTTGTGAAGTAAATTAAGGCTAAATATTTCAATGCGTTGACCGTTTTCACACATGACGTTGGTGTTAGCTAGTTCTGATTTTCGTTTCGTTTTCATTATTTATGCTTTGTAACCTGGGAACTATCGTCTGTATTTCGTGATTTTTACGTATCAAATCAAACAGAGACTTCGGTAAATCAAACAGTTTTAAACTGTTTACTTGCGCAAATTAAGCAAAATCTGATGTAGGGGTACTGAAATACAATTCATTCTATCGGTAATTCGGCATTATCTTTTGCGTAATGGTAAATTAATGCAATGGGTTTTGTTGAGATGCTCGGCATTTTCTCGAGTTTATTCAGTTTAAATAGAGTTTGATATCGCTGACGGAAATATGTAGGTATATACATGTATATATATGATTCATTTCGAAAAAATAAATTGTGTTCTTTAAATTATTTGTTATACATGTAGTGCATGTTTCTTGTGTTTAATTGTTACCCTACAATATCTATTTACTAACCATATTTGAGTGTAAAGCTTCGAATTATAAGCAAGATACAGAGCTTTGCTCACAATTCTATGTTTGTACACAGATCTTAAAAGCTAAAGATTAAAAAAGTAAAAAATTTGTCAATATTTATTACGAAAATTTCAAAGTCTGTTCTTCCAGAAACCAACTTATTGAATTGTAAACTTAACCTTTTAGCTCACCTGAGGGTGGGGCCACAATGGGGGGGTCGAAGTTTAACAAATGAATATATAGAGTAAATCTTTAAAAATCTTTTACTCAAAAACTAATCGGCCAGGAAAGCTGAAACTTGTGTGGAAGCATCCTCAGGTAGTGTAGTTTCAAAGTTGTGAAAATCATGACCCCCAGGGGTAGGGTGGGGCCACAATGAGGGGTCGAAGTTTAACATATCAATATAAAAAGTAAATCATTAAAAATCTTCTTCTCAGAAACTCATCAGCCAGGAAAGCTGAGACTTGTGTGGATGCATCCTCAGGTAGTGTAAATTTAAAGTTGTGAAAATCATGACCCCCAGGGGAAGGGTGGGGCCACAATGGGGGATCGAAGTTTAACATAGAATTATAAACAGTAAATCTTTAAAAATCTTCTTCTCAGAAACTAATCCGCCGGCAAAGCTGGAACTTGTGTGGAAGCATCCTCAGGTAGTGTAGATTCAAAGTTGTGAAAATAATAACCCCCGGGGGTAGGTTGGGGCCACAATGGGGGGGGGGTCGAAGTTTAATATATGATTATATAGAGTAAATCTTCAAAAATCTTCTTCTCAGAAACCAGCCAGGAAAGCTGAAACTTGTGTGAAAGCATCCTCAGGTAGTGTAGATTCAAAGTTGTGAAAATAATGATCCCCAGGGGTAGGGTGGGGCCAGAATGGGGGGGGGGTCAAAGTTTAACAAAGGAATAAATAGGGTAAATCTTTAAAAATCTTCTCAGAAACTAATCAGCCAGATGATTCTTTATAATTGTTAAGACTTTAGCCCCAGGCTCACGAGAAGGTTCAGAGTTTGATGTACGTTTATATCCCATATATAAACTATTGTTAGGGATCTTTTTGAGAACTGTAATACTCAACATATGATATGACTATAAAATCATCCTGTTAGAAAAGGGACTAATGATTATAAACATAAGGGGAAAATGGATTTTATTCATACAGGATCTACATTTATTATTGTACATTGTCCAGATAGTTTGTATTATGACTCCATTGAGCTGATTTTATCATACCTATTGTTCCTCAGGTGAGCGATGTGGCCCATGGGCCTCTTGTTCTAGTTTTATGTCTGACGTTAGTATGTATCTCCTGAATGATATAAAATAAATACATATATGTAAATGTATATTTTAACATCGTGATGATTTTCCCCTTTTTACTTTTGCCATTTAATGCTTAATGTTTCGAAGAAAACCTTGCATATAAATCACCCCACCCAAATTAAATGTTCTTTTTGTGTTCTATTTATGACTACACGAGTTAGCTATGAGTTAACCAAACAGGCTGGTTTTCAAATCTTTATCTGCTGTGAAGAGAGTGCGACATCGTCTGTTAAAGGGGCATTGTCAGGATTTTGGTCAAATTCTAAATTTCTGTTTTCATTATTGAAATGCTCTAGGAATGCCTTGCTAATGTACAAATAAAAGTTGAAAATCAGTCGTAGAGTTATTAGCAAGATACAGGGATATCAATTCTTTGTCATGTAAAAAAGCTCGTGCCCTGTTTTTGTTTACAATAGTTCAGTATACCAGTAAAAAAATCTTTTTCAAAATGATTTGTCGGCCTTTTTATTCATTTTTAGCATAAATAAACAGTTCATTACGTTTCACACGTTCCTTTAGGTCTAAAACTGGAATTTTCACTTCTACATTCAAAATGTAAACAACTCAGCGAATGACTCTAAATTTTGGTTGCTTATTAATCATACTCTCAGTTATTTTGTCTTATACAAACAGGATTATCGTTTTCAAACAAACAGAGTAACCTCATTTGTAAACTTGTGGTATATTCACTTTGGATTAACTCATATTTGCAAGTTACTAGTTTTTTAAGGAGGAATTGGTCCTCATTTTCGTTACAATTATTGACTTTATAATAGAATATTCATTTCAATCAAATTTTATAAACAATGGTTTGTGTACTGGTTTAAGTAGATAATTATGACTAATTATACAGGCTATTTAAGAAATAAAGTACGAGTTTTCATGAATGTTACAGAATAACCATCGAGGTCGAGAAATGTTGTTTTGAAATATAAAAGCCGAGGCGTTAAGTCACGGGAAAATGCTGCATATATCAACACAGTGTCATCCGGGATCAGGTGGCAAGTCGAGCATCCATGCTGTCTTTCTCATATAGACTCATTTCGAATAAAAACTATGTATAATTGCTGGTACATCTCTAAAGAACACTGTACAATTTTATAAATCTTCTCAGAAACTAATCAGCCAGATGATTCTTTATAATTGTTAAGACTTTAGCCCCAGGCTCACGAGAAGGTTCAGAGTTTGATGTACGTTTATATCCCATATATAAACTATTGTTAGGGATCTTTTTGAGAACTGTAATACTCAACATATGATATGACTATAAAATCATCCTGTTAGAAAAGGGACTAATGATTATAAACATAAGAATATCCAGGGGAAAATGGATTTTATTTATACAGGAACTACATTTATTATTGTACATTGTCCAGATAGTTTGTATTATGACTCCATTGAGCTGATTTTATCATACCTATTGTTCCTCCGGTGAGCGATGTGGCCCATGGGCCTCTTGTTCTAGTTTTATGTCTGACGTTAGTATGTATCTCCTGAATGATATAAAATAAATACATATATGTAAATGTATATTTTAACATCGTGATGATTTTCCCCTTTTTACTTTTGCCATTTAATGCTTAATGTTTCGAAGAAAACCTTGCATATAAATCACCCCACCCAAATTAAATGTTCTTTTTGTGTTCTATTTATGACTACACGAGTTAGCTATGAGTTAACCAAACAGGCTGGTTTTCAAATCTTTATCTGCTGTGAAGAGAGTGCGACATCGTCTGTTAAAGGGGCATTGTCAGGATTTTGGTCAAATTCTAAATTTCTGTTTTCATTATTGAAATGCTCTAGGAATGCCTTGCTAATGTACAAATAAAAGTTGAAAATCAGTCGTAGAGTTATTAGCAAGATACAGGGATATCAATTCTTTGTCATGTAAAAAAGCTCGTGCCCTGTTTTTGTTTACAATAGTTCAGTATACCAGTAAAAAAATCTTTTTCAAAATGATTTGTCGGCCTTTTTATTCATTTTTAGCATAAATAAACAAGTTTATTACGTTTCACACGTTCACTTTAGGTCTAAAACTGGAATTTTCACTTCTACATTCAAAATGTAAACAACTCAGCGAATGACTCTAAATTTTGGTTGCTTATTAATCATACTCTCAGTTATTTTGTCTTATACAAACAGGATTATCGTTTTCAAACAAACAGAGTAACCTCATTTGTAAACCTGTGGTATATTCACTTTGGATTAACTCATATTTGCAAGTTACTAGTTTTTTAAGGAGGAATTGGTCCACATTTTCGTTACAATTATTGACTTTATAATAGAATATTCATTTCAATCAAATTTTATAAACAATGGTTTGTGTACTGGTTTAAGTAGATAATTATGACTAATTATACAGGCTATTTAAGAAATAAAGTACGAGTTTTCATGAATGTTACAGAATAACCATCGAGGTCGAGAAATGTTGTTTTGAAATATAAAAGCCGAGGCGTTAAGTCACGGGAAAATGCTGCATATATCAACACAGTGTCATCCGGGATCAGGTGGCAAGTCGAGCATCCATGCTGTCTTTCTCATATAGACTCATTTCGAATAAAAACTATGTATAATTGCTGGTACATCTCTAAAGAACACTATACAATTTTATAAATCGGTTAAGTTCAAGTACATTATTAATGAATAAACATGTTTTCACAACACTGATAAATGATGTAATAGTTTTTTTTAAAAACCAACCTTGGTCTTATCGCACCACCTTTGATTTAATTTTCAAATGCATAAACAAGAGACATTAAATGATCTTAAAAATTGGCGATGCATAAATCCTTGATTTTTGATAGAGTACATTGTCGATAAAAAAGGAATAATCTTTTTGTCACACACCTTTCGTACATACCTGACTATGTGATACAAACAAGAAACAAATGGTCCAAAATAGTCATTTTGGCATCAACATAGAGGATTCAGTTCAGTAGAATTTCATGATTTAGTACAATATAAAAATGGCCACGGTGCTCTATTTTACATTTTTTAACCGGGTTTTCCAACGGAAAAATCCGGTTATTAAAATGGTGAAAATGGCGGGCGGGTGGGCGGGCGGCTGCCAAAAGGGTACCCTCATTGTACGGATAACTCCTCCTACAGTTTTCAAGATAGGAAGTTGTTCTTTTGCAGATCAATTGTACATATATCAGAGGTGTGCATATTGCTAGGATTTTGATTTCTGATAATTTATGAAAAAAATACCAGCTTTTGAACTTAGTCATTTTTTGGCAAAATATTGCATATAGGGTACCCTCATTGTACGGATAACCCCTCCTACAGTTTTTAAGATAGGAAGTTGTTCTTTTGCAGATCAATTGTACATATATCAGAGGTGTGCATATTGCTAGGATTTTGATTTCTGATAATTTATGAAAAAAATACCAGCTTTTGAACTTAGTCATTTTTTGGCAAAATATTGCATATAGGGTACCCTCATTGTACGGATAACTCCTCCTACAGTTCTCAAGATTGGAAGTTGTTCTTTTGCAGATCAATTGTACATATATCAGAGGTGTGCATATTGCTAGGATTTTGATTTCTGATAGTTTATGAAAAAAATACCAGCTTTTGAACTTAGTCATTTTTTGGCAAAATATTGCATATAGGGTACCCTCATTGTACGGATAACTCCTCCTACAGTTCTCAAGATAGGAAGTTGTTCTTTTGCAGATCAATTGTACATATATCAGAGGTGTGCATATTGCTAGGATTTACATTTCTGATAATTTATGAAAAAAATACCAGCTTTTGAACTTAGTCATTTTTTGGCAAGATATTGCATATAGGGTACCCTCATTGTACGGATAACTCCTCCTACAGTTTTTAAGATAGGAAGTTGTTCTTTTGCAGATCAATTGTTCATATATCAGAGGTGTGCATATTGCTAGGATTTAGATTTCTGATAATTTATGAAAAAAATACCAGCTTTTGAACTTAGTCATTTTTTGGCAAAATGTTGCATATAGGGTACTCCATTTCACTGGATACATGTTGATAGGATTATGGATACAGTTCACATAAAAGAAAACCCGGTTTGCTGTCACATTGACAGCTTTTCTCTTGTTTCATTAAGTAACTAATTACTCTTTTTGTAATCGATGGAATAGAATATTGGATATTATTTAATGTGCGATCAGTTTGTCGAGATCTCTTTAAGAAGTCATGAACGTAGCTTTACGATATAGCTAAGTCTAAGAACGTAGTTTAACTTTCCTTCGGAGAGTTTATCTTCTATGTAATTTATTTATTTACATGAGACATATGCTTTTATTAGATATTGGAACCACTTTCAGGGTACCTCGTTCACTTGCAATCAATTTAGGTACATTTTTCAGTGATTTCTATCCATCGGAAAAAAAGGCATTGCGTAGATAAACGGAATGGACGGTAATGTTCCCTAATTTTTCAATACAGTCAGAAAAAGTCTATGATATATCTGTTTCAAAATATTGTGTTGTTTGGGGCTTTTTCTAATTTGAAGCATGTAATTTACTCTGACATAAATACAACCCTTAAAAGAGACGTAGCAATGTCAAGTATATATCATTATATAAACATCAATATCTTGTTAGATGTTTTACTTCAAATTAGAATTTTGATAAGGAAGCTTTTGGTGTATCATTTAATACAATGCAAAACAGATTAAAATTAGATTTGGAAAAGGGAACCAAATCTATATGTTCAGGAAATACATGTATTATATCTTATTTCATAGATAAAATTTTGCAATATCTTAAAAGCAAAATTGTGTGTTGTATGATACTGGCATTTTGTGTATTTACAGGTATTAAGTAAAACAAAACCCTGAGACCCAATTACAGCGGTACTGAAGAAGATCTGTTTACGAAGACTAAACGATTTCCTTATAGTCCATAATTTACTTTTAATTTACCCAGAACATTCAGTAAATGGCTATTTTGTTTAACAATGGCGGAAATCGTGAACTTTATAGTATTATCAAAACATTCAGACATATTTAAGTAATACATAAATATATAACATCACATATCAAGGGTCATTAATATAAAATACTTGGATACTGTCTTAAAATACATGTACTAAGCTATATTTAGGAGGGGTGAGAAAACGTGACAGAAGGCTAGGCTTGCTGAACCCTCTTCAAGTTTTGACCCGAGCCCAAATATAGCTAATACTTCAAGACATTTATGATTATTATACAATATAGTATTAGTTTTACGCCTTAAACGAGCTATTTCGACAAAATTCGCTCAATATCTGTAGTTGAAACCATAACGCAGTGGCGTCAACCATGCAAAAAGATGACGCCAAAATGGAAATGAAACGCTGCGCGAAAGCGTGCATACTTAAACTGTTCTCGACCTCTTTAAATACCCCTCACCAAATTATCCTGGATGTCAAGTTTAAATGAAATTAACACAGTAGTTCTGAAGAGAAAGTTGATTAAATATATAAAAAAATGTTCGCGAGAGAGAAACGGACAGAGGGGTGTCTGAAAATACATGATTTGAAAAGGTACCGTCTGCTTTTAGCTCGGGTGAGCTAATAAAATATATTATGGATTTTGCTCAGTTATGAAATTTATTGTTAAGAAAGTTGCATTTTACCAACACATAGGAAATTTTATTGTTTTGATCCATTTTCTGATAAAAATGTATTTCAAAAACAATATTTTGATATCCGTCGAACAGGATCTACAAATAAACAGGAATATGCATCGTGCTAGTCACTGGTACTTGAACCTCGATCGTACCGATTGTCTTGCCCGGCTACTTTCCTGTCTCAATAAATATAGAGAAAAATTAAACGAAGTTATTGTATACCTGAATCGGAAGACCTAAGATGTCGGATTTTGTCTCCATAAGCACTACTTTGTTCCTTCTGTTGGTGTGCTCATTACCTTGTGCTCGATCAACACGTAAGTAATTAAGTAATGATGATTGCCTTTTGATTCAGCTATTACTTGACACAATTTCTTTCAATTTAATGCATTTATATAAAGTAGATAAACGCTTATTATAATATTATAATATGGCAGTTTCGAAAGGATTCTTCCCATGTTTCTTGGATTGGAAAATTAATATTAAAATTAAAATCAAATTTAGTTTCAAACAGACAAATTAAACTAGTCAGTAGACACAGCTATTTACCGACTGCAAAAAGGGAGTCGGTTGATTGTTATAAGATATATAAGTAAAAAATAAATTTTGTTCTGGACAACGCAGAGAGAGAGAGAGAGAGAGAGAGAGAGAGAGTGAGAGAGAAAGAAAGAGAATGAGAGGGAGATGGAAGAAGTAGGCCAATTATAAAGATCTTATTTTAAAATCAAAATGTTTCTTTACCGAGATAAAAATAATTATTATCACTAAATGTAACCATAAAAGAATGATTATTATTTTGGCCTTATATGTTTGCATTCTTAATCATCTGACAAATTATTAATTTTTTGTGTTGTAACATCTGATTAGCCTAAGACCTTTATGTTCAACAAATAAACCTCCTCCTTTTTTACTCAAAAGTTCAGCTTTTATGTCCTTTAATATTCAACACAGTCGCGTATAATTTATGCGACAATCGTGTATAAGTGTATATAATATATGTATATCCATGTTTTTCTACACATTGATAACCAAGGTTGTACATTTGTAGAAAAAAGAATGATCTTTAAAATTCTTAACATCGCAAAATAATGGATATTTATCATATGAGGAAAGGTGTACATTTTACTAATTTGCATAGCGGTCATATTGTAATCACAATGGCGATTTTTAGTACATTAGAATATATAGAAAAGAATGAGAAAAATCACAAATTTTAAAAAGTCAGTTTTTCGGAAGTATTTTCTCCTCATTTGGTTTTGTCATTTACTTCATCCGGGATCGGAATGTGCTTGTTTTGTTAACATTAGATATTGAGATGGTGGTTCCTTTGAAACCTGAAAAATCGAAGCGGGGCGTTGTAGGGATAAAGTGTGTTTTAGTGATGAAAGGCGTCAAGAAGGGATTTTGGAATTATTTTTAAAATATATATACTTGCCATAGGTAAAGTAGTTCTTCGTATATTTACAAAGTTTACATTGCAAACTAGTTGTGTCAAATTAAAAAAAGTCTTGTCGTTCCTTTTTACTTTCAATTTAGCATTTTTCAAGACTCTCTCAGTAAGCTATCGGACTTACAACTAGGCATTTAGGCTTTATATTGAATCATTGGGCATATTGCATATTTCTATTTAGGAATTATCGCATATTAATTGAATGAATTTTTCAGTTTTTAATTCTATTCTGTTTTAAGCTGATATTTTTAGCTGTTTATTTATTTATTTACTCATTTCAGTCGATATAGCCCTATTTTTAGATTATCTATAAAGGTTGGATAGAGAGGCATTCAAAGTGAATTTGAAGTGTGAATCACCGATTGTGGTGACAAAACATACAGATAATCTATGCATTGCCCCCACACATGTTCTCATTAAAAACAAAGTACTAGAGAACTGACAGGAGTTGATTTTGTCGATGTTTATTTACTTTGAAATCAGTGATATGTTATTTTGCATGACCAGTACATGTAGTTTCTAATTTGAATAACGCACATTTTTATAACATGAATTTTTGGACTTTTTCGACAAAAATGTCGAAAAAAACCCATATAAATCATGTTAAATAATATATAAAGATAAAATAATTCAATCAAACTATATATCAGTAATAGAAATATTTCTCGAAAATTGTATGGATCCAAGCAATATTGAACTCTAGTCTCGTTCAACCAAACGCTCGGCTGACACCGAAAATCGCCGACAAGGATTTACGGAGACAGCCAAGCGTCGAGTTGAACGAGACTATATTGAACTCTGGCGTAGGAATACATACGACTATAAAAATATTTAAATTGTTCGTACCATTTAAAATCTGACTATTTTCAAGGTATTTCTAAATAAGTTTCCTTGAAAAACAATGCTTCAGCATACATTACATTGAATTTATTGAATATTTTCAAGAAGTAAGTCTTGTCAGCGGTGATAATTTGTACTTAGGTCCAAACACTGTTTCACTTTTGGTTTGTCTGAGTAACTGCATAGGAGAGTTCATTAAAATCAACTCCCAAACATGAAAGTTTTGACATAATCACACAAATGTCATACATAAAAGGTATGTAATTTTCATTCGTAAGGGAGACAATTTGAAGACATGAATATTAATTAGAACAGTGTCACGTGGTATTTAGGTCATGAATAAAGTGTGTGATTTCTCCATATGTTAAAGAGTAACCCTTATATTTCGATACTTCAGAAAGATGATACCCCTTTTAAGATAGTCAATTTCTTCTTAGACCAAATTTCAAGGTATAATTACTTTCTACTGAAGATGAATGCACAAACCAAGACGGGATTTGCCAGGCGACAACAACACCGTGTGAATATCCTTCACAATTTGTGTATAATATTTGCCCTGATGATTCCTCAAAGGAGTGCTGCTTACCTGGTAAGAAAGTAGAATTAGTCTAGTAATTCTTTTAAGAAATCATAATGATTATTATTTGCAATTATATGCAATCTAGTTTAATGATCCAATCTTCACATTTATTTCAACACTAAAAGCATTTTGATTTCTCTGTTAAAAACTGCAGCATTTTAAATTTTGGAATGATTGTTATCTGGTTTAGTTCTATTTTAATCGTATTCGGTTCAAGTTTTTTTTAAAATTATTTTTTTGTTACAGTTTCTTTCTAAACTAGAATCATGAAATAGCTATGTACTGTAAGATTGCTGTGTATTTTAGTATATTTTATACAAAGGAAGAATATACATAAGAATATAATTATGAGAAAAAAGTCAATTGACAAAAAATTGTGCGATGGCGAGTAGAATGATAAATAGAATAAAAATAGAAAAATTGTAACATAGAATGAAGCCTGAAAAAGTTAAAACCTGCCGATTTTTGTTTTGCAGATAAAGATGTAGATTGTACATCACAAGGAGGTATATGTCAGGAGGACAATCTTCCATGCGGGCGCTCCTACGTTCGATATCTGTGTGGTGGAGGATCAAGCAGACGATGTTGTCTACCAAGTAAAACTTGATGTCAATTAATCTTACTTAAAGCAATATGAGCTGTATTTTTACATTATTTTTTATATTATTATACTGCAAAGACCTGCTAGTGTGATAAGTCTGCATGCAACTAAAATGTTTATAGCCTTTAAAATTTGAAAAAAAGTCATTAATTTTTTGTACGAAGAAAGATTTTTCTTCTAAGGAATATATAGCAGATCAATTTTTGTACAGGACGACAAAAATTCAATTTTGCTACAATTAGGGGTTCTTAAAGACTTTTCCCACAAAAATATGGCCAATAGAAATTTAAAAAATCATGCGATTTTTTTTTATTTTAGTAGAAAATAACATTGTCGTAAAAAAAAATCAGCATGAAAATGCAGCTCATACTGCTTTAAGGTATTCCTGTACTCGAAAATTACCACGGAAACCTAGTTTTATAATTACAGATGTGCATTTTAACAATACATTAACAACGAAAAAATATGTTTACAGTATTTTCTGTAATAACCTCTCAGAAATGTTTAGTACCCCCGTGCGAATATTATTGACAATGATAAAATTTGCAAAACATCTTGTTTTTTTTCTAAAATTAATTATCAAATTTGGGTAATTTAGAAATGGGTGCCATTGTTAAAATTGATTATAAACAGCTATATCACATCAAATTGTTGTGGATATTAACGCTTGGTGGACTTGACAAATCAGAGTACAATACAAACAAGTCATTTGTTAAACCAAATTATCTAAATGTTTTTTAATTCCCAAAATTTTTTACAAAGAAATTATCTGCAATTTCAATGAATGTAATTCCCAAAATGTATCAATGTTTCATGAAATCAGCTCACCGAAAACTTGTGGTTGAATAATTATATTAAATGTAAGGAAAAACCACTTTTCCTAGAATCGTGGATAAAAGGTGGTATATAATTTGTTATAATAGATGGTATAAAAGATACATGATACTAAAGAAAATATGAAATCAAAAAGAAATTATCTGTGCGAATATCTTATAATCAAAAATGCTAGAGGGTTGAATGTAGATTACTCCTATGTAAACAATACTAAAATTGAAAAGCCATACTTTATTTCTGCGGAAAAATGAAATAGCCAGATCTTCAATAATCATGTTTCTGTTATTAAATTCTGTAATCAGAAAAGACACAAAAACCAATACTTAAAAATGGAAGCAAAACGACCAAAAGAATTCGAAATATCAAATGATCTGTGGAACAATATATATACAGATAAGAAAATAAATGCATTTGATAAGCAAATAACAGAATTTAACTTTAATTTTTTACGCAATCAGTTGAGCTGTAATTATACAGTTAAATGGAAATAGAAAATTACAATATATTACAATTTCGCAAAGAAAGATTGTATAGTTGTAAAATGCATAATGCATACCAATTGCTCGTAATAAACTGCAGTATTTCTATATAATTTCAATTTTAAAATAATTCTGATCGGGATGATTTTTTTTGCGATCGAATGCGGATCAAATTTAATAATAAGCAATTTGTCTAAGTTTGCATTTTCGTTTCTGTTTAAAATATTTTTGTTTCATAAATGCTCTATGTGACTATGTATTATTCTTTAAATTTAATCCATAGATTTAAAAGATATTAAAGATTTACAATTTTAATTTTCCAACAAAGTTTTTATTAAAAAAATAAAAACTTCACCAAGTTCGTCATGTGTTTATTCATGATTATATTACACATCAATTGAGATCAAGTTTTGAAATATAAAATACTCTCTTTGCAGTCAAATCAATTTTCCCATTTCACTTACAAACAAAACAAAATTGATATTTTAAAAAGTTTCTTTATCATTCCATAAAATAAAATTTTTAAGTGTCGAGGAACCTGACCAAAACTGCAGTTACAATGAAAAAATGTCATTAGAAATTTAACACTTAGTCAAGTCATTCTTTTACAAGACTAATGTAAATTGTACCATGAGAAAATTTTTAGGTTTCCACTGAACTATAAATTATCCAGACGGTTACACTGAAGTTACTGATAAAGCAGCAACAGTTTTAATCTCTTTTGTGTTTGTAGATGCTGATGTTCGCTGCCATGAGTCTGGAGGTAGGTGTTATACCACAGGCTCCCCCTGTGACGGGCGATACAAGACAGGGCTTTGTGGAGGACAAGACAGGCAATGCTGTATTCGGAGTATGTGGAATTGTTTCCAAGAAATCCACGGCTTTAATTTTATTTAGCGTTATGGCTTTTTTATCATTCTATGCAAGTGAATGTTTGTAGACATTTAAGAGTTAGTTCTGAATATTTATATAAACATTTACATGTATATGGATTCTTTTTTTGTTAGACTTGTTCAATAACACAAGAAAAATTCATACATACACTGTAATTGAGAGACATATGTATCAATGTAAAATTCGATACAAATAGACATATTTTTTACTTTCTTATTTGTTCTTTGACGACTTCGTTATCACAATCTCTTGCTAAAGTAATGTACTGAAATGATAGGAAACAAATATTTGAAAAGCTTTCAAATCAACCGACCTATAATTTGTTAATCATTACCACCCCTATTTATCCTTCTGAGCAGCATGTCATTATCTATAATTTTTTTCCTTTTATTTAATTACAACTAAATTTTTAATTATTAAAATTGCAATACTAGTAATTTTTTTAAATATTGTATCTAGGTGACCTTAAGGTGGCTATTTTGGTTTTGTGTTGTAACCTTTGCTTTAACATGCAATGCCATTTTTTTATACCCAACAGGAAAAAAGTTTTCTGCAACAATATTAGTCACTGCTAATGAAATACGCCAAAAAATATAAAAGACAACCATGCTAAAGATTTTGCTTATAATTTTTCTTTAAAGTTTATTGTCCTTTGCACATGACAAAATAATTGTAGGTATATATTTCTAGCCGATTCATAAAAACGAGCTAGTGCCCAATTTTGTTATTCCGTAGACATTCACAATCTTTTTAAATCACATTTGCTTTTATTTCGCACAAAATAATGTATTTAACTTTTATTCTTGATTGATGAATTATTTTTAAATCTTTCAGAATTTTATTCATGGTATTGGTCCAAAAATGGTGGAAACACGTGCCAGAGAACGCCAGGATTTTGGTATCAGCCTGTTTGAATTGGTTAAACTTTTACGTTTAATAGAATAAATTAGTTAACCAATCAAATGACTGTATTATAAATGTATTCAATTAATTAAAAAGGTTGAAAATATTATACATTTATTAGACATCGTTCGATATCTAAAATAGCCACTGGGATTTATGAAACTTAAGGCAACATCGAATACCAATATGTAATAAGGCCAAGTGAAAAACCTATTTATAAATCTCGCAGACTACCAGCCTTTGGTTTGATTCTTCATATCATGCATGTACATGTAGCACTTTTTAAATGTGCTATTTTATGCTTTTATGCATACATTGGAAAATTGAAAATAAAATGAATTTTACTTGTTAACTGAGTATCAAAAACAGAAGAAAAATTAGTATATATTTATAATAGGTCGTATTGATTATTATAGACAATAAAGGCAAATGTAAAATGTCAATATATGTTTTATTTTGTTTGCGAACGTGGCCACGGCCTGAGGACTGCTGAATTATAAAATGGCCAGCCCCATCATTAAAACATTAAGCATTACAATACGCATTACATTATCCATTACAGTATGCAATACATTATACTATTATTGTGAGTTACATTATACATTGCATTATGAATGTCAACCATTGATAATCTATATATCATCCATTACGTATTATGCAGCATTAAGACATTTTAGTCAACATTACACATTAAAGAACTCAGCTCATTAAATATTATGACTTATTATATTACGTTATTGGTTTAATGATTTTGAATGATAGACAAAACAATACTGGTTAATGTACTGAGAACAGATAAACTCTGTATCATTTTGCTATCAAATTTATAAATTCAAAAGCGTCGCGAAAAATTGCCATGCACATGGTTGTAAGAGTTATAAGAGAACAACCAACGGCAATAACATTGGAAGAATAGCGACGCTTGGGATATTGACCGTGACCTACTTTCGCATTGCTGTAACGCCATAAAGATCTAGAAAGAATAATAGACCAACCAAGAATGGTGTTTGGAAGTCTGGTCTAAACTACAGTGTATATATTTTTTTTTATTTTCCTGCATATGTCAAGAAGAGGAACATTTGACCTCATTGAGCCTTCAGGCTTAACTCTGGTTTAAATGGAATATCGTGCGACACTAGTCCATGTGTACCTTGTTTAAAGAAATCAAAATAAAAGCTATTTATACTACTGAGTACTATTCATCCAAGGGTATTTTAAAAAAGCAATATAAGCTGTAATTTTCATGCTGAATTTTTTTTACGAAAATGTTATTTTCTACTAAAATGACAAATAATAACATGTTTTTAAAAAAAAATTCTGTTAGCCTCATTTTAGTAGAAAAAGCCGTTTAGATGCCTTAATTGAAGCAAGATTGAATTATTGTCGTCCTTTTCGCAACTTGAACAGCTATATATTCCTTAGAAGAGAAATCTTGCCTCTGCCAAAAATCAATGATTTTTTCAAATCTTATTTATGACAAAAGTTTAGGTTACATGCAGACTTAGCATGCTAGCAGGTTTTTGCAGCAATAAAATTCTAAAAAATGCAGCTCATATTGCTTTAAAGCGGTACCTGGCCAAAATAAGAGTCTTTCGTGTAAAAGGCCACGTATATGTGTGGGTCTCTCACGCTGTGTTTGACCACAAAACTTTACTGCGCTTTAGTTATATTTTTATGTTCCTATTGAATTTGAACAAATTCGGGCGTTCGTGTTTGAAAATATGCCCAATCTACTAGTATCAATCTCCAGCTCGGAGAATGAGAATATGCGTACAGATATCGTTCAGCTTTTTGCTTCTGAATCAGAGGTCGACGCCACGGGGCATAATGGCAATGATACTATAAATGAGCGACCAAATACTAGAAGCGGAGCTTCGACAATTGTCGCCCCAAATTTCAAATCCGGCAGACCAGGAAAAGGTAAAGACAACTAAAAAGTTAAGCTCTATCAAAAAGGTGAGCAACAAATGAAAAAAAATGTAGAAAAAACTGTAAAAAGTAAAAAACAGGAAGAAGAGTTTAATCCATCCCAACTATTATCGGTATTAAACGACCTAGAACGAATGCAAGAATTTTTTCGTAACCTGATATTGATCAGAATGAATTAAACAATGAGAGTAATTTATTTTTAGTTGATAATGACCCTGAAGTGGTTTTTGATGACGAGAACTGTTTCTCTGGCAAAAAGATTTGAAGACAATACAAAATTTTCTGAACCAATTTCTGAAAACATGGCAAAATTTATAAATATGGGATGTACTCAGAAAGCTGATCTATGTTTGGAAAATGTAAAAATTCCAGAGAATTGTGAAAACTTGGTACCACCTTTGTTTAATTCTGAGATTTCGAATAATTTATACCTAAACGTTCAAGAAAGGAATACATGTAGGACCTTACAAGATGATCCATTGAACCGATGATAAGTTTGGCAGACATGTGTAAAGGGGCATGGTCACGATTTTGGTCAAATTTTATTTTTCGGTTTTTATTGTTTACAATGATTAGGGAATGTATTTTGAATGATCAAATGAAATTTGGTGCCAGTCGATGAGTTGTAAGCAAGATACAGGGCTCACAATTCTTCGTCATGTAAACAAAGCTCGTGTCCTGTTTTTGTTTACATAGGTTCAAAATGCATGTACCAGTAAACATCTTTTTCCAGCTGATTTGTCTATCTTCTTATTCATTTTAAGCATAAATAAACAGTTCCTAACGATTAACGCATGCATTTGAATCACTGGAATTTTCACTTCAACATTTAAAATGTAATTAAAAGCTTTGTTTACATAGCGAAGAATTTTAAGCTCTGTAATTCGGTTATAACTCAACAAATGACACTCAGATTTTGTTTGCCTGATAAAAATGCTTTACTGAAGCATTGTAAACATTAAAATCGAAAAAATAATAATTTTTTTTTACCAAAATCGTGACCAATCCCCTTTAAAACGAACAAGTTGGAAATGAAAAAGCTAAAACATGTGTATTAGACGCAATAACCCTTGCATGCAATGCTATTTATGATTTAAATGTGAGACGCTGTTTTATTTTAAGGCCATTTGTTCAGAAAAAATTCAGCAATTATGTGCTGCTACTACATTGTACATAAATTGAGGAAAAAAATTATCCCCATCTGACATAATAAAAAGAATAAAAGAAATCACTGATGCTTCAAAAATAAATAAACAATTGACAGGTTATCCAAGAAACATTTCAAATAACTACAGAGGAAAAATAAACTTCAGAGGAAGGAATAATACAGTCCCTACTCTCGTGGAGGCAGCAAAGGACGGTCTGGAGGCATGTCAAAAGATTAAGCTGAGGACAAGGCCGAGGCTACAAATACCAACAGAATTTTTAGATGCGGGTTTCTACTGGCCTTGTTAAGAATGATCCACACATTAAGTTTGCCTAACAGCAACCTGTTGACCCAATGATGACTGCAGTGCAATGCGGAAGTTGATTGTCGTAAGCAAATGAAAATGATGAGATCCGAATTAAATATAAATTGTATGGCGCGCGTTTGGTGTAAGAATTCAATCAGAGTGGGTGAAATAGAATTAATTAAGTTATCTAACACCATTTAAGATATTTCAAATTTTTTTTATAGTAGAAAAATGCCTCCAACATACAAATGCAGCTGTAAAATACACGATAGACACTCGGATATACAAAATCTTGATTTTAATATATCCACATATTGAAGCACTATGCAGCGGTTGTTTCCTGTCTGCTAGGGCTCTGTATTTATGCACTGCTTGTGCAGATTATGCTGAAAAGAACTTGCTTTGCAATTCTGATAAAGACACTGATAGTAAAATTGAAGAAATTATAAATTTGATCAAAAACAATAAAATATCGAACATCAAATTGCAAGAGTTGTTGAAAGCCATTATTGGAAGTCAAATACTAGATCTGTACATTGATTGTGCTACTATGCAAAAGCAATATAAGAACTTTTTACAAACAGTAGATGTTGTAAAATGGGTGAAAAACAGAAATTTTATTATATTGACTATTCTTTTATCACTTCTAGGTTGTGAATTGGAAAACTTGTCTGGCAATTATTTCATTCTTTTGGCTTTCTCCATTTAACAGTTGTACTGTTTATTGAAGAGAAATGTCGTTTTGCCATTTTCATTTAGAAAAAAAACCTTAAGTCTTTTTAATTTTCAACAAATAAAAGTGCTTGCGCATTGAATTCCTCGTGGGTCCTACAGTACAATTCTGAACTGGATAAGTGAAAACTCCAAACATTCTGTTTACGCCCTCCAAATAACGACGTAATAACATACATGTATTTTGACAACAACCAAGTGTTGGCCAGAAATTGGAGGGAACACTTTGACGCAAACGCGATTCTAAGTGCGGTTACTACAATTATTCATGTGTTTCCTTTTCACCCATGCAATGTCCAGTTTTATCCCGGGTTATCGCCCAGATCAGATATTGGTTGTATAAAGAAAATTTCTGTTTCCCATGGCAATCGCTTATATCCCTTTTTCCTCAGACCTCAGAAACTTTTCGCACACTCCGGGAAAATTTCATTTCAGATAGATTGTCCATCATTACGAAAGAGCAGAAATACGAATGGACCGGCTATTCTGATAATGTCAGTACTATAGTGTCTAAGAGAAAAAAGCAAAAATGTAAGAAAAACACACCAAAATCTGAGGTGAAAGCCGACGTATACAATTTTGTAACGCTTCATCATGATGAACCTCCGGAAATTATTGTTGGCAATCCAATTTCTAGAAATCCATGCTCCTATGATGCTGTTAAGGATGTTCTTTAACAAATTAAAAACGATGTACTAGGTATATCTAATCATAGATCATGGTCTATAACAGGGTGTGATGGCCTTCCTTATGTCATTGCATCAAGAGTCGTCAAGGAGACTGCTGACTTGCAGGATATCTTGCCACAACCAGGCCTTGGACACTGGGAAATGAATATGGCAAAAGGTAATATTATAATTTCTATTCCTTTCCGTTCAATGAACAATAAGTGTATTGTTTTCATTACGATATAAATTATTTTAATTTTCTTTACATATTTAGTTTTCTTTCGACAGCACTTACCAAACTCGTATGGAACTTAGTTGGAGAAGACCTTGCGAAACTTTTGGGTTATAGATCCTCCAAGGCTTTTCAGTCATTCTCGATGGAAATGACTACCACAAAGCTTTTCAGTTTTGCGAAATTTTACTTTTTGGTACAGGTGGTGTATGTTTTCTATAAAAAAAAATTAAAAAACAAAAGGCATTTCATAACTCGTGTAGAGGGGTTAATGAGGGTAGAACACCCCCTCCCTTGAGAAAAATAAAATTTCTTCACATATTAACATTTTGCATTGGACGAACTAACCCACACACAATGATTTAATTGTAGTAATTGTTCTTGAATGGGAGTTTAAAGATGCTTTGATTAAGAAAAATATGCTGTTATAGGTTTATTCTAGAGGTATTATTTACCTATGACCTGGTCCTCTGTGTGTTCCGAGCTGGTATCAGACGCAACAACGCCGAATCCTCTCCTCTAATGTTTGGAATGAACAAAACTAATTACCAGATAATAGAAATCTTAGACTCGCTCATGAGACAAAGTGACAAACGTATTTTGACAAATCAATTAATGAATTAACAAAAACTTAAACAACTTAAAACAACTGCATTTTTATGATATAGTTTCAATTTATTTCATGTGTTTGGGACACAGAAAAGACACTTGCTTGACCTTCTTCTTCATTTTAAAGTTAAATCCCAAGTAACTGTCATGTACCCAATAGTCACACCTTTTACCCCTGTGGGAGCAGCCTACCCATTGCCCTTCTCCCCATTGCCCAGACAAACATTGCACTGTTTATCAACATCGGCATCAAAAGCCCATGTCTGTGTGGACTTGTTTGCGGTAGCTGTTCTCTTTTTCTGGTGATATTTCGGAATCTGACTGGGTGCAAGAAAGGGAGGAAGAAAAAGATGTAGAGTGTTGGGGGGAAGGGAAATTGAAAGAAGTGTCCCCTTTCAATTTGCTTCCGACGCCACTGCCTGTTTTTCTAGAACACAAGTAATTTTTCCCATAGAGCAGAATTTATTGAAGACACTCAATGAGAGGTAGACACATATCACAATGAAACTAATTGTTAAATCCAAAACCTAGCAACTCTTGGTCAGATGGCTTTACTTGTACTGAACTTAAAGCTGACTCTACATCTATCTTTGCAAGAAAGGAGTCTGTACCTTATATTAGCAATCATTTCAAGAACTTTATCAAACGGTGTTTAATGAACCGTGCAATAATTTTGGTCAATGACATCATTAACACAATTCTTTCATGAAATGATAAATAGTGTATGAAACGCCAACCCCCATCTTTCTTATCAACAATGCCGATATGTGATAATCTAAATTTATGCATAGGTATTTGATCGAATGGACCTGCAACACGAGCTAATTCAATTTTTTGCATAGTTTTTGTCTGACTTCCTTAAGGTGCAGTTTGATTGAAATTAATTATCCTAATTTGATGCAAAACAGGGACCAAAATAGTTGTATTTAAAACCATATTTAGAGCCATCCTCCAGCTCACAAGCATCCAGAATTTTTGGGTGCAAAAAGAGGTAAAGTTCCATATTACATAAATTAAAATGTGTTGTTCCTGTTTTGTGAGGAGCCACAAAAAAGTGATGTGCGGGCTTGTTGGAGCTTGGTTGCCCATACTCGGGCCTGCCACAGGTTCCATGTTGATTGCTACTGAAGATTTTTCAACTGGATGTTGGCTTCTTGAGACAACGACAATATCTTCCCTTTAGAGTATTAAGGTTTGAGTAGTCTGTGTTGTATCCGAGAGAATCATTTGTGATACAACTGAAGCTAAAATAAACTGAGGCCAAAAGTATTGCAACAAATATTGCTGGCGTATTCACAACTGTGATTGCTTCAAATTTTATTTTTAATGCTGACGCCTAACTATACATGTTCAGAGCACAGTATCCGGGTTGAAATTTATATGGGGTATTATTTATTTAAGAAATCGTTTCTTGTTCACATACGCCGACGATATCTGGTGCAGAAACTAAATGTAAACAATGCCGAAGAAAAAGAGAACTGTCAACAGATTGAAAGGAGCGGATCGTAATATTGAATTCAAAGGGATTAAACAGCAACAAAATAAGTGAATCATTAGGTATACACCCGAGTACAGTAGGACCTATTTTAAAGAATTTCTCCCGAAAGGGAAGTGTTGAACACGATCCCCGAGGTGGAAGGTCACGAATGGCAGAATTGAGTGGTGATCGGTTCGACCAAGAGGGAAAAATTCAGAAAACTCTGACAAAAAAGCAAAGTCAACCGACAACGCCGAATTTTTTGGTGTCGAAGAAAAAGACATTGGCAATCTGAACAGTGGCAGAACGTAATATTTTCAGACGAAACACAATGGTGATTGGGCAAAATAACTCCGTTAGTTTGTGGAGAAAAACCCTTACTTAACCAACGCAAAACGACAGTCAAAGTGAGTTGTATGTTTTGGGGGTGTATTAGCTACGATGGAAATTTAAACTCCACACAGTACATTGAACTATTAGATTTTCATTGATAGTCTGTTATTTATTTTGGGAAATCGTCCATTTTTTCCAAGATGAGAATGTCACCTCTTTATACTCATCCACATGTAAACAGGAAAACGGTATTCAAAAATGTAAGTGACTTGCACTATCCCCATTCCTTCATGTCATTGATAAGGCCAAGTGGATTCAAAGTTGTTAAAATTAAGTGCCACGCCCTTTTACATTGGGAGACAATTAGGAATTATTGAAAATTTTTGAGAATTTTTCAAAAATCTTCTCAAGAACCATAAAGCAAGTAAAGCTGAAACTTGTGTGGAAGATCCTCAGGTAATGTAGATTCAAAGTTTCGAAAATCATGACCCCCGGGGGTAGGATTGGTCCACAGTGGGGGTCGAATTTATATATAGGATATATAGAGTAAATCTTTAAAAATCTTCTTCTCAAGAACCATTTAGACAAGAAAGCTGAAACTTATGTGGAAGCATCCTCAGGTAGTGTAAATTAAAAGTTGTGAAAATCATGACTCCCCACTGGCAGGGTGGGGCCACAATGGGGGTCGAATTTTACATAGAATTATATAGATTAAATCTTTAAAAATCTTCTCAAGAACCATTTGGCTAGGAAAGCTGAACCTTACTTGAAAGCATTCTCAGGTAGTATAGATTTAAAGTTGTGAAAATCATGACCTTCGGGGGTAGGTGGGGCCACAATAAATATGTAGAGTATATCTTTAAAGTCTTCTTCTGAAGAACCATTTGGCAAGGAAAGCTGAAACTTATATGGAAGTAGTCTCAGAAAGTGTAGATTCAAAGTTGTAAAAATCATGACCCCCGGGGGTAGGGTAGGGCGACAATGGGGGTCGAAGTTTTACATAGGAATATATAGAGTAATGCTTTTAAAATCTTCTTCTCCTAAACCATTTGGCCAGGGAAGCTGAAACCTGTATAGAAGCATCCTCAGGTATTGTAGATTCAAAGTTGTGAAAACAATGACCCCTGGGGTTAGGATGGGGCCACAATGTGGTTGAGTTTTAACATAGTTAAAGATAGAGATAGATCTTTAAAATTCTTCTTCTCAGAAACATTTAGGCCAGGAAAACTGAAACCTATGTGGAAGCGTCCGCCGGTAGTGTAGATTCAAAGTTGTGAAAAGCATGACCCTCGCGGGTAGGGTGGGGCCACAATGGAGATAGAATTTTTACCTAGGAATATACAGAGTAGATCTTTAAAATCTTCTTCTGAAGAACCATTTGGTCGGGAAAGCTGAAACCTAAGTGGAAGCAGTCTCAGATAGTGTAGATTCAAAGTTGAGAAAATCATGACCCCCAGGGGTAGGGTGGGGCCACAATTGGGGTCGACTTTTTACATAGGAATATATAGAGTAAATCTTTTTTTAAAATCCTGAATTTTTAAAAAAAACATTTGCGTAGAAAAGCTGTAACTTTAGTGAAAGTAACTTCAGATAGTGTAGATTTGAATTTGTTCAAATCAAAATCTTTAGGAGTAGGGTGAAGCCACATTGGGGATCCAGTTGTACAAAGGAAAACATTTTAATTATTCACAAAAACTGAAATGTTATTATATATGCTATTACTTAAATGCAAGCATTTTTACATACTGCTGATTCTTTAAAATTGTTTAAACTTTGGCCCCTGGACGATTATTGGGCCTCACAAGGGGTTCAGAGTTTGATGTAGGTTAATATCCTATATATATAAACAATTGTTTAGGGTCTTTTGAGAACTGCAATGCTGAATGTGATATGACTATAAAATCATCAGGTTAGAAATGGGACTTGATTATAAATAATTGAATATTCTGGGAGAAACTGATTTTTTTTATACAGGATCTACATGTATACCACATTGCCCAGATACTTTGTATTATGACTCCCTGAAGCTGATTTTGTAATGCCTATTGTTGCTCAGGTGAGCGATTTGGCTCATGGGCTTCTTGTTCCCGATTACGACGAAGAGCACACGGTGGGTTTGACTAGTCAGCAGAGGATGCTCACTCCTCCTAGACACCTGTTCCTACCTCTATCTTTTTAGAGGTACGTGTTGCTCTGTTTTGAATTTGTATTTCGTTTTATGGATATTTGATATGGTTGACAGTTTGTTATTGTCATTTTTCATTATATGGCTTTATTTTAACTTTGTAAAACATTCACCTGTATCAAAACCTTAAAGTGACAATTTGTATATTTCTGATTGTCGTAGTTTTGACAATTTTTTTAAATGACTTAAAATCATTTACAACCTGGGTCATTCCAATTTTATTTGTTTTGAAAGACATGCATTTTCAAATTATACATTAATAACATGTCCAAAAAACAAATTTGTATTTATAGTTGGTTATCTGACACTGAACTAATCAGCCTATAGTCGTGTACCTATAATTTAATTTGATAAAATAAATTCAATATACGACACCAGCAAACAAAAAAGGTATTCAAATTAACCGCTGGCTTTTACGCGGCAAACAAAGTAGTGACGTCCGATTGGGATTTTGTTGGTTGCCGTCCAATATTTATTAGAGTTTGTTGCAGAACACGGATCATATGCGCAGTAGTCTGTTGCGCATGTCGTTGGATCGCTGACTCTACCGCACAAGGCGTCACTAGAGGCTTTGATAGCATTTTTATATTCCTGTGTGTTTCCTTTTTTGGTAACGTTCCAAGCTTTTGTGTGAGCAGCCACGCCCAGAGTTTCATACTGGTAAGCCCCACCAGCAGTCTTTTGGTTAACAACTGCATTAAGCGTATTGGGATACCCCGAGTGGTTTATTCTATTGACAATGCTGTATGCAACTGCTAACTGCCCTCTTGCCGTTTCCCCTCTGGCTTCACCAAACACAACTCTTCCAACAGTTTGAAAGTTAGCGTCGGTACTGAAAAATGCATTCAAAAGTAACAGTGCAGTTGAAACAAGCTAAATGAAAAAAGGCTTAGATTACATATTTAATTTTTTTCTCAATAAATTTTAACATTATGTCTTTTCTTTTTTGGCACTTTTGAATTGTCTTGAAACAACAGCTTGCTTTGTTTTAATGAAACTTATAGTATGAACGTTTGAAAGTATTTTAATTCCTTACTTTTGCATTAGTTTCAAATACATGTAGATAGTTATGTATATTCTAACAAAGATATATATAAGGCAGAAATTTCTGAACAAAATCTTCAACCAATCTAGTTTAAAATTTACGTATTAGAAAAAAATCATGTTTGAATCTGACAAGTTCGAATCCAAAATAATGGTAATACAACATTTAATAAATAATAGTATAATTATAATAATATGTAATGTTTGAAATTAAGTCATAAACGTATAAAATGATTATTTGATAAATGATAAAAAATTATAAGAATTACAAACATATATAATCACACCGCAAGAAAGAATTACACATGTAGTCTAAAATAAACGACAAACACATTTAATTTAAATCAAGCTTACCATAATTTTCCACTTGATGCTAAAATGGAAATAATAAACACTACAAGTTAGTGCAAATGATTAATATTACTGTCCAAAAATAAGCTGAATGTATTTTAATAACTACATTAATAACAATTATTTAACTTTTATATACATGTTTAGGTTTCCTCATATCAAAGATGACATCGTGTTACGTTCGCTGACACATTACATATGTAGCAAAAATATTTACTGTCGTACATTAACAATGTCTTATTTTTGCAGAGCCGTAGTGTGTAGCTAATCGGAAAACAAGTTTCGGCGCAAAAAGAGATACGTTGTGTGTTTTCCAACTGTAAGGCGTTCATGATGTTTTGCTTCGTTACAACAATTTTTATTTGACATGACCCTGACACTGAATATTTAAGATTATATTTTTTCATTAAATTTTTTTAATTTTTTTTTTCTCGTTTGTTTTCCCCTATTCCCGTGAAATATAAGATGAGGATTTAACCACATTTGCACAACATTTCCAATTCAAGAAAACCTCTATCCAGTCCTTTTGACATATTGGTTTTATCATCAAAGCATTGATCACGGCTTAATTGTCTTGTGTTTTCCAAATAAGCCGTTTTCAAAAGCAAATGACCCCGATATCTTGTAAATATTGAGTTTGATACCAATAATGCTATGAATAATTTTTTAATAGTATGGATCATTAAATATTCAATGTCGGTGAGAGTACATCAAGTTTGAACTTTTTAAAATAATTCAAAATCCTATGCACGTTTCGAAGTCATGAAAAACACAACCAAACGCATCAACCAACTGTCCTACACAGGTATTCCAACAATATTACAAAAGGAAAATAATTAGAAAGTTGTTCTAATAGGCTAAGCTTAATTAATCACAATGTGTGTACACTTCATTTTTCCGTTTCGTACGTATACTTTATTTAACAAAATAAACGCGCAATGTTTTAGTTGATAAACATTCGTAAGAATGATCTCAAATAATTAAGTAACCTTTTGATAATAGTCATTCATAAATTGTTAAGAAATGATGTATCCAATCTATACAATATTTAGGCGATAATCGTCATTGTAGTTTTCCGTTCCATTTTCCGTTCTGCGTTTTACATGTAGCAACACCGGCTTTTACTGTTTATCAAATAATTATTTCATGTCTCTCATTAAGAAATCGCCGAAAGAATTTCGGACACAAAAATATGAACATTTGTAACTACCTGACTGTGGGACACAGCACTTCCTGGACGCTGATCCTCCACACAATCCGCTCCTGTATGCCCCGCTACAGGACACGGAGGTCTGTTGACATTTACCTCCTTTATCCATGCAACGTTTATCAGCGACTATTTATACAAAAATAAGCAATTATTGATTTTATCTTTTAACGACTTTCTTCAAAGCAAAAAAGAACAACACTGGACAAATTTGGGTTATTCTTTTAGAAAAACAGAACCTTGGTTGGAAATACAGCACTGTCTGGTTCGTCCACCATTACATAACCCACTTTGGTAATTATCACACGGTATGGAGTTCTCCTGACATTTTCCTCCTTTTTGTATACATCTTGTGTCGCCTTTTGTGATGAATACAAATAAACAATTATCAGAAAATGTCGAATACATATGCTTATAAGGCTAACAAGTTTGCAACATGTATATAGATAAAAACTATTATTAAAACAAAATGCATGAGTCGTTTCTTTAAAGCAATATGAGCTGTATTTTTCAGAATTTTATTTGCTGCTAAAACCTGCTAGTATAACAAGTCTACATGTAACTTAAACTTTTATGATAAATAAGATTTGAAAAAAAACCATTCATTTTTGTCAGAGGAAAGATTTCTGTTCTAAGGAATATATAGCAGATCAAATTTTGTACAGGACGACAAAAAAAATTCAATTTTGATCCAATTAAGGCTGAAGTTCTTAAAAGCCTTTTCCACAAATATAAGTCTAACAGAAAATTTAAAGCCATGATTCTTTTGTCATTTTAAAGGACAACAACATTTTTGTACAAAAAAATTTCAACATTAAAACTGCAACTCATAAAAATTTTAATTAAGATATTAGAAATATTAATTGGATGTGTTCCTACTTACCTGTTGCAGTCTGTATGATAAATAAAAGTATTAGCGCACAGCCGTTCAGAAGACCTCTTGCTTGCATCTTTCAAGACTATTTTTCAATTTATTGTTGTGTCATTCAAATTTGTCCGTTTTATATAAGTCAGGCCTAATCATAATGCGCAAAATAATTCAGCATTGATAAATGGACTTATTTTTAATAAATAAATATATAAAAAACTAGTGGGTATTGTTTTTTTATACAAAAAAACACATGTCTCCCCTTCTCCCCAAGGATTGTAATATGGGGCAAATTTAATAAGTGAAAAAGAATGAAGTCAGCTATATGTTAGACATCATCCATATATGATACAGTTTAGAAAATGAATTAACTTGAGACACAAGATTGGTCAAGGTCAAAAATTATGGAGGCGTGCACTCCTTCTCAATACCATCTACCTATGTTCCAAGTTTGAAGTCTTAATGTCAAAAGGTATCTAAGTTACCACCCAGACAAATCTTAATTATTTTTTCTTAATTTGACCTTGAGTAAAACAAGGTCA
This sequence comes from Magallana gigas, assembly GCF_902806645.1. Lineage (NCBI taxonomy): Eukaryota > Metazoa > Mollusca > Bivalvia > Ostreida > Ostreidae > Magallana > Magallana gigas. The sequence goes on from NC_047559.1 coordinate 28,317,715, forward strand.
AGGTCAAATGTTTATCAATAGTACACCTCAGTGTATTATAATTGTTCTTTGTGTAAAGTTTGAAGTCCTTCTGTCAAAGAATATTTAGGAGGTGAACAATGAAGTTTTTTCTAATTTGACCTTGAAATAAAATGTTTAGGTCAAGGTCAAAAATTTTGGTAAGGTTGAACTGGACTATATACCATCTATGTATGATACAAGTTAAAAGATTGTATGATTAAGGAGTCTTGTGTTATGGTCCGGACTATATTTTTTATAAAACTCTTGACCTTGAAGAAGATAATAGGTCAAGGTCAAAAATTTTGATGGCGTGAACTCCTTCTCAATACCATCTAGCTATGTTCCAAGTTTGAAGTCTTAATGTCAAAAGGTATCTAAGTTACCACCCATACAAAACTTAATTATTTTTTCTCAAGTTGACCTTGAGTAAAACAAGGTCAAGGTCAAATGTTTATCAATAGTACACCTCAGTGTATTATAATTGTTCTTTGTGTAAAGTTTGAAGTCCTTCTGTCAAAGAATATTTAGGAGGTGAACAATGAAGTTTTTTCTGATTTGACCTTGAAATAAAATTTTTAGGTCAAGGTCAAAAATTTTGGTAAGGTTCAACTGGACTATATACCATCTATCTATGATACAAGTTAAAAGTTTGTATGTTTAAGGAATCTTGTGTTATAGTCCAAACTCTATTTTTTTATAAAACGCTTGACCTTGAAAAAGAAAATAGGTCAAGGTCAAAAATTTTGGTGGCGTGCACTCCTTCTTAATACCATCTACCTATGTTCCAAGTTTGAAGTCTCAATGTCAAAGGGTATTTAAGTTACGGCTTGGACAAATTTGGATGATGAAGAATAAGAAGAATATGAAGAACTAGACACGATCTCGTTGCGAGCAACGAGGAGGTCTTCCGTCTGATTTTAGAAATTGAGATTTATGTTCGATCTTGATTTTGCTATTTAACAGCTATACATTATTTAAAACAGGAAAAGAGGATTTTCATTTTAAGTGCCTGATACTATTTTGTTTCAGATGTAAGAGTTTTGTTCAACAAGTGTTTAGAAATTCGTCACCGTTCTTGAGATATTTCAGAAAGAATATTTTAGGGGCCGGACCTTATCTCCTTATTGGGGCCGCTGAACAAAAATTGTAAGGTTGCATGTTATTAGGTACATTATTTTGAACTTCTTTTCTTTTATACTGCATTTCAAAATTTTTTTTTCTTTTTGAGATATAGGTTATCAAATTTTTGGACTTTTGCCCCTAAAAATCCTTAATTACGTAACACATGAGAAAAATCATTATAATGTTAGGCTACATAGCTATTAGATAAACATATTTGCTTCTATAATCTATTACGAAATACCCCTCGGTAAAGAACTATAGGAAAAAGACTTTAGAGCCCTCTAGGTCCCTAATATAAGGGGCCAGCCCCTTTTTCATGGTATCAAATGAAAGGTCATTTGATTATAAAGACATTTTGTTCAACAAGTGTTCAGAAATCCGTTACCATTCTTGAGATATCTCAGAAAGAATATTTTAGGGGCCGGTCCCTTATCTCCTTATTGGGGCCACTGAACCAAATTTTTTAGGCTGCATGTTGTGAAGTACATCATTTTGAGCATCTTTTCTTTTATACTGCATTTCAAAATATTTTTTTCTTTTTGAGATATAGGTGAGCAAAGTTTTGGACTTTTGACCCCTAAAAATCCTTAATTACGTAACACATGAGAAAATCGATATACTGCTTGGCTTCATAACTGTAAGATAAACATATTTGCTTCTATAATTTATTACAAAATATCCCTCAGTAAAGAACTATATTAAAAAGACTTTAGAGCCCTCTAGGTCCCTAATATTAGGGGCCAGCCCCTTTTTCTTGGTATCAAATGAAAGGTCATTTGATTATAAAGACATTTTTTTCAACAAGTGTTCAGAAATTCGTTACCATTCTTGAGATATCTGAGAAAGAATGTTTTAGGGGCCGGTCCCTTATCTCCTTATTGGGGCCGCTGAACCAAATTTTTTAGGTTGCATGGTGTTAAGTACATCATTTTGAGCATCTTTTCTTTTATACTGCATTTCAAAATATTTTTCCGTTTTGAGATATAGGTGGTCAAAGTTTTGGACTTCTGACCCCTAAAAACCCCTAATTATGTAACATATGAGAAAATCGTTATACTGCTTGGCTTCATATTTGTAAGATAAACATATTTGCTTCTATAATTTATTACAAAATATCCCTCGGTAAAGAGTTATGGGTAAAAGACTTTAGAGCCCTTTAGGTCCCTTATTTGAGTGGCCAGCCCCTTTTTCCTGATATCAGCAGAAAGGTCTTGTAAATATAATCCTTTTTTACATTACATGTTTGAACAAAATATTTTCCAGAAAAGAGATACAGAGAGAAAAGCACAAAAAATTACGACGCTTTTTTAATGTCAATTTTCGAGCCATAGCGAGCTTTGGCGCCAGTAGTGCTAAACATACAAAACAACAATCATGCAAAACTTCAATCTTTCGTTTACCAACCGTAGAAATTTGAGCTCAAAATCTCTTATAGTTTAGGAGAACGGCCGCAGACAAAATACCCATATAAAAAATAGAAAAATCTCAATATCTCCAAAACGGATGTGACGTCATCAGTGCAAAAAATTTGCTATCAAGTTCAGACCACTATCTATCACATCTGAAAATTTGATGGAGATCGGTTGAGCCGTTTCTGAGAAATGGCGTGCACAAAAATGGGAAGAAAAAAAAAGAATAAAAACTAGATTCGATCTCGTTGCGAGCAACGAGTGGGTCTTCCGTCCGATTTTTGAAAAGATAAGATTAAACTTATCAATTCAAAGATAAAATCGTAGATCTAAGCGAAAAAACGACTGAGCTACTCGGACTCCGCTTCAGAACTTTGGAGCTCAATTTCTCGAGAATGCCTTGATCGATTTTCAAACTAATTACATATTCTTAATCAGTAAAAGGGTCTCTATAAGGTGTAAAAATTTCAAAGAAAAATATTAAAAAATAAAAAAGTCGAAAAAATCAATTTTTGAATTTTTTTCCCAAAAACGACAGAAAGTGACGGCGGACATTTTGGTGAGTGTGTTGCACCAGGAAAACGGTAGATCTATCTCCTCTGAAAATTTCAGACCTCTATCTTTTCTCGTTTTTGAGAAACGTCGCCGACAAAATTGACTTTGTAAAATCGTAAACGGACGATAACTTCCGACCGGAAGTGTATTTTCAGAAATAGATAAAAAACGATAAACTTCAGATAAAAACACGTTAATCTTGAAAATTTGAATGAAATCTATCAAGCCATCTCTGAGAAATTGTCTGCACAAAATCGGTAAGAAAAAAAAAGAATAATAATAAGAACTAGAGCAAAGCTCGTTGCAAAGCAACGAGTGGGTCTTCCGTTAATGTCGGAAGTAAAGCTGGAAGTTCCTGTAAGAAGCAGAGCTCTTAAACCAATAACAAGAGTAACTAAAATATAAAATATGAAAAAATCGAATTATTCCTGGTACGACTTAACAAAATACGAATGATTTTAAGTACGACTTGAAAAACACCTTTCCGATTTCAAGAACGACTTAACAAAAAAAAATCCGAATATGTTCAAGAACGACTTAACAATTATTTTTGGTACGAGTTAATTTTACTTTAAATATTACGCTTTTTTTTAATCAAGGACGGGGAATCAAAATTTCCGGAAAAATCAATTTTTAAACCCCGATATCTCTGTAATGCATCGTCCGATTTTAAAACGGGTTTCGGTTTTAAATTAAGCTTAATTAAAGCTTCTTTGATGATTCATGATTAATATAAAATTATTGGTCAGAAAAGAGTTATGATGAAAATACTTAGTAGCCCTTCTGGCCCCTAATTTGAGGTGTCAGCCCCTTTTTCTTGATATCAAATAAAAGGTCTCGCTAATATAAACATATTTTGTTCTACAAGTGTTCATGAATTGTAAACCGTTCTCGAGATATCTGTACAAATGCGTTTTAGGGGCCGACCCGTTAACCCCTTACCGGGGCCACTAACAACACAATTTTTGGTATCATATTGTTAAGAACATTATTTTGAACAATTTTTGTTCTACATTGCTTTTCAAAATATTTCTCCTTTTTCAGATATTAATGATCAGAGTTTTGAGTTCTGGCCCCTTGAAACCCCTAATTACGTAATATATGACTTACGTATGGTAATGTATAGATGAACAGCTGTACAATGAACATTTTTGCTTCTATATTTAATAACAAAATATTGTTCAGTAACGAGTTATTGTAAGAAGACATTAGAGCCCTCTTGACTCCTAATTTGAGGGGCCAGCCCCTTTTTCTTGACATCAAATGAAAGGTCTTGTAAATATAAACATATTTTGTTTAACAAGAGTTCACAAAATGTTTACCGTTCTTGAGATATCTGTACAAATGTGTTTTAGGGGCCGACCCTTTAACTCCTAAATGGGGTCATAAACAAAAACATTTAAGGCAGCATATTGTACAAAACATTATTTTGAACAACTTTTGTTCTACATTGCTTTGCAAAATATTTCTCCTTTTTCAGATATTAATGATCAAAGTTTTGAACTTCTGGCCCCTTGAAACCCCTAATTATGTTTAGCCGTAATATATGACTTAAGTATGGCACTGTATAGATAAACAGCTGTACAATGAACATTTTTGCTTCTATAATTGATAACAAATTATTGTTCACTAAAAAGTTATTGCAAATAGACTTTAGAGCCCTCTTGGCCCCTAATTTGAGGGGCCAGCCCCTTTTTCTTGATATCAAATAAAAGCCCGTGCAAATTGAAACAGCTTTTGCATTACATGTTTTAACAAAATATTTATACGTCAAAAGATATTACGGAAAATGTGCGAAAATTTTGTGAAAAAATTTGGTGCTAATTTTCTGGTTCAGGCGAGCTTCTAGGCCTTGCGCATTTTTCGCAATTGGAAGCATAGAGGGAAATCTACAGACCTTCATCTACAATCCCTGCAAATTTCAAGCTTTTATCATTATTAGTTTAAGAGGAGATGCGTGGACAAAATGACCCTTAAAAATTTACAAAATCGTCCATATCTGAAACCGAAAGTGACGTAATCATTTGAAATTTTGATAATCAGTAGCGACATTAATGCTTTATAACTCGTAAAAATTTGGTGTCGATCGGTTGAATAATTTCTGAGAAATAACGCTCCAAAAAAGTCAGAAAAAGAAAAAAAAGTATAATAATAAAGAAAAAGAAACCGTAGAATAACAGAAGGGTTTTCCGTTGAAAACGGAAAACCCTAACTAGACACGATCTCGTTGCGAGCAACGAGGAGGTCTTCCGTCTGATTTTAGAATTTGAGATACATGGTCGATCTTGATTTTGCTATTTAACAGCTAAACATGATTTAGAATAGAAAAACAGGGTCTACATTCTAAGGGCCAGATACTATTTTGTTTCAGGTATAAGAGCTTTGTTCAACTAGTGTTTATAAATTCGTCACCGTTCTTGAGATATCTGAGAAAAAAAAGTTTTAGTGGTCAGTCCCTTACCTCCTTATTGGAGCCGCTGAACCAAATTTTGAAGGTTGCATTTTGTAAAGTACATCATTTTGAGCATCTTTTCTTCTACACTGCATTTCAAAATATTTTCATTTTTGAGATATAGCTGGTTTATGGACTCATGACCCCTAAAAGATCCTTATTCCATAAAACATGAATACATCATTACATTACTTGGATACAGAACTGTTAGATAAACATATTTGCTTCTGTAGCCTTTCATTAAATTTCCCTCAGTAAAGAGCTACAGTTGAAATTTTTAGAGCCCTTTAGTTCCCTCATTCTAGGGATCAGTCCCTTTTTTAATATCAAATAAAAGGTCATTTAAATCTCAACACATTTTGTTCAACAACTGTTTAGAAATTCGTTACCGTTTTTTGAGAGATATGGGAAAGAACGTTTAAGGGGCTGATCCCTTAACTCCTTATAGGGGCCGTTTAACGAAATTTTGAAAATTGCATATTATTTAGTACACCATTCGAAGTATCTTTTCTTCTTTACTGCATTTCAAAATAGATTTCCTTTCTGAGATATTGGTGATCAAAATTCTATAATTTTGGCCCCTAAAACCCCCTTATTATGTAACACATGATAAAATCATTACATTGCTTGGATACATAATTGTAAGATAAACATATTTGCTTCTATAACCGTTCATAACATATCCCTCAGTAAAGGGCTACAGATAAAAGACTTTAGAGCCCTTTGGTCCCCTAATTTAAGGGGCCAGCATCTTTTTCTCGATATCAAATAAAAGGTCATTTAAATCTCAACACATTATGTTCAACAACTGTTTAGAAATTCATTACCGTTCTTGAGATATATGGGAAAGAACATTTTAGGGGCCGATCCCTTAACTCCTTATAGGGGCCATTTAACGAAATTTTGAAAATTGCATATGATTTGATACACCATTTTGAGCATCTTTTCTTCTATACTGCATTTCAAAATATTTTTCCTTTCTGAGATATATGTGATCAAAATTCTGGACTTTTGGCCCCTAAAAACCCCTAATTACGTAACACATGATAAAATCATTACATTGCTTGGATACATAATTGTGAGATAATCATATTTGCTTCTATAATCGTTCACAAAATATCCCCCAGTAAAGGGCTACAAATAAAAGACTTTAGAGCCCTTTGGTCCCCTAATTTTAGGGGCCAGCCCCTTTTTCTTGATATCAAATAAAAGGTAATTTAAATCTCAATACATTTTGTTCAACAACTGTTTAGATATTCATTACCGTTCTTGAGATATATTGGAAAGAACATTTTAGGGGCCGATCCCCTAACTCCTTATAGGGGCCATTTAACGAAATTTTGAAAATTGCATATGATTTAATTCATCATTTTGAGCATCTTTTCTTCTATACTGCATTTCAAAATATTTTTCCTTTCTGAGATATTGGTGATCAAAATTCTGGACTTTTGGCCCCTAAAAACCCCTAATTACGTAACACATGATAAAATCATTACATTGCTTGGATACATAACTGTAAAATAAACATATTTGCTTCTATAACTGTTCACAAAATATCCCTCAGTAAAGGGCTACAGATGAAAGACTTTAGAGCCCTTTGGTCCCCTAATGTTAGGGGCCAGCCCCTTTTTCTTGATATGAAATGAAAGGTCTTGTAAATATAAACTTTTTTTGCATTACATGTGTTAACAAAATATTTTTCAGAAAAGAGATAAACTAAGAAAACCATGAAAAATTACGACGTTTTTTTAGTCTCAATTTTCGGGACCAGGCGAGCTTTAACGCCTTTTGAGCATGACAAATATGAATGCCAAATTGCACATCTACAATCTCTTGTCTACAATCTCTGAAAGTTTGAACTCAATATCTTTTACCGTTTAGGAGGAGATCCCTGGACAAGCCGACCCTCTGAAAATCGCTAAAACGTCATTTTCTCAAGAACGGAAATGACGTCATCAAAATAAAAAAATGTATATTAAGTTCGGACTAATATCTATTAGATCTGAAAGTTTCACGAAAATCGGTTCAGCCATTTCCGAGAAATCGCCTGCACAAATTTTGTAAGAAAAAAAAAAATAATAATAATAGGGAAAAAGAAACCGAACGAAAACAATAAGGTCTTCCGTTGGAAAACGGAAGACCTTAATAAGAAAAGTGAAAAAGAAACAATAGAATAATAGAAGGGTCTTCCGCTGAAGACGGAAGACCCTAATAATAGGGAAAAAGAAACCGAAGAATAACAATAAGGTCTTCCGTTGGAAACGGAAGACCTTAATAAGAAGAATAAGAAGAATAAGAAGAAGAAGAATAAGAAAGTCGACAAAAACAATATGTCTCCCCTTTGAAAGGGGAGACATAATTATACTGCTGAGCAATTTAAAATGATCAAAACAAACGATTAGTCACATGAAAATGAAATGGTACCGGTGCTAATTAGACAACATATTGTTCACTCAAGGTCTTAAAAAATGAAATGAATTGCGTTGCAAATCATTCATTCTCTTTTTAAACACAGTACGTCAACATTTGATATGCCTAAATGACACAGTTTTATCCCAACATGAAAGAATATGCGATACAAAAAATGACTGCACTTCAGCTTAGTCAGAACCGTCCTTGATATCTAAAGACTAAAGATCAAGATCTACTGAAGTAAAGGTGCCTACATGTACCTGTTTATGAGATTCAAGATGTCCAAAAATATTTAAGCCCGACCCCACTCTCTTCTATTCTCATCGAAGAGCGGGTTTAAAATATTAAACCCCCTCTGATTTTCTTTTGCTATTGGACAGAAAGTTCAAAATATTATGGCTTCGAAATATTGAACTCCCTTTGGATTTTAACCGGGTTTTCCAACGGAAAAATCCGGTTATTAAAATGGTGAAAGTGGCGGGCGGGCGGCTGCCAAAAGGGTACCCTCATTGTACGGATAACTTCTCCTACAGTTTTCAAGATAGGAAGTTGTTCTTTTGCAGATCAATTGTACATATATCAGAGGTGTGCATATTGCTAGGATTTTGATTTCTGATAATTTATGAAAAAAATACCAGGTTTTGAACTTAGTCATTTTTTGGGAAAATATTGCATATAGGGTACCCTCATTGTACGGATAACTCCTCCTACAGTTTTCAAGATAGGAAGTTGTTCTTTTGCAGATCAATTGTACATATATCAGAGGTGTGCATATTGCTAGGATTTTGATTTCTGATAATTTATGAAAAAAATACTAGATTTTGAACTTGGTCATTTTTTTTCAAAATGTTGCATATAGGGTACTCCATTTCACTGGATACGTGTTGACATGGATTATGGATACAGTTCACATAAAAGAAAACCCGGTTTGCTGTCACATTGACAGCTTTTCTCTTGTTATTTTTTTATTGACGAGGGGGTTAAAGATAAAAGATGTGGCTGGTTAATATTGACCCCCCCCCCTTCTGATATTCACTGCTAATGGAAAGGGGGTTAAAAATGGCTGCGAAATATTAAATGCGATTTTGAATTTAAATTCTCATTGGAGAGAATGTTTAAATATATTGGGCGCGAAGTATTAATTCCATCTTTTGATTTTCATTTCTCTTCGAAGAGAGAGGATTTAAAATATGGCCATAAAATCATTCTTTTGACTTTCAATTCCAATTGTCAGAGGAGGGTTCAAAAAATAATATGGACGCGAAATATCGAACTTCCTGCTATTTATTTTTTTTTTCGCTAGCTATTTGAGAGAATATTAGTGAAATATTGAAACCCAATCTTTCTGCAGTTCTCATTATTGCACCCCCCCCCCACCCACCCATCCTACCTTTATTCATACACATTTTTTATATTTTTATTTTTTGAGGTGTATTGGTGCTTTAATCGTCAGTTTGTTATAAATATAACATATGAATTTAAATCGTATTATTTTGGTGATCCTTTGGTGATTTGATTGTTAGGTGGCAGGGGACAGTTTTTTTGATACAATTCATTGTAGCCAAGGGATGCATGTCTTCGGAACTCTGTAAGTAGAATTTCCTCAGTTCCCATTCAGCACAAATACTTTTAATTCACTCTTTATAAGGCCAATCACCAATATCTGAAGAAAATTACTAATCAAAACCTGTAAAATCCTCTACATACTGGTTTTTATGAGATTTTGACCCTTTCATATTTTGCTATTTTTTCATGATTTTTCAGCTTTTTAGACCTCCCCCAGCTAATTCCCTGCAGAGGGTTGACCTTCCGTACCGCGTGCATGTTGCACTATCACATGTCAGAAACTTACCGGTGTATAGTTTACAATGTCCCATCCCCCTACTTTTCGTGTTATTTTACCTCCCGTTTGTAACTTGCAATTTCACTGTGTAAAGTGAGCACAACAGTCATAGCCGCAGGTTTCGCATTGTACTTCTGATTCTCATGTACCTTACATAAGGGGCCTACATATTGCATATCAATTTCAACAAGAGACACCCCTCTAACTAATGATAATAATTAAAAATCATTTTATGAATTTTAGCAACACTCATAAGCCTTCAAGTACAGCAACTCTCAATTTTACAAATATATTGACGGATACTTTCGAAACTGTCCCCTACCTTACAATAGAAATAGGATATTGGTATTCTCTTGATATGTTTATAGGACGGGAGTAAAAAGGGTTAATACCTGTCATCTGCGTATACAAACGTGGTTAACATTTAATCTGTTCCCGTCATTCTTTCTGGGACCTGACTGACAGCGTTAATGTATGGTATCCCCTCTAACATAAATTCACGCCAGGGATTGTAAATTGACCTGCCCAAACAAAGGGTTGCTTATCTTGCTTATTTTTAAAAAAATATTATATTCTATAGCTATATACTGATCAATTAATTTGGACTGCGTGAGACAAAGATGTAAAAAGTACCATGCTTTGTTTAAATTCCTGAGAAGGCCAGAGGTACAGAGGGAATTGCCTTTGAAGCTTAGCTATGTCAAAGTATATTTAGTTTTAAGTTGTTGACTTTTTGAATTAATTGGTGTTATATGCCAACATATGTTCATTTACTTCTTGTTGAGAAATATGGTGAATTATTAGTCAGGTACATATACCAGCTACATTCGAGTCCCATGATTGTAACATGTAAAAAGTGTAAAATTCAATATAAAAAGATTGATTAGTAATGTTGCCTGATAAAAGATATATATGTACATAACAGAAAGTGATTTGCAGTTTAATTCTTTTCATTAGATTTAACTTTTTGTGTGCTTTTGCTACTATAATAAAGATGTATATTTAAAGTTTTCAGAAAAAGTTTTTTTAAGGTGCTAACGGCTTAACAAAAGTTGAACGAGGCAATTTTGAAAAATCATGCAGAGAAGGATTTTCGGTAACCTTTTTATCTCACCGAGACGTTGTCAAGGGGAGCGTCAGCGTCGACGTCCGGACCTGGTTAAAATTTTTGTTGCAGGTCTCGTATCTTAGCTTTTACTTGTCCTATCTTCACCAAACTTGCATGTATGATGCATCTGGACCTACTTAAGGACTTGAAAGACTTGGTTGCTGAATCTAGGTCCTACATTTCAGATGCTGGTGGAGATTAAGGTTTTTGGAGCACGTTCAAGTTTTTGTTGCAGGTGCCCTTTGATAGCAATATCTAAGTTTCTGCTGGTCCGTACTTCACCAAACATGCATGGATGGTGTGTCTTATGATACAGATGCACCTGACAGGCTCGAATGCTGAATCTTAGCCGCAGGTTTCGGATGCTGGTTGGGGTTTAGTTTTTTGGAACAGTTCACATGTTTTATAGATGATATCTTGCATAGTTGATTTAACTATATTATAAATGAAACGCAAAGGTTGCTTCAGATGCAGAGCCTGATCTCCATTATTAAGGATGCTAAAGAAATCTCCTACCTCACTCAAACCTGCTTGATAGATAGATGTGATTGTTGTTAAATAATATAACATGAATCCTATGTTATAGTATTGTATAGTATGAAACACTATTGTTTAATATGATACAATATAATATCATGTTATTTTGTAAAAAGTTACATAATACGATATGATATTGTATCTATTTTTTGATATGATATTGTATCTTGATATTGTTATGTAAAGTATTGTATATTGTGATACAATAATGTATAATATTATATTATATTATAAATTTATTATTTTATCACATGATATTATTACATTAATTCTGATATTGCAATATATAATTTTGTATCCTATGATACAATATTGTATATTCTTAAAATATTGTATCATACGATTTTCTATAATATGATATTAGTTCCTGTAATATAGAACTATATCACATAAAATTTTATTATATGATATCGTAAAATTATATTATATCGTATCATACGATATTGTATAATATGATATTGGTTTATATGATATATTATCATATCACATGAAATTGTATTATATAATATTGTATTATATATACTGTTGTTATATTCAGTAGTATATTCTCACTATATAACTCTATATAGACAAATAGTCAATAACTGTAATATTAGCTCGTCCGAAAAATATTGACCGGTCAATATAATTTTGATATTGACCGGCTAGGAATAATATCTAGAGAACATTCCCTCTATTCAAAATAATCGCCTCTGATTTGTTGATTCGTAAACGATGACGTAAATAACTCTTCGCGACTCCAAAACAAGGTGACGTCATAATAGACAGTCAGTCAAGGCAAGTAAACAATGGACGCGCAATGCGACGGTTTGCTATCATGACGGATATAAGGATTTGCGAATTACTGTGAAGTAAAATCAGGTAGAACATCTGTATTTTAATTCTTCCGGTCGGCGGAATATCACCAGTGACCGTTGATGCTGAGGATATTTCGGTAATAAACTTTGCACAAAATTGAATTCGTGAATTCTTTGTTGAGCTGAGAAGATTACGGCGATCTGTTTTCAATTACTTTCTTATATTTTGGGTTCTTTCTTCATAAACCAAAACAAATGTTGACTGTGTTTTCGGGCAACATTGATTATATTAGCCCCTTTGGGACGAAAATATTGCCCTCCGCTTCGCGTCGGGCAATATTTCGTCCCTCGGGGGCTAACACAATCAATGTTGCCCTCAACCCCAGTCAATATTTGTATAATATTGTATTACGTGATCAAATACAATTATGTTTAATACAATACAATGGCATATCTTATGTTACAATATCATATCTCATCATTGTTTATTACGGTATTTTATTGCATTATATGATATATAGTGTAAGTATGATATGATGCAATATTTAAATTTTATATTACTATTTTGATTAACATATGAACATATAATTATCATACAATTTTTTTACAGATGATATACGATATTGTGTTAAAACAAAATACATGAATAACCAAGATCATAAAGTATGATTTTCATATAATATGATAAAGGTGATCTCATAATGGTGATGTCTCACACAATTGTAAGGGTGATGCCTCGTCTCAGTGAGCTTTGTAATCTGTGATCACCTATGTTTTAGAGTTAAAATACACATCTATTGTCAATGTTGGGTTAAATTTAGGAAGCCATTTTTTAGACCATTTTTCAAGTTCTGTGAGATCCTTATATAAATAATAATCAATGATTTTTAAATTATTTGAAGAATCTTATAAATTATTATCGTCAGCAAAATGTCTAAAGAAAGTGAGAATATTTCCGACTACATCATTCACATATGTTAAAAATAACAGTGGTCCTAGGCCTGGTACTGACTCTTGCGGAACCCCTGAATATTAATATTAACTTTTGTGAATGTTTTGAATACAAAACTCTTTGTGTTCTATCGACTTTATAATTATTAAACCAATTTAACAATTTGACATGTGTATACCATATGTTTTAAGTTTAAATAACGATCCCTTGTGCCATACTCTATCGAGGCTTTAGACAGATCGCAAAAAAGTACACATGCAACTTTACCCCCATCAATGGCTTTTAAAATACAATCTCAAGTTTCGATAAGTTGGTATACTGTAAAATGGTCCGGTTAAAACCTGCCTCATATTTGTAAAAAAGATCGTTGTCATGAAAAAAAATGTTCTTATACATAACTTAAAATACTATGCGCTCCATTATCTTACCGACCCTCAAAAGTGAAACAGGTCGGTAATTAATCAGTTCAGACGTGTTTCTTAAAAAGGGGAAGAACAATCAAATTTTTCATGAGCATGGGAACATACAATCATTCAATGATTTGATACATAATAAACACAAAGGAATAGCAATTATATACATGTACATTATGCTCTTCAACATTTCATGGCTTATGTCATCTTGACCAATGGATTTGTCTGAGGGTAAAATTGTAATGCTATCAATGATTAGAGTGCTGTTTCATCTATATTCATTAATTTACTTCTATAAATATTATAAATTGAATACTTCTTATAATATACAAATATTTTTAAAAAAATGATAAAAATATTTTACTTTACTAATCGCTTATAAAAAATCTCGATTAATTGGACTCAAAATAAAAACTTACTATTTTAGGTTAATAAATGTAATTGTTCTTGTTTATTTTAATTTTTAAGGTTTTTTTAAAATAAATTTCTAATTTAATTGGCTTGTTATAAAGTAGAATTTAAACAGAGGAAATTCGGATAAATTTTTGCCGATTTTGTTTTCCGCCAAAACATTTTTGGCAGTATTATTCTAATATTATAAAATAAAATTTTACATTTTAGTCTATATAATTTTGCATATTTTCTGTTGGTTTTACCTGACTAATTCATTGAAATAATCGTATGGCATGAATTGCAAAAATTAAAAAAAAATGATGATAACCGATAAAAGACACCATATCTCAAAACTTTGATCATTGACCTCATATAACTTTTATGCCAACAGAATAAGGTCGATATAAGTAGTTTAATGCTATAAATGTTTTTGTAATATCAACATTCAATTTTTTTGTAAAATTGGATCAAAAATGGGTAGGGATTTGAAAACTGATAGAGAAAATTCAGATTGGAATAATTTTCTTAAATTGTTTCTGAAATTAAATGCTTTGTATCTATTTAGTACCACTACCATTTATAAACTGTGTTTCATATTTTAAAGTGTTAAATTGTTTGTAATATTTTCAAAATTAAGAAAATCTCAATCATAGGGTAAACATTTTATGAGATTTTTCTTGATTTTTCAAAATATATTCAATGACCATAACTCAAAAAGTAGGTCATTGACCTACATTTTTGAAAGAGAAAAATAACACTAAAATCAAAGGTCTATAACATACAATAGATGGCTTTTCATTGCCATTAATGGATTTAACGTCATCCTTAATACGACCTTTGATTTTAGGCGTGCTTTTTCACGTTTTCATAAGAAAGTGGCTTTTAACATTAGCGTTTAACAAAAGAGATACCATTATTCCTTTTTTTGGTAATCATAAGATGAAAAGTAGTAAAATTATAAATTTTATTTTTAAATATAACTAAAGATTGCCTTTAAGGTCATACGCTATCTTCTTGCAGGATATAGGGATTGCAGGACGATGCACGAATAATAGTTAAACTGCAAAATAGAAAAAAAAACCATGAATACATCTGTCATAGTATTCTCACCAAAATATTGTTTAAACATCAATTACAAAGATTGTTCATGTCTGGTTGTGCATCCTATTTCTTCCTAGTTTACTTTGTATAAAAAGAAACATTTAAAACATCGCTTTAAAATTTTGAGTATGTTAATGTACATACAGACTGCGGAAATTAAAGAAATAGATTCTAAGATCAGAAAATATGCTTCGCATTTAACTGATAAATACAGAACCTTGAACACTGCAACTTTTTTTTCTTTTTATTTAAGGTGCATTCGATAAGGAATCAATGACATAAGACCTGTTGTTTAACCTAATTTGAATATGGTATATGTTTATGCAATAAAGAAATGCCTATATAAATCGGTTATATGAGTTGGATTGTGTCTGATCTTAGTTCCGTAAACCATTTTATCTGAATAAGTATCCAAGGCATATAAACCCTTCTACCATACTGAATTTTAAATTGTATGGAGGCATGTAGCATCGTTTTCAAAGATGAGAGGCCAAACTTACAAGCAATCCAGAGGTCACATTGCTCACCTGAGCAACAATAACCATAATTGATCAAATCAGCTTTCTGATATTAAATACAACAAATTTGTTATTCAAGTTCAAGATTTGGAGAGGTCCAAATCTACCCTCCCCTCCCCCCCCCCCCCCCCCCGGAATCAGGTTGCTGTTTCGTCTGCTACCCCCTCTTAAGCATAGACCTGACAAGATATCTCAAGGCCCCTCTTGTACAATCCTTCCACCTCTTTCTAGTATCTGCCGATTCTTTTGTTGTATACCTCGAAACGTGTCTGGTTTGAATAGATATAAAATCTATATGTGTGTACCTATTTGGCAATGAACATGATCACCGCTGTGAGACCAGCCGCCATGTTTTGTACATTCATCTCTGAAGGCCTTTTCTTGTGCTGCCTTTTCTCTACTGTTTTTCTCGAGTTGAATATCAACAGCTTTTCCGTTATAATGCTTTGATCCAATTTTGTGACACGCTCCAGCAATGGCGTTTACCTTAAATTAACAAAGAGAATACTTTATTTATGCACAAATTTAGGTATCCAGTTAGAACAAAGCTACAGGAATGTAAGTAAACAGTTCGGGAAATGGTTTGGTAATACAAAACTTTACTTTACAAAAAACACGCCACCCCTCCTCACCCCCACCCCAACACCTCACGCACACAAAATACCCGATAAATTGTCAATTGTACAATTTAATTGTTGAAATATACCGCACGCAAATGGTAATCAATAGATTTTTAAATTTAACCCCAAAAAGAAGGAACATATAAATCTGTAATAATTCAATTGAATATACAGTTTTACCTGAAATGGGTATTTGGTAGAAGTTCCCAAGTCATAAATATATTGTAGAATTTTCGAGTCCAGACAGGTAGAGCCACCTGGTGCCTGCCCTTCGTCACACTTATAACTGAAATACATTGTTAAAAGATATCAATGTTATTTAATTGCCACTATATTGAATCAGATATATTACTTAATAAAATCTGTAAAACTGTCTTAATAACACATGCTCTGGTTCAAATTGATAAACACAGAAACATGATTTTTACATAGTGCATTTTAGGTAGTCCATCCATAACTGAGGTGAATTTAACAAGTTTGATCGATATAAACTACATTGAATACGTATTCTAAAATTATTATGAGGGTGACATAAACTTATAAACTCGGGAGTGTGTATGTAGTCGACTAAATAAACTTTTTGCACTTGGAATTTTTTTAATACAGTCTGCCCTTGCAGAGATTAGGAAAATTCAATTTCTATAAATATGTACGGTAAGTTATGAATTTTTCAATCTGATTAAAATCAGATCCTTTGATCCGCTCACTTAGATCGCTACACAAGGAGATCCTAGTGTAGCGATCTAAGTGAGCGGATCAAAGGATCTGACAGCAATTTGACAGCAAACCGGGTATTGTTTTATGTGAACGGTATCCATAATCAATTCGACAACCCTGAATTGATAAATCCTACCTATCCAGACAATTGGAGTACTGAGTACAGTTCACAGTACTCTTTATACAACATTCTGCAAAATAATTAATAAGTTCAACAAGTATTATTTTTCCTAAGCTATTAAAAACTCAATACAAGTAATATGTACATCTATGGTACATGTACAAAATGATCTGCAAAGCAACAAATTCACATCTTGAAAACTGTAAGAGGAGTTATCCGTACAATAGGGATGCCCTATATGCAATTTTCTGCTAGAAAATTATTATTGCGCAGACACATGGACGGAAGGACAAGGTAATTCCTATATCCTAACCTCCCCAATTTTGTTTGCGGTGGTGGACGGGGGTATAATCAAGGATTTTCTTGCTATTTTATATCCCTTTTTTCTTCGATTATACACTCAACGGCGCTAGCTTCAAAATCTGCTTAAAAGATCACCTTGATCGCTTGGCTACTTTTCCAGCACATGAATCTCTTATATTGCTGTAAGGATCTGCACCATCATTCACTCCAGACGGATTTTTTTCTATCAAGGTAATCTTTGGTGAGTTTTTAATCTTGCATGCTACTGCCGCTGCTGCTGCACTACAACTCCCTGTTCCTAAAACAATGGAGTTGATTGATTTATTTTGATGACTTTATAATTAATGATGAAAAAAGCAATCCTATAAGCTTTTGGTTTCCTTTCTCTTTTTTCTCGATATGAAATGATGGGACATAAGTTCTTAAGTATCTTCTAGTATAATTGAAACATTTTTTTTATCTGATTAAAGATTTCAGGTTAATATAAACAAATTAAGTTTTCATAAAGATTCGCCTCTTGTGTTATGATTAGTAAAAGCTGCATGCATAAGGTACAAAAGTACACAGAAATGCAACTGTGATTTCATTTGAAACCAGCGATTACCTGACTGAGAAACACAGCACTGTCTGGACGCTGATCCTCCACACAATCTTGGCGTGTATGCCCCGCTACAGGACACGGAGGTCTGTTGACATTTACCTCCTTTATCTGTGCAAGGTTTGTCAGCGACTATTTATACAAAAAAATTAAATAAGAGTATATTTACTTATTATATATTCTCAAACTAAATATAACAATCCTGAATACTTTGATTGCTTTTATATAAATTAAAAAAAACCAGAACCTTGGTTGGAAATACAGCACTGTCTAGTTCGTCCACCATTACACAACCCCCTTCGGTAATTAGGGCCCCGCAAGGATTTGCGGGTGCCCTATAGTAATCACTCTGTCCGTCCGTCCTTCTGTCCGTCCGTCCGTCTGTCACTCTTCCGTCCACAAATTTCCTGTTTTTTTCTAATAACTTTTTTTATGGTTGCCCAATCAAGTTCAAATTTGGTATGGTAGTTCAGTAGGCAGAAATACATATTTTGATGCTAAGTTTGGTTCTCTATGTCTTCTGGTTTGGAGCTGGGGTGGTGGGGTAGATTCCTAACTATGCATAAGAAGAATGGGCAAAGAGAGATAACTGCTGAGAATGAATGGGCAAAGAGAGATAACTGCTGAGAATGTTACCATTGTATACATGGAAGGCTTTGCAATATTTGTCCTTTGGGATTAATTAACCTTCCACAGGAAGAAAATCCTAAGCTTTATCTTTATCTGTCACATTGAGATTAATTACTGCACTGCCTGTGTCTGCAAATGAACTTTGTTTTGAAGTTAAGGTCAATTTTGAATGATGTGTAGTATTGTGTACATTCTTTGAAATATGGATTTGAAATATAATATTCATATTTTTTTTGGTTAAAATACCGTACACAATGATTTATGATAGTTTTATTGAATAGAGGCAAAGCCTAGGTATCATTGCATTGGTATCAATTCTTTGTTTTTTTAACAAATTTTATTTCATCCCATGTTAACCCACTTTATCCCGTGGATATGACTCATTGGATATTTTTTTGATATTCCACAGTTGTGACTTTACAATGGGATTTGCCTAGGCATAATGAAGTAAAAATAATGTAGAGTTTTATAAACAGTGTAAACATTGATTGCGGTGTATAAAATATGGGATAAATAGAATCTCATGATTTGTAGTATAATATGATTTTTATCCAACTTGTGTGTTTTATCCCCTCACTAAGGCTCAAGAAAAAAACACTTTAATTGTTGGATGAAAATCATATCCAACTACAAATCACGAGATCCTATATATTCCAGTTCTTTACATCTTCTGCCGGGCATTTATTTTTCATCAATGTTAATATAAAGAGGATGGAATTCAAAGTTTTTTTCACTTCTCTATATTAATTGTCATAGCGGGGCCCTTCCTGACTGGTCAGTTTTCTAGTTATCACACGGTTTGGAGTTCTCCTGACACTTTCCTCCTTTTCGTATACATCTAGTGTCGCCTTTAGTGAAAAATGCCAAAATATGAAAAGTTTTCAAACGTAGGGACGAACAGACGGACAACAGTCAATCAAAAATGATGCGATAACAAGTTTATATATTGAATAAGACCAACAAAATCATAAATAGAAAAACTTGAAAAGAAGATCTATTAGTAGTTTTTCAAAAGTTCACAATTAGACGTTTCCCTGCTTACCTGTTACAGTTTGTATGGTATACAAGAGTATAAGCATACAACCGGCCAGAAGTCTTGCTTGCATCTTTTTGTGAAAATTTTTCGAATTGTGAAGACTAAGTGTAATATCTGTCCATTTAATACAAACTGTACTCCGTGCCTAAGCATGATGCGCAAAATAATTAAGCATTGATAAATAGACTCATTACATGTAGAAAACAAGTGAAAAGCTGTCAATATGACAGCAAACCAGGTTTTCTTTTATGTAAACTGTATCCATAATCCATGTCAACCCTTATCCAGTGAAATGGAGTACCCTACATGTATATACAACATTTTGCCAAAAAATGACTAAGTTCAAATGCTAGTATTTTTTTCATAAATTATCGGAAATCAAAATCCTAGCAATATGCACACCTCTGATATATGTACAATAAATCTGCAAAAGAACAACTTCCTATCTTGAGAACTGTAGGAGGAGTTATCCGTACAATGAGGGTACCCTATATGCAATATTTTGCCAAAAAATGACTAAGTTCAAAAGCTATTATTTTTTCGATAAATTATCAGAAATCAAAACCCTATATGCAATATTTTGCCAAAAAAATGACTAAGTTCAAAAGCTGGTATTTTTTTCATAAATTATCGGAAATCAAAATCCTAGCAATATGCACACCTCTGATATATGTACAATAAATCTGCAAAAGAACAACTTCCTATCTTGAGAACTGTAGGAGGAGTTATCCGTACAATGAGGGTACCCTATATGCAATATTTTGCCAAAAAATGACTAAGTTCAAAAGCTATTATTTTTTCGATAAATTATCAGAAATCAAAATCCTAGCAATATGCACACCTCTGATATATGTACAATTGATCTGCAAAAGAACAACTTCCTATCTTGAGAACTGTAGGAGGAGTTATCTGTACAATGAGGGTACCCTATATGCAATATTTTGCCAAAAAATGACTAAGTTCAAAAGCTGGTATTTTTTTCATAAATTATCGGAAATCAAAATCTTAGCAATATGCACACCTCTGATATATGTACAATAAATCTGCAAAAGAACAACTTCCTATCTTGAGAACTGTAGGAGGAGTTATCCGTACAATGAGGGTACCCTATATGCAATATTTTGCCAAAAAATGACTAAGTTCAAAAGCTATTATTTTTTCGATAAATTATCAGAAATCAAAATCCTAGCAATATGCACACCTCTGATATATGTACAATTGATCTGCAAAAGAACAACTTCCTATCTTGAAAACTGTAGGAGGAGTTATCCATACAATGAGGGTACCCTTTTGGCAGCCGCCCGCCCGCCCGCCAATCCGCCCGCCCGCCATTTTCACCATTTTAATAACCGGATTTTTCTGTTGGAAAACCCGGTTAAAAATTGATTTATTAACAATATCTATAGTTAATGACATTGTCAATCAATTTAAAATGTACATAACATTACATACGATAGTAATATGATAATGAGTGACAAATTTAATGAGTGATGCAAACTGAAAAAACATATTGTTTACTTGAGGGTCTAAGAAGATGAATGAATTGCATTGCAAATCATTCATTTACTTTTAAAACACGCCATGTCAACATTTGTTTTGCCTGATGGAACAGTGTTATTGCAGTATGAAAACGAATATGCGATGCAATTGAGTGCAGAATTTAGCGAAGTCCTTAAACTGGGGCTGACAAAATGTATTTCAATAATGAAAATGAATTTTTATAGAGTAAAATAAATTGAACTTATCTGTTATCGGACATGTTACTGTTACAAGGTCATGTGTTTTCTGCAACTCTTTAGTCCCGTACTTCTGAAATACTATACTAAGTGTAAAAACTTAACTGTGTGTATTTATAATAATAAAGGTTCCAAACCCATCTACAGAGAAAATCTTTATAAGTATAATTTGTTCAGGTACACGCTTGCTAAATAAAAACCAAAACACGAAACATTTAAATTTTGAGATCTTTTAATCCCGTTGAACAACATTATGATACATGTACCTGGAATTGAAAATCTAATCCGATCCAAAATTTCGACTTTCTCAGTTAAAAATATACATGTAGCATTTACATACCGGAAAAGAACATTTGAGGATAACATTTCACGCATTTATTGTTAAACATGCATTTGAACGGCCAAATTATGACGTTATAAAATCATTTAAAAGAATCAATAATTTTCATTGATATATCGAAGGATCTTGATTTGTTTGTTACTATATTTTATATGTAGAAACATTGTACTTTTTGAATAACTCGTAACAATTAACAACTTTCCCGTTGTTATTAAAATGAAATGATAACAGTAATATAAAATATGCATTTAATCATCACGTCAAATAAGCAAGTATTTCATGCAATGTAGTACGTACACACCTCAGTCGTAACGTCGGCAAATGTCGTTTAACAAATAGGTAACATGAATGTTAAAAATTCAAGGATATCACACTGGCCAGAAGAAAAAATATTATATGGAAATTAGCAAAAATTAGATTTTTTAAGAATTCCCCAAGATTTTAATGCAACTCTTGTTTATTAATGCAATTTATAACACAAAATGTAACAATACATTGTACAGGATTCAATTATTTATTTGCATTTTTCCACTGGATATTATTATAATTTAAATGCATAAAAATTGAAAATGATAATTGTTTGAATTTCAGTAATTCGTGTTGTTCTTTGTTTTGAAATTCTGACATATAATGATACTTAAGGAACTATTTGGAACCCCTCTCTATTTTAAGCTAAGAGACTATTTATCATTCCACCGAATGAGCAGGTTGAGGTACACAGACCGCTGGTTGAGTTAAAAGGTAGTAGGTGATAGTGTCGACTTTCCAAAGTTAGATAAGAAAAGGCTGCATGCACTGACCCGTTAAAGTATCATGTATCAGCTGCGCCATTCCTCTAGATATGCTCAAGAACACAAAGAAGGTAACAGTGCCAACCATACATCTAAGAAGAAAAAAGGGTATTTAATTCTTATGAAAACCTACCAACTCTGGGATAGGGATATTGATATCATTGCATGGTATTGCAAATTTTAGGCTGGTGTGCGAGGTTGTTAGAATGTGCGCCCATGCAGCATCCATTATGTAGTATACTTGTTATGTAGAAAGTTTATTTTCAATACTCAAAATGTCATGACCATTTCTTTAATACAACATAAAAAGATGATGTAATTTAAAACTCATGAAAGTGACAGACTATAAATATTCAAGGGCATGTCCAGCTAATCAAAGACCAGGGTAAAAATGATCAACAATTATACTATCAAATATGCAGAAACTTTGATATGCAAATAGATATTCTTCAATTTGCAATTGGGCTGAACATTTTCTTTGGAAAATTTGTTGAGAAGGCATATCTGAGCAGTCATAAAGTAAAAATTTAGCAGTTGTTTGTCTCGGTGGTTATGTTCAACTTCCTCTTTTTTCTGGATCTCCCTATTTACATTATTTCGTAAAATGAATCTCCAGCATCAAAACATAGCGAATTTATTATTACTATATCAAGATTTTAACATAGATGTTTAATTATTTGACAAGGAAACCAATAAGAAAAGAGAAGTTATTACTTTCTTCAGTGCATCCTGATTACAAAAATTTCAATAGGACAATCTGAAAAAGACAAAAAGAGAATAACTGATAAGGTTGTCGACTAATGGACTTTTTTGTTTTTCTAACTTATAATGAGGAATTGAATTAAAAATCTTTAAAATTATTAGAGGTAACAAGCTCAACAATAACTTTCCTTTAAAATCAAGTAAAAACTCTATCAAAGAATCTCCCTTTTATGTAAGGAGAATGTGATAAAGATGTGGGTCGTTTAAACACCGTTTACCTCACTAGAAAATAAACTATTATGCTCACTGTAAATAAAATTTCAAATTAATTTGTTCAACGGTGCTATAAGCATTGTTGGAGATTTTGTATATATGAGTGGAAGAAAACCACCTGCACAGTCTGATGTAATTATGGTTAAAATACCAAATTTTACTGAAAACTATAAAAGATTTCCTTTTTCCCCATGGAAAGGAAATCTTAAGGGATAGTATGGAACGCCATGGCTGCCTTATAGCATAAAACTATAGGTACATTATGTCAAATTATCATTACATTAGGTCAAAGTCCATTACGTGGTGTGAATATATCTTTACGCTAGGTCAAATCGTTATTACGTGATGTCAAAAGCACGTTAGGTGAAGTAAACATGTCTTTACATTATGTCAACTTTTTATGTTGTTATGTAAAATCATCCTTACGTTATGCCAACATTGTACAACCAAAGGTCAATTCATCATGACATTATTTCGACACTGTATTACATGGGGCAAATGTATCCTTACATTATGTCAACATTTTATTACATGCTATCAATATATCCTTACATTATATCAACACCACAGTACATATCGCGATTCTATTCTTACATTATGTCAACATTTTATTACATGATATCAATGCATTTTTACATTTTACCAACACCTTAATACATGGTGTTAACACATCCTTTTATTATGTCAACACTTTATTACTTTATGTCAAAAGTACATTACTTGATACGAAAATGTCTTGACTTTTTGTCTAAACTTTATTACGTGATGTGAATAAGTCTTTACATTAGGCAAATTCTCTATTCCGTGATGTATACGCTCTATTACTTTAAGTCGAAACATCATTCCGTTATACAAACACGAAATCCTTGGCCTATATATTTTTCATGTTTTAAATTCAAAATTTACAACATAACATTTATATAGAAACGGTACGCCAATTTACCCAAATGGACCCATGCAGAAAAACCCCAACAGTAGATACTAGTAAGAAGCAGTGATTTAATCATACTTGAGTGAAAATATATATAGGCTTACGTATGCTCTTCTGAAATCTGTAAAAGACTTAATTGCTGACAATTTAATTTCCCGAGAGTGAATGAACATCTACGTATTTAAACATTGAATTTATAGTTTAGATAGACCTAAGTTATAAGAATAAGACTTTGAAAAAATGCACAAGTTTTCTCGTGCTCATCGGCCCTTGAATATTTAAAATGAAATTGATATAAAATATAAAATAAACCCCTTTATTGGTTTTTTTTTGGGGGGGGGGGGGATTTAAAATTTTATTTTTGATTAAATTAAATACTTTTTTACTTCAAGAGTATTCAAATTACGTTCGATACTACACACTCAGCCATTTAGGAGTCAGGGTTCTTTATCGTTCCAAAGCCTGTATGTCGTGACACAGAAACGCAGTGCATATTTAATTTTCTAAAATTTAGTCTCAAAGTATTTAGTAGTTAAAATAAAGTACTTAGTAGTTAAAAATAAACTTTGCTGTTGCTTTCTTAAATTAAGGATATTAACCCTAACTACACATGTAGTTATGGCCGTTCTGCTACAAAATTATTATGCTATGAAAATGGTTTTTTTCTTATTGCTGCAGAGGGTGTGGGAATGGTGTTTGTGGAGGGGGTACGCTGCGTTCCTGCATGTACAAATAAATTTTCTCCTTTTCATTCAAGAGGGCACTTGATAACTTAATATGAAATAAAATCTACAAATAAATTACAATAGATCTTTAACCCCTTTAAAGACCTTCTCCATCTTGATATAGATGTTTTTATGAAATGTTTGTTTTAGGTAATTGTTCAGACAGAGGGTATAAATCAGAAATATGTCATAATTAACCGCACACAAATAAGAGAGGGGAACTGTATTCGCCGATTTCAGAATTTATTATAAAGAAAGGCAAACACTATTGGTAGAATCGGTACTGTCTTCAGGGTTTGCCTCATACATGTAACTTGCTAATTTTTTTATTAAATGAAATAATTCGACAGAATGAGTGTTGGTTTTTTGTAAACAGTTAAATGTATGATCATGTTACATATATTTTCGTTGTAAGTATAGAATAGGCGTGAAAATAGGCTGAGAAGGAAATTTACGCCCATTCCGTTCTGTTCCGTTGAATACCAATATCTACAGGGGTAATAATATATTGCGGAACGGAACCAGAATCTTAAAAATAAGTCAAGTACTGCGTAATTAAAACTAATCGTAAAGATGTTATGCTTGGGAATGCGTTTCGTTTGTTTAAAGCTCTAACTAATATAGAATATTCTTTTGCTAGCTTAAAATAGTTAGTAAGTTTTGCCGTGCACGTGAAAATACTGTAATCTGTTAATATTAGAGTAGTAAGTAATATAATTATGTATATTTTTCTTTAAACAACGAATTTAAGCAATAAAATTAAAGATCAATCTTATTATGAAATGTAATTAATAAAAACAAAATTACTCATTTTTTTAATTTCTATTTTGCCATTGGATGACCCTTTACTGGTTCCGTTCTGTTCTGTTCCACAAAGTTTCAATAACTCCTGGATACATTTGGGTAAGCTTGCCATTTCTTTGTAAATAAAAAGGCCGAGGGTATCCGTGTTCGCATAACGAAATGATGTTTCACCTTAAAGTAATGGAGCATGTACATCATGAAATAGAGAACTGACCTACAGCGAAGACTTATTCACATCACGTTATTAAGTTAAGACATAACGTCATAAACTTATGACATCAAGTTATAAAGTGTTGACATAATAAAACGATATATTTACACCATGTAATAAAGTGTTGATAAAATGTAAAAATGCATTGATATCATGTAATAAAATGTTGACATAATGTAAGGATAGAATCGCGATACGTACTGCAGTGTTGATATAATGTAAGGATATATTGATAGCATGTAATAAAATGTTGACATAATGTAAGGATACATTTGCCCCATGTAATACAGTGTCGAAATAATGTCATGATGACTTGACCTTTGGTTGTACAATGTTGGCATAACGTAAGGATGATTTTACATAACAACATAAAAAGTTGACATAATGTAAAGACATGTTTACTTCACCTAACGTGCTTTTGACATCACGTAATAACGATTTGACCTAGCGTAAAGATATATTCACACCACGTAATGGACTTTGACCTAATGTAATGATAATTTGACATAATGTACCTATAGTTTTATGCTATAAGGCAGCCATGGCGTTCCATACTCAGATGTGAATCGAATGTGTACGTGCGTATACGTTACGATACCATCACACGAATGTGCTGTGTTGTGATGAGGTACGAAAATGATGGCGATTTTTTTCTAGCTATCAAGATATATGATAATGATTACAATTTAAGCTACTAGGCAACAATTCGATCCGACAATATATTTGTATATCTATTTAGTCAAGCCATTTTGACGCATTGTTTTGCCCTTACTCTGCAGGCAAGCGTCAAATCTGGACTCAAAATATCGAAATTTCCAGTGCAACAACAGCGGCAAGAAAATGTGTGGGCCATTTCAAGAGAAGTTTCCTGGCTTCTAATAAACATAAGTCTCGCCAGAAGCAGTTGGATTTGCCGCAACACGCACTATTCCAAGACGTTCCATCCAGATGAACTGCGACATACATGATGTTTGAAAGGCTTCTAGAGCAGCGCCTAGCTATATTTTTATATATTTTCGAAAAATTTGAATCTTGTGGTCTTCCTTTATTAGATAGTTAAATGTTATATAAGTTAATTCAACAAAGAATCAGTATTAACTCGTACTTGGGTTTGTGTTTTGCTAAGTTGTTCAAAAAATCATTTACATTATTCTTAATTCGTGTTAAGAATCATTCGGATTTTAAAACATTAATTTATTTTGCATACATTTTTTTATTTGCAGAACATCAAAATATACGTATTGTCTGGTTTTGAAAGCAGAATCATAAATTCCCGGTTAAGCCCCTCTGGAAAATCTACCAAGTATTTGTTCCAAGCCATCATACAGGGGGAGAAGACCATTGCCACTATTTCTTCTTTTAAAAAACAATCAAATGAGAAACTGCTCCCCAAAAAGTACTTTAAATTTTTTAAAGCTACTCATCATCCAACATTTGGATATGAACTGAAGGCAGATGCTATGGTGTATGAAGTTATTTTAACATATTTCTTACTTCTGTAAAATTAGTATCTTCAATCAATACAATAATTGCAGGTAAATAACAAAACACTGACAAATATTTTTACATACCCTCAAATTATTTAAACGGAAAAAGTTTTATTACAATATTTTAAACTATATTATAACACACACACACACACATACACACACACACACACATATATATATATATATATATATATATATATATATATATATATATATATATATATATATATTGTAGATTATGGACACAAGCTTTTCGCTTTCCGAGTCAGAGGACGCCCTCCGCGATGGGTTCCTCAGTAAACCCTCCCATGTTGAAAATGCAGGACGCCGCCACAGTAGGAAATCGGACTAGGATTTCCCTTTCTCCAGTTGCCATAACGACTTTAATTGCATTGCAATTTTTTTGCTGTTCATGAGACTTATAATATTTTATTACATTATTAAACGTAAAACTTTTTGCATCCTCAAGTCGGAGACGCGGCAACTACGTCCTACGGGACCCAGCGTGGAGAGCTCCGTCTCTCTTATGAGAGACAGACGTGCGTCCTAACTCTCTGGGGAGACAAAGCCATCAATTTCTCCCAAAGAAATGATGTGATTTACACAATTAAATGCATTGTTCCGACAAACGATTGCAATCACCAACGTTGCTATAATTCGACAGCTGACACCAAGTTTAAAGTAATTCAAATTTTGAAATACTACTGTTATAAACAGTTAATATGAAATCAGGAAAGTTAATTCTAAATATACATGACCTTTTAAATTCACGATTCATTATTTAAGAATTCTCAGTGTCTAAACAAATATCAGTCGAAAATATAATCGAAGACGACTTACACAATATTCATTAAAATGTAGCTAGCACGCTAATGAATAAACCCTTAGTATTTGTTTCAACTGTTTACGTGCAGTATTTACAGTATTCTATGAGATTATAAGATTTCTTTGATTTGTCATTTTCTTTGTTAGGTTTATAATACATTGATCTGTATATTTAAAAAAGTATATATTTAACATCTTATTCATCATGTCTCCCTTGAATACTCATTAATATTTTCAATCATTTTATTTTAACAAGAATAATGCTGAAAATCGCTCGTAGATAAATTGTCCACCATATTTCTGTTGTCATTTTCTTTGTTAGGTTTATAATACATTGATCTGTATATTTAAACAAGAGGCCCATGGGCCACATCGCTCACCTGAGGAACAGTAGGTATGATAAAATCAGCTTAATGGAGTCATAATACAAACTATCTGGACAATGTACAATAATACATGTAGATCCTGTATAAATAAATTCCATTTTCCCCTGGATATTCTTATGTTTATAATCATTAGTCCCTTTTCTAACAAGATGATTTTATAGTCATATCATATGTTGAGTATTGAAGTTCTCAAAAAGATCCTTAACAATAGTTTATATATTAGATATAAACGTACATCAAACTCTGAACCTTCTCGGGAGGCCAAAGAATTGTCCTGGGGCCAAAGTCTTCACAATTATAAAGAAACATCTGGCTGATTAGTTTCTGAGAAGATTTTTAAAGATTTACCCTATATATTCCTTTGTTAAACTTTGACCCCCCCATTGTGGCCCCACCCTACCCCTGGGGATCATGATTTTCACAACTATGAATCTACACTACCTGAGGATGCTTTCACACAAGTTTCAGCTTTCCTGGCTGATTAGTTTCTGAGAAGAAGATTTTCAAAGATTTACTCTGTTTATTCCTATGTAAAACATCGACCTCCCATTGTGGCCCAAACCTACCCCCAGGGTTATGATGTTCACAAATTTGAATCTACACTACCTGAGGATGCTTTCACACAAGTTTCAGCTTTCCTGGCTGATTAGTTTCTGAGAAGAAGATTTTTAAAGATTTACTCTATATAATCATATGTTAAACTTCGACCCCCCATTGTGGCCCCACCGTACCCCCAGGGGTTATTATTTTCACAACTTTGAATCAACACTACCTGAGGATGCTTCCGAAGAAGTTTCAGCTTTCCTGGCTAATTAGTTTCTGAGAAGAAGATTTTTAAAGATTTACTCTGTTTATTCCTATGTAAAACATCGACCCCCCATTGTGGCCCCACCCTACCCCCGGGGGTCATGATTTTCACAACTATGAATCTACACTACCTGAGGATACTTTCACACAAGTTTCAGCTTTCCTGGCTGATTAGTTTCTGAGAAGAAGATTTTTAAAGATTTATTCTCTATATATTCCTATGTTAAACTTCGATCCCCCATTGTGGCCCCACCGTACCCCGGGGGTCATGATTTTCACAACTTTGAATCTACACTACCTGAGGATCCTTCCACACAAGTGTCAGCTTTCCTGGCCGATTAGTTTCTGAGAAGAAGATTTTTAAAGATTTATTCTATATATATTCCTATGTAAAACTTCGATCCTTCATTGTGGCCCCAC
The DNA here is from genome assembly GCF_902806645.1 of Magallana gigas. Lineage (NCBI taxonomy): Eukaryota > Metazoa > Mollusca > Bivalvia > Ostreida > Ostreidae > Magallana > Magallana gigas. The sequence continues at coordinate 28,347,793 of NC_047559.1, forward strand.
CCTACCTCCGGGGATCATGATTTTCACAAATTTGTATCTACATTACCTGATGATGCTTTCACACAAGTTTCAGCTTTCCTGGCTGATTAGTTTCTGAGGAGAAGATTTTAAAAGATTTACTCTATATATTCATTTGTTAAACTTCGACCCCCAATTGTGGCCCCACCCTCAGATGAGCTAAAAAGGTTAAGTTTACAATACAATAAGTTGTTAAAGTTGGTTTCTGGAAGAACAGACTTTGAAAATTTTCTTAATAAATATTGACAAATTTTTTTTACCTTTTTAAGCTTTAGTTTTTAAGATCTGTGTACAAACATAGAATTGTGAGCAAATCTTGCTTATAATTCGAAACTTAACACTCAAATATGGTTGGTAAATAGAAATTGTAAACAATTAAACACAAGAAACATGCACTACATGTATAACAAATAAAGAACACAATTTATTTTTTCGAAATGAATCATATATATACCTGTATATACCTACATATTTCCGTCAGCGATATCAAACTCTATTTAAACTGAATAAACTCGAGAAAATGCCGAGCATCTCAACAAAATCTATTGCATTAATCTACATGTACCATTACACAAAAGATAATGCCGAATTACCGATAGAATGAATTGTATTTCAGTACCCCTACATCCGATTTTGCTTAATTTGCGCAGGTAAACAGTTAACTGTTTGATTTACCGAAGTCTCTGTTTGATTTGATACGTAAAAATCACGAAATACAGACGATAGTTTCCAGGTTACAAAGCATAATGAGAACGAAACGAAAATCAGAACAAGCTAACACCAACGTCATGTGTGAAAACTGTCAACGCATTGAAATATTTAGCCTCAATTTACTTCACAAAATCGGCACCAATATATTTTGTATGTTTCAAAATTTCCCTTCATACGCGAACTGTTGCACAACAAGCAAATTCATCATAGTCAGATCGACCCTTTTTCGTATAATGTCATGGCTGCTTTAAACAAAGAACCTCGTTTTAGAAGCATGGAATCATTTTACCGGATGCCGAACCCGAAGCTATTAAACTGATTGAAACACGCCTTTCCTTTATTATTATTTTCGTAATAACTCAGATTTGAAACAGAATTACCACTTAATTTTTGCAATTTATATTTTCCTTCCCATAAGGATAATTTATGCTAAACTAGGTTGAATTTGCCTCGGTAGTTCTTGAGAAGAAGATTTTTAAAAATGCACCCCCCTTTTTCTACAGTTTCAAGGTTTTCTCCGCTTTGAATACAGATCAAACTTTTATTTCTGCAATTTATATTAGCCCTCCCATAAGGATGCTTTTTGCCAAATTTGGTTGAAATTGGATAAGCGGTTTTAGAGAAGAAGTTCAAAATGTAAAAAGTTTACAGACGGACAGACGGACGGACAGACAGTCGACGGACAAAATGTGATCAGAATAGCTCACTTGAGCTTTTAGCTCAGGTGAGCTAAAAAGTATATAATTAACATCTTATTCATCATGTCTCCCTTGAATACTCATTAATATTTTCAATCATTTTATTTTAACGCTCGTAAATAATTGTCCACCATATTTCTGTTGAATAGCCTCTATCCCTACAAGCCATTTCGCTGTGGAGGTCTTGCATGTTTAAATATGCATATTGCTTCGCCATGTTAACAAGCATTCTGAGAGTATTGCATAAGCAATACACGTCCCCTACCGGTTTGTATTATTCTATGAAAGCTTCCAAGCACACAACTATTTCAGAGCTATTGTAAACGAGATGTCATGCTTTAATCAGAGGAAATTAAAACTATATAGTTGATATAAAAATTAAATAGGAAATAGGTAAAATAATACTCTTTATTTCATCTCCTGTAATTTCGCCAAGTCTATTCTGTATTCGCTGGTAAAAATTTGTGAAAACAATGCACTGTTATGCACAATACCATTTCTTACCGTCTTCTGTACCCCGAATCAAACCAAACAGTTAAACAGCCCAACCCGACAACGAACCCGATTGTTAAATAACACAAAAAAACCTGCCAATTAAATTTACAACACAATGCTTGACACTATTTTATAGAATTCATTTGTTTGTTAGAAATGATAAAAGGAATGGTACAGGGAAAGGAATGGTACAAGTAACGCACAGTATACTGACTACATTCTGACCTCGTTTATTCAGTTACACACCGAACCCGATAACGAACCCGAACATTAAAAAATTGGAATATAAAAAATTAATTTTCTCGAAAATATGTCAATCAGACGCTACAAAAGTGTAAACTTGATCTGTAGTTTGACATTTTGAAACTGTTCAGCAAGTTTCATATTATTCCTCAAATGCATAAAGAAAAAAAGTGTGGAAAACTGAAGTGGGACGGACAGACAGACGGACGGACTGACGGACGCAGAGGAAAGCTATAGTCCCCTCCGGTGAAACCGGTAGGGGACTAATAAATGGCGATGAAATTTTCATATTTACGTACTTTTTGTAAGACAGGAGAAAATCGTCAAATAAACAGGCAAATGTATTATTTACCTATGCAGACAAAATACTTCTATAAAACAAAGAAATAAATGCACAATCTAAGAGGATAAAGAAATGTTGGCCACAAGTTGTAGGTGTAATCTGATGTAACGTGATCAAAGAGTTTATAAAACCTTTGACAGTCCCAATTTATCACCGGTGTTCAGCTTTAAGATTAAAAAAACAAGAATAGAATTCCTGGGTCCCCCGCCGGTCAAGCAGTATACTAGTATCGAGTCTATCGACCAAGGCTGATTTAGGAACTTGACCAAGGTATTAGTGGTATAAACATTTGGTATAAATTTACTGAAAATCCGTTAAAATTTGTAGGCATGAGAGCGCTTACAAGGTCAATTTTTGGATAAAACGGAGTCATTATTGTGGTCAAAGTCCCATAACTCCAACAAAAAGTATCAACCAACGTGATTTTCGACTTTGACCAAAGTATTTGTGGTATAAACATTTGGTATAAATTTAATAAAAATCCGTCAAAATTTGTAGGCATGAGAGCGCTTACAAGGTCAATTTTTGGATAAAACGGAGTCATTATTGTGGTCAAAGTCCCATAACTCCAACAAAAAGTATCGACAAATGCTGATTTTCGAACTTGACCAAGGTATTAGTAGTATAAACATTTGGTATAAATTTAATGTAAATCCGTCAAAATTTGTAGGCATGAGAGCGCTTACAAGGTCAATGTTTGGATAAAACGGAGTCATTATTGTGGTCAAAGTCCCATAACTCCAACAAAAAGTATCGACAAATGCTGATTTTTAAACATGACCAAGGTATTAGTAGTATAAACATTTGGTATAAATTTAATGAAAATCCGTCAAAATTTGTAGGCATGAAAGCGCTTACAAAAAAGTGTGACGGACGGACCCACGGACCCACGCCCGGCATTTCTATGTCCCCGCTCCGTGTTGCGGCGGGGGACAAAAAACAAATACAAGTTGACCTCTCTCATACACCGGTAATACTTTTCTAACGTAGAAGATAAAGTACGAGTAATTACTCAGTACTATTATATCGGTAGACAATATTTACATACTTTTGATATAAAAAAAAATTTAAACATTTTTTTAATTCAAAGTTCCTGAAAATTAATTAACAGTTTAGCCCCATCAAGTATAATTTGTTTTTCTTCGATTATCATTTAAATACATGTATCTTGACTCAATTTTTTTCTCCGCAAATCGTGACCTTGCCAATTTAAATTTTGCTTTAAAAATGACCGTATATTCATTTCAATAACACTCACGATATTGTTTTTAAAAAATCAGCTTCTTATTTCTATATTATTGCTTCTATGGGCATGGTCACGATTTTGTTCGAATATTTTTTTTTCTATTTTTATTATTTTCAATTCTTTAGGAATGCATTTCGATAGTTCAAATGAAATTTGAGAACCAGTCGTTAAGTTTTAAGCAGGATACATAGCTCATAATTCTTTGTCATGTAAACAAGGCTTCTGCCCTGTTTTAATTTGTTAATATAGATTCAATATACCAGTAAAATCTTGTTACATAGCAAAGAATTGAAAGCTCTGTAACTCGCTTCTAACTGAACGAATGGCAACTAAAAATTTCACTTCCCTATCAAAATTACCTTACTAAAGCATAGTAAAATCGGAAAAATAAGTTTTGATCAAAATCATGACCATGCTCCTTTCAATAATATTTAAATAGTTTAGTCAAAATTATTAAGCAAAATTTAAAGGTGTAATTAAAAGGCACAGTTCTCAATCATTAAGTAAACACTTCTCGTGTTATAGTTTTTTTTTTTACATCTTAGTTGTATGATGAAACTTTTATATTAAAACAGAATGAAAAGATGTATAACAAGAAATTAAACTAGATATTCATGGTCGTGTTAAACTTGTTAAAAATGTCTACGGTTTTTCAAGGGGTATGGGCCAAAAATCGATATTTACATTGTATGTACGGGGAAATATATGAAAATCCAAATAATTTCACCTGCTAAAAACATTAAATTGTTACAATATTTCTTGCGAAATACTAATTAAAACTAGAAGATCGATACTGCTTAGCGGGAAAAAAAGATTTTTTTTTTACCAATTTACTGCAGCAGATTTAAATTAAACAACAGTACCAAATAAAGGTGGAAAAACCTTCTAATTGTTCCGTGAACAATTAGTCTAAATTAGTCTACTAGTTATTATTTTTTATTTTCTCTTTTTTTCCAAGCTTTTTTATTATTAGACATATTAAAAGTGTTTTCTTCATGTAATTGATCATTTAAAGTTATTGTACCAAATGCGGTACATCGATCTACCCAAAAGGAACACAAAAGGACCCAAAAGGAATTACTGGGAACGATTTTATAAAGATTTTACATTATTTCAATAAAAATGTTGCAATTAAGAACTTTTTATGTGTTTATTTTTCATTGATTTTTAAAATTCATTACAATTATCTTTAGTAATGTAATTAAGTTATTTCTAATTATTTGTTTATCCAGTCAAATAATCGTGCATAATTGAGTTGATTAAAATATCCAATAGAATTCATTAATTAAAACATGAGAACTTAATTATGATACGTTGGTGTTATAAAAGCAGGTTCTCATTTCACTTATCTCCCATCAAACAAGTTTCGGACTGGACTTTGAATCACTTAGCCAGTAAGTACCAACTTTAATTTATTGTAATACCCATAAAAATAATTTATAAATGTATTTCACGACAAAATTAATTCCGTTATAAAATTATATACATGTATCAGAAATAAGCCCTTGGCTTACATTTATCAATATTATTACACTGGGATGGAAAAACCGACTCCTATTACAAATTCCTGACACATCTAAATTCAAAACTGGGATTTCCTTCCGGACTAAAAGTGGGTAGTGATGAAGAAAAAGCAATAAAAAAAAGCCATCCAAATGCATTCGATAGCCCCGTTCACCTGCTTTGTACTAAACACTTAAAAGACAACGTCCGCCGATATTTAAAAGATAAAGAGGGATGCAGTACAAAGGACGGGGAGTTTATAGTGTCTTCAATTTTTGGACGAAACGGTGTTTTAAACTGTGATGACTCTTTCTCTTACGATTCAAAAATTGCCGACTTGGATTCATACCTAAACAAATTTCCACATTTTAAAAGTTATTTCCAAACCCGTTTAAAGCCACTGTTGGATAAATATGTTTTCCTCCCACTACAAAAAGGACCTGTCACAGAGCAATGGACCAACAATAACTGCGAGTCCATGAACAATCGCTTAAAACAATCCCTTGACTGGAGGCCACACAAACTGCCCGACTTGATTACAAAAATTAACGAAATATCCGCGTTCCAAATTAATGACCTAAGACGAGCGATCCATGGCAACGGAAATTATATCTTGGAGGACACCCTTCAACAGCACCGAGTACCACCAGACGTCTGGGTGAAGATGAGCCAATTGGAGAAAAAAGAGGAAAACATGGAAACCCCTTTCCCAAAACCCGACTGAAGCTGAAAAGAGACAGTACATCAAGTCTTCCAGATGTAGCTTCCAGGTAATTATTTCAATTTACCATGCACTGCATTATTTATATGGATATCTGAATATTTCATATTAAATCTCTAAAATTTATGTGAATTCCATCATTTAATTTAATACAGTGTACTAGCTGTTAAATTTACCATGCACAGCATTAATTATATGGATATCTGAATATTTCATATTAAATCTCTTTAAATTTTATGTGAATTCCATCATTTAATTTAATACAGTGTGCTGTTAAATCTAAATCTTATCTTTTAACTATTTATTAATTCCATTTTTTTTTAAATTACATAGGTTCCACCAACATCGACAGAAACCGTGCCAGAGAAAACGCCCCAGAGCAGAGCGCACCCGGCGGTAATCCCGATTGAGACTTTTCCAAATCACTTGTGACTTTTCCCAACTGTGACTATACAAAATGTGACCGTACCGAATGTTTCTATCTACCGAATGTGACTATACCAAATGTGACTAACCGATCGTGTGAATGACTACCCGATTGTGACTGAATTTCAAAATGTTTTACTGTAAATAAGTTTGATTTATTGTTAGACTTGTATGCTTGGAAAAACTGAGTCTGGACCTTGGTAGGGCGTCGTTTAAAAACGATAAGAACAGTTTGATCCACATACGAGTCTGTAGAATAAAATTAAATCAGAATCAATTTCGATGGCTTATAGATGTGCCTTGTAAATAAGTTTAGTAGATTGATTTGTCATTTGAATTGTGTTGCTAGTATATTGTCTTGGTTCAAACTTGACTGTATGCTTGGATAAACTGAGTCTGGGCCTTGGTAGGGCGTCGTGTAAAAGCGATAAGAACAGTTTGATCCACATGCGATATTGACCAAGTTCGATTTAACTTATTTATCAAGAAATCGATTTTTTTATTTAGATGACATATAGGTGTACCTTGTAAATACGTTTTAGTGCTTACATAATTGATATTCGTAAGACTCGGCTGTTTATTTGTTTTGCATACAGGAGCTTTTTAGTGCTTTAAATATTGCATATATATATATATATATATATATATATATATATATATATATATATATATATATATATATATATGATTGTGCATATTGGAGCTCGTTTTGTCTTGACAAATAGGTGTGCTTTGTAAATACCTTTTAGTGCTCTTATAATTAATGTTCGTCTGACTTATTTGTTCGTTGTTTTTTTTTTATTATTATATTTTTTTTTATGCATGTTGCAAGTGGTTTATGGTGCATGAATGTATATATTAGTGATTGTTTTTACATAATTTCTATGGTACCTAATTTATTTATTTGCTTTTTTTTTCTACAACCTTTCTTTTAAAATAATGATGTAAACGTTTTATTTATTTTTTAAATAAGAAAAACAGGTTTCCTTTTTACATTTAACAAAATTAATTACCTCTATAATGTATTTTTTTAATCTAACAGTTTTTAACAATTTGGAACTTTGGCTTTTTGTTTTTCCAAAAATACTCAATTTTGGCTCTTAAAATGGGTGGCCTCCACGTGGCAAGAGTTGGGCAACGTTATCATATTAAGTACGTTTTAATGAATAAATCGTGCTTAGATAGCGGCTAACACCCTACACTTCAGATTTTTTAATTTATAAACAACTCTCCCCCAAGTAGACAATATTTAGTACATTTATATTGTAAATTATGGCATTTAATGAACATTAAAATTTCATTTGGGTCCTTTTGTGTTCCTTTTGGGTCCATCGATGCACCCCACCAAATGACTCTGTGCCTGATAACCCATAGAACTTACAAAGTTATTGCCCTTGTGCACATAAAGCATGTTATCGCTGCTTCTCTGAAACCAAAAGAGATTGAAACTTAAAATCTTTACCAATGTCTTCAGTATATTTAGAGGGTTCTTCAATCTATTCATACCGAAAGAATCTGAGGCCAAAATGGACCTGAAGGCCACATTGGGACAATTAACGTGGCGTGTGCTTTACATGCATGCATGAATCTGATCGTTTTGCATATCAAACTTATAGGAGGAACCAACCAATTGTTCTCATCATGCCAGTTTTCCTAACAGCAGTTAGTCATCAAAGACAGTTTAACTCTTTTTTTATAAAAATGTCACCTTCCTTTACATAGCATGGCGAGTGGATTTATCCAAACATTTTTGTGTCGTGTCGTTTAAGCCTGCGTGTCTAAAATTGAGAACTGCGTACCCGAGCTTGTAAGTTGAGATCGACTATAGGGTGAAGGAGATCTTAGGTAGGGTCGTAGACTCGTATTATTTGATAAAATCAAAGTTATACCACAGCATTTATATATCTAAGGTGAATATAACTTTACCGATTTTAGGCATACCGCATCAATTTTTTTTTTACATTTTTGTATAAAATATTTGAATAAACAATTCTAAAAGAAAAACAAATAATTTCAATAGATAATATAGAATGTTACTTTCAACTAGTTGGACCTGAAAACCAAAGGCTGAATTTCATTCATAGCAATTTGTATTGCTTTTTCGTTTTCTCACTTTTTAAGATTTGAAATCTACGAAATTTGTTAAGTCGTACGTGGAAAAGATCATCAGAAAATTATCTCCCTTGCGCCGAACAGTATTTCAACCAATGAAATAAATGTAAATTTTCACATCATGTATTTTCAACCAATCACAAAGGAAAGGAAGTGCACAACCCAGAGACTGTAAATAATTTCAACTCTTTATACCGTCTTCCTTGGAAGACGGTAACCATGTGACAACACTGTGTATATCACCCCTATATATACCGATGTGCCTCTATATATGATACCCTCTTAAGCCTCAGGCTCATATTACATTAATGTCTCCCATCTTTCACATCCCTAACGGTATGCTTGGATGAGGGACCATTCTATTACATATCGCCTTTCGGCTCTGCGAGGGTATCATATAGCATATTCAAAGTAAACAACACAAAAAGTTATATAGATTAAGAAAGGTTATTTAATCTCAACTCAGATGAAATTTGTCAAATATAACCAATCAAATAGCACACCATATGTAATCACATAGTGTGCAATTTTTCAATAGTCAAGCACATTGGTAGCAAAATCATTATTATTGACTGGCAAGTCCTTATGGAAGAACTGAACGAATGCTTTTGTGGAAGTCCAGTTAGCGGTGTCCATAATGTCTTTCATTGATACACCGGATGAAAACGCTACTGATGCTGCAGTTCCTCGAAAACTGTGAGCCGTATACATGTTTGAATCTAATCCAGATGATGATAACACAGTCTTTAACCATCGAGCTAGAGTACACGTAGTCACTTTATTGTATTTTTTATATGAAATAAACAAATCAGAACTTTTGCGGATATCTTTTGTTCTATCCAAATCAGTGGCGTAGCTAGACCAGAAAAGAAGTGCATGCTTAAAATGGCAGGGGGCCCCCAGTGGGTCCAGCGCGAAGCATGGTGGGGACCCAGGGGGCGAAGGCCCCGGAAGCTCATGGATTCTGACAATTTTAACACTAAAATCGTCGCAGAAATTGAAAGGAATGCTCACTATTTTAGCATATTTTAAGGCAGTTAAAATTGTTTTGGTTATAGTTTAGGCATAAAATAAAATCACAAAACTTATTAAAAGCTAAAAGAAGAAAAAACCTTTGACGTTTGTTTTTGACCCACTCACAGCTTTTATTCTTAAATTCATTTTCACCTAGTTTATGGTAATGAATATCTCAAAAAGCTGTGGTATGCTATGGCGGAAATTTAAAATAATGTGTAAAACTAAGTTCAAATGCAAAATAAATCTTTGCTTTATTAGGTACATGCATTGTGTTCTGTTGCTTTAATATGGTACTGGGAGGCCACCGTGACATTGCGTGTCTATATTTGGTACTTAAGACGTCTTTGTTTAGCATTCAATTTTGATATTTGTCGATGGAAACGGGTTGATGGAATAATTAAGTAAGAACCTTAATATTTGAATTCTTTTTTGAGTTATTGTTCTTTATATATTTTTTTTTACCGAGTTTCTTCCTTTTTTCCCAAATGATGTGCATGCTCAGGCATATTAGCATACATGGTAGCTACGCCACTGCAAATATTCCATCAAAGTTTCAAATACACATAATTCCTTCTTTTTGTATTGAAAAAGTGACACAGAAGGTAATGGAACACCAGGTTTAGATGTTTTAAAAGTGTTCGTATTTGAAAAATAATTTTGTCGTGATAAACACTCATATTATCAATGTTCAATGCAGAGAGGCTCTGGGCCGTTGCAGCAGTAGTTAACGCACACAATGCCACCAATTTCAATGTTAACATTTTCAGAGTCAACTTTTTCAAAAGTCTTTTAAAAAATGTAAAACTTTAGATACATCCCATGTTATTTTACACTTGTGTTTAGGAGGATTCATATTGTAATAACCTTTGAGTAGCTTTGGTATTAAAAACTGATTATTAATCCAATCCACCCGAAATAGAGACAAAGTTTGCATAAGCATAGCTTTATTTGAATTAATGACAGAATAAGAACATTTTTCTTTCATCAAATGTCCTAAATATTGTACATTTACTTCAGATGGGTTATAGGTATTAATTTCCCGTTCATGGCACCAATGAACCTATTTTCTCCAACAGTACTGATATTGTTTAGTTGTGGAATGTCTGAGTGAAGAGTTGATGACATCAGATTCATATTTCGAAAGTCCTTGATTTTTGAGATGTGTCCTGATACAATGCAGGCGATCAGTGACATTTTTCATTATCAGTGGATGGTTTTCTCCTGTGTGAGGCATGACCAGAAGATCCTTGTGACGTGGTAATCTGGCAGGAATAGAAATCAAAGATGAGATAAGCGAAGGAAACCAACTCTGAGTTTTCCAAAGTGGTACAATAAAATAGTTTTCTCTTCTTTGTCTTACAATATCTTATTTAGAATTCTTCCAATGAGTCTAAAAGGAGGAAATATATATGGACAAAATTGGAATCAACAAAAAGTAAAAGCATTAATTTCTGCTGCATCTGGATCAAAAGTCCAAGACACAAATTTGTCTAACTGTGTATTTAATCGAGAGGCAAACAGATCAATGTCAGGCAAGAAAAAATGCTGACAAATGCGAGAAAATATATCTGGTTTTAACATCCATTCTTTTGAATCTGAAAACTGTCTTGATAATTGATCAGCTAGAACATTTTCAATTCCAGGGATATGCTTTGCAGATATCACTATATCCCTATGAATACACTTTTGCCAAATTTCAATTGAAATTGAATTTAATAATTTTGAGGTCGTACCACCCACAGAATTGATTTAAGAAACTGCTGTGTATTGTCAGATTTTATTCCTATATGAAAGTTTTAAAGCCACTGAAGAAAGCTTTCAATGAAAATTTAATAGCCGAAAGCTCCAATTCATTTATATGCATTTTTGGATTCTGTTAGAGTCCATCGACCACCTACAGTTTTATTAGAGAATGTAGCACCCCAACCTTGTAATGAGGCATCTGTTTCAATCCAAAAATCAATAAAAGGTGTTCGAAAGGGTTTACCATTTAACTTTTTAACATTATCTAACCACCATTGAATTTTTACTACACTATCATTTGATATAAATATTTTAGAATCATAGTCATTCAGTTCTCTTAAGTTTTGGATTTTATCACTTTCCATATTTCTATAATGCATAGGTCCCTCAGAAATGCCATTAAATGCATGGACCACAAGACCAATCAAGGATGCAAATATCCTAATAGCAGGCTTGGGGCGAATTACATTGCAAAGTAATGCATTACATTACCATTACTTCATGAATTAGGGCATTAAATTACCATTACCATTACTTAATTTCCTTGAAGTAATGCATTACATTACCATTACATGGGTAAAGTAATGCATTACCATTACTTTGTGAAAAGTCAATAAGTTTTAAAAAATTAGTTGAAAAGCTAAATAAAGTGTTTTTGTAAATGTTTCGTAAATAAAACATGCTTAAACATATTTACAGGTTCATATTCACTATCAGGTTCAAATTTAATGACTTATACAAGATTGCTGTTGCACTTTATAATCATCAAAGTTTCACAGGTTTTATCTTTTAACTGCATCCAGTTGGGTGTGAAAATCTAAGATATATAAGTGTTCAGGTAATAATAGAAAAAATACATGAATCATGTATTTTCTATATAGTCCAAAATATTGTACTTAATACATGTATACAACAGAGAGAGAGAGAGAGAGTAAAATTATTTCAAATGGGTTATAATACTGGAAGTAATTTTTAAGCTTCAAGAGATCATGGTTGGACAGTGCATTCTTTTTAGTGCATTCATTTTTGCTTTTCAGGGTGTATGTCTGTGCTCCATTCCAATAGAAGGGTGGTGATTGGGTTTTTTAGCACCTCTAAAAACAATTTTGATACTTAAATTATCCTGGGGGCACAGTGTTTTGTTGACACATTCTTCACAGTAAAGAATTCATTGAATGTTCAATGTTATGAAAATATGTAATGCATTGCAATGCATTACCATTACATTTAGCATTACCCCAAGCCTGCCTAATAGGAATATATTTTTCCCTCAACATTTTGATACTATCTTTGTAATTTTTTCATCAGTTAAAAACACTTTATCTTGCACTGAATCAATAAGTAATCAAAAAAATATGAATCTGTGTGTAGGTTCTAGGACTGATTTCTTCAAATTAATGGTAAATCCAAGTTTATCTAATTCACTCACAATTAACTGAGTTTCATTTCTACAGTCACTATAATTCCTGTTTATAACAAGAGAATCATCAATATAATAACAACACTTTATCTTATATGCTCTAAAAGCTGCAAAGACAGGTTTCATTAGCTTAGTGAATACCCGAGGTGCTGAAGCAAGTCCAAATGGAAGGACTGTAAAGCCATACAAATTTTCTTTCCATCTAAATGTTTGATATTTTTGAAAATCAGGATTAATACTGATGCTAAAATATGCATCTTTTAAGTCAATTGAAGTTAAAAAATCATCTTTTTCATTTAACTCTAAAGCAAATTGCAGATTTTCTTGCTTAAAATGATGATATTCAACAAACTCATTTAGATTTTTCAAATTGATTATAGGTCGTGAAGTTCCATCTTTCTTTGGAACCAAAAATATATTTGATATAAATTCATCAAATGGATTTTGAACCTTTTTAATTGCTCTTTTTGCTAACAATACATCCACTTCATTTTGGACAAGCACAGATTCACTCTCAGTAAAAGATATCTGCTATGGTATAAAACATTGCATAGGTGTTTCTCAAAATTCAATCCTGTACCCTTTAACAGTTTCTAAAATCCACTTGTTACTAGTAAACTGTTTCCAGTCATGAGTATTAAGGGCTCTCACCTTATTTACTGGTTCTGGTAGCCTATCTTCTGACTCTTGAACTGGCTAGGGTATCCCCCTCGTTTGTAATATGGTCTGCCTCCACGAGGTCTGTATTGTTTGTACCCTTAGTAACTTTGGTATTGGTTTTGCTGTTGGTAACCTTGTCCAACAGCAACCCGGAAGTTTAAAGAATTTGGCCTGCCCTTGTAGGAATTGAATGAACTCCGACCCTTGAGAGAACTTAAAGAATGTTTGTTCATTTCACCCATATCTTTCAGTTTGGTCGTACAATTATCTACAAACAATTGTTCTGTAACAGGAATATCTGAACTGCAAATTTTCCTGTATCGAGGATTTAAACAATTCTTTAAAGCTGCTGGGTCCGATTTAATATCAAATTTTGTGACTGTTTTTAAATGATGGGTTTGCTAGGTATGTGTATAATAAAAGACATTGCAGTAGTTTTCCCGGTCAATCAAGCCATATTTCAATGAAAAAATAATGTTCAAAATGTCGTTTGAAAACAAACGACATTAAAAAGGGTACTGTGTAATTTCGTCTCATATTAAAATACGCCCCCTGGCGTCGAGACGGATATGATAGTATTACGACTTTGAAATGATGTCATCGCTTTATTGTGGGATATCCTAATCATCAACAGAATTGACTTGCTTTGTGTTCCTAGTATTACTTGGAACTTCAAATGCATCTTTAAATGCTATTTGGGGATCAACACCTACATGGGATAAACTGTTAGGGGAATCAAGATAACTAAAATCAAAACTATCTATAGCATAATCATTTGCATCATCCTGATTAAGACTAACAAACTCTGTAGGTCTCGTAATAGTTGCACTTGGTTGATTATGACTACAACTTTGTTCCATAGCATTTTCATTATTGCTAGAACTGTCCGCCATACATTGACCTACATTTGTAAATTTCTTAACAGATTCAGATAAACACGAAATAGACTTTAAAATCGAGTCTATACCCAATGTTGATTTTAATGAGTCAATATCAAGACATGGTTCGTTTTCCGCTGTCTTTTTTGTTACATGGCGTTTTTTAGACAGCTTCGAGCTCGCCTCAGATGCTTTTCTTTTAACTCCAGACCGTACACGGGATTTACCCATTGTACTATCGGACCTACTTTGCATTTTGTCAGCATTATCGGGGATAACATCGCTGTCAAAATTATCATCTGTGTTCTCCCCTAGTGACAAAATATCATCCATATCCGACATAATTCTACTGGCCGTTAAACAACCGAAGTGTCAACGTCACGGTAGAGAATACCTGTAAAATTATACAGGAAAGAGAACCAGAACTACGTTCTTGGTATTCACAAAATAAGTTTTAATTTCTGGACTTCGTCCTAGAAACAAGATATTATAACACCTGTATGTAATACACAGGTCTGAGTGAAAGTTACGTTATGCCCGCTTAGGAAAAAGAATGATGCCGCACGAGGCACATCGGTTTATATAGGGGTTGTATACACAGTGTTGTCACATGATTATACTCTATTGTTAAAATCCTTGAATGTTATGCCTCGCTGAACTGGGGAAAGTAATGCTATATGATACCCTCGCAGAGCCGAAAGCGATATGTAATAGATTGGTTATCTGTGTGCCATAAGGTAGCAAGGGACAGTTTACTGACACTTCTCTCTTAATAGACTTAGTAATGTTATCAATATCTTTACCAGAAACTGATATTTCCTCCTTGAAACTCTGGCTTTGAGTTCAAGTATGTCCGAAACCAGTTAAATGTGTCTGCGAGGTCTGACCGTTCAGGAACTTTATCCGTAGATTGTCCAATACTGCAGGTTGTGGTCAAGTTTCAATTGCAGGTTCTTCCAATAAATTGTCTTCGTCTATTTCTCTGTACGAAGCGAGGAAATCAGTCTTGGTCGGTCGAGACATCTCAGAAGTCTGTTGCACGATAGGCAGCGAATTCTCCAATAACTTCTTCTACTTGAAGCACGTACCCAGGTAACTCTCGATACGCCTGAGTAACTTAATTTACGACAAATCAGAGATTGGATATAAATACCGGTATAACAACAACATTCAAACACGTGTTACTTGTATCATTTATACATATATTTATCGCTACAGACGCTACTCCTCTGAATCCAAACGATATAGAGATTTGGAACGTTTACCACACTTAGGGGGTTCTTCAATCTATTTATACCGAAAGGATCTGAGGCCCCCTTCTAGTAGTTTAAAGTATTAAAATTTCCATAAAATCAACTTTTTTTATTTTTTGTCTTTGAGACTTCGGACCACTTTGGATTAAAACAAAATGACACAAAGGTCAAAGGCCAAGGTCATTTGGAAATATGTTAATTAATGAGTGTTTAGATCGCTTATGTTTAGGGGGTACATAAAAACTTTTTATGGATGAAGTAGGACTTCTTGAGACATTTCAAAATATAACCCTTCAGCCCCTACTTTGAAACAATTAGTAATTGCCCCTATTGTACAGAATGCTTGTTATCGCTATATCTCATAAACCGTTAGAGGTAGAAACTTGAAACTTTTACTAATGTATTCAGTACATTAAGATGCTCCTTCTAATTATCAAACCGAAAGGGCCTGAGGCCACCTTCTAGCAGTTACCGCCCCTGAAAGTCTATTTTGTTAAAAACACCTACAACTTTTTAACCTAACATCGTAGGGCCTTAAAACTACTTTAATTGGAAATGTTGACCTTTACCAGTCAATATGACGTAAAGATCAAAGGTCAAGGTAAAAAAATTGCATACATGTGTTTTAGACTTTTTTTGTTAAGTAACGCAGAGAAAAAATGTACTTTAATTATATTGGAAAAAAACATAAAAAAATAATGAGGTGGAAAGACTGGAAAGACCTCTAATTGTTCGAGAACAATTAGTCTGTTAGTTTTTAGCTCACCTGAGCCAAAGGCTCAAGTGAGCTTTTCTGATCACAATTTGTCCTTTGTCTGTCGTTGTCGTCGTTGTCGGCGTCGTTGTAAACTTTTCACATTTTCATCTTCTTCTCAAGAACCACTGGGCAGATTTCAACCAAATTTGGCACAAAGCACCACTAGGTGAAGGGGAATCAATTTTGTCCAAATGAAGGGCCACGCCCTCTTTAAAGGGTAAATAATTGAGAATTATTGAAAATTTGTTGGTATTTTTCAAAAATCTTCTTCTCAAAAACTATTCGGCCTGAAAAGCTTAAACTTGTGTGGAGGCATCATCAGGTAGTGTAGATTCAAGTTTGTTCAAATCATGGTCCCCGGGGGTAGGGAGGGGCCACAAGAGGGGGATCAAGGTTTACATAGGAATATATAGAGAAAATCTTAAAAAATCTTCTTCTCAAAAACTATCAGGCCAGAAAAGCTCAAATTAAAGTGGGAGCATCCTCAGATAGTGTAGATTCAGGTTTGTTCAAATCATGGATCCTGTGGGGGGAGGGTGGGGCCACAATTGGGGGATCAAGTTTTACTTAGGAATATATAGAGAAAATCTTTAAAAAATTTCTTCTCAAAAACTATTAGGCCAGAAAAGCTCAAATTAAAGTGGAAGCATCCTCAGGTAGTGTAGATTCAAGTTTTTTCAAATCATGGTCCCTAATAGTATGGTGGGGCCACAATGGGGGAATAGATTTTACATAGGAATATATGGAGAAAATCTTTGAAAATCTTCTTCTCAAAAACTATTAGGCCAGAAAAGCTCAAATTAAATTGGAAGCATCCTCAGGTAGTGTAGATTCAAGTTTGTTCAAATCATAGTCCCTGGGGGTAGGGTGGGGCCACAATTGGGGGATCAAGTTTTACTTAGGAATATATAGAGAAAATCTTTTAAAATCTTCTTCTCAAAAACTATTAGGCCAGGAAAGCCCAAAATAAAATGGAAGCATCCTCAGGTAGTGTAGATTCAAGTTTGTTCAAATCATGGTCCTTGGGGGTAGGGCGGGGCTACAATGGGGGACAAATTTTTATATAGAGAGAAAATCTTTAAAAATCTTCTTGCCAAAACTATTAGGCCAGGAAAGCCCAAATTTGAGTGGAAGCACCCCCAGATCGTAGAGATTCAAGTTTGTTTAAATAATAGTCCATGGGGTAGGGTAAGGCCACAATGGGGGATGAATTTTTACATAGGAATATATAGAGAAAATCTTTAAAAATCTTCTTTTTAAAGACTATTTGGCCAGAAAAGCTTAAACTTGTGTAGAGGCATCCTTGGGTAGTGTAATGCAAGTTTGCAAAATCACAGTCCCTAGTGGTAGGGCGGGGCCGTGATGGCGGTTTGAATTTTTACATAGGAATATATAGAGAAAATCTTTAAAAATAATCTGGGAAATTTTTCGGTCCTAAACTCAGTACTTAGTTCGAAAGCACAGGTTATGCAGATTTAAGTTTGATGAAACCATGATTCCATAGAGAAAAGTGGGGCCACGAAATGGGGGGGGGGGGGGGTATATAGGAATAGAGAAAAATTTTCTTACAGGTACAACATCAAAAGGGGCTTGGTATTTACCAAAAAAAAAGAAGTGGATAAAAATTGGCAGATTTTCAATTTTTTTTAGCAAGATCTACTGTACTTAGTTGTCAAGATATTTTGATACTGTAATGCTAATTTGATCAGAATTAAGGCAATTGTTGCTCAGGTGAGCGATGTGGCCCCTGGGCCTCTTGTTATGCCCCCTTTCGAAGAAGGGAGGGCATATTGCTTTGCTGCTGTCTGTCGGTCGGTCGGTCTGTCGATCGGTCGGTTCACCAACAGTTTCCGTTCATTTTCTTCGCAGTGGATGAACATATTGAAATGAAATTTGGTATACAGGTTTATCATGATAATATCTAGGTCAAGTTCGATATTGGGTACGATCGAGCAATTTTCGACAGAGTTATGGCCCTTTGACGTAGAAAAATTCCAGTTATTTGCAGTTTCCGCTCATTTTCTTCGCAGAAGATGAACATATTGGAATGAAATTTGGTATACAGGTTTATCATGATATTATCTAGGTCAAGCTCGATATTGGGTACGATCGAAGAATTTTCGACAGAGTTATGGCCCTTGGACGTAGAAAAATTCCAGTTATTTGCAGTTTCCGCTCATTTTCTTCGCAGAGGATAAACATATTGAACTGAAATTTAGTATACAAGTTTATCATGATAATATCTAGGTCAAGCTCGACATTGGGTACGATCGAGCAATTTTCGACAGAGTTATGGCCCTTGGATGTGGAAAAATTCCAGTTATTTGCAGTTTCCGCTCATTTTCTTCAGAGAAGGTGCACATATTGATATGAAATTTGGTATACAGGTTTTTATCTAAATACTATCTAGGTCAAGTTTGATTTTGGGTATGATAGAGCAATTTTCGACAGAGTTATACCCCTTGGACTTCAGTTATTCAGTTAAAATTCCAGTTATTGCAGTTTACGTTCTTTTTTTGTGTGGATGTTTCCAAGGGAGGGGGCATAAGTGTTTCACAAACATCACTTGTTTTTTTTGTTGTATTGTATTGAATTGAAACTTAATGCGTTAATATGATTTCAAGGGACCACATAATAAAATAGAAATGGATTATTTTAAAGTACATGTAAGATTATATATGCTCATCCGGTAATATCTGCACAATTTTAAAGGTTAAATATAAGCCGGATATTTTTTTCCTAAATGAAATTATAAACCTTATCTACACTTCAGTGTATGAAGATAATCATGGTTATTTAATTGCATGAGGTTCTCAAAAGAATTTAAAATAAATTTCTTTTCAATGTCAATTCAAATTTTCAGTTCTTTCATATTTTTGCATAAATAATTGATTTTCATTTCATGATATTTTTCTACCACATTTCACATGGAAATATAATAAACACACACACACACAGTCATTTTATTTGACACAACACATAGAAATTCAAATATATCATTTATATAAAATTTCATGTCATTCCGGTCTTCAGTATTACAGGTCTTTCGTATCCCGAATACCGATCGCGATACATTGTTTTGAAAAGAATAAAACTTTTAATTCATAAAAATAAGCATAATTTTAATTCTATTAAAAAAGAAATATCCTGCAGACGCAGTAACAATATTTAAATGTATATCAAACAACTAATAGCTTTTCAAAAAACATGCCTGACTAAACAAAATTATTTAATGGAAGTATGCATGGATCGATGAGGCTATCTTTTAAAAAATGAATATTTATTTTCGCTGCTGATCATAAATTCATAAACGGAACGCTTATTATTTATTATAAGAAGAAATTTCAGTATTTTTCTTTGATCTAGTGCATGTTCACTTGAAATTAAATAATTTCATTTTATTTTAGGAATGCACATGTGTGAGTCATTCAAGTAATTGCATGTAAGCTTATAGTAAGGAATATCAAGGAAATAGGACGTATTATCTTCATTCAAAAAATCTTGACAAGCAATTAAAAAACAGGTGGGAAGGGGGGTCTCAAAATCATGAAGGAAATCCTAATCCGGGGGTTTAAGGGGGCGGGTAGTTTTTGTTGTAACTTCAACGCAATTCAATTAAAATCCCTTATTTTCAGTGTTATACCGGTATATTAAATGCTCCGACAAAAGTGGAGGGTAGGGGGCACCCATGACATTTCCATTTTTTTAATAAGTCAAGTTAAAAAAAGTGTCTGCTGCGAAAAAAAGTGGGAGAGGTAGCCCACCCATCCCCGATGCTGCGTGTCTGTGATGTGTCCACACTGTGTGCTCTGGAGTATTCTTATGATCCCCATTTGAACTAGTAAACTAATCGGCGAGCAAAAATTATGAGACACATTATGGCGCGAAGCCTTGCGTTACCATTCACGCAGCAGCTAAGATCTCCGATTGTTTGAATGAACTCATCCACTGGCATATTAGATCCATTTGGAGGGGATCAACTGATTTTTTGTCATTTGTTTTGTAACAACTACATTTACATTACTTTAGACCGAATTTGTCACAAGAAATGTATCGAATTAACATATATCACCCATTCTTAATAAAGGTGTGCAATGGAAATTTTAGATATGAAAAAATAAAATTATTGAACTCATTGGCTATTGTTATTAATTCTTAATTGGTAGTTTTTTGTAATTCCGAGTTCATCAATTTTTCACGTAAATATTTGCCATTCTTTTACTATGCTACAGAGAATAAAGACATTTAAATCGATAAAATTTGCTCGAAAAATGTACGTTACCATTGGAAGACTTACCTTTTGTGCACATTATTCTAACTTTTTTTTATCATATTATGTATATAATTAATTTTTAGTAATGTTTGATATTTTTAGTTTATTAAAAATTAAACACAATTAGAAATATCAGTTTAACTGTCTTTTCCCAACAATGAAAAGAATCTAATTTTTTTTATGTTTAATATTTCACCATCTTTACTTTAAAACGTATAACAATCGAAGCTTTTGTATATTTATACGAAAGCATGAATGATAAACAACGCCTTTTTCTGGTAAGTAAAGAAAACATAAAAAAGTATTAACCTTTTTACTATTACATATATCGACATTGTTTTCAAGAAATATTCGACCAAAAGGCGCATGTCAAAAGTAACGTACATTTCAAAATTTCGGCTTTATCCGAAACTTTGTAGAGTAAATACCCAGAATGCATATGAACATAACACAGAGAATAATTTGTCATATTTGATAATTTTAATGAAATCAAGAAGTATAAAATAAACATTAACCTACTTTGAAAATTGTAACGTACGTTAACAAAGAAACAAATAAGCAACATTTTATAATGTGTAAGAACAAAAATCGTGCTTAAACTTTAAATGAATGGTAGCATATGCTTTTGATAATTCTGAACAATGATAGTTTGTTATAAACAATCACCTAATGCACATATTTAACGTGCTATGTAACGTACATTTCACACAATATCATTGGAACAAATTCAGAATTTTTTCCTTGTCTTCAGGAAGAAGTTTCAGCATTCTTTTAGATTTTCCTGTGTACACTGGTTCTGTGACTTTACAAATAACATCTGTAACCGGTATCCAAAGGATGTCTTCTCTTGCTGGCCACTGGAAAAGTTGCTTTTTTCTCGCCATGAAAGTCACCTCTACTTCGTCAGAATCGTCGATTTGTAGAATCTTTGCTATATACCAGGTTCTATCGTACTTTGCAGCTACATATTCTCCTTCAATAAGATCAATTTTGCGTTCATTTGTAGTTGGTGGTTGTTCCATTACCTTATCAGATTCTTCCGCTAATTTGTCATCCTCTCCTGTGTTTATTTTAAGGTTATTGGTTCGGTTATTCAAGCTTTGTACTTTCCAACCATGGTCAAAGTTTGGATTATCACCCAAAAAACATTGGTCACAGTAGCAACTCACCTCATTCCAAGCTACAATGTAATTTCCTTTTCCAATTACAGCATGGACTTTGAATGTACCTTGAAGAGGCTTAACATTTCTCGCGGACAGAATATTTGCAGCTGATTTACACTCGTCTGAGGATACAAAAAGAAATTTGATTCCTTTTAAGTTGGATTCAACAGCCCATTTAAAAAAATCATCAGCGTGTTGGATAACTGTTCTACCACTGCGCACCGCTTCATCAGCCATCCTCTTGGTGGTTCCTCCGAGACCATCAAATGGCCCCTTGCCATGCCCGGCTTCGAAGTAGTTCCAGCGTGCTTGTACTCCGAATATTTCCTTGTGGTTAGCAATAGTGAAAAAAACCTGTTTGTTATGATATTGGCTGGTTGGCCCATCAGTCCAATAGTGAATCATTTCAACATCTTCATCTATTTCTTTGAGCTTTGGGATCATCTTCTCCAATATTCCGTGTACAGTTATTGCCGAATGGCTCAGTTCATCTGAAACGACAACAAAACTTTGATGTTCCAATTTCATGTCAGTGTTCATAAAGTAAACCACAATCGGATGAAGTGTTACAGAAGTCATATTCCAATATGCAGATTGGATTTCCTCATTCGATTTGCAAGAATAGTTTTCCGCAAAATCCATCTGTACAATGAAATGATGCTTTGGCAGTTTATCCTTTAGACTTTTTATTTCCTGATATTGTCTTCCAACTCTAAAAACGTGACTTTCAAATTCTTTTAATTGTGCTTGAAAACTTTCTATGAACAATTTTTTTTCAGCATTAAGTTCTACAATTCTTGTAACATTTTTTGTCTTTCCCTTCTCTGTGACTTCGATTCTTTTCCACTGACTGTATTTAACATCATCTGGTAGCTTGTCTTGGAGATTGGGTTGATCAGTTTGCTTCAGAAATGATTCAGGATTCAATGGTACTTTGATCCCGTTACTTTTCAGACACCGAAGCAGTAACGCCATATTTTGATGTTTTGTACATAAGCAGCAGCTTCTAGATATCATACTTGTGTTAAGTATGTGTTTGGGTCTCATTCTGCAAAATGTTGCCATGGAAAGTTCTACATTGGGATGTTCCATTATGAACTTCTGATGCAAATTGGATAAGTAATCTGTGAGTACTCGGGTTTGTATCTTTTCGCCTGATTCTATCTTCTTCGCATCTGCTTTGCCTGGTTGTGCTCTTCTATTGTCATCCCTTTCAAGAAAAGAAACTACATCTTTTTTATATCTCTCTTGAACTCTTCTTCTTGATTTCCTTCCTATATCTATCCATTTCTTTACAGTATGCCCAAGTTTGTTTCTATTCATCCCCGTTTTGCGTCCTAACCACTTTAGTCCCTTGTATCTTTTAAGTGTGTTTCCAGATGCAATAGCTTGTAACATTTGCTTCTTCACAGTTGATGAACCAGCTTTCAAATTAGCCTCTTTAATTTCACAGAGCAGAGCATTGCCTAATAAAAGCTTTCTTTTCACTGCTTTTCCTCTGTTCGGAGATATACCTGCCTCTCTCAAATCTCTGTCTGTTTTACTTCTTGGTGTTTGAGGTGACACACCTCCTTGCTTCTGTTTTTGCAATCGCTCATTTCTCTTTTGCAGCTTTCTTATCTTTTTTTTCATTTCATTATTTTTTGCCTTAAGGTGATTTATTTCTCGATGAGCTTTTGAGACCGCTCTACTGATCCTTTCTCTAGCTGATCCTTTCTTTGAACTGCTGAAATTCATTCTTACAATCAATTGCCTCTCTTCTCCTGTGGCCGTCAAATTACTCTCATAACCACTTGTCTCTCCTATATTGTCTTCTTCTGCTTGCAAAACCTCTGTTTTTCTTTTTTCACGATGTTTCTTTACTCGCTCTGCATTCTGTTTGTTTCTTCGTTTTCTTTCCTTGGTTGACAACTCTGCTGAGGGAACATAATATTTCATTCTCCTTGTTCTCTCCTTTAGGAGGTAACTTTCACCCTCCTTGGCCTTCTTCCTCTCTCTGTACGCCTTTTGTATTTCTGCTCGACTAAATGGCATCGTTCTATTGAAATAATTCAACAAGTTAAATTTAATAAATTGTCAATTTCAATGGAAAACTGTACGTTAACGCATTGGTGAAATGTACGTTACTAATATAAACAGTGTTTTAAAACTTGACGGCAATTAGACGGTGTAACCATTTCAGATCACTTTTTTATTGTGTTTGAACATTATGAAAATTACAAATATTGTATATGACTCCTATAAATCAATTTTGTTGTATCTGATAAGTACTCATATTTATTTCAACCGACACATTTTTTCAATACTTTATTTTAAAATTTAAATAATAAATTTTTTCATGCTTTGGTGTATAATTGCAAGCGTTGTTAATCAATTGTGCCCCATTTCAACCAAACACAACAAAAACAACGTTAGAAAAACATTTAAGCATCAAGATTCAATCATATGTACGTTACATATTGTATCGTACATTACCCCGACTGATCTTCCATACCGCTCAACTCTTCAATCATTTATCAGTTTTGGATCAATGCTTATTTATTCTGAAAACATGCATGAGTGTTTATCATTTGTTACTGCAATGTAAATCGCTCAGGACATCTTCAAAAGCTGGGTATAAATGGAGAAAATAACTCACCTCTTTAAAATAAAATTTTCTATTTCAAAACATAACGCACTCTCTGTCGTCTGCTTCTGAAAACGATGTGGAAGCTTCGTTCTGCCAAAAAAGCGGTTTTTAGGACGTTTCGGTAACGTACATTTAATGTAAGTGATTTTTTTTTTGTAAATGAGTTGCATAATGTATTTGTAATGGCTGTGGACCCACTATTTATTACAAAAACTAATAGCAAAACGTCCAAAATGTTTTCAAATTCATTGTTTTTAGAAAATTATATGATCTAGTACATTACATTCTTATCCATACGTTTAAGACTTTTAAACTTTTCTTCGATATCTTATTTTTATTCTGACTCCGTGAATAATTATATGCTAAATTTACACTTTAGTTTTTCTTTTTAAGTACAATATAATACAAATTTCTGTTTCAAAACGGTTTGGAACTGAAAAAGTATTCATTTCTATTGACGTAATTGCAAAGAAAGACGTCAAAACTGAAACTTGCGACAACATATTTTACTCTGTCTTTTTCAGGAAAAATGCAACAAGATTAGTTCTAAATAACTTTTTACGATAAAACAGAAGTTCTGCAAACACATATGTAAAGGAATAGAGTCAACACCAACTAACTAACAATGTTTTAGTACATATTCTACAGGTAACTAGTCGTTGCGACAGTAACGTACGTGTCATTTTTTTTACATTATACCTAAATTTATTGTTTGACATTGGTGAGGGAAAGGCAAACATGTTTTGATTTTACTTCTAGGCCTTAACTTAAGTTAAACAGAATCAAATATTTTTAGAAATATACACATTTTAATGCACAACAAGTGGCGACCGTAACTGCACACCTTTATTGAGAATGGGTGATGTACACACTTGAGTTGTAATTGTTTAAAGTACATTTAGTAGGTCACGAGTTATTACACCCTGAACTCGCCCAATTGATCAAAAATCGGGACACACCTCGCTTCGGCGTATTTGCTCTCCAGTAATTATTCCAGCTACATAAATACATATTTGTTTGAATTCAAAATGATGATTCATTTTTAGTGACGATAATCCAGCATCAATTATTACTTGCATTGTACATGTACCGTATTAGGCAATGTGTAATAACGTGTTCTGTTGACACCCCTGCCTCGCACCGTTCAAATATGACAATCTATTTTTTAAATAAGGATTATGCTACGCACACACGTGCATGGTGAACAGCCCTTTTACTTGAAAACTCTTGCTCACTGTTGCTTATTACTTCATATATAACATTTTCATCAATTGTAAATGTTGACACATTATACATGCATTGGTATACTTTTTTATGAAAAATCTTGATATTGCTTGCCCCCATTGCCTGCACTGCTTCGGAGAATGCAACTTTCACACCTATAAGTTAGAATGCCTGACGACGTCAGGCAATGGCGGTCCGTAACAAGGGCACCGCTAAGCGGAGCATCTCCTCGCGACATGAATAATTGTGAGGAGGATGCATTATTTAGGAATATACAGTTATGTAAATGTAATTGAGGAGACCAAATTGTACTAACTGTAGTGTATT
This sequence comes from Magallana gigas, assembly GCF_902806645.1. Lineage (NCBI taxonomy): Eukaryota > Metazoa > Mollusca > Bivalvia > Ostreida > Ostreidae > Magallana > Magallana gigas. The sequence continues at coordinate 28,373,653 of NC_047559.1, forward strand.
TCGGGGGTAAATTTAAATGTTAATTGGGATCGGGTTCGGGATCCGGGGTATCGTTGTAGTCTTGTGTTCTTGTGGTCTGTTAGCTTTTATCTTCTTTATTCTTAGTTGTAAATATACGTTTTCACCTAAGTGATTTGTGTTGTTGTTCTGTTCAATAGTAAAATCACTTTATTGGCGCTGCGAGCAGGGTTTTTAAGTGGGTTTTTTAGACCAGCTTGGTGCTTAGGGGACACCACGTGGGTCGGCCATGTTTAAATTTTGGTAGGTTTTGGGTTTGTGTTATGTTATTGTTGTGGTAGGACAGTGCATTGTTGTTCAATTGTATCTTGTGACAATGGAGGGAAAGCTGGGGTTGAGTAGTCAGGGTAGGAAGAGTTCGTGAGTTCTGGGGTGGCATGGGTGTCCCGGGGGCATGGTAGTTGAGCCGGAAGGCTTAGCAGGGGCCCAAGGGAGGGATACAATTGCCTGGGAGGGATTGACTGGAAAGACCAGCTTTGCGGTCTTTTATCTCCATTTAGTCCACCAGGGTGTGCTGGGGAGGTAGAGGCGTCTCTCCCCCAGGGGTGTAATGGTGGTGGCACAGCTAGGGATACAGACCCAGCTGGGGATAGACATGCACGAAATGTTGGGACTGTACAGGGGGATCCTATGTTAATGGCAAGGCTTGGGGCCTTGGAGTCCCAGTTGGTCCAAGTGACACAACTGCTGATCGGGCTGTCAGGCTCCATGGTAGGCAGTTGCTCTCAGGGACTTAATCCCAGGGAGGACAACAATAGTATACGTAGCACAGCAGTCAGGAGGGATGCCATTTCCCATTCTAGTAACACTGGGGTCCCAGCAACAGTTACTAGGAGTGCAGCAAGTGTTCCTTGCTACACCAGTGTCTCACCAGTGAGTATGGGGGTATTTCTGTCCCAGGAAACTCTATTTGGGCAGAGTCAGGTAAACCATGCTTTAGTCAGCCAGGCTGGGATACATTTTGGCCAAAGTAAGGGGGCAGTATCCTGTGGGGAACCTTTGTATAGTGATAGGAGCCCGTCCATCCTTAAGGTATCTGAGGCTTCACTGCCTCAGGTGGGGACCTCACATGAGGGTAGGGAATCCCCTGGAACCCAAGGAAAATCCCCTAGAACCCAAGGCCACTCAAGTCTTCTTGCAGGACAAGGGTATGGTAGGAGTCACTTTGGCAGCGGGGTGGCACATGATGGTAACCTCGGAGTCGGTATGACACAGGGGGATAGCGATGTTTTGTTAGTACCTCCATTGGCTAGGGAAATGGTGTCACATAGTTGGTCCAGGTCAGGGCGGAATGTACGTCCCAGCAGAGGCTAAATGTCTTCAGTATACTGGTAGTTTAGAGTGGGGTCTGTTCTATGCTAAGTTTAGAACACTTGCCAGGTATTATGGGTGGAATGATGATGACTGTCTGTTAGCTCTAAGTGTTTCAATGGAGGGGCCAGCACTCAAGTACTTCTATATTCTCTCGTCGTGGGGTGAGGAATTGAGTTTCCGTGAAATAGCCTCGCGATTTGAGCAGAGATTTGGTAAGGGAGCACTTCAGGCTGCATCTCAGGTAGACTTCTACTCTATGACCCAAGGGGAAGAAGAGAGTCTAGAGCAGTAGGGTGACCGTGTCATGGTTGCACAACAGGCTCTAGGGGCTCAAGTCCCAGGAGAAGGCAGCCATGCGATTTGCAATGGGTTGCAATGACACGAGAGTGGGTAGAAAGTCCCCCTCCACTGTAGATGAGGCAGTCAACCGAGTGAAGACATACCAGCTCAGCCATCAAGTCTTTGTCGCAGGGAAGTACGCAAGGTGTCTGTTGGCAGGCAGTCACAAGGACTGGGTTGTACCGTTGGCGGTGAGGTTATTCCACCTAACCGGGGAGTATCTACCTCTGGGAAAGGCAAGCGCCATCGGTGGTCCGGTCGTTGCTTTAAGTGCAGGCAGCGGGGACATTTTAGGAGGGAATGTCCGAAGAAGTGCTCAGAGTCCTCAGCTGGTACAGGTGTGAGGAGCAAACATGCTAGGTCAAAATTGTCTCAGAAAGTTGATGCTGAGAAGGGCATTGTGTCGTCAGTCGGGACTGGGGGTGCAGTAGGTTATGCGGAGGGCGCATGGCAAATACCAGTAAAGGTGAATAATGTTCAGGTCAGCGCTGTGGTTGATACAGCTGATGAAATAACCATTGTGGCCAAGAGCATTCATGATCAGATGTCTCCTCGCCCGAAAAATTATCTCGAGCAAAGATGTGAGTCTAGCTTGGGGCGGGGAAACCATGACGGTGGGTTCCTCTGGGGATGTTCTTGTACAGATAGGAGGGACCCATGTCAGGCATCATGTATATGTTGCGCCGTTACAGGTTGACATGCTCCTGGGGATTGATTTCCTGCATGGGAATGGTGTTGAGCTTAATTGTAGCACTGGAGACCTCAGCGTTGGAGCAAGCAAGGTGCCCATGTTTAAGGCAAACTCACCCTCTGGATCGTGGGAGGACATTTGTACACCAGGACCACCCTATGAATGTGAGAGGCCGGCGTGACCCGGTGCCATGGACCCCGCCCATTGCGTATCCTGATGCTCGGATAAGATGATAGACTGTGTTGCGTGTGATCATTGCAGTGACTGTGTGTGAACTTTCCGTTGTGACGTGATTAATTGACTGTTTATGTATGCTTTCTTAGTTTAGTTTAAGTACATTATGAATTGTCCATCACAGGGGTTATATACTTTTTTATGTATCATTATGTATTTGTGATGCAAGTGGCTTCGGTGGGTCGGAATTGGGGCATTCCTCCTCAAAACGGGGAGGGGGGAATGTAGTGTATTTCGGGGGTAAATTTAAATGTTAATTGGGATCGGGTTCGGGATCCGGGGTATCGTTGTAGTGTTGTTCCGTTCGCCAGGCCGAGGCCAGTTGCACGTTGTCATTCTTGTGGTTTGTAAGCTTTTATCGTCTTTTATTCTTAGTTGTTAATATACGTTTTCACCTAAGTGATTTGTGTTGTTGTTCCGTTCAATAGTAAAATCACTTTATAACCCTCCATTACTACAAAGTTATTTTTTTAACTTTACTACATCTAAATCCAAAAAATATCAAGTTGATTTGAACTGTTAACTTTCACAGTAGTGAAGCGGAACTAGTTTTTGTCAAGTCGTACATAAAATTGTGTTATTATAACGATATATTAAAAAGTATTCAACTATTGACAGGGTTGTCTTTTTACCATGCCGAATAAGTGTACGAAGTAAGGGTTTTATTTTAAGTTTGCTTCCAAGCTGAAGAAGACACACATACACACATGTACATTTACACACACACGCACAGCAGCGATGCTATATCCCCTTCACAGCAAGTTGCGCGAGAGGATAACAATTAATCGGCGCTTCTGTGCATGTAATATGGCCTTTCTACACTGAAAGTACAACTCGCGGATATATCGTTTTTCCCTCCATTACAGTTAATGGGAATGAGTCATAGAACCAAATAAACATTTTTTTTTTGGAAATACGTTTTATTCTAACTAAATGCTGTTTTCTAGCAGAAGTCTCTAAGTTTTTACCTTACTTACAACTGAGTCATAAGAAAAAGTTTATGAATTCACAAAATTACTTATGAAGCATGGGTCAATTATGTATAAATGATTTTTCAATATTTGTTATATTTACTAAAATATGTCAAAAGAAATCATGAAAAGTTCAAGATATTTTTCTGTCTAGTCTGCATTGAAAACTAGAAATCCAAACTTGCACCAACCTTAAATAATAAAATAATACAGAATGTTGATTTTCCTTTTGAAGAGCTTCCGCGTTTTAAAAAAAAGATGCCTTGCTAAACTTATATGAATATTACTGTAGGTTTTGTAATTAAATATATTGTTCATTTGATGTTGTATAATTATCACCAAATGAATATATGATGCAAAATTATCAAACTTGAAGGGAACACATTTCTCATAAACAGAGGAGCGAACTCATCACTCATTAGATTAAATGATATAGTATTTATAAATAATTTAAGCTTGTTACATAACATTATGGCACTGGTTGTGAAACACATTTCTACAGACTGTGTCAGTTTAATTATTTTTAATTTATTCATTCCTATCAATTTTCGTACATTTGTGTTAAAAATAGCCTAGCGGGCAATGAATGAAAAATAATCATTTAAAGAAGAAGCTTTTATTGTTTGAAATTTCATGCATATTATCTTATTTAATCTTGGTTGATAAACTTTATCTTTATAAACATGAGAAAAACATATTTGACTCGAACAAAAAATCATGATTATGAACATGTCCGTAACATGTCAATAAATAAACTTTATTAGAATTTGAGAGTTATATAATACAGGTAGCATCATGTACATGGTTTGCAATATTAACTATTTTAGTTCTGAAAATTAGGTTCATAGCAGTGCAAAATTGATTTCTTTCATAATTAATTTATTTCGAATCTGAATAAATTGAATATGTTAATGAATGCGACAAAATATTATGATGGTGATTTGAATCAATTCTTAATTAGGACATGGTCATTTGTTCCTTACAGTGGTTTTTACAGGTCATTCTCGGCTTTAACACAGCAGCTTCTTGTTACAGTTTGACGCATGCGCACAAAAAAAGTTCTTTAGACGTCTAAGGCAAACATCGAATCATAGGGGGCTTTGTGTTTTATTACTTTTTTTAAGAGAACGCTAGTTTTTTCAGAATTATGTACTATATCATACGTATATGGATTTTACCTGCATTTGTTTGCTCTGTACATGCATCAGGGCAGTTATGGTAAGATATTTACAGCAAGAAAAAGAAAGATAATGTTTTCTTACTTAAATTTCTATTAAATTAAAAAACTTATGAAACCCAGAATGTGTCGCGAAAAATATTAAAAAGCATTTTGTCTTTTTGAACAGTTAAAATGAAAAAAAGCATAGTAGAGAGAATTTATTTTCTAGTATATTTGATTTTTAAAGACAAATGAAGAGAAGTTGGCTGGACGGAAAGCTATGAGCTTTAGGAATTACTGGTTTGGCAGAGAAATAAATTTTTTTTAAAAATTTAAAAATGAGATATTTTATTAAATATATTTACTAATTAATTTTGATATGCACTTAAATCAATCAATTGTGAAACGACTCATTTTCATCTCTTTTTTTAATGTTTTGTTTTTTCATGGGGTGTATTGGAGTTATGTCATAAACAAAGGTCTTCTCTAGTTTGAGTTATGTGCTAAAAATGAAAAAAAAACGCATAGTAATATCGTAAAATTTCAGGTAACACCTTAAAAACTAAAATAGTTTTGCCGTTTCACGACAGACGATAATTATAAAGTCCTAATTCGTAATTTGATTAAGTAGCCCTAAGCTTAGAACCCAGATGGCAACTATGATTTTCTAGTATGACTAAATAAATTTTCTCCAGGGGACGTAAAGTGACAAACATAATCAATCAGTTATATATAATAATTAATTTATGACTACCACATCAAAAATCTTAGATGCTAATTAATGTAAAAAAAAAAATCAGGACTCTTTATACATTCTTTTTGCATTGCATACCGGATAATTCTAGTTCATTCTTAGCACTTTGTGTAATTATAGCGATTTTCTCTAATTTTGATATTTAAATGCTACCCAAGATATTATTTATCATTATACCAGACTAGGATAAAGTTTGATATTTTTGTTTTCGAATTGCATGTTTTTTTATTCTCGTCATTGAAAAAAAATTCACTTAAATAGTTTCACCGGTTGAAATGGTCTAAATAAAATCAATATTAAAATTATTTTTTTAGTGTTGTAAAATATCCAAATTTTATAGAAGATTTTGAAGCCTCCTAATATAAGTTTTAATGATTATGCATTCCAGAATATCAATATAAAATGTGTGCTATTACTTTTTTTTTTACTATATATTATTATATTAATATATTTAACATTATATTTTCTTTATAGCTCTGAAGATAATGTTCAAACTGTCGGTAGAGTTGTCTTTGGTGAGGCGAGAGGAGAACCGCGGGAAGGACAAATAGCGGTGGCCTACAGCATTGTCAACAGAATAAAGCACGAGGGATATCCGAATAGTCTCACTGCGGTAGTGAATCAAACAACAGAGACTGGCGGTTACCAATACCACACTCTGGATCTGGAATCTCATACTCAAGCATGGAACGAAGCAAAGGTTGAACAAACTCTCGAATACAATAACACCATCGAGGCCTCTCGGGACGTACTCTGTGTTGGAGTGAAAGATCCGACAACATGCGCAACGGATTTCTGCGCACTTGATCCCTGTCCTGCAACTGCTTCCAATCCATGGTGGACTACCATCAACAAAATTAAAATTGGAAACCATTACTTTGTTTGCAGAGTTCCAGACTAAACCTCGCCTATATTTCATTGTGTTAAAGCTGATAATAATCGTATAATAAATTGATATCCACCATGTGATATGAACATTCGTCCATGTTGAAAGCTTTAAGTTAACTTGGTGATATTTTTTTTTACCCTTAACTGTCGCAGATATAGTTAACTAAAACAAATAACATGTGATTGTAGAAAAGTTCTGTAGGACATCTACAACGTTGACAGAGAAATAATATTTAAAGTTCAAGGTCACAAAAATGCTATTTTCTTCCAAATCTCTTGGTAACAAGTTGCAAAAGCTTTCCCTTTACTTAAAAATGCTAAAAATTTGTAGTTTACCGTAAATATTTTGAAGGGCAGAAAACTTTTAAAAAAAATTCAAGTGCAAAAAAGTTTATTTAATTTGACTACATACTCCAAACTTTCAATTGGTTAATGTCAACCTCATAATTTTAAAGACGCATTAGATGTAGTTTAGATTTTAAAAAGTGTTTAATTCACCTTAGTCATTAAAAAAACTTTTTAAATACTACGTATTATATCAAAACTCATCAACAATAAAACACATCCTGATTTAAAGCTGCATGGTCCGATTTGTTCGCTCTTACGGTATCAAATAATTTTCGGATCCATACAAACCAATTATCTTAGGAAGTTAAAGACTTTCGCCTATTAACACCAGCAGAATAGGTCTCCTTTCAAAGTTAGGAATATTCAAAGTAAATAAAATAATTTCTTTACGGCCATAAAGAAAAACGTCAAACAAAACTGCATAATGTGAATGTTTAGAAAACAAAAGGGACATTCAGAAATATAAGCGAACCAAATGTACACAGGTTTATTTTTGATTTGCCAAATTATTTGACCTTTATATTAGGCCAAAAAAATATGTGTTTCCTATTTTATCAAATTTTAAAATAGGGTAGGTAGGTCGGCTTTTTTTTAATGAGCTTTTAAGTTTTCCCCTTTCCTAGCATATGATTTTTCTATACAATTAGAAAATGAATTTTACAGGTGGAGCAATCATGGATAGTGACAACTTTTACAGAATTAAAGCTTTCTTAAATCTAAGGTTGATTTGGAATGTATACGAAGATTTTATTTTCATGTAAATAGAACATATAAATATGACAGCCACTATAAATTAACAGAGTATAATACTCACTACCACAAGTATATTATATATTAGTTATTAGTTCTATTTTCCTGGTCAACTGACATAACAGTTAGTATTAATATCGTAACTGTAAGTGTTGAATTCAGAAACAGAGGAAATTCTGGTTGATCAGACGAGAGCCTTAGAATTAAATCTGTTCAATAATTTAAAAAATGAATACATAATTAATGGTTTAAGACTAATTTTAACAAATTCATTTGCAATTGAACTGCAGCATTTTAAAATCATATTTATAATGTGAATGATTGTTGGGCCTATTCAAAGACTTACGATGTCTGCAGTCTCCACACCCAGAAATTAAAAAAAAAAATGCCTCTGCTTTTTTTTTTTTGTACATCTTTATATTAATTTATAACACATCACTGCCCTATGAAACTATTTATTGCATTGATAATTTAGCTAAAATAACCAAGGATAACTTTCATCCATGCTGTCAATCTGCACTTAGAAATCTTTAAAACGCTTTGATAAGTGGTGTCTGATAAGTGGAACTCTGATTTGTAAAGACTCTATTGTTTAAACCAATTACGGTTGGTAATCTGGATTTGGAATAAAAAGTGTTAGGGTCAGCGCATAAAAAATAGGGTCGGTCGGGAAACCGGAAACACACATATTTTTTTGTGGGGGGGGGGGGGGGGGGGGGCTTAAGTGATGTCTAAGTCGTATTACAATCACAGCTGTCTCGAAATCGGAGGCGAAATATTTCGGTACCTCTTTATGTCGTTTGTTTTGTTAACAAATTTTGTTCATCATTTTTTCCCATTAAACTATGGCTTTATTGAACGGGAAAAATACTACAATTTCTTTTATTATACACATACATAGCATAACCATCGTTTAAAAGCGTTCACAAAATTTTATATGCAGTTTTAAATTTAAAGTAATATAGTATATTTTATGAAATAACCACTTTAGAATTTGAAGAAAAAAATGTTGCCCGATTTCAGTTGTTTTGTTCCGTTTGATTATCTTATTCTGTCATTAATTTATTTTAGTAGCCAGGTAATTTGGGTTCAAAGTTTAACAGCGCAGCAATTCTGTTTTGGTCATTGATAAACCAAAATATTATTAATCCAATCAATAAAAGTTATTCCCAGAAACAATGAAATGCCCCCGATTTTCCATTATGGTTAGGACAATGTTAAATTCATGACCATCTGTTCTTGGCATCCGACTTCGAAAAGGGAGAAAACAATTGCAAACATGGGTTGCAAGATTGACAGCTCGTTTACAACGCTTTATCTTTAATTTGTTATTAATATATAACAAATATATCCAGAAATGTATTGTATTTCATTTTTCATGACATGTATGAATTTAAAATCATAACTTTGTACATATACAAACTGTAGTGAATCTTAAAACTCGATTACTTCCCTTACAGTAGGCTTTACGGGCGGGCTTTACCACAATAAAGAAAGGGTAATTATGTCCAAGACCGCAATGCCGGTCATACTTCATTTTTAAGAATGTGTAAAACACGCCTTGTTTTGACATACTGTATTTTGAAATAACAAAAAAAAAATCCTAACTTGGTAATTTCTATCGCACAACCTTGTTTACTTACAAAGCAATCATGGTGAGCAATGCTGTGTGAGTCATCAGTTTTAAACCTTTGAATTTTTAAATTTTTTGTTAAATTATAGTTTATTTGAAATTCTTGCACAGATTTTGGTAATAAAAACACTCACGATGACTACAATTTCAATATCATGTACTCGTACTCCTGTCCATACTGATATGTTGAAGTGACCAATTCCACCTTAACTTTAAAGACTTACTCAAACAAAGCACTGATATGGTGTGTTCTGTCGCTTTAGTTGGTGGTGGTGGGGGGGGGGGGGGGGGGGTAGGTGAGGTTGCTTCGGGGTTTTTTTCATTTTTATGGGGTAAAATTAAAACTCAATTCAAATAAATGCCGCCTTTAAATCCAGAATTTTAAAAGTATTTTAACATTCAATAAATGAATCATTGATCAAGGTGAATTTTAATTTTCTACGACAGTTTACCAGTATAAAGCGTATTACTACTTGTTTGAAAACAGATATGATGCAATTTTTAATTACTATTTACAAAACAAAGACGAAAACAAAATTATAACTTTGTTTACCACTGTGCTATATACCGTTAAAACTGACACAATAATTAATATTACGTTTTATATCATTAATGCCCGAGGTGAACTTTCTTGACATTGTGTCGTACGCGTGCGGTGCACGCCTTGATTAAAATGAAAACAGATCAGCAATTCATTAGTACAACATCTGACGTGTTGAAAGCAGGCAATATGAGAATTCTATTCACAAGTTTAATCTTTGTCTTCATAGATCATGCCTTCTGTAAATTATGGTAAGTCTTTTTTTGACTTACATAGAATGTATTTGATGATATATTTTGACCAGGGTTCCACGCCGGACTCTTTTATTACAAACATTTTTCCACATAACAGTTTCTGTTCTAAGTTGTGTTTAAACATACATGCAAGTACATTGTATGTATTTCTAACGATTTGCTTCTGAATTTATTCGTTATATATATTTCTCATGTACATGAACCCTAAGTCTGGTATTCGAGGGTGAAAAACTAAACTTAAACTTGGTACCCGTATAAAAGCAGAATACTTTGAATATTTACTTGTAAACATATTTACAATTAAAAAAAGGGCAAAATGGGTATGAATATTTAATAATTGTAACTATATATAGTGCACAATTGGGTCAAAAAAGGAGTTATTACGCGGATGGCTAGTTGTCATTTATGAAATACTTTGACAACGCAGTGCTTCTGTCGCCTATGTCAATATGTGACATTTAAAGAGTTTTGTATTTCGTGAAGCAATATATAAAAACGGTCATAAGTTATAGTATCACATAGTTTACATCTGCGTCGGAACGAAAAGAAAGTTTGGGGGTAGACGAAACGTAAAAATTATTCCTTGAAAAACTGTAGCAAGACAATGGGAGGCGCGTAAGCTATATATTAACACTGTTGCTGTTATTCAGATGATGTGTACATAATGTACACATTGCTACACCTTCAGAGAAAAGGACACAAGCGCACGTGAAAAGAATATAGTTATGCTGGTCTTTTTAGAATTAGAGAGAAGGTTAAATGTATCTGTCAGAAGAGAAACATTTCCATTAATTCATAAAGCGAAGTTAAACAATAATAACAAAAACGCTGTATTGTGGAGTCAAAAAAATATTAACTGAAAGTTTTAAGGCATTTGTTACTGTTTGTTATGAATTTACGTAGGCGAGAAATAGAAATCATTAAACAGCTTCATTAAAGGTGTTTCACGACCCATAATGACATCGTCATGTTGATTTATGATTTCATGTATGACCCAGATCCAACATTATCCCGATGTTTACGAATCCAGAAGCACTGCATGACCTGTTTAAACAGTTCTGTTACATGTACTTGAAGTATTAATATTAAAAACTATAAGAGCCTTCATAATTACATTTTTTCTTATCGATAGATTTATTTAATTTTTTTTTTGCTTTTACAATAGAAATGTATTGTACATGTATAAAAAAGACTGCGTTTTTAATCGCTTATTGTAAATAATTTATTTCAGTAACGCCAAATATTTTGATGTTGTGGGGAGGGTTGTTTTCGGAGAAGCCAGAGGAGAACCGATGGAAGCTAAACTCGGGGTCGCATACACCATCATCAACCGAATACGTCACGAAGCGTATCCTAGCAACTTGTATTCAGTGATCTTTGAGAGAATGTCAAATGGAAACTACCAATATGAGACTTTGAATAGTCCTAACGACACGATCGAATGGCAGGAAGCTAAAATTCATCAAGATCCGGAATACTCCGATGTTTTCCAAGCGACCGTGGACGCTCTTTGTCGCTGGAAGAACGATCCGACGGAGTGTGCAACTAATTTCTGCTCCGTTGATCCGTGCCCAGCTACAGATTCTAACCCATGGTGGCTAGCTGTGAAGAAAAGGAGACTCGGGGGTCTGTACTTTGTGTGTAGGGTGAGTGCGACTGCGCAATCGGATCGCCGATCACGTGGACGAGATTGGAAATGATGCAAAATCCTACCATCAGGATGTTTCCCAAACAAGCAAAACATTGTAGAACTTATAGGAGGTTTTAGGTTTTTAGAAACTTCCAATGCACAGTATACTTTATGAATTGTTTGTTATATGAAATACTTTATAGAATAGTCACAGAAGCTGTGCATGGTGCATAGCCTTTAGTTATATATTTATATTCAAATAAAAGGTATTGGAATATCTTGCGTTCCATTTGAATGTTGTTATTTTAGTATGTAACGGTGAATTGCAGTATGTTAATAAACTGTGTCTGAACAAATTCCTTTTTACAGGGATTTTGATGGGCATTTTATAACAAATGACAACGATGTCTTGATTTTTTTTATTAATTGGCAACGCCTATAAAATGTCTCTCTCTCTCTCTCTCTCTCTCTCTCTCTCTCTCTCACATATCTCTCGTTCATAGTAAAATTTACTTACACAAAAGTAATCACTGAATATATAAATTCTTTAAATGTTTATTATGTGCGATGGATTTAAAAAAAAAATAGTTGGTTTTACATGAAATACAGTAAGAACAAAAATGTTTCCCTGATGGTTTTGAAAGACGCCATTTTCCTTCGATATCAACCCATGAAAAGATCCACGAATTCTGAAAAGATAGTAATATATAGCCTGATAAACTACGTTTAGTTTATTGTTCTTTTAAATGAAGATTGGATATATCTCCTTTAGCTCCACTCTTTATTAAAATGATCAGGTTACTGTAATAAGGTTAAGTTTTCTGCTGTGTGTATATTTTGTGAATAAAAGGCTCAGTGCTTATACAAACAAGCGCTACAGAACTTATTGAGCAAATACATATGTAGCTCTGGCAAAGTTTAAACGTTCTGATAAGAAGACTGTTACCTTCTACTTGAATTTTGCCATCCCCGTTGGCGTCAGCTATTCGAAAGAATTCCTCTTCTTCTTCCGCAGTAAATTCTTCGCCATATTTTCTCAACGCCTTGGCGAGTTGTTCCTTATTCAAGTAGCCATTGTTTTTTGTGTCAAACTTTTTGAAAGCTTTCTCAAGCTGTCTTCTATCGTCTTCTTTGGAAAGCAACTTTAGTTTCATTGCCTCGAAAAACTCTTTATATCCCATGTAACCATTACCTACAGGTAAAGAGACATGAATGAATCTATGGTTATTGTTTTTTAATATTGTTATTATTTTATATAGCATTAACAATATCTAAAATTTCACAGACCAGGACTGCCTTTTATAAAAGAACTTACGACAAAGTCGTAAATATTTTCCGTCTTGTAGAATGATCTTAAATGAACAAAATTTATATAAAACTTGATTACAACTTTTTCAATTCCAATAATTATATTTTACGGACATAAGAAGAAAACATGCATTTGATTAATTTGTGATTAATTAGCATTCATTAAATTGGTCGTAAGTTCTTTTGTAAAACGCAGTCCAGACTATCATATCTGTATAATATTTTGTATGTCAAGTCAGTTCTCGGAGTTTAAAGTATTTGAATACTAATATACTAGTATAGTCCTTAATATCGTATTTTTAGTTAGCGTAAATTCCTTTCACGAGTTTCACCGTAATTCCGGGATTAATTCAGTGTTCTTAAACTGTCGATCGTTATATTCTTAAAAAAATAAAACTTTTATTGTTTTAGATAGTCTTAAAAATGTCACGTGAATTACAGTACATATAGTAAGATATAAAACTGTCTAGTTGGACACATTAAAATTCTGCAAATGTATAAGATTAGTGCATGATAATAAATCACCCCAATTGCACAGAAATAAGCGTTGTCGTGCATTGAAATATTTACATGTTTAATCAATTAATGATAATTATGTATATAATATTGTGTACGCTTATCAAAATCTGTATGCAGTTAACACACCATCTTTATCTGTTTCTGACATCCATGACGTCACTTCCTCTCTGGTCGGGTTTATACCAAGAAGATGGGCACCCCTCAAGATTTCGTCAGCACTCAATTGGTTATCACCGTTTGTGTCAATGGACCGGTAAACTTTGCGTATTTCTGGGGAAAAAATATACATGAAAATGATTAAACTACACAACAACACCGAGCTACCGAATTCTCCATACAGTAAAACTTCCTTAAAGGGGCATAGTCACGATTTTGGTCAAGTTTAATTTTTGTGTTTTTATTATTAAAATGCTTTAGGAAAGCATTTCTAATTATCAAATAAAATTTGAGTCAGTCGTAGAGTTATGAGCAAGATACAGAGCTCACAGTTCTTTGTCCTATCAACAAGGCTCGTGCCCTGTTTTTGTTTAAATAGGTTCAATATACCGGTAAAAATCTGTTTCAAGCTGATTTGTCTGTCTTCTTATTCATTTTAAGCATAAATAAACAGTTCCCAACGTTTAACAAATTCAATTTAAGTTTAAAACTGGAATTTTCACATCAACATTCAAATTTTAAACAAAAGCTTTGTTAACAAAGCAAAGAATTGCAAGCTCTGCAACTCACTCATAACTCAGCGAATAACACTAAAATTTTGGTTGTTTATTAAAAATGCCTTACTAAAGCATTGTAAATATTAAAATCTGAAAAATAATTTTTGACCAAAATCGTGACCATGCTCCTTTAAACTTGCAGGACAAATTTTTCCAACTACACGTCGACTTTCAGTTTTATTTTAATTGAACTTTTTTATAATTATAAGGACTTCAAAACGTTTTGAAGATTGGTATTTAGTAGATGATTAACCTTTTTTCTCCTCAACTGTTAAATCTCGCTCCCCTATTGCTGCTAACGCCTCTGGATCCATGATCTTTGCTGTAATTAGAGGATATTACAGTAAGAAGTCAAATTATTTTTGTAATTTCGCCCATTTAATTCAGCATTCAGTTTTTCTTCATTTCTCGAAAAAGCAGTCAAAATTTAAATAAAGAACTTTAATGCGAATAGGTTGGTCTTGGTGAAAATAATCTGCACTTTCGGAGGTAAATTAATTAAGCTCGTCAAGATTATCTTATCGATAATTGTAATCAAGTAGAAAGTATTTTGTTGAATTTCAAAACAGATTAACAAATCGTTGACCAGTGACGGACTTAGTAACTTAGCGGGAGATTAGAGAGGGATTAAAAAAGAACCGGACATTTACACGGACACAAAGAAGATTCACGCTTCATTTGCGTGGTCATATCAACATAAAATATAAAGCACTTATGGTAAATGTACGCTCTTTAGAGTGCTTAAAGGGATAAATTGTTGAATATTTATCAATAACTAAAAAATAATATTTTCATAACATAATTATACTCGAGGTATTTGTCTAGTCTCAAGAATATGTGTATTTTATTTTCTCTCAATGAAACCATCTGGTGAGTAAAGGCATGTTCTTCTATGGCGAAAAAATAACAAACAGCTTTGAATTATTTTGTTTTCTTTTCTTTGGATCATTAGCAGGGAAAACTGGCAGCGGACAGTGCAGATAGGTGGACACACATTCTTACAAATTAATTGCGGTTTCATATCAAGAACATAATTAACTAAAACTATAGGTGTACATGTGTATACTACGTATATTCAAGTTCAATTTTACTGGTTGATAACAAATAAAAATAAGTTGAGTATACAAAATATATGCTTTCTTATCTTGATATATCTTAAATACATGTAAACGTTTTGTTTATTTGTACTCTTATAATGATGTTAATGCACTTAAACAACTTAATAGCAATGTACAAAAACTACGCCAATTATGATATAGAAGGCATACTACTGTTCGAATTAAGCACTCTCCATCATACACTCTACACTAGATATAGTATATTCAACTGTACTCCACTTACCACTGACATGCATCCATTTTATTATAATAGTGGCGTCGAAGGCATATTGAAAGTGGAGGGGGTGGGGGGGGGGGGGCTAGACTATTCAGAAACAGTTATCTTGACAAGCAAAAAAAAGAAGAAAATAAAACTTACTGATATGGTGAGGTTAATGTCTACCTTTGCAAAAAAAAGCCCCCCCCCCCCTCCCCGCCGGTTCCGACGCCTATGAATTACTACTGACATACTACAATACAGTAATTACTACTTATTTACTTATACTAACTATAGTATACTAACTACTAACTATATTACTAACTTTAGTTACTATACTTATCTTATTAAACTTTCGTTTCAAGGTATAACGTTTTTTGTGAATCGATAGAGGTTGATAGTTTTGAATTCATCGAACTAAAATACTTTTAATTCATGTCAAATTACTTTTGCTACCCGCAATACTTTTACTATGACTTTCAGTGTAGTGTACTTTTTACTCTTTAGTTTGATATTTAAGTTCTGCTCGTACTTTAAACATATTAAAGAATAAAAGCAGGTAGTAAAAATGTATAATACACGTTTCGTATTTTAGCTATGATTCATTTATGTCTGTACAAAAATGTTACCTGTATAAGCATTACTTGAGAAATATCATGTTGGAGAAGGCTAGTTTTAATCAGCAAATTATTAATGATTATGAATATTATGTTATATTCAACTGTCTCACCTTCTCTTTAATGTCAATCACAACCTTCCCAAACGCTGATTACTTCATTAATAATTCACCACAAATGTATAAATTCCAACTGCCACTAACCAAGGACCGAGGGTTTTTTTTCTTCCTTTAATATCCTGCCCGTATATATATTTCGTGAATTAAGATTAATCTTTGATAATCTGTTATTTGGAGACGCAGATTCTTTAAACCGACTTAAATGGGTAGTACAAACAAAGTTACACTATAAAAAAAAGTCATCTTGACAAAGATTATTCGGATAGACCGAAATTGCTGTAAGATGTGTTTTGTTTTTTTATGCCATTCAGTCAGCTGAAAAAGTGCTGAATGTTTACTTACGGAAGGTTACCGGTTGGTTATACATAAAGGCTGACATTTGCTATGTTTAATAGAAAAATCAATTTATTTTTAGGAGTTTATGTCAATGAACAGATAAAATTATTTCATATACCGTAAAGCAACTTTTATTCGCGTGAGAGAAATATTCGCGAAATGCACGTAGTGAATATTTCTCGCCGCGAACTACTCTTTGCCGTATGGGTGTTGTATCATGACGGGTGTGGATAAAGCGTGATCGCGAAAAATAGTCGTTGCGAACAAGTTTATCTCCGGTGAATCGCGAAATAGAATCGTCGCGAAAAGTTGGTTTAAAGTACCATTAAATATTATTTTGATTGAACCCATTATTCCAATGTCGCTATGAATGTGATCATGACAATAAAAATTCTCTCACATGAAACTGAAAATAGCTAGGATATTTTTATTTTCATGTTGGAGAAATTTTTATCTATGCATGTCAGCATTTTTAAAATACACAATTTTGAAAATTAAAATGCGTGTTGACTTTTTAAACTGTCGTAAATAAAGAGGTTTGTGGATTTTTTAAAACATCAAAACTGACTTTTATACTTCTTTTGATTATCTTGCACCTATTTTAGGTTTTTGGTGTTTTTCGTATTTGGTAGTGCATACCTCCGACATTTATTTTAATTCACTTCGTCTTTATATAAATTAGTGCTAAATGAAGATTTACGCCATTTGCCACCACTTTGTTAAACTATTTAAGTTAATACGAGCATTCATTGTTCCATTAAATATGTTCTTTTTAATTTGTTGATGCGCATGCACTAATATTTGAATAGACAATCACTTTGCTCATTCACTTGACAGACTCAATAGAAAAAAAAGGAAAGAAAAAAAGATCTAATCAGTCCTATCAAAATAAACAATTGGACCACGTCGGGATTGAGTTTCTTCAAAGCTAGAAAGAATAGATAAAGATAGAGGACACTTCTCATGCACTGTCGCCCTGACTGACAACTAAGAACTCAGAAGATAAAGAACTAGTCACTTGAAATAAAACAGTCGAATCTTATCGATTTCCTTTCATTCGCAGTGAAGCGAAGTTGACCACGACGCACATATAATACAATAGAGAAACTAGAATGCGTTAAATTTCAAAATCTTATATTTTTTCTTCCAAATTGATACTTCTAAATGAAGATTATGGACGCTTTATGTAAATTAAATTTTTATAAACGTTACCAAATTGAAACGTCTGTGGATAATTCTGAATCTATGAAAGATTGATAGATCTTCTATGGATATTAAGACGAGATGTTTTATTTCTTGTTTATTTCTACTTCACATTTTGCCAATAACTCATTCAACAAGTAAGTATCAATGTTTAATTACTGACCGCATGTGCATTTCACCTCTCTCTCTCTCTCTCTCTCTCTCTCTCTCTCTCTCTCTCTCTCTCTCTCTCTCTCTCTCTCACGAGTTAATGATTAATTGATTGTATCACATTTTGCGAAGGCTCATTTAGAAAATCGGCTTATATACGTACATGTAATACACATTTTTAAACTTTAGCATGCGTGAAGTATTATCTGTGTGCGTATTATTAGACCAGAATTAATCCATAAAATTGTGCTGCAGGGGTCATAATACACAAAGTGTCATTAAGACCTCTATACTTTTAAAAAGCACTATTATTTTGAGAGCCATAGGGTCAACTAAAATTTAACAGAAAAAGTTTCGTTGCCTTTTGAATCAATTAAATGTCTGCATTATGAGAGGTACCGGATAAAGTGCATTTGAAGATTATCAAAAATCAACAATTTAAAACAATTAAGGCTAATGCTGTTTACAAAGGTTCAAACTATTAAAATGTAATTGAAAATATCACGATAATTTATTTCAATAGAATATGGATATGGTTTCGCGGGAAAATTCTTTTTTTAAAGACTCTTATTCAGTTTGCTTATTCTCTCAAACCATTAAAATACATTATTCTACTTTCATGTTAAATACTGAAATCTGATTGGTTTATTATACTTTCATGTTAAATACTGAACTCTAGTTGGTTTAGACACAGTTGAAAATCCGTTCTATTACCCTCAGCGTTAGCAACACACTTAGCAATGGGTAACACAACGAATTGTTACAAGCGCGTAAATTATGCGCGTACGGTTCGCCGTAGAATTCACGTCATTTCTATATGAAAGCAGTAAAAACATTCTCTAAAATTAAGACATTCAGTATAATAAAATAAATAGTGCCTGTTTGGGAGGATAACAGTTGAAATTGACACCCCTCGAAAACCATTGTCAACCTCCGCTTCGCGTCGGTTGACAATGGTTTCCTCGGGGTGTCAATTTCAACTGTTACCTTCCCAAACAGGCACTATTTATATGATGGTACATGAAGTACAGAGTTGTGTTAATTGCGTTAAATCGTAATGTCAAGGGTCCAATAAATTATGTTTAATATTATTAGACAATATGGTGATATATGTCCGTTGAACATATATAGACACAACATACGCTTGCAGTTAACGCTTTAACTGTATTTTACGATTGATCAAAACTTAAAGTCCACTGAAATTACGTAATGCAATGATTTTTACAAAAAGGGTGCGAAGAAAAATCATATTATTGAGAATCAAAATTTGAACTTGACAATACAAAGAAGATGGGGGAATAAGATGGCGCAAATGCCCATTCAGTTTAGTAGTGAAATACACTTTTGAATTTATTTTTCTCCAATTAGATCTATTCAAATATATTATAATACAACTTTGCAAAAGCAAAATTTCTAACTTTAGTCATTTTTTAATATATTTAACAAAAAATAAGAAAAAAAATATTGTCGGAAATTGTGGTGGTATCGAACCCGTAACATAAAAACCCTAGATATATAAGGTTAGCTTATGGCATGTACTCTATCCACTGAGCCATTTCAGACACAACAAAGTGGGCTTTTTAAATATTATGTGTGACTAAGGCCACGAACTACTGGACCTGTATTATTTTTTCAAAACGTTCAATTGTTGGGATAAAAAATGATAATTTTTAAGTATAGTGGGTCATCTCTCCACGTTTTTGTTGATTGAAATCGATTTGTTTTCCAACAGACCTTAATTAGACTATGAGAAAAATATGGAGCACAGACCCACTCTATAAAAGAAAATGCCTTGAAGTTCTAAAAAATGACAGTATTTGCAGGTTTTGATAGGTATACGCCTGTTTGAGTCAACATATTCCAAGTATTGAACATACCTTTAGGTTAAAATCAATGATTCGTTAAATATATATTGTTTTAAATGATTTTTTTAAGAACCCATCAGATTTATTGATACTTTAATTTTTCAGTAGCCTGTCCGTCCGACCGCGTATGGGCATTTTACACGCCTTATCCACCCATCTTCTTTTTATTCTTAATAATCTGAATTTTTTGTAACTGAGAGATATTAAGGTGGTTCAATACAACAATATATTATTTAATGGATCCATAAAGAATCGTTTTTTGAAATATAATTACACAAGAAAGAGACCAAGATCGGCTCCTTGATTTAATATGATTTTATTTTTATTTTTATTTTATTTATTTTTTTTTTTTTTGTATTTTTTAACAGAAAGCGGAAAACTGATTAACTGTAACTGAACTATATTTTTTACAACGATTGATAGACAAGTTCTACCACTTATATTAATGTCTTTCGTTGGGACGGATGTTAGCGCGAGGGGGTCATTGGTGTGGGAAAAAGCCAGAGTGTCCGGAAAAAAACCGAACACCATAGCCTTTCACATACAATACTGTCGATCACGGAGATTGCACTCGGGTCGCAGCGGTTAAAAGAGATTTCATTATCCACTGCGCTACTCGGACAACCAACTTATTAACTGTCACTCGCGTTTAGCAATCACCATACAATAATATTTTAACAAGGAATTGAAACGGAATTATGAAATTTAAGTAAAATTGAAAAATCATAAGTTCGAACTGATCCCGAACAAAATTATATAAAATCGCAGTTTCTCACAATTTTGAAAAAATTACAAGATGGTAAATTGTAAATTGGTTTGCAAATTCATTGATCTTATCATGCATATCGCGTTTTCATAGTAAACTGCAGTTTGCTTGTAAAACTTCAAAGTAATGTATGTAAGAACTATTGGATGGGTGCTTCAGGTTTGTCAATGAATGAAATTATATTTAATTGTTTTTAATTAATTATTATAATCATTTTCGTTCTTGATCTTTTAACCTCCTAAGTATGTGGAACTTCCGAAACCACAGTTGGTGAATCTGATCCAAATTCCTTCCAAAATTCCTTCGGATCCGGAACAGGTAAAAACCATTCTGTTATCACGTTTCCCATGACCATTTTGCGGCATGTTTAATCAAATTTGTTATTTTTTAATAACTTTGAAAAAATATTAACTTTTATTGTTTTTGTAATGACAGATGTCGGGTACCTAATAGAAGACCCAAACTACCAAGTCCCATGCTGTGGTATTGTTAACAAATGGGAATTTTATGCATCCCGAACCGGGAACTTAGAATGTCAAATCTGGAGGAAAAATTCCGCGAACGAGTACATGTTAGTGGGAGAAAATGTGATAAACCGCGGAAGTAAGAATATTTGATAAACAAAAATAAATAAACCTGTTTAATTTTAAACGTAATAAAAAAGTTATAAAATTTATAAACCAATTTGAAATTGTGATGGATTGTAAGACATAACTATTCAACATTTTAAAGGAAGTGAACATGAAAAAATAATTGTTGCTTAATAAATTATAAAAGCCTTTTGAAACTTAAAAATGAGGTCTGTTACCTATTTGTTTATTTCTATCAAGAGATTTTATCAATTTAACACTCTCAGTGAAAGGTTTATGGAGGTAATCCATTATTCCCCAGCATGCATCTGTTCTCTGACGTAGATAAGCCACATTGCTGCTGGTGACTGGGTCAATGTTGGAACTAGGCCAGTGTTTATGTACAGAGTTGATAAAAGTTGAGGAGAAAAATTATGCCTTGATGTGAAGAAAAATTTTGTGTACTGTCATGAGAAGACAAGGATTTAGTACATTTCTATAAATGAACCTCAGATAACTATTTATGATTTGTACAAAAAATGAATATAGATAAATTAATTTGTGAAATGTAAGACCATCACATTCCAGATGTTTGTACGGAGATGCATGTGGCAGTCAGTGTTTACATAAATAAAATGCTGTTTTTAGATTTCAATTTAAATTAATATAAAATTGTAATTCCATTTTCCAGGTGGGGTTTCTTACCGTTACTTTTTATTTAAATGCCCTGGAAATTTTTCTGATTTTTTTTTTTTTATACATAAGATCTTGATGATATGTACGCCGATTCTGTTTATGCTGTCAGAAGAATAACAGGACTAAGACACTTTTTAAAAGTCAGGATGCTGTGCAATGCACCTTGTGTGCTCATTTATGTAGCACACATAATGTTCAAACTCATAAACAAGAAATTCCCGAGTGCAAGAAAAAATAGGTCACAATAACACTGATCCACAGACATTCCATTCTAGTTACATGTCACATTAACTGCTGGTGGGAATGCATCATTCTGAGATCCAAAATCTTCCTCCATAAACACTGTTTCAAATGACAACTCTTTACATTCCTTTCAAGTTTCCATTCACATTTTGATGATGGCATTTTATCCCTGTTACTACACGTGTGTAAAAATGCAATGTGTCTCACTGACGGCAGCATCAGTGCTGCCCTCT
Organism: Magallana gigas; assembly: GCF_902806645.1. Taxonomy (NCBI): domain Eukaryota; kingdom Metazoa; phylum Mollusca; class Bivalvia; order Ostreida; family Ostreidae; genus Magallana; species Magallana gigas. Next base: position 28,395,828 of record NC_047559.1, read on the forward strand.
CTTAGATGCTTAGAGATAACCCAGCAGGGAGGTAATGACTTTAACAATATGGCAGCGCTCATGGATTGCAAGAATTAGTTATTCTAAGTGGTATATCTTTTTACTGAGGAAAGCTCTGTCTAAACGGTTTTCAGATATCATTATACACATCAAACAGACAAATTTGAGCCCTTGATAATTTTTTCATGTTCACTTCCTTTAAAGAATAAATCGACATTGTTATTGAACTCATAAAGACTTTAAGTACATGTAAGGTAGCTTGACGAAACATTTAGGATGGAAATATATCTGCAATATTTTCCAGGTACTGGAGAATACCTATACACAGTTCCGTCCACCAATTCCATCAGTGTTAAACCTGGGGACTATGTAGGATGGTAAGTAACCCTAAACGAAATCAGTCGTATATCAAGACATTTAATATATATAACAAATATAATTTGTTGAGGATTTTTTCTTTTTTTATACAGACTAGCTTTTTTTTTTAACTTTTCTCATTTTTAGTGAGCAGATATATTTTACATAGATATATCAGATAGTCTTATAGGCTAGCAAATTACATGAAGTTGAATTGAGTTTCGTAATTTAAGAAGGCTCGATACTCGTGGCCAAATTCAGACTGTATCAATCTCCTTTAGACAAAGAGCTCTATATAAAAATATCTCAAATATAAAAGGTGCTTTATATGGATCTTTTCTTTGCTAAATAATAGTTTACAAATAAACAAAAGATATTTCAAAATATTGGGTAGATCTGATGGTACATGTAAGTTAGTTCACCATCCAGTTTTCTTAATGGGACACAATCCTGTTTGGCAAAACCATTAACCTTTGCATCGTGTTTAAGAAAAATAAATGGTTGTTGATGATATTCAGGTACACAAGTACGACAGAAATGATTTCATATAATACCGGAAATAGTTACCCGATTCTAAACAGAAGAAAAACCAGTCTCGGAGACAGAACTGCCGGCGACCTCGTAGACTGGAGCACCACTGGTCCGCAGACTTCCGGAAGTAATCGTCAATACGCCATCAGGGCGATCGTAAAACAAGGTAAGCTGATCATATAGCTTGATAAGTAGTTTCAGAGTGTGTTTCATGGTGTTTTTTTTTTGTACATGTACATGTATCAGCCAATACTGCGTTTTAACTCGTGAGTTTTTGTTCTGTCTTGTTCGCTTATTAAACCTCGGAACTTTTCTCTTAATTGTTTTTGCCTACTAAATGGTCACAAAATTCTGCCGTAGAATTTTCAGGTACTGCAAGGTACATGTAATTTGCAAAGACCCCATATGAGTTGTAAACATTTTTTTAAAAAATAGTCATATGGAAAAGAACCGAAAAAAACCAAAAGAAATTGTTTTTAATTTATCGTTATACCATTAAGCAGTACATGTATATGTATATAAAACTAACCATTACAATAGTATTGCATGTCTTCCACCGGTGATGTAACTTAACCCCCCCCCCCCCCCCCTCGTAGTTTTTCCCACCGGAAAAATTGGCCTGGTATAGATCCCTTTTTAGGGGGAAAAAGCGCCCCAGAATATCATTAATCAGTCTGGAGTTTTCCCCCAGACAATAAAAGCGCCCTTGTATATTTAAATAAACAAACCCTAAAAAGCTAATAATAAACGATTTGAGATAATCAAAGCAATTTAACAATAATGCCATGAAAGTAGAAATAATCTTCACCCCGCCCAAAAAAAAACCCAAAATAAACAAAACAACAAAGCATGTACATGTACAAAATGTCATCCAAATCCAATTGTTCTACGTAATACCAATGCCCGATGCAGACTGTTACGTCAAGTCAAATAACCAAGAACTTTAATGATCTACTTTCAAACTTTGGATGAGATTTTGCGGCATTTCATTGTTTCTATTTTCACCCAAAAACAATGCATTGAATAGAATTCAAAACATGTCAATAACATGTCATTCCTTTATCACTTGCTTTGTGATTTCTATTCAAATGCAATTGACACTCGTACCTTTGTACTTTTAAATGATTTCTTTTTTTTTGTAATTTGGACGGAACAGAATCAAAACCAAATTATCCAGGTTGATATAATACTTAAAGCTATATACATGTATTTGCCGTATTTTTCACCGATTTTAAAGAAAGAAATGTTTGTGATTTTTCACCAAGCTACATAAGTTAATGCATTAACTTTCTGCACTTTACAGTTAAATTCAAATATATTTAAAAGCTAGTATTGAACATAGTTTCTATTTATTTATTTTTAATCCGGACCGGACTGTTTGTAATATTCAGTTTGAAATATTCATGATCACGTGATGTCGCAAGATTTTAAAGAATGTAAACGAGAAATCAACGCGAAAACATGGTCGGCATGTTGTTATTCGGAGCAAAAAAGAAAGATAGATATAAGAACTGTTTTGAGTCGACGTTTGACATGTATTTCATTAATTATCTGATTAGTTGTGAAAATAATGGTCTAAATGTCTATTAATATTGTTAACGTTTATTGTTCTGAAGAAATAAATAATAAATAAATCTGTTTTCACTTTTTATTTTTGTAAACAAACTTGCTATCATACCTCTTCCCTCATGCTGTTTCTCTCGATTTTTTTCCCCGCACATGGGCAAATCTACACATACGTTATTCATTTATAAATATGCATAAGAAAATAGTCTTTTTGCGAGAAGGTGAAATGAATATTTCTCATTGAATAACCTAAGTCCTCAATTAACACCTATAAATAATCTGTCGGTTGCGTTATGTCACAATGTTTTCTTTGATGTACAGCTTATCACACTGACAAACTTTGGGTCTGCATTCCAGCAAAACGAAAATAGCGTCAAATACAGCACAAATAGCTATAAATCTAATGAGAGTTGCTAGTTTATCATTTTCATATTTAATGGTATATTTGGACCCCTATCTCATATATTCACCGCACTGCATCGTCAAATTAATCACCTTTCTTTTAATTAAATTGCGGACGAAAATCTAAATAAAGATACATTGTATACTAGTAAGTTGTTTAAACTGAACACGCCTACGAAGATAAACCAGAATATTACCGTTTCAAAAAGTCATAATCTAAAATGAATAATTTTAATACTTACATTACTGTAGTCTATTTAAATCAAAATAATGAATATTTCACATAAATTATCTATAGGCCTACTTTAAATTCTGTTGCATGGAATAAGATTGTTTGTCTTTGACACAGGTAACACTCCCCAATTTTCATTCGGGACTTCCGTTACTGTGACGGTTCCGGAATCTACAGCTTCCGGTGCCGCAGTATACGTGTTTACGGTGACGGACGCCGACCCCCAGGATACACTCACCATGGAAATGGTGTCCACAGACAACTCTTTTTTCATCCTCGATATTAATAACAGTAAATATAATTTTATTCAATTTATAATCTTAATTTTTTTTTCAAATGGCGGACTACGTGTACAGTGTAATATGATGCCTTAAACAAAAAAAAATTGCATGTGTTAGCGTTATTGGTATAATTTCAAAACTCCATTCAAATAACTCTTGCATAATATATGTTTCGTAGAGTCATGTACTTATGAAAAATATTACATGATAAATGAATACATCGCTGGATATCGAGTCCATATACTTGTAATCATCGAGATCATTTGACTTCTACATGTTTGTGCATCAATCAGTGTTTTTTCAACATTCTAGAACAGATTGTAACAACACAGTCTGATATACCGAACCAGGCCTCTTACGTCATGGAGGTCAAAGTTTATGACGATTGTCGTCTGACTCAAACCGGAACCGTGACGTTAACAGTGCCTAATACGGTAAATTGTATATCATAATCCGCCAAACCCAAAATATCTTGGGCTCATGAGGAAAAAAAACCACTCTAACTAGCACAGAAACTGGCCAAGAATTATAGTGAATTAAGCTTCCCTCTCAAAGTCAAAACCATTAAAAGAAAATGTTCTAAGTATAATTGTGTATTTACAAGACAGAATCAAATATACCCATTGTTTGAACCTTAATTGTTAAACTGAATGTCATTGAGATACCAAGGATATGTTTTATAGGCGCTAACGATTGACAATCTGCCCAGCAACGGAACTGTGAAGGAAGACGAAACTGCTGAGCGGAAGTTGCTGGATTTGACTGTGACCGAATTGCATGATGGGTACACGTGCACGCTTACCACCTCGAACGTCCCATTTATTGTCAAGCAAGTGAACACTGCCAACCCAAGTAAATAAATTATCTCGAAATCAAGACTGACACTTGAAATGTTCAACTTTTTATGGTGTAGAATTTCCTGTTTACGATCTGATTAGAATATATGTGGCTTTATGTTTCATAGGCATTTTGACAGTGAATTGAACCTGATAATTGTTTATTATTTAATTTTATTTTAAGTAGGGAACAAGATTAAAATGTCAATTTGCGTAGCATTATTGATTTACATATTACAAATATTTTTTTCTTATTGAATCGACATTTAATATCATAATGTAGGCGAATAAAATATATACGGTGTTCTTATTTGTACTTATTTGTATTTTTTATGAAAGGGCTTTATGAAAAAGACAATTAAATCTTGTTTCTTCGGAATTAGCTATTTGTTCGTACGAATTAGTTGTTTCTTCAGACGAATTAGTTATTTGTTCGGACAAATATAAAGTTATTTGTTCGGACAAAATAGGATTTGTTTGGACATGTTTTATAAAAACAGTATATTTAACAAGTGATGTAAATGAAGGGGTGAGGGTTCTTTGATCAGGTCACCCTTTTTCTTGGAATGTTGTTTTTCCTTCAAATGATGAATTGCTTTATACACGTAATTAAATGAAATACATGTTCTATAGTCATTGATATTGATACAATATCTGACATATTTTGCTGCCAGAATGTAAGCTCAATTTGTTAAATCCATCACACTTTTTCATGTCGGTAAAAGATGGAAGTTATATTATTTGTCCTGGCATAGCGTGAATTTTCTTATAGTAACCAAAGAAAACACCTGCGTTGGCTAGAGTGGGCATCTCCATGGGCAAATCAAGGGGGGGGGGGGCTCCCTTAGCAAACAAAAACCTCTCTCAGACCAGCCCCCCCCCCCCCCCCCCCTCGAAAGTTTATGGATCTGAGCATGAACTCGTAAACTAATTCGTCTGAAAAATTCCTAATTCGTACGAACAAATAACTTATCCGTCCATACAAGTAACTTATTCGTACAAACAAACAACTTATTTGGCCGAACAAAAAACCTGTTTGTCCGAACAAATCCTAATTCGTCAGATCAAATAGCTAACCCGTCTTAATAAATTAGATTCATTTTAAGAGATGCTGTCGGTAACCATTGAGAATTATCTTTTAAAAAGACCCTTCCACGCCCCCTTATATTTGTTTGAATTTTTTTTTTTTTATTAAATATGAAACAAAGCTAACTCTCCTATCAATTTCATTTCTATAGCAAAATACACACAGCAAACGTTACATTAAATTTTTATTTATCCTGAAAAAAGAACGAATAAAGGATTAAAGTTGAAGTGAATTTTCAAACTAAAAAGTTTTCCTTCACAAAATAATAATAATACGGTTAAAGTTTGTGAAATCGGGTTTTATGGGAAAAGTTGTCGGCATCGGTCAGCCATTTTATATACCTATAAGAGTCATCTCTCTTTGTTCAGCTTACGGGGTGTACCTGATAGACTGGCCTCAGCTGAACTACACCAAAACATCAAGTTACAGCCTATCCATAGAATGTGAAGACGGAACAGCCACAGCTACCGGGACGTACACAGTAGACGTCATCAAAAACAACGACCCGACCATTGACAATACAAACTGTGAGCACAATAAAGTCACGTATAACGTCTGTAACTCATAAAACTAATATAAGATTTTCTTATCTTTTGTTAATACGTTGAAGGTATTTTCGATTAATTTTCAAATTAAAAATAAAACTAGTTAACTAAAAACATTAATGTTAAAATTTATGCATTTTTGAATATATTTAGTTTTTCAATCGGAATAAACAGGGTTTTTTTTTTTTTATCATACCCGTGTGTGTTTCTATTCTTCTATTTTCGAAGGGGTTGTGTCAATTGATGCGTTGACAGCCAAATCAAGTGACGTCATATTCACTGTGAGTACGACTGACTCCGACAGTACACAACTGACGTATTCTTTATCCTGCACTCCGGCTGGCTGTCCATTCGATATACTCAATAGTAAGTAACACATTTACAAATAAACTGTGATATAAATTAAATGTCGTCGAAAATGTGGTAAAGATAATTATGGTACATTACACTTTTATGATTTTTTAATGATTGAAATTAACATGATATAGTTAATTTCACTATTCATTCGTCTGAAATAAACGTAGGTACTTGTAATCCCCATCTATTTCAGTGTATAATAACTCGTTTATTAGAAGTAATCTGCATTCTAATTCATAAAAAGGCAAGCAACTTCCGCCATTTTGGTACGTTTTATCTCAACCGGAATTTGCTAGTTTGTTTTATGCAAAGACGAAAATATTTTTTTTTTTAAAAGAAATGTTTTTTTATAAATCTAACTGAACCGAAAAAAGAAAATATAATTTAAAACAAGTGTAATTTTTAAGTTTAGTCACTTCCGGTCGAGACAAAGAGCTTATGTTAGAGGCGACTTGCTGTCATGTTGACTTTTTGGTGAATAATTTTGTTTTCCTGTGCACCAATTTAGATTGGAAGCCTTTAATCCTAGTAATATGTATATGTAAACTTACGATCAATTTTTGATCAGGCATTTTCGTGTCATTCAATCTGTAGATGGCTACACTGGAAAAGTGGTTTTAACCGATCGTCTATTGCGACACACGACGGCGGGATATAACATTAACGTCATAGTCTCAGACGGATGGAATACCGTGGGACCGAGTACTATTGACGTCACAATAACTAGTAAGATTACAGTTAAGGAATGAATTCAATATTTATTTGTTTTATACGATATAAAACTAATTAATATTGAATTCATTGCTTATAATTTAATTTTTTTTCCCTCCTCTTTGTAGATTAAAACGGTCATTTGACCTTTAAAATGACGTAAAATTGTACAAAATTCAAATGTAACGTCAGGCGTATTGATATGTTTTTGACGTTAGTCTGACTATGACGTAGGCAACATTCTTTATACGATATAAAATAATTTTTTAGCCAATCAGAAAGCGCGTTACAACCAAAATTAAATTATTAGCAAATCAATGAAAATTTCAAAACCCAAAAGTTATGTGATGTTTGTAGTCATATTGTACTACTGTGAGTGAAGAAATAAAATACTGTACATATAAACCGAAGTAATTTTCATTTATTGTTTTTCTCTTGACAAAAGAATTTGTTTAAAGTAAAATGCTTTTGCGGTCTTAAGTGGGATTGAAAAACGAGTTATATGTGAAAAAGAAAAAATATTGTAAATATAAAATGAAAGCTAAATCAACCGTATAATTTTGGAATAAAACATTTTGCATTATGGTTTTAATTTTTCTTTAAATGAAATGTCCATTTTGCAAATGCATACTAAGCTTTTTCAAATGATTGTAGATATCAATAATGACCCGGTTTTAACCAATCTCCCTGATTCCATTAATGTATTGGAGAACCTACCACTAGCTACATCCGTATTCCAAGCCTTCGCCAACGATACAGACTCGTCCGATCCAAAGGTGTTCCGAGCGTCCTTTGATAAAGAATGGGCCGCTCAATATTTCACAGTGAATAGTTCAAGTACGGTACCGTTACAAGTACTAACTTTTAAGGTGTTGATGTGAAAATTTATCGTTTTTTATTTGTTCATAGCAATTTTTTAATTCATTGATCTAAATATTAACTTGGTCTGACATACTCAGTAGAGTAGTCTAGCTTTAGCACAATAGTTGACCGTGACTTGGGTTAAGTGCCTTGTGAATAAAGTATGAATTTACTGTTAGTAGTTAAATGCTATTTCAAAAAAGTTATTATATAGAATATGTCCGTTATTATTTTCATTGAAATAGACTATTTTATAAATCAATACCCGTTTAAATACTTGAATTATAAATCTCAAACAATACCATCTATAGGTGCTATAAATGAAAAAGATTTAAGCCTAAGCAATGTTCCAGCTGGCAAAATCTTGACTCTACGTTACTAGTCTAACTTGAAGTTACTGTCACCCTGCTTCTTTGTTCTAGCTGGCATAGTATACACGTCTAGCTCAGACAACATCAACTACGACCTTCTCCCCAGTCCGCCATCTTTCCTGATGTACATCACGGTGACTGATGGGAAGTGGTACGACACGGACCATCTGTCTGTTCAGATTCAGAACGTGAACGAGCATCCTGTGTTCTCTCAGACCCATTACTCAAGTTCACGGACTGAGGGAGCGGTATGTGTTTAAGGCAGAAATAAACATATTGCATCTTAATTAAGAGGAGTAGCATATTTTGTTGCTGGCGATGTATTGAGTTACGTTACATTTCAAACGTAGTAAACTAACTAATGGTGCCAAAGGATGTTTAAATGCAAATCAAAACAACTTTTTTTATTTCGGGGTGATTTATTAAGGAAAGTTATTAATTTTTTTTTATAAAAAAAATATTTATTATATTTCATAGTAAATTTTCAAAAATATTTTGTCATTCCTTATATAATCTGTTTTGTAATTTTCTTAGGGTGGCAGTAGCTTCCCGACCATCAGGTACGAAGTGTCCGATCCTGACAGTGCAGATACAAAGACGTACTCTTTGGACTGTGGTAGCGATACAAACCGGTTTTCCATATCATCTTCTACCGGAACAATTAGCTTTCAAGGGGACTACAACCTGGACGACGGGGTGTCACCGAGCGAAGTGAACTGTACCGTGACGGTCACAGATGCTGACGGTCTAAGCGACAACTGTACCTTAACGCTCCATGTCCGCCATGACAATGAATTCACTCCGGCCTTCGCACAAGCTAGCTACAGTGTGACCGTCCAGTCGTATGAAATAACCGGACAAATTGTACAGACCATCCAAGCTGCTGACCAAGACCTCTCCTCTCACGGTCACGGGAAATACTCCTACTCCTTGGCTCCCAATGACCGGTTCGACGTCCTCCAAAATGGCAGCATCTACGTGAAGAACGTCACCGATCTCTATGATACCGCGGCAACGTTTACTTTATCCCTCACTGCCACCGATCAAGCAGGCCGCTCTGCATCAGTCCCAGTTGTCGTAACCGTACCAAGGTACGCTACAACGATAGCCCCAAGCTATGTCGATCGTCCGTATTACTTTTTGGATAAGTCCACTGATATGGCCTGGTTCATACCGGCGTTGGTGTGCGGACTCCTCTCTATGATCTTCTTCGGCGTCTTCTGCTATAAGTGTGTTGTGGATTGCAAATGCAGGAAACCGAAGTGTGATTGCTGGTGAGTAGTTTTTGGTTATCAGATATACCTGATTTTGATTGAAGAAAACACGTTGCTAAAATTTTTAATAGTAATTTTTTTATAAAAAGAGGTAATTATGCAAATATCAAATTGAATTGCAAGTAAACGGAAGAAAATTTGGCGACCTAAACCTGTCCAGGTAGTGTTACCAAAACCGAAAGCCCTGCCGATGGAAAAACCTAAGCCTAAAGAACCACCTATGAAACCAAAACCTGCCAAAGAAAGATCGGCTCCAAAACCGGAAATAAAGCATTGGACAAGGGTTCGAACCCCTGCTGAAGAGAGAGGTACATCATTTTCATATTATACAAACCTTGCTTGATATAAAACGGTGAAACTGTTTATGCGAAATTAAGTATAGAATGACAACCAGTAGTTTCTGAATTTTTTGCTTGTTTGTAATCTTTTTTTTCTCAGGTTTCCACCTGGGGAATGTTAATAAAGTAACATATTAGTTTATAATAACAACAGCAAAATCGACAGTTTTAAATCAATCATTAATACAAATGCATTTTATTACTTTCGCAGCTGATTTATCATCACCAGTTTACAGAGAAAGACCTCAACCTACACAAAACCGGGATTCTAAAAGATCCATTCCAATTCCCGCAAAGCCGTACAGCCCTCCCCCATCATACTCTTCACCCACCGCCGACACATTCACTCTCTTGTCACGAGATTATTCGGGTGCTGACCAGAGCACGTTCATTGGGGACAGGGGCTACATTGAATTTGATGCACAGAATAGACCCCAAGGGAGAAAGACATACGAGTTCTGGACAGATATGACAAATGAATATGTATAATGTTTGACGTATACTATTAATGTTGAATATTATTTACTTTGTAATTTTATTAATATTTACTCACACGAAAAGTACGAAAACGAAAGTTTTTAACCAAATAATTAAGAACGTTTGGTATTGTATGGAACCACTCAAAAATTATGAAGTTTAATTTAATCTTCGAACAATCTCGTCTCTAGCTCTGATACTCATACAGTAAGTTTATTTTTTCACACGACTAGAAAACTATAACATAATTATGCAGTGCGTTTTTATTTGCATAAATATTCATTTGTTCGACGGGTGTCTCATTGAGTACATTTTTATGGTAAGATTTAAATCAGTTTAAAAGAATACTTAAGCGAGCTTTATCAGTATCACATGTGTCAAGATTTGGGACCATGGCAATCATTCCTTCTACGTTCTTAAAGAATTATAAAATTTGAAAAAAAGAATAAGAAGTAGTGTGAAAACAATAATAAAAAGCAATTTCATTTAATCAGAATCAACAAATAATTGTTAAAAATACCAAGCATAAGAAACATAAAAATCAGCAAATAGTTAGAAGATGACCAAAAATATCATGTTCCTTTCAAAATATATTAAATATATAAATAATATCCCCCGAATATAATCGATATGCATCGGTCGTATGTTTGTTTTTTGTCTGCATTCGTTGTTAGTACACACAGTTGTCGAGATAAGGTCCTGTGTTGTACATCCGCTGCATGCCGTGCATGTACTGTAATCGATGCTGATCCATGCTCTGCATATTAGAACCTGATGACGGAGGCGAGGAAATCATGTTCAGTCCGTGCATTGACACGTGATGATTTGACGTAAACGGACTAGGGGTCATGTGACTTGACATGTGACCAGTCATGTGATTCGCATTCGTCTGCTCGAATGTCATTGTTTGGTTTTCAATTGATTGGTTTGAACGGTAAAACTCCTCAGAGTAGCAGTCCGTTTTCAGAATGGGTCTATGGTTATCTGGAAACGCCATGGAAAATAGAGCTTCGGGATCACACACGAATTTGTAAACGTATCTCTCACCAGCCACTTTCTGCATTATTCCTTTCTCGTAGTAATATCGCAGTGATCGGCTCAGTTTATCGTAATTCATTGCTGGTCTGTTTTTCTGTAACCCCCACCGTCTTGCAACCTACAAATAATTACACATTAATGAATAAATTTCATAACAAAACATTTTATACATAAATATTTGGTAGACTTTGGTGTACAGATATTCACCTAAACTCAAGGGAAATTTAAAAAAAACAGTATCCATCGAAGAAAAAAGATATTTTTGGTTTTTAGAAAACATCCAATAGTCAATCAATGCTTTACAATTAAGTTTGATGTTTAATATTGTTCATGTTTAAAATAAAATAAATAACAGACGTGGCATTTTTACCTCCTCTGGTTCAATAAGCTTAAACTCTAGTCCCCTCCCTGTCCAAGCAATAAAGGCGGAATTTGACGGGTCATCCAGGAGCGCCACTAAGAACTGCCACAGCTGGAGGGACCCCCTTCTCTGGTAGGTGGGGGGCTGTCCCTCTCTATGGAAGCGGTCAAAGTAGAAGTCTCGGTATAGTTCCGCTTTGATATCCACCCCTTTGAAATAAAAAAAAATATGATAAAGCATGACTAAAATCAAACAATTATTATATTAAGTTTGATGAACAGCTGGATACCATAAATAATCTGGATAGGGTAAAAGATAAACAAAATTGAGCATACATCGAAATATTATACAGCTTCACGACATTCAACAAATCGGAAAAGATGTGTTAAAATCAAATTTTATTGTTTGTATAGTTATTCTTTTGAGAGAGAGAAAACATTTTGGATCATTCAACACCATTAGTGATTGCACAACGTATATTCCATCTTTGTTCGTTCCAACAGCAAGATTAGCTGATACACAAGGTTCAAAGGACAAATCACAATGTATTGGCAGTGCATGTATTAGGAGTAATAGTATTGAGTATACAGTTACTGTACTCTGTTAAAAATACCTTCTACTTGCCACTACCATCTCTCTCTCTCTCTCTCTCTCTCTCTCTCTCTCTCTCTCTCTCTCTCTCTCTCTCTCTCTCTCTCTCTCTCTCTCTCTCTGTACCAGTGTCTGATGACACAAACTGCCAAGATAACCAATCAGAAGAAGACTTACAAACGAAAATGAAAACTTTGGCCGAGGATTTAATCTACTTGGGAAGATGGGCCAATTTTGGATTATATGCGATATGAATTTCTTGTAAGAGTATCCTCTGCCATTGATAACGCTAATTGGTTTCTTTGAAACTTTAGAAAAGGTAATTATAACTCCCAAACACAGCTATTAAACCATTGTGATATCTGAGGAATGGCTCTGCAAACAATGTTGAGTGACTGAAGAAGTCGATCGCGGTAAAAAGTGCAAATTAAAACCAAGTTTATGATATACTTCAATAATGATTAATCTCATTTCAAACTCGGGTCCTGACGCTTCAGTACATTTTATGTTCATTTTTTTTCTTTAGTTCCAAAATCTAATCAATTATTTTACTTCATGTAATTAATCAAATCCACCTATTTACTACCTATTTGATACTTAAAATATCAGCTACTGTTTTTGCTACTTGGCTATTATTGTTATTATCTTAACATTGAAAATTAAATTGAAGTCGTTAAATTCAGTTGGAACAACAAATCATGTTTTTTTCACCTCGTGCATAAGCACTATGTATTAGTGCAAAAATAATCTTTTGACACAAATAAAGTATTTCGGAAAGAAAATTGCATGACTTGTTAAATGCAAAATATCTATTTTACATATATGTATTTAGTTTTTAAGACTTCCTTCTTTATAACTTTTTTTAAATTTTAGATCTTTAAAATTATAGTATTAATGCTACAAACAGAGTTTGAAAATTAAGTTTCAGAATCTATGGATTTACCATGATTTATCAGCTCCAATGAACTTAAATTGTTTGGTTCTTAAATGTTAATATAAATTAAGATTGTAATTCACAACTCAGTTCTTATTTAATATGGGTTACGTACCCAGGAAATTATAAAAACTTAGTAACCGTGAGTCCTGATTCTACTAAACTTTGCTCTTTAAATGTCAAATGGAGAAAATTATATTACATTATTGAATTTTTGATAAACCAGGTACATTTTAGTCCCAATGATAATAAAAAAAGGAAGTTATTTGGGCTAAATGGACATGTATCTTTAACGCTCTTTCTTAAAGTTCCCCAGATTTTTCTGCTGGTATGGCCGAGGAAATACCTCGTTGTTCCTAATTATATTGTTGAAATATGGAAAGTGCGATCGAAATTGAGCAACACTCGGCTACATTTTGTTCATGACAAATACATTATAGAGCCGCTGACAGCGTCATTAAGGCAGTTCTTCAAGAAAATGAATAATGCATCTCCTTCCTATTGATTTACACCATCATTATGGTGCACAATGCAGGGAGCTTGGACTTTTTGTTAAGAGGGTGTTCATCATTTTCTCTTCTGTCACGTTGCACATTATCTGCTTGGTGACGAGCCTGGGTTTTGCTGTCGCCAGAAAATGTCATAAGGATATTTTCTTGGCGATAAATACAGGCGGGATTTGAAGTCATAGGGCGATTTTGGTGGTCACAAAACACAATTTTATCGCCTATTCCAAGCAAAATTACGTTCATTGCACACACTAATAAAAAAAGCTTAATTCGGGAATAACAAACTGAACTTTGCTCGGAGAGATATTGATAGGCTTTCGTTGGTCTAGTAAATAAGTCGAGGGATCACATCTTGAGGCTAAGGAATACTCGTTGATCCCCTTTTAGACGGCTGCATTCAGCAACTTAATTGAATTGAATTAGTTTTTAGGTGATATAAGGGACCCCTTGATTGAGTTCCCGTGGACATAAGCGACAATTAAATTAGATCTGGCAATCAGAGATCAACTGTCTGTTTATGCTCAGAATAACGAAATCACTACTGAATAGATTTGCATATAAGTCGATGAGTCGTATTTACTTTCCAATTGGCATCAGAGGTTTGCACAGGTATTGTTTCTAGAAGTAAATATTTAATCGAGTCAAGAGGTTCGAATAAACTTTTTTAAGGACAACATGAAATCCTCTTACCCTCCCATCTCTCCCTGTGTTTTTCTCTGATCCGATCCAAATATGATGAATCCTCTTGACAGAAAAACCTCATGGCATTTTGGTATGGGCAAGGAAACCCTACTGATAGCAAACAAAATTTGACTCATTGGTATACACCATAGAATGAATTAGTTACACAATTGCAATGCCCGAAGTACTTTTTATATGATTCATTTGTTTAACATAGATTAGTATAGATATGTACCTTCCTGGGGACTTCCGTGCCTTGCAATATCAGGTCTGGTAAAACCACTGCATGCTGGAAACCTATCAACTGCAAGGAAAGAAAACAACCCTGTTTGTAAATGTTGATATTGACTTTTGTCTATGAGGATCAAAGACAAAGTACAGTTTACATCAAAACCGCCAGTTTTGGTTTGTTTGTTTTTTTCACTCGCTTTTTTTTTCGATGTTAATATTTCTAAAAAATTAAACTGATTTGATTTGGAATTTACCGCTTGTTTCAAACCCCTGATCTTTGGGCTCCTGTTTAATGGTCACGTGAGGCGGTGACGAGGCGGAAGGCGTCTGTGGGTAGCTATGATTTCTGGGAAACTGCGTCATGTCATATGACCGATCCCGAAAGTCTTGTTTAAAGAACGGATGTGCATAAGGCGAGGATACGAACCGAGGGTAACCGGAGTGACTGTCCGTGGACAGGAAGTTCTGGTCAGGGTCAGAATGTGACCTTCGGAATCTGGAATAACTGCAAATCAGAAATACTGTAGTAAAAATATGTAGTAATCTCGAGAATTCATTGTTTTTTATGAATGTATTTCATAACAATTTTTTTCATTGTTATGAGAAAGACAAGTTCCATGTAAAAGGTAAACAAATAATCGCATTCATTGTAATTTATGAATACAATGAAATTGTTTCATCGTCGAAAGGAAGTCGAGTAACTTTTTAGAGTTATATATAAAACCACTCAGTATTCATATCTTTTAATTTGTTTGATTAAGACATTTTCTCAGGTTTCTTTAGAATGATAATACTTCACTAATGCTAGGCAAATATTTATTTTATGCAGATACCTGATATAGGGGTTCAAAAACATGACTTTACCTATTTGTGTTGGGGTAGCTACAGGAATTTGCAGTTGCCGTCATTGCAAACGGGGCATGGGAGCTTGTCAGTTCCTTCTCACACGTCATAGGAGATTGGTTATTGTCCTTACCGGAAGTGGTAGAACCAAGAGAACCGCTAGGTGATGCTGGCGGTTGACAGGGACTTCCGATGAAGCGTTTTTCTGGGAAATCAAACTTGGTTGTTGATTTCTGTGGGTTTCCGTGGCACTGTTTGTCACAGTTCATAATCTTGTCACATTTTGTTTTTGAATACGGATCTGAAATGCAAATTTCTTGATGATTGTTTGATTATGTTTAATAAAAAATAGTAGATTGTCAAAGAATTATTGAAATTTCATTCTTATCTGTTCCAAACATTTTGGTTCATCGCTCACTATTTAATGAGTAAAAGACTGATAAGCGGGAAAACAGCTGCATTTTAATATATTTTTGTTTTATTATTTTAAAACACGTGTATTTGATTGTTGATGTTTTGTATATAAATTCACGTCTTGATTTTTTTTAAAACTTGTCATCGTTTGTAAAATTGCAAAACTTATTATATGAACAAAAATTTCATGACCACTTGTAAAGTAAAACAATCGCCCCTGTTTTCGGTTTTTAGTGCCATCTGGCACACTGATTGCTGGAGGAAAAAATAACCGCAAAATGAAAAAAAAATAAAAATAAAAACATATATATACACACACGTCTGTAACTTGCACAGATAAAAAAACCCACTAACTCATTGGAATCAAATCCACGTGAAAAATAAAACCAATTTCTATAAAGATGTTTAGAACCAATCTGGGTAATTAAATTCTGGCACGCACGTCTTATGACAACACGAAATATTGGCAGCGGTCTTTATGAAAAATACCTCGCAGAATACCCAGTAAATAATACCTTGGCAATTTGTGTCGTCTAAAAAGAGCAATCGGCTTAATACTTTTTCACTTTGGGTATTAGTTATTGTTGCTTGATAACAACATTCAAGAACCTTGCGTGACGAGTTCTAGTGCGCGATGATTAAATATTGTCATTAGTTAAGACGGACAGTATGAAGAAGCTATAATAACGTGTCTCTGACTTAATGGTCTAGTTATTTCAGAATTTTTTGTGATCAAATATTTGATACATATTGCCGCTGATCAAGTTTTTTTTGGCACACAATATTTACTATATACTTCTGTGCATGACTTCTATATCAGTAATAACGTGTGATCTTAAGATAAACTCGTTGCTACAATGACAAAATAACCGATCATACATGACAAATCGTAGAAACGTTTCATCCAATATATAATTTTTGACACAAGATGTAAGAATTGAAAACAAAGACCCGAATTTTATCTAAATGTAAAATTAATTGTTCTTTAAGTATACTTCTATTGAAACTCAACTCAGAAAGCCCTATTTGAAACAATTATGCAGCTGTATTGTTAATTTACATGTAATTGTTTTAAAATCTTCCTTTGCAAAACTAACAAAACTAAATACAAATTAAATTGAAACGACATCCAATTATTTTGATCAAGTTAGATTGTGTAAAGGAAATATTGCTGAAAGTTTAAATCAATTTATATTTTGCTAAAAGTGTAAAGGACTTATCGTTGGAAAACAAGCTCGTAAAGAATAAATGTGTTTGACTGTCCACCTGCTTTGAGCACAGAGTGACAAAATGTGCAGCTCGACATTTCTAAAAAATGGACCCCAGGGAGACGCGATAATTGAGCTGTATACGACCTGATTGACAGAATCTCTGAGAATCTTTTTTGGATGCTTAAGACGCCCCGTTTATTTGCCTTATTTGCTTTCCACAACGGGTGAATAATTTATGGTCGCAGATCATATAGTCTCTGCTCGCGAGATTTCGTCCGAGAGTCAATACATCATTACGATATCTGTCGATCCCTTCATGTTATTTTGATCAATGGAGAAAATTTTATTCTACCCCGAGACAAGTTGGACAGGTTTATTGCTGTTTTTTCTTCAGACCTTCTTTTTATTTCGCTCCATTTATGAGTGTATGAAAGTCTGCAGTTAAATTGACACATTCAGCACTCAAACTTTTCAGACTTTCTTTACTGTTGTTAATATTTTCGTTATGTTTATTTACATTTGATGTTTGGTAATGGCTGTAAAATTACAAAATTTCTTTCGTTTGTTAGGGAATGTATACCGGAACAAACAATAACCATTCGGCCTCGTGACAAGCCATGGTTTGACTCTGTATTACGGAGAACGATCAGAGTTAGAGACCGACTGCGTAACAAAGCAATTGAAACGAATAAAGATTCTGTTTGGTCTGCGTACAGAAAGGTCCGAAATTCAGTTAACAATATGAAAAAACACGCTATCTCAAATTACTATGACAATATAGAAACGTATTTAGATGATTCAAGCAAAAATAATACTAAGTTATACTGGAAGTTGATGAAAGACTCATTTCATATGAAGCTTTCAACGGAATTACCACCTATTCAAATTTCTAATGTAAACGGTACAACCAAGTATGTTTATTCAGATTTTGGGAAGATCGAATCTCTTAATACATATTTTTCTTCTATTTCTTCTGTAGACAATAAGAATGCGGCTTTACCTAATATGTATAGTTTATGTAGAGAAACACTTTGTAATATTTATATAAATGAACAAGAAGTGTTAGACATTATTTCAATATTACCTGTTAATAAAGCAATTGGTCCTGATTTGGTTAGCCACAAAATGTTGAAGGCAACCCTTTTTACTATTGTAAAACCACTTACATTGTTATTTAATAGATCACTTGTTGATAATACTTTTCCATGTTTTTGGAAAATTGCTCACGTTATTCCTCTATTCAAAAAAGATGATCCGTCATTGGTTTCTAATTATAGACCGGTATCTTTGTTATCATGTGTTAGTAAAATTATGGAAAGAATCGTTTTTTAAACATGTGTACAACTATTTTCATAGGAACAATTTATTTTATCGATATCAAGCCGGTTTTTTACCAGGTCATTCCACTGTTTATCAACTATTAGAAACGTATCACAGCATTGTTCAAAATATTGATGAAGGTAAATTTTCATGTATGATTTTTTGTGATCTGTCAAAGGCATTTGACAGAGTATGGCATAGCGGCCTATTATTCAAGTTACAAACCTATGGAGTATGTGAAGATCTTCTTAAGTGGTTTTCTAGTTACTTAAGTCAAAGGTCCAGAAAAGTTATGTATAAAGATCTTTTGTCAAGCACATCAGAAATTTCAGCAGGTGTACCCCAGGGATCTGTATTAGGACCTCTTTTATTTTTGATATATGTCAATGATGTGGCGGTTAATATGTTATCATTGTGTAGATTATTTGCTGATGACAGTTCGCTTCAATACTCTTCAAACAACATACTTAACATTGAATATATTTTAAATCATGATTTAAAAATTTTGGAATCGTGGTCCAAAAAGTGGCTTCTTAAATTCAATTCATCAAAAACTAAGGTTGTTTTTTTTACTAAGAAGCATAACTCTGTTTTACCTAAATTATTTTTTGAAGGCGATAGACTAGAGTTTGTCTCGACCCATCGCCATTTAGGACTTTTATTATCGCAAAATCTCAGCTGGTCTGAATACATTGATGGTATTGTAAACTCTGCATACAAAAAATTAGGACTCTTAAAAAAACTTAAGTATAAATTGGGTAGAGAGCATCTCTCTAAATTATACATTTCATTCATTAGACCTACCCTTGAATATGCTTCGATTGTGTGGGATGGCTGTTCTGTGCATGATGCAGACAAACTTGAAAAGCTTCAATTGTGTGCTGCACGAATTGTCACTGGGTTGCCAATTTTTGTACCAAGGGAAGCGCTTTACTTAGAAACAGGGTGGGAAATTTTACAAACTAGACGATACATCGCCAAGATGAAAACTATGTTCAAATTTAACATGGGGAGTCTCCCTGATTATTTATGTGACATTATTCCTAATAAGAGGGAAAATATATCGCGATACAACACACGAAACAAGGATCAGTTTAATGTACCTAAGTGCAGGTTAGATTTACTTAAAAAATCATTTGTACCCAATGCTGTCAATCAATGGAATTCACTAAATATAGAAGCCAGAACAGCCACCTCAATCAATTTGTTTTGCAAACATATGCCTAAAGTTACGAAACCCCCTATTTATTTTTCTTTTGGTAAACGCTGTACCAACATTATTCATACAAAGCTGAGACATAACTGTGTATTAAACTATGATCTTTGTAAACGTAATATTATAAATAATCCGTTGTGTTTATGTGGTAAAACAGAAGATGTGTATCATTTCTTTTTTTCTTGTAAAAAATACTCTAGAGCGAGAAACAACATGTTTGATCAATTGTTTATGTTAGATTTAGTCAATATTGATACTGATTTACTTTTATATGGCAACAATAACCTTCCTTTACATATCAACAAAAGCATTTTTGCTTCTGTACAAAAGTTTATAGACGAATCCTTGAGATTTAAATAATATTTCTTTGTGTATATCAATATTATATTCTTTTGTTCTATACTCATATGCATGACAACTATTGTTATATTTAAGGAGAGGAACTTGTAAGTTGTTAGAACTTGTTTCTGATCCTTTTGTTTATTCAATAAAATATGTTCAAAACAAAACAATGGCTGTAAAGCGATATTCTAAAAAACGATACACGGTAATGTATATTTATTTATTATAATATTATATTTTGAGAATGATTTACTGATTTTCAGTGTTTGAATTTAATTATTCCTTTTTTGAATCTTTATTTTTAAGTCTAACACTTAATTTTGTGCATTCCTATTTTTCCGTATGCATTAGAGGGAAAACAATTCACGATACGTATTTTTAATAAAGAGAAAGAAGTAAGGCTGAGTTAAGTAGAACATTCGGCAATATTTCAACAACAGATAAAATATTGGCTAAAGAAGAGGGAAGGTTAATCCATTTCCAAACGTTATGCATAAAATGATAATCATAGTCAGTGATGCGCGTGATATGTAACGGATACACAAGGAATAGCTAAAAATGATAACAAAAAATAAGATTTTAAAACAATCTTTGGGTTTGTTTCAGTAGGAATTACTTCATCACACCGTGTCCAAGAGACCAGCTGCCTGCGCTTCTGCTTTCCAATGCTTTCCAACCAGATGCTAGGGAGAGGCAATTATTGCACGTAAAATCTACTCACTCTGTAGCCTACAGATCAAGCTGCAGTGGCTAGGAACGGCTAATAAAGGCATATGGGTTATGTGAAATTTGTCAGAGATATCTCTCGTCTTTATATTAAAGATAAATTTGAATGTCATTTTAATGATTTTAATATTTCATGTTTATAGTTGTGCTCACTGCAAACAGCTTTAATTTGGTACATTTCAATTTTCTGCCCATAGTTAATACCAAATTCAAACGCTTTGTTGTTCTGTTGCAGAAAAGAATATAGAAGATGTAAATGTCTGCATTTTTAATTCAATATACATGTACAAAAAATAAAAATGAGATTTCATCAAGCTGAATTAGTGTTTAGATAAGGCCATATATATAATACCTAAATTACATTCCTAATGGTGGAAGAATTCATTGAAAACAATTATGCATGCCTTACTGTTGCTGTTTCCCAGAACTAGGGTGGTATAAACTTTTGACACTTTCAGGCCATATTAATTCAAGGCAATATACCTACAGCATGTGCAATGGTTTGATTGTTGGGGGAGCTATGATAACTACCAAAGCGTGTTATATGCATGTGAGAAAAGTTAGAGTTTAATTGTTGTTTAAGGGTTACTCCCTCGATTACGCAGCTGAGCTTAAAATGATACCCCCATACTGTCTAATCATGATTAATAAGAAAAGCAACTGAGAATTAAAATCAGAACGATTGAATGTATGATTTTTTTTTCCTGAATGTGAAATCGATGTGAAAAAAAATTCAAATACAATGTTTCTCTTTGCTTGGATATCGAATGCTAATGAATTTGCAATATTTGTAATTCGTACAGATTCGATAAATTTTAATATTGTATACGTAAGGCAATAACTGAGTCTGATTTTCATTAATTTTTACTATTCAGAAGAGGGTACAGGTCTTAAGTGAAGTGTTCAAGCACTTGACAAACACTCTCTCGTTAACAATAAACTTAATATTCAGCTATCTTCATTCGACACACTCAAAACACACACTATCCGATGCTGCGACAAGAGTTTCAGAATTTCTCAGCAACCGCAGAATTTTAATCTGAGCAAACAAATTTAAAGCCTATCACTCCGAGACCATGTATTAGCAAAAGAGCCGTTGCTTTGGGTGTCAATGATACGGTCATTTATCAGATCCTATTGGCCTTTCTGGGATGTTCCTGATAAATATCCCTATATAATGATCGGGAACATATTCCAGAAGCCAAGTGCTCTTGGAATATAACGTAGATTAGGGAATAAATTTGGCATCGAAGTTATGAAAATGGTTATAAGTAGCTGGTTTTTACACTCCGCGCGCGTCATCTATCTAATGTCCACCCCGGGCCGTGTGTGTGGACGAGTCAGAAGGTGATTAGCTTGACATTTTAGTGTTTGTTCGCGTTGATTGACTTACAAACACCGAGTTGTCTTCTGTTCCGAGATTAATTTATGTACAATAGATGTCGCGAATTCCTTTCGAACCTTCTTCGATCAGCAAAACAATGGCAGATCACACAGAAATTGAAACATTTACGGATCCGATACATTTTTATCAACATCTCGAGCAAATAATTAATTATATTGTATGTTGTGATTTGTAAATACATGTATTTTGTATACTCATCTGTTTTGAAATATTGCAAGTCATAGATAAGTAACCGTACAGTCAATTATTAAGGTCTTCCGTTTCCAACGGAAGACCTTATAGTGATTGTAATGTTTCTTTTTATTATTATTATTATTATTATTTTTTTCCCTTTTTCTCTCGTGAATTTCTCAGAGATGTCTTGATGGATTTTTAAAAATTTTCAGGAATGACAGAAAATAAAAAGATCTAGAGGATTTTAATTAAAAATGTTCTAAATTCACTTCCGGTCGTCCGTTTCCTGTCCCGCGACAAAAAGCTTGTCACCTCGAGATCTAAGAAACGGTAAAGACTTAAACATTCAAACTTTGTGGGATGATAGACCTATAGCTGTAGATGTGTTTAAACACTTTTGTTTTGTTCGTCATAACTTCCGGTCGTCACCGGAAGCACTTAAAAATATTTTTTTTTACGCATCAATTTTTTTGTCAATAGAATAAATATATAAGAATAAATCTATTCATAGGAAATCTCTGCGATGTAATATCAACAAAAAATTTCTACTTCCGGTGAGATATCTCAATTATCTCAGGTAGCTTTTTTAAAACACATTTTGTACCCGCGAGATATCAGAAACTATAAGCGATCAAGACACGAAACTTTCATAGATGATAGACATTTGATTGAAGATGTGTTTAACCGGTTTCATTTTGTCTTCCGTCACTTCCGGTCCATACCGGAAGAGTTAAAAAAAAAAGAGCTGTCTATCAGTTTAACTGTTTTCCTTTGATATATATTAGTTAGATAAATGAAAAATAATGTACAAAAGGCAAGTATACAAGAAATATTGAATACAATTTACATTGAACACTTCCGTTTGCCCGTTTCCTGTCCAGAGACCAAAAACCTGATTTCGACGAGATCTCAAAAACAGTAACGACTTGAACAACCAAACTTTGTGGGATGATAGAGATTATGTATGTACATGTGTTAACACTATTTTGTTTTATCCGGCGTAACTTCCGGTCGTCACAGGAAGTACACCCAATTTTGATATTTTTATAATTCACAATAATTTTCGTATCCATTTTTTATTTATGTGAGAGAAGCAATGTCTTACAGTTAAATTGATACTTCTATATCAAAACGGAAGACCTTTTTGTTGCTTTTGCAATTGATTATTATTTTCTTTTTAAATTTTTAAATGAAGAGTACGGTTTTGCGGAAATTGCTGACACAATGGAGATTAATAATCTCTCTAACAGAATATGTATACAAATCACGATTCCAATATACTTGATAACACGCTTAATGTGACAAACACTAGAAAATGTGAAATAAATACCACTACATGTACTTGTTAAGATATTATAATTACCACGTTTGGTACGTTATAAATATCTTGCAAAATACCATACACTAATATTCTAGTATATAAGTCACTGAAAAATTTAATGATTACTAGTAGACATGTATTAAAGTTAGAAGCAGGGCAAAAAAATAAATGAAGAATTATAAAGACATAAACGTACAGTACTATCAACATTTTTAAATGACTCTCGTCATGTAAGAAAAAATGGAGTTCGTGTTATTTCGTCCACCAAGCCTGGTTGTGAACACACGAAGTCGATTTGTGTGTAAACAACACTCCACCCCGCTAAAGTTTCTGTGTGAACTTGTCATTTTTAAACCATTAGCCAGCCATCCTGATACAGAATAGACAAGATAGATAAAAATAATTCGCCAGGATTCGGGCGGAGTTCGGCGCGGAGCAAGCGTGACTAAATCGACAGACTTTCACAACAGGTTAAAATTCTTAATACATGATGTGGTGTGTTAAATAAAACTTTTGAACAGGAAAAATTAATTTGTACCAATTCAATCCACCTCAAAAAATCTTTTTAACGTTTGTAACAACTTAAATATCTTACTGATTAATGACTCGGTACAATTAATTGCATATAAAATTGCAAAATATTTCCAGTATACAAGCATTTACAGTTTAGAATGATAATTCTAATCCCCAAAACACAACTTTATAAATCTAAAATTTGTACAATGTTTATACATTGTTTTTAAAAGATTGTTATGACGCTCGAAGAAAACTGTAACCGATACACAAAAATAAGAAGAATCTTTGAAGTGCGAATTTTTTAAAATTTCTAAAAAAAAAAAAAAAAAAAAAAGTGCATGTAACATACCCGAACTTCTGCCCCCTTTTGAGCCCCCGTTGTATCCAGGTACATACTGTTCACCTTCGTCCGACTGGTTTGCTGGAACAAAACGAAATCATTGTCAGTTAGACAAAAGCACTCATACATTGAATAGTTTAAATCAAGGCAGGTTTTTGAGGAAAAAAATGTTGTAAAAATTCCCAGCAGCTGTATTTAAAAAAATTTCCATGTGGAAAAGAATTGAAATAGGGATTTTTTTAAAAACGTGATATCTTACTTCAAAAAAAAATATGAAACATAAATAATTTTGACATTTCCTGTAGAATATAATGTAAATGAATCTTGAAAATGTCACAAATTATTTTAGCAGTCCAAAAAGTGAAGAATGAATGAAAAAAAATATCGTTTTCATCCAGAGAGATAAGTTTAAGTCTTAGATTTAACACAAAACATAGTATCGGGTAATTAATTAAGCATCAAATGAGATGCAAAGCAAATAAAGCAAAGTTTGCTATTGAACACCAAAATATTTTTTAACAATGAAAACAAAAATTAAAACATTTCAATAATATTCGTTAATAATTTTTTTTTTTTTTTGGTCCCAGAGCCTCAAAACTGGAACCCAAACAAGTTGCTTTGCAATCGCAGGACTAGCCTTTTAAAGGACTATTAAAGCAAACATTGACGACAGGGGCTTCTGAGCATTGATTAAGGCTCGTATTAGAGGCATTAATGTCTTCACCAATTAATGAACTCTGTCGATAGAACCTGAGATATGGCTTAGGCTGCAATGTCATGAAAGTTGATTAAAGATTTTTTTTTTCGCAAGTTACTTTTTTTTTTGCAGTTATTGTTTGTCTTTATTTGTCCAAAAATCCCTTGTTCAAAGAATTCATATTACTTCTTAACATGTATAAGCTAATATTTAATTCATATTTGATTTTAGATTCAAAAATTCTTGCACCAAGCTTGATGACACGTATATTCTAAGTTGGCATCCATTATACGAGTTTATTCCTATAATACCGTGCAATTTTGCTTCATTGTGAGAGACACTGCATGTTTAGAAATGTTTGAATCAGACCCAAATACATCACATGTTTTTTCACAGCAATTATGACATACAAAGTGTCAAAATATTGGAGTTTTTTTAGAGAAATATCTGCTCTGTAAAATGTTTAAGAAATACCTTCAGCTAACCACGCTTCTTGCATCTGTCTAAGATCTTGAAATAGCTCTGTAAAAAATAAAATCAAAAGAATTTCGGCTCATCTGTTTTATGTCATGTAAATAAAGTGAAAACAAATAGATTTTTAGTATCATTGCTTTAAAAATGTACAGCATTTTTATAACTATAAAAATGTACATGCTCGCATATTAATAATTTTTTTTTTAAACTGACAATGATATAATTAAAAAATACTGTTTCAATAGAATGAAAAAAGTATTTCTAATTGATATAAAAAAAAAAAAACAATCAGAAATATGACAATAATAATTAAAACTAAATCTGAGCAGAATATCAAGAACATTATCGAAGGTCAAACCCGGAAGCCGATTTGTTTTTCTTCAATATTTGAGAGCCGTGTTCAAGATGTGTTGTAAATTTCATTTGGCAATATGAAAATCCCCGCAAGACCAAATTAACACTAATTAGCATTGTCGCCTAATTTAGCTCGATCATTTATACAGCTGCTCGCTAAAGTAGACAAATCAAACAGTTACAAAGATGCGAGATTTTTGTGGAGCGGCACTAAATGAAATATTCATAAACTATTAACACAAGCTATTTGCCGAGACTGCGGGAGTCGGAGGCTGAGATTTGAAAGATGGGCAGTGAAGAGAACATAGCCGATATCTGACACAGCCACACAAGCACTCACATCATATTGTCATCCCCAATCCTTAAAATGACCGAGTTTTTTTTTTTAATTATTTGAACTAAAATTATTACAGAAATCTTTATTTCAATTTTTAAATATCTAAATGACGTTAAAAAGATAAATTAAAGCATATGTTCTAGGAGATACTGCGTTTTAGATATTTTCAAGATTTTACTAAAAAATGTACATCACAATTCAAGGTTAACATAATCTATGCCTTTTACTTAATTCATTTGAATACCAATGAAATGTGTGTAAATTAAATCAATCATTTTTTTTTAAACTCGGTTTTTCAAATAACAGAATAGACTTGAAAATCAGTGTGATACAAGATACTGACAATAACTTTTAAAAGGTCTATGTGAGTACATGTAACGTACAACTAAACATACCTTCCGAAACTTGAACCAGCTCGTTTTCTCCCTTCTTTTTTACGGGTTCCTTTGTCGTTTCCGATTTCTTCTCTTCAGGCTTTGGTTCACTTTTCTAAACATACAACATGAATAATCTCATTATTACAAATGAAAAAAATGAAGACCTATATGATTTTAAGAAAGAAAAAAAAACCACTAAAGTTATATGTCGACTCATTGAGGTGTTTTATATGTATGTTAACATTATTTTTCGATGTTTTATAACTTGTTTATTCTAATACAAGATCAACTGTTCAGGTTATCGGCCATATTTACTTTATAAGGACAGTTGATTAATTAAAGTTTATGGACGCGACTGGATGATGAGATTACTTAATCTTATCGTGGCAGCGTAAAAAGACATCAAAGTGAAAATTCTTCAAAAGATTCAAGAAAAACGCCCGTATGTTTCTCTCTCTCTCCCTCCTTTCAAATGCAGTATTTAAGAGTGCATGCGCACATGTGGTCTGTCCGATAGTTTCCATTGTTAGTCATTGTTCAGCTGAACATGAAAACGTATTTTACATGCATCAAATCCTTTTCAAAAACCTCTCGAAAGATGAAGACTGAAGGCACGTGCGACTTCCCGTCGCGCGAGACTTGAGAACATGTGACCCGCAAATGTGAAAATATCCAATAATGAGGCTCGGATAATGGAAACTATTGAATTGAGTTGTTACAACTACTAATTTTCTGTCCCCGACTAGATTTCAAATTTCTGGACATAGCATGCACGTGAGGGAATCGATCATATCGGCAAGAGAAGAACACGTTTGATATTACAGAGGTTGTTTGTTAAATTCCAGGTGTAATATCAGATTTCTTTCTTTCTTTTTTTCTTTTTTCTTTTATGTCTTCCAAATTACAGTAAAACAACAGTAACGTTTAACAGACAAAGAGAATAAAGCAAATATAAGCCAAAAAAAAAATAAGTACATGTAACTAATATACTGCATGTAAGTATATCCCAACAAAATAGACATAGATGTATTAGTATTAGAAATTAAAAAATGAGCAACTAATGAATGTACATAATTTTTATCATAAGTACGCGAATACAATTTACTATTAATTCAATTTTTTCTTTGAAACTATACAACCAATTCATCACACAAAAATGGGTGGTGATTTAAGATTTAACATCAAACAATTTAACAAATCAAAACCAGCGTACATATAACTGATAAGAAATTGGTGAAAACAAATGGATTTTTGTGTAATGACTTTGAGTGTATACATGTACATATAGATTCAAATTTAGTTTTTTAATTTTTAAACAAAATATCAACGATTAATATTAAAAGCTATTCATCGGGATATTTCTAAAATAAATATATAAAGATATCAACCTTATTTCAATAAAGTGAATAGATAGTGCAGTTATAATTTTATGTGCATTATAATAAAACTGTTTTAAATCTAAAATTTCTTTCGTTATCATTTTTGTTGTTGTACACTACTTATAAATGATTGTCACAATGCTGGTTTTGGGCAATTAATCTGTTAAAAAAGCTTTTATAACATATACCAATAAAAATAACAATATAAGAAAATAGATCAGGATTGGTGATGTACCTACCAGAGGAATAGCGGTTGGGACTATTTGGTCAGTCTGCGGAGAAGTTTGTGATTCGGTTTCTTTTGCAGAGTGTGCATTTGTTTCACTCATCGCCCGAGTCAGCGCAAAATTACATTTGAGCAATCTGGGAGAAATAAAATCAAATGAAAAATCCTATGAAATTATTACAGTTCACTGGCATTTGCTATTCCATATTCAAAGATGATGCTTCCAATAAAAGAAATGTCACTGAAAAAAAAACTAAGTCCTTATAAAACGCACTGCTTACTACATGTACTGACTATATTTACAATGTCGAAAAATAAGTAAAAATTCACGGTCGCGGGAAATGGCATAAAAATGGCGCAAGGAAGGTTACAAACGGCTGGCGTCAGACGGCCTAAATCGGTTGCAGCGTCAAAGAACTATTCCCCCAAAAAGGTTCGAGGTGACTAAAACCCTGACTGTCAGGGAAGAGTCGGGCCGAGTGAAGTTTATCTTGGAGTAGCTTTGTTACCTAGAAGATCATACCACACCAGCCCCCAAAAACTATTCTAACAACGTCTGATGTATTTTAGGAATTTTGGGGGATTTCATCATGATTAAGAAGTCTTCTGTATTGTTTACTAAGTGACTAACAAATCACCTCATTTCTTCATTGTTAAAATGATTTTGCTCCTCTTTACTATAATTAATATTCTAACTTTTTTTAAAGAAATTAGAACTATATACATTTTATATTTTCAATAGAAGTCCGCTTAAATTTTAATAATAAAGTAATTATTGATTTTCATATGTTTTGCTATCAAAGATATTTAAAAATAATCAAAAATGCATTTAATTAGCACAATACCGACGTTGATGAAATGTTATCATAACCAAAAATTATCCATATAATTATACTTTGAAGATAAGAATTACGGCACTTGCACAATATGAAAAATCGCTTTTAAAAACTATCTTTAAAAAGGAAAAATGGGTTTTAAAAACACACTACCTTCTTCAAAAAAAAAAAAAAAGAGACAGTAAATATAGGTGTATATATATATGTATATTTAGATTAATAATATATCAAATATATTCAATGTTGACCACAAATATTTCTTGTCTGAGAGTTTATCTGGGAAAGTTAAGAGAGCATCTGCTCTCCCAGATTAATTATTGAATGGTCAACACCATAATTGCAAATGATATAATTTTACCTCCAACAAGGGTGCGAACAAATATTGACGCCAACCTTGTCAATATCGAGTTAATTATCAACTCACAATCCGCGAGGAAAATGGAGAAAATTTTGAAGAATGAAAATCTGAGATTTGAAATATGCAAATCCGAGTAATTTTTATTCCAACAATAGTTTCGTTGATTATTTTTGGGGTTTTAAGCATATCTTTTTTAATATTAACCAAAAGATCGGAAACAAGTTCTTTCAACTTGCTAGTTTTTCTCAACAGTAGTAGTCATGCGAACAAATTTTGAATGTAACTAATACATGAAGTGAAGAAATAGTTGTTACTAATGCATACAGTGGTTATAACTAAATGTAAATTATACATAAAGTGCTAGAAATATTTGTTACTAATGCATACAGTGGTTATAACTAAATGTAAATTATACATAAAGTCCTAGAACATTTTTTTTTACTAATGCTTACAATGATTATAACTAAGTGTAGCTATTACATACAGTTATACAAGTAATTGTAACTATTTCTTTTAATTCAGCAACAAGAAAAAATGAAGAGCTCTACATTCATAATACAGTTTTAGGTTTGATGATATTCATAAGATATTTGTATTCATGTATCAATATGTCGTTATACGGTAATTGATATATTTAGAGAAAAAAATAAAGATTTATGCGAAATCTTTTATTTTAAAAAAAAATATATATTTAACATTTCATTTCATTAAGTTAAACACTATCTTTTTAATCTAATGTAACAAAAAAAAATCAAAAGACACGAAAAACGTTATTTTGAGTATTACAAAAATAAGTTAAAACATATCTTTCAAACATAATTTAACATTCTTTTTTTTTAAGTATGTACAATGTAGCATAGTAGAAAAATTGCAGAATTTACCCATTAATAGTTTAAAATCACAGTGGGTCATATTTCAATCGCACACCTTTAGTTTTCTTGAGTGATGAAGAGCGCTTTCTTACCTGTGTCGCTTGTGGCGGATTAAGCAAGGATCTAGCTGATAGATAATTCCCCGTGATAATACACATTCAATACGGTGTCATCCCAATGATTATAGCCACAAACTTTGAGATACCTTAAAAACAGATCATTAACTTCGCCTTCTTCTCCTGTGCTCTCTGATTGGCTGATGACTTCTTGATGCACGTGGGACGGACTTCTGTGCTTGTGATTTTACGGGAAGAATAAAAAACTTCGATAAGAGTAAATATTTCACAAGAAACTCGAAACATGCTTGTTTACACCATGGTTCCGCCACAAAACTCAGAAAAAAGCACCTAATATGTAAAAGGTTCTGAACTGATACTATAGAAATTGAAAATTAAATTGTCAAGTTTTTTTTTAATTCAACTCACGAAATAACTTTCCTTTCTCTCTCGTATTAACAGCATGCTTTTAATTGTAATTTTTTTGGGAGGGAAAGCCAAATCAATAATTATGTTATGAATACACTATAACGAATGACAGAGCTGCTAAAATAGCGGTTTATTTGAATAGAATATTGGTTATAATAGCTAGAAGCGACGAATGCATTCTCTTCTCTGTGATGAACCGCCGCTGCTCATTTGTAATATTGAGTAGTAAACTGCTCTGTTGTTTTTGTGAATTAATAGCAAACATTTCTAGCACAAATCTTTATTAATTAACGAACATTCTTTACTCTACATTTCCATGCCCTGGATATATGTAAACCTCTCTCTCTCTCTCTCTCTCTCTCTCTCTCTCTCTCTCTCTCTCTCTCTCTCTCTCTCTCTCTCTCTCTCTCTCTCTCTCTCAGAGACATATAGCAAAAAACGGAAGTTAAAAAAAATATTAGATAATGATCTCGATATCAATTTGTTTAAAAGATAAAAACATGTTAATAACAGCATTTTATTGATCATGAATAAAAATTATAAACTACATGTCTTATCGGATAACTTACTTGTGATTTTTTTTTCTCTTTCTTTATTTTTCATTGTTTAAATTTTTATTTCTTTGATCTATCATCTTTTTATTTCTACATTTTGTAAAAATTATAATTTCAACATTTTCTAAATCAGCATAAAGCAATACATAAATTAATTTTGTGTACCATTCTAATTCTAAGGTGCTCCTCCCCCTAAAAAAAAAAAAGAATATCTAGACAAGAAAAAAAACACCCGGAAAACTGCAGAAAAGCCACCAACGATGCCCAGTATGAAAGAAAACCCTAAAGATTGAAAAAATAAATTCTTTCGAGTCAAAACAAAGCTTTTTGTAATTAGTGATCACTTAGAGAATCTTGTGTGACAACTTCATGTTCTTGTCAGATCGTTTGTAAGCAATCGAATGGCCGTGCTTTAGAAGTGATATTTCCAGTGAGTGTTGCGTCGAGTATTGTTTAGGTTGCAATATAAATTTGCTGGATGGTATATGGTGCAGTTCTTTTGATGCCTAAATGAGATTCATCCGGTTTTTCCACTCGGCACTTGACATGCAAGCACATTATAAACCTCTCACCGACACCCACTAGTGTGTTTCTTTAACTAAATCATTAATCCAGTCTATTTTGAATCTTTATTCTTGTATCTTGAACAATTTATATTTATCGACATGGAATGCATTTGGTTATTTTTACTTGCTGATTTCTACGTATCTGAATTAGATTGAACAGCTTTTTTTATAGAAAGTATTTTTCGCTCTCAAAATATTTTAGGAAAACTTTTAAATTCTCTTCTCCTTCAAATAAAAAAAAACTACGATGTATATTTGTTTAGATGTATACAATGTACGTCAGTTCCACCCTTCGTAATTGATCAACCCAAAAGCCAATCGGGCTATGAAGCCTGATGCTTGTCTTTCAGAAATAATTGTATATATTAAGTTTATGGCATTAATAGATATAAATACTTCCACTGGTTAAAAATTAAAGTTTCTTAATTCTTATTCTGTGAATATCACTGACTTCCATTCGACGTCAGTGGTATTGTATTTAATTAAGCACAGAAATAAGAATAAGCATCAACAAAAGCATGGAAAGAAAAAAAGTTTGGTATCAACCATAAACATTATGCGAATATAAAACCAACATGCATTGTTTAAACTAGAATTAAATAAATGTGTGTTCCACTGCGTATAATAATTATTAAAGACGTTGCGTGGTAAATCAAAAAGCACATCATAATTTGATTTCAAAGTGTGAGACATAAATTACGATAATATTTAACTATAGACAAGTTTATTCTTTCAGACTTTCCAGACGTTTTCATTGAACAATCTTAATTTCAAAATCATTTTTATTCCTTTTATAACACTTTAATATACATGTAAATTATGTTTTTACCCCTAAAGTTAAAAAGTATTGGATTCCACTTATTTTTATTTATACTAGTATATATTTCTTCACGTCTGTAAAACAACAAACCATGAGACCAATTTATGACAAAACCTTCATTATTTACCCAATGGAATCACCAACATTTCACAGCATAACACAAGCAAATATATCACGTATACAAAATGTCGAAAAGGTTTTCCTTTTTTTATAAAACAATTCATGATAATGAGAAGATAAAATTTTTAAATAAAAATACGACCAAAAAATCCTTTCGTTGGGCCGCCTTTGCCAAGCTTCGTTGTTTTAAAACAGTTGAGCATACTTCTATCGTTACCAAGATGATAGAATAGGCCCCTTGTACACTTTAATAATGTGATGTTTGCAATATACAAATTAATCACTAGATGGCATGACTATTAATTGGGCACCTTCTCAGCCTTTGAAGCTGGCAATGTTTTGGCGACACAATGTTATGCAGTTGGCGCTGCCCATTTAAGGCATAGAGATTTGCTTTTGAGGTTAAAAGAAAACGGCTGATGCGTCGTTCATCCAGCTCCACAACTTTTGTTTGTTTTTCTGCATAAATAGAAATGTTGTCATCCGATGATCATTTGTGGGTTTTGCGGTTCTAAGTATACCAGATCATTTTGTGTATGCTGACGGATAAGTAGTTTGATACCCTCTCCGATGACGTCAAATGTCTTGGAACTGAGTTTTCTTTTTAATGGAAATTCGAGTTTAGTCTAGATTAGCTATCATTTATGTTTCATTAAAGGAAGAGCAAAAGCAAAGCAAAGGGTTTGAAAATAAAAACACACATTTGTGTATTTTTCGAAGACGAGCTAAAATGATAATAGGTGAATTTTATTTCTTTGAAAACCTGCAATGCAATACGTCTATATTGCGAGGTGGTACTAATTGTCTATTGTTCGTTTATCCCTACAATCAATGAATATTCCTGTTTCAAATTCAGTATCATCATGGTACATTTCAATTCATTATAATTATATGATATACATTATCTAATGCCGATACTTTACAAGTAAATTTATCCATTGCCTCTTCAATCGACCTTAAGTACAGGCCTATTGCATGGATGCCTTATCTATAAAGAGTGAAGATCAGCTCTTAGTGACAAAAATGAAGCCTTTAATTTAAGAATTGTGCAAAAAATGCCAGCGCTGTCTGCAAAAAAACTACAATCAATCTTGATAATGCAATGAAGAGCATCAGCTTAAAACGCCAGAATTGGAAATTAATTCTTGTTCTCAGTTTACCAGATCCTGGCGCGGTGGACCCGGTTTTACCCTAACCCATTATTGTCCTGTTTGTCTGTTTGTTTGTTCCAATACTTCACTGGGCTTAAAGGATCAAACGCACGAGATAACATAGTGTTTAGAAGTTCTCTTTCTGGAGAGATGAAAACTTCAACCGAAAGTGGCGGGGCTGCGCTGGAACATGGATGTATAATTAGCCTTAATATTTCTGTTTATCTAACCAGTCTCTTTGCAAAGTAAAACATATGTTAAAAGTTGTGTTGACTTTTGGGTCATTAGGGAAACCAAGTGACCAGCCTTTTACGACGGTTTTGCTATCATGTGTCGGCCGCTCGTGTCCATAAGGAGGAGTTCTCTGACGTCATCATTAAGGTTGCGGCGGCTCGTTACAGTTGATTATAGACTGTATTTAAGATTCTTGTCGCCATGTCATAATTATCAGAATGTTCAAACCAAATCCATCTTATCGGAGTATTTGAAAGAATTGTCTTTATCTGTACCGGGAGGCTTAAAATTCCATTCCATGTTCCGTAAAATTGCGACGAATTTTGGGAAATTTTAACAATTGTTTTTCGTCATCCCGCATCCTATATTTCAGTAACTGTTTCATGTGAGGATAACATTTAGTCTTGTTGTCCAGTACGTTAAATATTATTGCCCATATTATCAAAGTAAGATATTTCAATGCTTTTGTGAAGCATTACTTCTTTATTCAAATGGTTAGAAATATTAACAAAGGTATCTATTGTAAAACGTTCAAACAATGATCTTCGTAAGACCACTAAATTTTAAGTTTTTTACAATGCATCATTCTGCAAATTATTTAAAATTTCCAATTTTGTTTTAAATTATCACAGTTTAAAAAGAATTCATAATTTTTGTATATAATCATATTTTGATCATATCGTAATAAATTTATATTTATTTTGGAGTTTTGGATAAGAGACTGTGTCCCTATTTGCGTATGTACTAACTTCGGGTTAATCGGTTGGTGTCAATAACAAAAGAACATGTACTTCGACAAAGTGTCACTCCGTTATTTACAACAAGGAGCCATTACTTAATTTGATAGATAGTATCACGCCTGTTGAGTGCTTCACTTTTACAACCCAAGACATTTATTTCACATTTCAAGACAACATTTCGTTGACAAATAAGTAGCAAATAAGTCATCAAACATCAAACCCCCGACACTAAGCTGTCGGACGAGAGTGGCGTTAGATAACCGTCCATCTGTTTGTTTGGCAAAGGAAATGAACTGACCAGTGAAAAAGTTATTTCCCTTACTTTTAATTTTCAAAGAATCTTATCTTTGCACCCACCCACCTTTTTTTAAGATTCGAAATCTAGAATATTACGCAAAACTGGCAAGAATCAGGCATGCAATATAGAGATTGCTTTTCATTTATCTATTTTGCAGATAGTTATATATCAAAGTCTCTTTAAAAATTCTAAATTCAAATCAACCAACCCCCCAAAAAACCTAAAACATTTGACGCAACCACTTAAATAGGTCAATGTATATACACTTTATTAAGCATGTACATGTATTACTAAAACTTAGCAGAAAATAAATAGGTGAATTATACGAATATCAAATGTTACTTTTTACGAATGTTACGTCAGAAACGTCAGTAGCAAATGACAGTTTTACATCTTTCTTTGCACGAGATATTAAGCTATCGTCTGCGACACAAATCAATCAAATTTCTTAGTAACGAACAATAGTAACAATATTTTTTTATATCCGGGGATCTCCGCGGACTTTTTTGTCGTCTGCTCTCTCTCTATTACAATATCATCGGCTGTTTTATTGGAATTTTCATCCCGGTAAGTGTTAAAAGCTGATAAAAAGAGATGTCAATTCAAAGAGATAGACCTTATGAGGATGATTATGCATGTTAATTGCTTAAAGTGAAAACAAGTCTAGCTTGTATAAATGTTTTTGCGGATCCATTTTAACCGCTATGTGTGCCGATTTTAGAATCCCGAAACTCAGTTTATGTTTTTCTAAGTCTGAAATAGAACAGCAAATCTGTTTGTCTGAAGAAAAGGCATTAAGGAACTAGGTTATTCCAGTTATTCCGTACAACCATCGGGTCCGAGTTTATCATGTATTTGTGAAGAGCTGATCATAGTAATGCAGAAGTTGATGAATATATCATGCTGTTTTAGGCAAAGATCTATGTGTTTATAAAGGGATACGCCTTGTATATGTGCCTCATGTGAGAAAATCCCCCATAGCAAGACTAACTGATATAGTTTACCTAAATACTGGTAAGGTGTATCAACGATTTTCTCGTTTTTGTGGATGAAAGATTTAGCCCAACAATGTCGATAAGAAATAATCGACAGAAACTCGTAACCTCAAACACGTAGTATGAGGTATAAACTGAAAGATGCCGTCTTCCCTCAAAACACATCTAATGTTTTTGTGATGTGGACAATGCAACACTGCCC
The DNA here is from genome assembly GCF_902806645.1 of Magallana gigas. Taxonomy (NCBI): domain Eukaryota; kingdom Metazoa; phylum Mollusca; class Bivalvia; order Ostreida; family Ostreidae; genus Magallana; species Magallana gigas. The sequence continues at coordinate 28,432,302 of NC_047559.1, forward strand.
TTTACTAAGTTTCAACTAAAGTTAAAATTATCACATGGCAAACTATGTTACAGTAAACTTGTCATGTAATAGATTGAAGTAAGTGAAGGACAATGCTATGAATTTGATTCCCAAAACCCTTTTCTTATCCTACCCCTAATTTCAGACTTATAATCAAAAGAAATTGAAATGCGTTATCCTTCATTATTATATTAAGAGGGCTGGATGGGCGCGGCCTGATTTAGACTATATTGATCTCCTTGAAAAGGAGAACTCCGTTTATGAATGTAGAAAAATTTTCAAATTTTAACACAAACATATGAAAAAATTTTCCTTACCAAATAATACGAGTACTTTATAGCTTTTAAACCGTATGTAAAAATCTACGATGATCTAATGGGTAATTTGTCTCCTTAATGCTGGGCATTTGTAAAACATTATTGAGGTTAGTATGATTTTTTCCTTGTAAACACAAACATATAACACTTATAGTATACGTACAGTATTGTCGATTTCTGGGGGCTGCTTGCCGTTGTATACACCAAGACATATCCGCAACATCGTGAACCAACAACGTTTTTCTCAGCTTACTAATAAGTTTGTTTTGGATTTTATGAAATTCTTTTCTTCTTATAATGGCCCACTAATGACATTTTGCTATGGGCGATTCAGAAATCTCAATGTATCTTCTTTCTGATGGCATTTCAGCCGGGCCGTTTGTTTGGAAGATTTAGTTCTTTGGTGTTCATACATAAAAGTTAGTTTACAAATAGACCAACTTTTAAAGTATAAACATCAAAATTATCAAACTGCAAGTCAAGATCCCTCGGTAGTTACAACTTTCGTTTTCTCTCTCTTTTTTTCTACCTTCCATTCCTGATAATACTCGGGCTTCTATTAAGAATCGACTTGTGCAGGGTAAAAGTGAAATTTTGTTTGCTCATTAGAGGTGGATACTTGGTTAAACTAACACCCCTTATCGTTTAAGAGTTTCCAATGGGGCGATTGTGCTATGTACGAGCTATGGCATAACGCTTTCTGTGAGAAGATATCGTCATTTGGAAAACTTGGGATTTCATTACGTTTAGGAAGTTTTAATTACATTGCGACCGAAACACATATTTTTCTTTATTTATTAAAATTTTCGATATTTAGACACTTTTAAAGACTCTTAGTTTTGTTTATTTGTATACAATATTATGACGTCACCATAAATTAGGTTGAATCTGTTCATGTGCAATGTCAATTTAAACACAGTGCAATGTTTTATTTTGTGATACATGTATCAACCAGACAGGCTTTTAAACACGTTTCAATAAATGGTACATGTATAGTCTGCATATGAAAAATTTTGCACATAATTCATGCAGAGAATGTTTTAAAAGATCTAATACATATGTATTATATTATAGTTAATAAATTTTTATACATATTTGTTTCGCATCAGTGTGACAAACTTATTAAAGAAAATATCCAGACATTGCCATGCGTTCAATTAAGCGAAGTGTATCATCCTTTACCTATTGGTTTCTGTTAATAAATGAACACATAATATATTAACATCATATACAGTAATCATATTATAAGAGAAATGAAAGTCACTTGAGATGATTACTTATTAAAAAGTAGAGAAAAGTCCCTTAATGTGTCTGCATCCCTGTATTTCAGGATAATCTCCTTACACCCCTATGTCTATCGCAATCTGGGGTTAAGATGTTACAAGACCGAGGACTTTGTTGCTGACGGCGATATTGTGATTAATGACCAAATTATTCTTCGCCAGGCTCCGACGATAGACTTTAATGCAAAAACAATGAAGCAAGGTCGTTGGCGGAATCTCTTTTGTGTCCTTTTGTTAAAAGCCAAATTTGGTTCTTCACAGGGCCGAGATTAAAGTCTTTGAGAACGGTCCTGGAGAGAGCGAATTCGGACAGGGTTCTGAAGAAGGTTCTATTGGATATTGCGGAGACTATAGATTTTATTTGGGATTACATGCATATTTAAAAAATTCATATTTTTTTTTTAAATTTCGAGCAAGGTCGCCTTTGTGCTCTATTTTTTATACAACGTTAAGTTATCAATTATAAATAGTTTACTGAAACAATCGAAGGATTGTTTTTCATCAAATATGAAAATAACCCGATAGCACAACAATGCACATTACAGATTGTAAATTTATTGTTGCTGCATTTTGGTTTTAATGATTTCAATGATATGGTTATGATTTTTTTTTTATATACATATTTTGAGTACATTGTCCTTTTATTTTTACATTACAATATATGTAGGAATATAACACATTCTTTCAATTTTTTTTTTTCATTCATCAACTCTGATCTTCAAATCTTGACTATTATCCTCCAAATTATTTGTTTTTTCTTTTGCCCATTGGTGCAAGAGAGTTATCTCAACGATATAGAGAACGCTAACAACCCTTCAGGTGATAGTATTTGTTTATCGTCAGATTCTAAGTGTCCTTAATAAGAAATCAAATGCAAATAAACTTCATCTTGCTTATTAATTGCCCCCATCCAAAATCATGTTGACTTAAGAAGGTGTCTTGTATATACGCATTGTAGTACATCATCTTCTTTGATAGGTGCACTTAACCATTCCTTGTATCAAAGTAAAAACCGTAGACAAGTGGTTCCATACACATTACTTAAGTAAACACACTTTTTGGATTTCTGGATATTACTCTGAGAAATGTCATTTGGAGGAGCCTGTTTTCGACACGTTCTTGGGAGGATTAAGTCGGGCTCGGAAGCTGGAGGTTACTTAAGGTCTCGTTTTCATAGGGAAGTCCTTAAAATTATGTGTAAAAATGACCTGAACCTGTCTCTAAGGTGTGATTGATGCTTGGCGGGTTCTCTTGGTTCTCTTCTCTTTACATTAAAAGATCCGTCTGGTTGGTTTAACTTTGGACTCCCAAGTTAATGCCCACGGTTAAATATAGACGTTATTAAACGTCTGCGCGTCATTTCCAACTATACACTTGCTGTTTCATTTTCTTGAATAAACTGGACAAGGAAAAGATTTTTGAAAATGAAAAGAAAATCCATTCGCAGCAAATATTGATATCATTTTATACACGAATATACTATTGTCAACTACAAACCCATAAAAACCAAAGACAGGTAACGGGTGTTGTTTCTATAGCTTTCATCTATCGTTTGCAAAATCGCTTCAACTCTCGAGTTGACATGAAAGTCAAACAAGTCGCACAATTCACGCTAACTTGGGTGAGGAACAGTCAGTCTCCTCGAACATTACGACCAAGATGTTACAAGAGTAAATTATTTCTTGCTGACAGGTGAACAAAACTACCGAGACGTTGACAGGACAATGGAATCAATAATACCACACACCATACAGAGAGGGACAGCCATTTCATGGCAGCGAAATGTGCAATAGATTCCCAGCCTCTTCCGGGGTATAAAAAATAATAATCTTTTTCTCCCCTTTTTTAAAAGAGGGGGGTGTTTTGGACAAAAAAAGTCACACAGTTTTGTTTTTATTCGCTAATATGTTTAGTAATTGTTTTTGGTCAATGGTTTGATTTGAATTGTTTTAATTCATTGTCATTTACATTGATACATTAATAATTAATGTATGTTCTACGAGGTTGCAATGCTTGAGAGAAAGTATCTGCATACTTAAACAGAAAACAAATAACGAAACTCTCATTGCAATGAAAAACATAGCTATGAGAATACTAGTATTATTAACAGTACATTCATATAAAACAAAATTTAATACCATCTTTCCAAGTCAAGGGTTTCCTTGACTTGGAAAATGATTATAATACATGTAATTCCATTTCTAAATAACTACATATACTGAAGATTTTTACATAGTTGTAAATAGCATTCTTCGATTGCAAAATCAAACGGATTGATGATAATATAGGTATGAAATGGAAATTTACTAACAAAGGTCTAAACTCATCGTTCTGTTACAGATAAGGCCAAAAGATATGCCCATTATCCTGAGAGACTAATGGTAAAAACTTTGTCAGAAAAAAATGTCGTTCTTGTCCAACAATGTTTAGAATCGGGGTATTTAGATTTGAGGTTTTAAATGGTCGCCTTTTACCCTGTGTACAGCCACACAATAACATTTCCGCCGAGCTTCTATTTGTGTTTTGTTGCAAACATACTTGCAGATGCATAATAAAGTCAGGCCACGAGGCAACGACACTTTTAAATGTTAGGTGTATTCCAAATTCTCACGAAAACGATGAGACTGTTAGAGCAACAGCACTCAGACGGAGAAGGTGTTTCTCTATTAGGTGTGCGATTTCTCCGCCGTTTTCATAACTTGGACAGACAACAAGCGTATCATTTCGAGAAGTTGACTTCTGCTTTTAGCGACCGAACTTGGGTATGTTTCGCGCGAAGGTGACATCATTTGAAAGGAATTTCAATCAAGAGCCTCTTAATTAGCTCCACTGTTTTGATATAACAATGGAAATTTGTTTTCACTTTATTTTGTTTCCTATCTCAACAAAATTATCAGAGAAGACAGACGTGAATCAAATCGTTTTCATATCATCGTATTTGAAACACTTAATCACAATTTTGTGTCTTTCTTTATTTCAGTCTCGGGTCTATCCAATTCGAATAAGTTGATTAGAAGATTTTTGGGGGGGATTACATGGGATTTACTTTATACCTAGCGAACAGAGGAGAATTGGTGTCTATACTGTGAACCTCCTAGAGGGGAAAGAACGCGCTTCAGTGTGTCACCAAGAATCCCCTCTATGAACAACTGACGAATTCCATTCCATCCCCATCGCCTCAAAAATCAAACGACTATTAGTCGTCTGCCTTCTAGTTTCTTTGCGGTCGACTCGGCGCTTGATACCTTTATAATGTGTTGGACGCATTCAAATCTCTGTTAATCCTATTCTAAATCTTTCCTCAGTGAGGCTATCTCGGGTAAACATCGTACGCGTGCCACTGGAGCTCCGTGAAACTGAGATGCATGTCCCTGGGAGTCAGAGACCTGCTATGAGCGGAATGTGCCGACATTGGTTCTATCTTATCCAGGGAGTTCTACCCCAGCTCCATGCTGTCTGCGGACAGACTCGACCCCGACCAGTGGAGCAGGAATTCCTATTATCAGAACCACTTTGAAATCCACTTGTTGCATAAGAAAAGAATTTTGGTTTGTTTGAAGATAACTCAGGAAATTTAAAATTTGGTAGACATACTAAAGACGTTATAATTTTTTTTTCAGTGAAAAAACATGACTTTATTGTAAAAATAATTTTGTTGCAAAGCGAAACTTAAATTGGTATTGTACAAAAAAAAAAAAAATCAGAGCATTGAAATTTTTTTAAGCAACCAGCAACTTGATTGTCTGTAGGTTTTATACCATCATCACCCAAAAGATCTCCCCCTCCCCCAAATCCAACCCACCCTAAATAGCAGGAACATCGAGAGAGATGTACACATACATATAAAAGAACGCTTCAGTAACAGACTCGTGAAATATTTATTTGGTAACGAAGGAATTCAATATGTTAACATTACCGAGTAAAATATATATAGATATATTCTATGATGATATATAATAAAACAACGAACACTTATACAAATGCTTTGTTTTTCTCTTCCTATCTTCGCGAGATCTCTTGTACTACTAGTATCTCCAAAGCAGAGACCAAATCTGTAATTTAACATCCAATACATTTATATAATTATATATTAAATTATAGGAAATAAAACAAAATCAAACAGATAGTTAAGCATAATGTATTAGTCTCATCACACACGTGATATCATGAACAGAGATATTTTATACTCATTTAAAAAAAAAACCACACACACACAATAGACTGGGTGAGCACATTTGTATGATTATATAAAAATTAAGACATTTTGGTATTTGCCATTTTATGAAGAAATCCCAACAAAGTCAGACTAAATTCTCAACAATAAAAATATAACTAACTAGCATCTTGTTCAACTCGCACACACAGAAGAAGGAAGAAAGAGAGAAAGAAAAACCAGTAACAAGCATCTTGGTGTCACTGAAATCATACATCAAAAGAAAAGAAAGATGACGGTATAAATATCAACAATCAATCGGTTCACTTCTTAATTCAACGCAGACATGTTTGAACAATTTTTTTTTATCTCTCTCTCTATGCAAGGTATAATAGAATCATGAATGTTGTAAAAAAAAAAAATGCTGTGTTTGTACATGTATATAATATATGTATGTTATAAGCACCACCAATAAGTTTGGATTTTGAAATTACACAGACAACATTTAGAAGACGTCGTAGTGAGGTGATCATATATAAACACTCACAGTCTCTCATCATATTGAGTCTGTTTTCAGTTTTCTATAAAATGTATTTTTATTTTTTCACCATTACAATTTCAATGCGATTTTTCTAATACAATGAACCATTTCAACAATCAATGCTTGTTACTCCAAAGCATATGGATGATTTTCAATCAAATTCTAACATCGTTTAACTTTTTATTTAAAAAAATCTTATATCTGAACTACATTCAATTAGTATACATCTGATTGAGTTAACAAACTGACATCTAAAGCATTTTATTCCACTGAAAAGAATCTTTTCAAAATACCCAAGGTTTCACCGTATTAGTGTTGCTAAATGAGATGTTCTTTACAATTGTCTAAAATCTCTTCTTTAAAGGTTAAATTCTATATTTGTAATTCAGGTAACACAGATTAAACTCATTAAAATTTACACATTAATAATGTTAGTCAACATGAAAAGTAATACTACATGTATATAAATTTTAAAAATTTTACTGTGGTAATTTTTACAAACAGTTGCGACCATAATAGGTTATTTAACAAAGACAGGACCAAAAAGCTAGAACCATTATAGAAAAAAATACAATATTTAAGTTTAAAAAGATTACAAGTTAACATTATAAAAAAGGACTTTTATATATACATTCCATCAACTAACAGGAACTTGGAAGAATATATATTCAGTTACCCAAACAGATTCTGATGAACTTGTGTTTTTTATTTAAATCATTATTAAAAGATCATGCTAACCTCAAGGAAATCCAAAATGCTTAATGTTTTCAAAATTTACAAAAACTGCATTTTCTTACCATATATTAACATGATAATGCTTTAAAACTCAGAACAAGAAAAAATAATTTATATTTGATCTTTGGTCTTAATGACAAACACATTATCATCCTGCGAATATGACTCAGTCTAAATTCTTCCATATATATTTAAATATATATAAAAAATTATAGCAACTAAACAGGCAAGACTTTTTTCCCTAAGCAAAATACAATGCCTCAAGACACCAGTTCAAAATCTTCAGGCGAGCAATAATGTATTTTGTACGAAACACGAACACTTGAACTCTAGTCATCAAATATCAAATGCTGTTTGGAATGACGGAAGACAATATCCTAACTAAACATGTATATAAAATTCATTTCACATCTAAAATCAAATCTAATCAACAATGGTCAGTATTAAATCAAGATTTCCCTAATCGTAAACGAAATAATAACCTAAAGTCAATGCAATGTATTTTGCTGTCCTTCTTTTGTGCTTGTTCATTTTCAAAATAAAAAAAAAAATTAGTTGATCAAAGAAGAGAGAATAAAAATTGGAAAAAAAATTCGTAGCGTATCTCAGATACTACACACGACTTTTTAAGAAAGTTATTTTCTTTTCTGTTTTTGTCACGTACATGATTTACACTGCAATTGCCAGCAATTACAAGAAGACCTGCATGTACATGTGTTAAAACAATGTGGTTATATGACCCCATTAAAATGTCAGAAAAAAAATATGAAAAACAAAAGTTAGCGCACAAGTTGCATTTACTTGCAACAGTGTACATTATATTATGCTTGATTCTTTTTTTCCATTTTCTTCCTTTTTTTAAAACAGTAATCAGTACTTCTGATATTTGTCCAATCAAACTAGACCACAATATAGCTAAATCACTTGTATCATTGTGTCTTCATTTTCTTTTTAACCACAATTGATTTCCATATATTTTGTTTACCCATAAGCATTTAAGTGAGCAAAATAATTTTGCTAAGATTTTGACAAGTGAAGAAAAATTGTACAACAGAAAGAGCACCTCTAATATTCTTAAATAATTTTTTTTTTAAATAAAAGTCGAAAATAAAAAAAAGTGTTGTTGTGAAAAGTCACACAACACAAATTGAGCAATTCCATGCATCGCTGATACAGAGCTGATTCTAGAATATACACCAGCTTTGAAAAAAACAAGTGCAACAAAAAACAATGGGGCATTGTCTTCACTACTGATGGAGGAAACAGTCCCAATACACTTACTATGTATCGAGAACCCACACAGATTATGTATAGATATGACGGTTGATAGGGTTTTTCAATGAGTTGTCTCCCTTTTTGGTTTAGCCAGCATTTCCTCTGCCTGATTTCCTATTGACCATGAGGTAAACAGCCATGATATGATGGCACATACAAGTAAAACTTAAAAGAATGAAATGTATTGCCGAAAAAAAAAAAATTTAAGAGAAAAAATTTCTGATCTGACCACATGATAAAATATAACTACTTCCTGCTGATAATATATCTTGTTTCCGGAATGGACCAACAATATGGTGTGCTAGCACATCTCTCTACTCAACAGAATAAAAAAACAAACAAGTCCTCAAGATTCACAGAAACACGGGTCATCTGCACCTGATGATGCAGACATGAAGATGAGATACAGGGTAGTTCCATTACATTGTACAGAGTCATCGTGTGAGGCAGTATATTAGAAACGTAGCACTAGGTCTCCCATAGTCCAACATCTTGTTAAGGGGTAAAGTTTTAGTAATTTGTGTAGTCTGCTGCCATTGATTGCGTTTTGTTTCTTTTTTTCTGTGATCTGTAAAAGAAGAAGTCAATGCTATTAAGACTTCACAGATTTATAACTTCATCAAACTTTATACCCGGTACATATATGCAATTAATATGATAACCGATACAACTATACTTACAATGCCGTTACTTTTTGAAGATCTTGAAAATGGATGACTTTTTCGTGGAAAGGGGTCCCATGAGCATAGGTACTTGGTTTTTATGTGTAATATTTATCTGAAATGAAACATAAATGGAATATGCTATAATTAGGCATAAAGATAATAATCTTTAAAAAAAAATTATCAATAAAAGTTGCATGTAATTACTTACAGTACAGGGTGGCTGTAACCATGGTTCACCATCTATCTGCATGGGGAACCTTTTTCTAGTCCTGCAATATATATAGGATGCAGTGGTAAAAAAAACCCCCAAAACCCCCCAAAATTTTAACACCAACAAACCAAGAAAATCCTATTAACTTCTAATTACATCAGTTGAGGTCAAAGCAGTTGCAAAATCCTTGTCCACCTTGACTCACCTGATCACAACCTGTGTGCACTGGGCGAGGCGCCTCCCTGAGGCCCGCAGACCGGCATACACCTGACCCATGTGCATACTGTTTTCTAGCCCAACCACCTCTATCATGCTGTCTCCAACATCTGTAAGATAGAGAAAATTCACCTTTAAAAGTTAGGTTTTTAAAAATAACATTTCCTTTAGGTACCTATATGCCTATAACAAATTTCATTTTAAATATATGGATATGGATGCAATGTCATTTTTTGAAAAATCTTTCTGATGAAAGATATCATATATATTCCCCCCCCCCCTCCCCCATCCTTTCCCCTGAAAAAGCAAAAATAAAAACTAAACAAAACACACACCTTTCAAAAAAAACATTTATTTACATGTAACAAGTGACAAAGAACTACCTGTAAAAAATTTCTAAAATTCAATAGATTCGAGCAGTCTTTCTCTTACTTATTTTTCAGGGTATTTTAAATTTTGGTCTAATTTCTAAATCAGCATTTAAGCACTACGAAGCGCAATGAGTTTCCATTTCTTAACAAATGATTTTCATAGAAAAATATTTGGTCTATGTATACTGACAATAATGCAAATGTATTTTCAATTTTTTTTTCAACTTCAAGAGTAACAGTGCATCTAATTCATTTGTTACTTCAACATTTCTATTTCTATTCAAGGCAAATGATTAAAACACAATTTTTATTAATTGCATACATCATTGAACATGAATCAAATTTAGAAACACTGTCAATTTTTATTGAGTTTTTTTCTCGCTCTTTTCCTAACGGCTTCATGGACGGGAAAATGGCTTCTTACGAGGCAATGATATATTCCTTGCTAAAAATCATTTCTGAAACAGTGGGTTTATTTATTGACTTCCTATCACACCAGGAGACTTGATATATTAACTTCCGACGATGAACATTTATGACAGAAAACAATATTAAACATAGAACTCTTGTCAAAGGCAAAAAAAGTTAAGATCTTAATCACGTTAGGGATCTGTCATTTTTTGTGGAATGTCTGTGGGAGCATGTGGATCATCAAATGGGATTACAGTGCTTGTTCTCTCGCGGATGACTTCATATATTGAAATAGAGAGGAAAAAATCGAGGAAAATGTCAATTCTCTGTGATCTGTACTGCAGAATCAGAAGCAGGACACTTGTTAATCTTTTTTTTACTTTATATGTTAATTTGAATTATCAACTATGGTACCATTTAAATGACAACTATATACATTCTCAAGTTTTCTTTTTGCTGAACAATAATACATACAACATTGCATTTTGAAAAAAAAATGCCCAAATAAAGGATAAAAGGATCATGAAAATAGAAAAAGCATCCTGCAACTTCAATTGGCTCAACTTAACTTAAATTCAATCAATTTTCTTTTCCAATACATGTACCAATTATTTTTCCTCCTACTCTGTTGATTGGAATAAATACCCCCCCCCCCCCCCCAAAAAAAAAAATTTAAAAATGTTAAAGTTTTGACTAGAGTAAAATCTACTTGACCTAACAAGTAGCCATGAATTATCAAAACAAGAAAGGCAACTAAGTTCAAACAAATACATCTTAATTTTCTCTTTTTTTATGTGCCATTTTCTCCCCCAATATACATATCATTGCCTATTTTCCTGTATTTCTTCTTTATCAACATACTTGATTTATCTTACGCCTTATGATCGACCCATAATAGTATTAACGGTGTAGAAACAATGCCCCCGTTTGATCTTTTTTATGTTCTCTCTCTCTATTCATTGGTTTTCACATTTCAACTTTTTTTTCACCAATGATAATTACCCCCATACTTGTATCAATGTATGCAAATGAGGAGATTAAATACGGTGTAAATAAAGCTAGCCATTGTTCAAATCCACGCCAAATCACATTTAAGATGGGAATGCATGGTGACTTTTTATTCATGTGGCCATAATTGCGGCGATAATCTTCACAAGTAAAAGGCATTTTTCCTCTCTCTCGAAAAAAAAAAAAAAAATACACCAAGAATATTAATTTTGTCAATACAGATTTATAACTGGGAAAAAAATGCACCATTAGAATCTTAACTCCATGCATTTAAACCGAATGGAGCCAAGGTAATGGGAGAGAGACTCTCTATTGTAATTGGTGAGATCGAAGTATATTCAAATTAGCTAAGGTATTACCTCCTAATTGCAACATATAAGTGGCTGAGGCTTTTTATTCTGCAGGAAACATTTAGTTGAAAATAAAAATTAGACCTGATAATCATCTGATCATGTGTCAAGAAAACAAGAGTGATTAACAAGATCATTTTCAGGCGAATTTAATACCTGCACGGTCGAGAAAAGCCAATACTTTTATGTGTTTTTAATAGCAGGAAAGTCATTTACTCCTACTATCCTAATAAAAGTGAATGAACAGAACAATTGCCATTTGAGGTTATTAGTACTTGCTATTTAACTCTGGTGATTTATTTTTTATTATATAGGTTTGCGCATTAATTAAAACAGCGCAAAGTACATATCAAATGCTTGTAAACTGCATACATGTTTACAAAACAATTCTTTTTTTTATAAGCTTTGGTTTTGTGCTTTCCTTGCAAGCATATGCAAAGATCATTTTCTTTTTTTTATGAAAATATTATAAATAATTGATGAAATACATGTACTACAATTTAATCACAAACATTTGAAAGGAATACTCTTGATCATGTTAATTTTCTGTATGGGCTTAGTGGATTAAACAAATTAAAAATGTTTTCGTAAGACAACAAGAAAATTTATTTTTTTTCCCAAAAAAAATTTCACAAAATTACAAGTACATATACAGTGTACACCTCTTAACTCTTTCAAATCAAACAATTAATCAAAGTCGTTTTGTTGAAGCAATTTTCAAAAATACTGTGGACTGATCTTGTAATATGACAATGTACTGTGTTAATACAATGTATGCAAGTCCACTTAAAAAAAAAAAAAGACTTGAGCTTTAAATTATGGTGATCCAAAAGTAATTGTGTTGACTCTGATTATAAAGCTGTTTAAACACTGCAAATCAAGATCATTATTTTGAATGCAGTTCTCAAAACTTAAAGTGCAGAAGGATTGAGCATTTGATTATCAAAAGTATAAGAAGGAGCAAAAAAATAAATCTTATCTTTTCATGACATTTCACTTTCCTTTAATAACTTGGTGGCTGTCTTTCACTAACTACATGCTCAAGCCATTAATATAAGCAATTTTCATCTTTTAAAAAAGAAAATGGCATTGATAAAATTTCATGTTATTGGTAATTCATAAACTGATGAAGAAGTAAACGACACTCATATTTCCCCAGAAAATTGATCTTCAAATAGCGAGTGATTGTCAGGGAATTACACTTAATTTGCACGAAAAGAGCCTCGTTCTTTTTTTCCTCTGTATCAGAAATTTAATACAATATAAAATTGTAATATTGGTTTTTGGTCGAGATATTGTGTGATATGGACAAAGCCTCGATTCAGAAACTTCTGCAACATCTTTTTATTTTTTTTTTAAAGAAATAAAAAAATGACTAATGACATTGATTAAATATTATTTTAAGAACTCCAGCATATTACCCTTGAAAGAGGACATGGTCTTTATAATAGTTTGTCGCAAATAAAAAGTAAGGGTACTTCATGTTTATTTCATACTTTGTTGATGAAAGTTAGAGAGAGAGAGAGAGAGAGAGAGAGAGAGAGAGAGAGAGAGAGAGAGAGAGAGAGAAAATGTAAGAAAGAGAAGAGACAGAATAGGGAGAGATTAAGGAAAGAGAGAAGAAGAGAAACCACGGGCTGAATGATGCACTGTGTCAGATCATCAGGACTGCATGAAATCAATACAAAAAAAAAAAGCAAACCATGCAGGTACAGTATGGAGAGCCGAAACCCTGCAGATTTTTATTACATTTTATAACGACTTTCATGTCAAAATGACAAATTGTTTATAGTTCTATTTAGGAGCTTGTCAGGCCCAAACAGAGCTTTCTCAATTAAAAAAAACTGTTACCATAGCGATGTGATGATTATTATAGAACGGCGGCAAAATTATTTTTGATGAACAGCTTAAACGCTGATAGTTTGTGCTAGGCCTGTGACAAAATGCTTCCTCCCGTGTGCGATTTTTTGAGATTTGTAAATCATAGTAATAGACACGGCTCCAATTAACTTGCCCACAATAAGAAGTCAAGTTAGGAACAGCCGAGCTAATAGATACAGTAAATGAGGTCCCCATAGCTTCTCCTCTCCACCATTAATTGAATCGAGTCAAAATTCAAACAAGAGTCAGATGACAATTCATTACTACCGTCCACTTAGGGAGAGGGGGGACCCTAGCTAGCGGGCATAACTCTTCATCGTCTGGGAGTGTAGGACTTGTGGGGATCAAAATTTACACACTTTTAGCAACAGGAAGAAAAAGAATTTTCCTCAGAATCAAGCAATGTCTTTGATTTTCACTTTGTTACGTAATCCAGTTATGTAACACAACAAGCGGCAAAAACAACTCTCTTGGAAATCACATTTCAAGAAAAAGCAGGGATCTACAGACTATTGTTGCACTTATTGAGACTTTATAGCTAATGATACTGGGGTCTTTTTTTATTTCAACGTGAAACCATGCATCTAGAATAAGGCACTTTACTTATATAAGGAGAACCAGGTATCACACATTCAAGATCCTCAATTTTTCATCACAATTTCTGATCAGTCACATTATTTTTCAGCGTTTCCAGTTTTTCTCTCTTTTAAGTAAATTGTGCTATCAAAATATCAAATGTACATCAAAAGATTTAAAGGGACTTGGACACGATTAGACTTGAAATTTTCAAATTTTATTTTTCCATTTTCAATATTTATACTGATAAATATAGAAGTTTATAATGCTATGTCAAAATTTGAAATTCAAATATCAAATTATAAGCAAGATACAGAGTTCATAATTGTTTGTTTGTAAACAAAACTCAATATTGTTGTCTTTTTTTACATATGTGTTGTATTGGTGTAAGTTTCAATCAAATTTATCTTTCTATTGTTGATAATAGTATTTATGAAGATATTGAATTAGTTTAAATTGTTAATGCATGTCATTTTGTCTAAGAAATGGTAATTTTCTACATTACATTTTTTGTAAACAACTATAAGACTCGAGCTTTGTTTACATAACAACCAATTCTTACCTCTGTATCTTGCTTGTAACTTGAATTTAACATTCAATATTTTGGTCAATCATTTAAAATGCACCAGTTAACCATTTTATACATAAAAAATAAAAATAAAATTTTTGATCCTTAATCGTGTCCAAGTCCCTTTAAAACACAGATTCATTGTATCAATTTTTCTCTCTCTCAAAAATAAATTAATTTGCATAAATGACATTATGCTTCAATTACAGACACTCAAAAACACTCAAATACACAAAAATGATGCCTTATTCCTTCTGCCGCAAGTCACACATGGGGATTAAGATTGCCTGCATGGACACCATTGCAAAAATTTGGGAGTTAAAAAAAAGTTATTCTCTTTTGAGACATGGACAGGCATAGCCTTCATCCACCTCTCTTCTGTGGATAAAGGCTAAATATACAAAGTATAGATATGTCAAGTATAAAACTTGTGTGACTTAGGATACTGACCCTGTAGAAGTACACAGCTGTTGATGGAGATAATAAAAATAAATTTGTTTGTGAATGAGGCCCACATACCCTGTTGGGCAATGGACAGTTCTAGACACCATTGTAAAAAATAAAATACACCATGAAAGAAATTGGCTCTTGTTGGAGAGCATAATTTTGTTTGTGATTGAGGACACCTACCCTGCACGGCGATAGAGAGTTCTGCTGAGGACATGCTGCTGGTGGAGAATTCCCGGTCCTTGTCTTTTTTGGCCGCCTTCTGGGCTTTCCTGCGCTTCTTCTGGCTGGGGTTGTCTCCCCATAGATTGGTACCGCCGTATATGCTTGGAATATTTAGAAGTGCTATACCCTCTAACCTTGGACCGTTGGCTAGATCCAAGGCGTATCCATCACACTGACAATAAAAAAATCAACAAAATTAAGCTTATAGATTAATAAAATCAAATGCACCTAAAAATACCAGCTAGTAGTTTTTTGTACCCCTCAAAAACATCACTGTTTTTTACAATTACGTCTACATGTTGTGTATCATACTTTTGTGCAAAAAATTATTTTTAATTGAACAATCTGATCATTTGCCTTCTAGCTATTTCAACTGTAACTTTTTATTTTAAGGATTAATAGAATTATCATAGCAACAAAATAAATGTATTTTAATTCAAATGGGTAAAAAATGTCATTATATACCTCAAAATATCAAAACAAAGTTCAGACTACAAGTAATCTAACGTTATGCTCACCATTATGTCAATCTCTTCGTGGAGATTTTTACATGTGGCTGATAATGTCTCTGAGGTATAAAATTCAAAATACCACATCTTGTTCTTCATTCTGTTAAAAAAATTAGAAAGAACTTCAAAGTTTAATTACATCTCAAACATCACAAGCACACCGACCCAGCATGATTGTTCATGTACGTATCAAATTAAATGCAATCCATCCAAAACATTTAGCCAAAAATAAAACTACATAATTAAGAAAAAAAATTTACCAAGCAAATTATGCAATCCAGATACCAATTAATTTAAACCAAAAAATCCCACCTGCTGTTGAACTTTTCTGGATGTTTTTCTCGCATGAGATGGAATCTATGAGCTATGGAAGCATCCTAAAACCAAGAAAGACAACTCAAAAATTTCGTCTGAACTTCCTCAAAATTTCAAGTAAGGAAAGACAATTCTTCTCAATTCTTAATATGACAGACACAAAATAATATCTAAATTCCCATTCATATTTACAAAGTTTCTGTCCATAAAATAAGCAGAATACTTTTATGAGGTGAAAAAGTAAAGAAAAACATGCGAGAAGTCTTGTACGTAAGAAAACAACATCATATCACTTGATGCATGTTGTTTGGGTGGGGTTAAAGTCTCTAAGTAAACAAACTAGTGCAATTGCTGGATGGTCATATGTATTTTTTTTTCTAAATTTGTAGGAAGTATCTTCTTGGATGATTTTAATCAGAATTTTCCTAGAAGTTCATTTTACAAAATGCATCTTAAGTAAACCTATTCCTACATACGTATAAACAATTACACAGAAATTTAATACTGTGGTTCAGCCCATTCATGTAATACTTACAACACCAATGGAAAAGTAGTTATTGATGATATTGCATGGAATGGGGTCTCCTTCCTCTTCCTCCTCTCCCTCCTCCGGCTTACTGAACTCAATCTTCCACCTGTCCATCATTATCTTCGCACTCTGTGATACCTTCTGGAGGGTCTTTGTTGGATTTTCACCATCATAACCTAAGATTTGAAAACCATGATAGTTTACCAACTGATAGGCAATAATCAATCATTCATGACTATTTCTAAGAAATAATTCCAGTTAACAGTCCAGATATTTCTGTGTCAATGAAAATAGACTTTTAACAACTCCATACTGCTACTAAATACAATAAAACATCCTCTTTGCAACCTCTTTTATCAACTTTGATGATAACAACTGACAATCCATGTATATGTATTTCAGAAAGCTGACAATATCAATGCCTTTTGCACAAAATACGTATCATATATTACCTCCTCCCCATCGCAGACATCTTGCTAGGTCATTCCCTGTCCCCAGGGGTAGGACAGCTACAGGGGGTCGCTCCACCATGCCAAGTTTGTCCATGGCGTCGATCAGCCAGCCCACCGTTCCATCTCCCCCACACACCAAGATACGGGCACCGGGCACATCTTTGAAGAACTGCAACCTGAAAAAAAAAAAACATTTCAAACTTTTCATCATTTATTGTCATTTTAACTCTCACCGACTTTTCCAAGTTTTTAAAATCAACATGCATTGTCATCAAATCTCCATCAGTACAAGTAATAAATCATTTCATTTTGGTTTTTTGAATAATACAAGATTATCTGTCAATTTTAAGATCTATTACTACCTGTAGCTATTTTAATAAGAAGTAAATGTATAGAGTAACTAACATTCAAATCTGTTAAGATTCCACAATCAATTTCACTTTCCAAAATCAGGAAATCAAACTCTCTTTTAACACAATTGTGTCTGGGAAAATTCAAGATGGAGCATAACTATTTGCGAGTGTACAATGGCGAAAAAAAAACATGGGGCGAAAATAACTCTGTACACATTAATATTCCTGCCAAACATACCCTTGAGTTGGCCCGTGCTTGATCATATCATACACTTGGCGTGGATTCAGAAGATACTGGAATTTTCTTATTAATCTGTAGTAGTAAGTAATAAACATATTGATATCAATTATACAAAACAAAACCAGAGAGCAAAACCTAAAAATTCAATAATTATCAAACTCTATAGTTATAGCTAGTTTCTTGATTCTGTGAAAAATGATCTTTTGTGTTAGGAGGTACATACTTGGCTCCCTGTTTTCCCCCACTCTTGGGATTCACAAACACTAGCAGTGGATGAGATCCTGGCACAGGGGTGATTTGAAATGAACTCTGACCCTACAAAACACACCCATAATCAGCAATGGACACAATATGTTATCAATATCATCAAATTTGACTCGATCAGTGGCACTGGAATCGTTAAAATAATGCAGTTTTGAAAGCAAGATGCTCTGCATATGAAACAATCATTTTCATGCAATATTGAAACAAAATATTAAATTTTATGCATGCTGTATACATATGTAAGTGTTAAAAAAAATTCCCTCATTCAACTGTTAAAGAAACATCAAAATACATTTAATTATATTTATAATATAATGCTTTTTCTCAAAGAAAAAAATTGAAAAGCTTGATTAACATATAATATATTGGTACATGTATTACGTTAAGTAAATGTCTTTGAATATTAGAAAGAGAATAATACATGTAAGTATTAAGAAACATCCTAAACAAGTGAAAAGCTGTCAATGTGACAGCAAACTGGGTTTTCTTTTATGTGAACTGTATCCATAATCCATGTCAACCCTGAATTGATAAACACTTCCTACCTTATCCAGTGAAATAGAGTACCCTATATGCAATATTTTGCAAAAAAAACGAAGTTCAAAAGCTGGTATTGTCTTCATAAATAGTAAAAAATCAAAATCCTAGCAATATGCACACCTCTAATATATGTACAATTGAGCTGCAAAAGAACAACTTCCTATCTTGAAAACTGTAAGAGGAGTTATCTGTACAATGAGGGTACCCTATATGCAATATTTTGCCAAAAAATTACTAAGTTCAAAAGCTGGTATTTTTTTCATAAATTATCAGAAATCAAAATCCTAGCAATATGCACCCCTCTTACTAATATATGAACAATTAATCTGCAAACGAACAACTTCCTATCTTGAAAACTGTAGGAGGAGTTATCCCTACAGTGAGGGAACCCTTATGGCAGCCGCCCACCTGCCCGCTCACCCGCCTGCCATTTTCACTAATTTTCATTAATGATTTCAATAATCAGATTTTTCCGCTGAAAAACCTGTTTGAAATTGAATTAGCCTTTGTAGTTGATATGGTGCATCTGTATATACATCTGTGGCACTCTTGCTACACCATCTCAATCAGATTATGACATCCA
The DNA here is from genome assembly GCF_902806645.1 of Magallana gigas. Classification (NCBI taxonomy): domain Eukaryota; kingdom Metazoa; phylum Mollusca; class Bivalvia; order Ostreida; family Ostreidae; genus Magallana; species Magallana gigas. The sequence continues at coordinate 28,451,321 of NC_047559.1, forward strand.
ACAAGTCATGTGATGATCGAAAATCGACAAACCATATTTTGAATAATTATTCACAATTTATTTTCATTCTAAAAGTGTCATTTTCCCCCTGCAAATGCTGCATTTCTTTTGCATGTCAGTAAAAATTACCAAAGGAGTTAATGTCTGAAACATCTTGCCATCCACAGTTATAACCAGGCATGTCATACAAAGAGTGGATATATTGAAAAGGTATAAATATATAGGTAACTTGGGGATTTCTATAATTTTCAACTTGATTGAGTGTTATATGCAACATAAGCTATTACAAAGAAGTGGGGTTGCAGATTTGTATACATAAGTTAAAAGTGGAAACTTAATTTTTCCCTATAATAGAATATTTTTCAAATAAAAGGTTCCAAATAAATCTAATACTTATACCCATTTTTGAGAGCGTAAACTGGGTTAAATAAGGCATATTCAGGTTTGTTAACAGCCACATGTCAACCATATACTACCTAGCTATATAAGTTAATTACTACTTCACTCATTCTTTTTCATTTCTACCATAACTGTTAAGTACAAAAAATATAACTATATTCATTCCCATATATCAAGTAACTTAATTTAACTTTTATATATATATATATATATATATATATATATATATATATATATATATATATATATATATATATATATATATATATATATATATATATATATATATATATATATATATATTGTAAAGCATTGATTGATGCATATTTGGATGATACATTAAATCAACTAAATTTTTTCTGAGCCAATCAAATTAATAGCACATTATTAAGCAATATTATCCAAAATTGTAAATGGAAGTTATAGCTAGAGGAAAAGCAAACAAAGGTTCAGTTAGTATAAAGCCAGAGCAGACTCAAGAAAGACAACTGTAAACAAGAGTTAGATTTAATATCAGAGTTCAATGATAGAACTGTGCAATTATTTCACACAAAGCATTCACTTACAACATAAATACTTTGGCTTAATTTCTAAAAATATAAAAAATAACATTTTTTAAAATATCTTTTTCTCTCTCTCTCTATCATCACTAACTTTCCTATATTAAAGCATACACTGTAATACCTAGTATCATTTTGTTTTCATATATCAAATGATAATATGTTAAAATTTAGAATATATGACTTACAATTAAAACACAATAATGATGTACCCACCCCCAAGCTTTTTCCAAAAGATGTCGTTTTAAAACACCAAAGCATTGTTTAGAAGAAATGTCAGAATCATTAAATCTGTGTGATTTCTGCTAAAAATGCACGAGGAGACCATACCACATGCTCATTCAGATCAACAGACAACATTAACATGCATGTAAGTACATGTAAACCCAAAATACAATACATTATAAGTAATATAGAGGCAAATTATAAGTGTTGACCTTCTCCTCTAGAATCAGAGAGCAAAAACAACCAAGTCTTCTCTATAAATCAGTCAAATGTATCTACATTGTATTAATAAATAAGACATAAGACAGATAGGATAAAGTCAAGTTATTTCCCCTTGTAATGATTTTTGTTTTTCAGAAGAACTTTTCCTGTGAATTCCTGTTTTTCAAAATCTCATAGACATTGATTATTTTATATAATATTATGAATAAATGCTATGCTCTCTACAAAAAAGATTCCACTTGGAAGAGAATACTGAAGATGAGAAAATGAAGGTTGTTTTGCCTCTTCCTTTGTTTAAAAATTATATCAAATACAATATAAAAATACAACAGAATTACATGGAGGATATATATATTAATTCCTTGGTGTGAACTCACCGAGCAATCAAAAGTTGCCGAGTCTGCTCGCTGTAGTTCCTTCTTCTCATTTTTTCCTGATCGCGGACCCTGCAATGATTGTTTGTAAAGGGAAATTCTACACAATCTTACTTACTGGATTAAATATTCTGCAATTTTCTTATCAACTGACAATTAAAATACATCTAATACAAAAATATACATATATATATCAAATGTGTGTATGTTGTAAAAATAAACTCCAAATTTACTGAAAAATTCAAAGTTAACATTAATTGGATGAATAATATTAACACCATAGCTGGCATCTACATGATATAAATTAAAACTCATTCTAAAGTTTATCTATCAAAAACTTTATGATTTGTTTGGATTTAAGAACCAGCCAACCCCACAGGAAAGTGTATAGTATTCATTTCATCCTTTGTAACCCCATTACTATAGCACTTACCAGCACTGCGGGGCAGATGGACGTTGGGGGGAGGGTGTGTTCTCGGAATTCTCCCAAATCACACTCCGGCTTCACTTGTGATGTGCATTTGTTATGTAACTACAAGAAGTTATAAAACTATATTCTATATACGTCACATAAAATGCATGAAGTTACTACTGTAACCTTGAAATGCTAACAAGTATCAACATAACTTTTAAAATAGGTACTGCTATAATAATGTCTAATGCATTTGATCCAATTCAAATGAGCATACAAAATATAATAATCATGGTTATGAGCTATCACCTACACATAACAGCTAAATATTAGTAAATAAACAACTTGTTAAATAAGAAACTCATTAAATAAATGATTTAAAAGAAACAAACTTCAAAGGAACCATCTATATATTTAGTAGAAAAGTATTAAATATTCTTTACACAATTTGACCCTTAACTAAATACTAATTTAATGCTTGTCAATTATTCACAGATGACATATACACTGAGAGAGAGAAAATGGGTACAGCAACTCAAACTCTTGCATGTACTGAGGAATCATCCCTGTTCGTGGGGGACCAATTTTCATGGCTTTCGTGGATAACTCTTGTCCACGAATTTACATCCCCACATACCTTTATAAAATCATTATTTACTAAAATTTTCCCAGTTACACAACCAACTAAATTACGTCCCCACAAGGCAGGAAAATCTTGGCTACCAACGAAATTGACCCCCTCGAATGAAAATGATTCCTGAGTATACTTACAGATATATGACACCATCGACAGTGCACCCCTGTTAACCCGTTGTACGTCTTGATGGATTTTTTACACTTGTCACACCGCCCCGGACAGTTGCCTTCCACCCAGTGATGGTTCAGTGTCTGCAAAATAGAAACAAGTCAGAGTCAAAATTCAGACTTTCATCCACTTAGAGGTGGAAGCTAGTATAAAGCTTGGGACCACAACCTCTCTGTTTTTACATGTATTAAGTTCATTAAGTATTATTCCAAATTTGAACTCGTGAACACTCAATACTTTAAAACAACCTTAAAAGCAATAAGCCATGTCTTATTAGATAGATCAATTATGTTAAAATCAATAGGTTATGTGTAAGGCATGACTAAATATGGATGACTTAAGTCTTAAACTCTCTTCTATCTTTGTTGCTTAATACAGTAAGTTATGATACATTATTATTGTCTTTTAAGCTTTTATGTCTTTCTCTGCTGTTTTGAAAATATTCTCTCTCTCTCTCTCTCTCTCTCTCTCTCTCTCTCTCTCTCTCTCTCTCTCTGGTGATGAAATATTTCAATTACTGAATTTTTCATTTTAAATCACCAACATTTCACAGACATTTTCTTTTTTTACCTAACTTGCATATGACATTACAAAATTTTTCATCACAATTATCTAGCAGAAATAAAAATCAAATCTTTGATTTTCTTTTTTACCTAACTTGCATATGACATTACAAAATTTATCATCACAATTATCTGGCAGAAATAAAAATCAAATCTTTAATAATTATTATCATATTGAAATCTTTTATCTATTTATCTGAAACTCCAGGGATCCTTACATAACATATTATAACAAAGAAATAATAAACAGTCCAAGATACCCTTCACCAGTTATGCACAATATTTGCCCATGGCCTGGGATTGATGCATTCTCTTTTTTTTCTTAATGTAATGGTATGCAATGGGATATTTTATGCAACCTTTTGAAAACTGAAGTGTATTCAAAAAAAGCTTTTATTAAAATTATTGTGTCACTATAGATGTTAGTGAAAATACTCATATCAATGATGATTGGAAGAAAGGGAGAAGAAACTAAAGAAAAGTTCCAAAACCAAGCGATATGTATAGATAACGTGTTCTCTTAAAATTGAAAATCAAATAATGCATTGTACATATCTCATGCTTTTAACTACAAAATTGAATAAAACAAAAACAATTGATAATATAATAACTTGGCATGAGGTCTTAAAACTTTTAAAACATGAAGTACTTCTACATATTGCTCTAACATGTACTGTAAAATGCTCGTAAATTTATGCACTCAAAATCTGGCTTAGACATCCCCTTTCAACTAATTAGTATTTCTTTTAACAGCATATACATGTAAGGATTAATTTACTTTAATTGGCAGTTAATAGGCACAGCACAATATGCATGAAAACATGATTACAGCTAAACTCTATGGGTTTTGCAGTATTCATTTACTGCAGCAATGCATGGTTAAAATGATTTTTACAATAAATTTACAAAATGATTTAACAATTTCTTTAAACTGATCAAAATATGATTTAGTTTTCACAAATTACTTACTCAGAATACTGGTTTTTATTAAAATGCATTTCTTTGCATCTGTATACATGTATATGAAAAATTAGGTTTTTGTATAATTTTAAATGAATCAAAAGAGTTTGCGAGTGAAAGTCCTTCACCATTTTTACAAAATGATTTAACAATTTCTTTAAACTGATCAAAATATGATTTAGTTTTCACAAATTACTTACTCAGAATACTGGTTTTTATTAAAATGCATTTCTTTGCATCTGTATACATGTATATGAAAAATTAGGTTTTTGTATAATTTTAAATGAATCAAAAGAGTTTGCGAGTGAAAGTCCTTCACCATGAAAGTGATAGGGATGCAGTAGACAAAAAAATCCAAAGGCATGAAATTGGATAAGTTTGATGCTCTGTATTTAATTATGACCTGTTTTATACACATCAATTTTCATCTTAAGTTTACAATTTTTAAGCTTCTATTTTTTACTCTGGCACAGAAACCTGTCACAAAGGATTCAAAGTCATTTAGTCATTTTATGGTAACTTGCTGTTCCCAGTCATAAGATTATCTCAATCTAAATATATTTCTAGAATTTACAAATGAGTTCGAGATAAAAAGGAATTCATTTGATCCAAATTCTATCTCTTCAACAGTCTCATTTGATCCAAATTTTATCTCTGCAACCCTCTAAAAGAATTCCCAATCATTTTTTAGCCTATTCAGCTTAATATGTTTCATGTATAAAACTATTTTAAAACACACACATACATCTTCTTCATATCAATGTGAGTTTTCAATTTATAAAACACTGATTTGTTACTTTTCCATAGGTTCATGGCACAGATATATCATGCAAAAGATACTGTAAACCAAATTTTTATTTGCGTGCGAGAAATTTTTGTGTGGTTAGCGAGAGCCTCTTTGTCGCAAATATTTCTTGCCACAAAACCAGGCCTTGTCATTTCGTTGGGTCTGAATAAGGTTAGTTCACTAACATTAGTCATCGCAAACCAGTTTATCTAAAGAAAATCGCGAATAAAAGTAGGTTTACAGTATCTACATGATAATGAAACAGCAAGGTAACCGAAAAATTCACACTTCTAAAACTTCAATTGACTGTTTCCAAGCATTGGTTTTTAACTACCAGTAACCTCATCCCAAACCACAACATTGATGTGTATATAAATACATTTATATATTTCCACAGAAAAAAACCAAAAGCAAGGCATTCAAGAAGAAAAAATAATATTCTCAACCAAAGATAAAAATGTAATGATAAATGCATTAATCTATGATTTGCTGAACTAGAGCGAGTGAATTTACCTGTGGGCGATCCTGTGGTAACGAAGGAGGTGTAAGTTAATGGCAATATGATCAAGTAGATTCAAAACAAAAGCACAAGGCAAGTACCAAATCAAGGACCAGATATGAGTTGTTTCTCTCTTCTATATAACTAAAATACCAGTAGGCTTCACTATCATTTATCAAAATATGCACCACATTTCTCGACTTCTTCATCATATCAATATAAGCTACTTCTATGGATCAAACATTCATAGAAAAAAAACCTGTATTGATTTAATTGATTCTAAGAAACAACCGATAAATGACCTTGAGAGTACCTGCATATGATAAGTAAATTCACTACATGGATTACATGTAGAAAGTGAAGTTATCAACAGAAAATCATTTATAATGGAGAAGTCAATAATAGAGAGACAGCTAGCTGGCACAGAACACTTAAACTGAATGATGTTAGAGAAACACAGTCTAGCTGTTCCAAAAGCACAAAATACATTGCCTTTTGTCTAGCATACATGTACTAGCATACATGCTTGTAATTAAAATAATTAATATTTTGAAAAGAAAAAAAAGTACTAAGTAGTTATGAGTTGTGATTTTAAAATCCTACGGAAAATAAGTACTGTGTGTGAACAGATTTTTAATTTGATGAGAAGGCAGGATGATTGAAAGAATTTGTAACTACATCACTTGTGTTATATGCATGGCAGATATCCTTAATGAATATAAACATAAAAGTTTGCACTTAAAATCCATATTCTTTTTTGATAGCTCTCCACCAAGAGGTTAAACAAAGTTTTTCAGTGTTGAATGCATCAAGTAGTAAAACAATGCCTCAAATTCATGGTTATAAATATTTTCTATTAATATGAATATAACACAAATGAGATTCTATGGTAAAACTCCCCTACATAAGTAGCAAGTGCATGGTTGCTAAGATATTTGTATATCTGTGTGATTGGCTGTGTGTCTGTCAGTGGCGTGACATACCTGAGGGGTTCTCTTAGATTTGACGTACGTCGTTATACAGCACGCTGGCGCCCTCTGTACACATCTCTCATGCACTGTGTATTTACAGACTGTCAAATAGATAAGTGTTCTTAGAATACTTGTCTTAATAGAAAAATACAAAAATTCAATGGCTATTATACAATCCTCCATCATTTTTTCTACCTTATAAACAAAATATAAACCACATAAAGCATCTGGTGGACAAGCAGAACACATCCATTTACATGTATGGCAGTTCATGATTCGAAAGCCCTACCTTTGTTTACATGTATAGAGCAAAACTGTTCCCAAAACCCAGCCTTTCTTACATGTATTTATTTACCTAAATCCATTACTTACATGTACAACACAGCCCCTGCTTCCCCTTACTTACATGTACAAACAGTTCCTGTTTCCCCTTACTTACATGTACAACACAGTCCCTGTTTCCCCTTACTTACATGTACAACACAGTCCCTGTTTCCCCTTACTTACATGTACAACACAGTCCCTGTATCCCCTTACTTACATGTACAACACAGCCCCTGTTCTCCCCTACTTTCATGTACAACACAGACCCTGACCCCACTTACTTGTACAACACAGTCCCTGTTCCCCCTTACTTACATATACAACACAGTCCCTGCTTTCCCCCACTTACATGTACAACACAGTCCCTGTATCCCCTTACTTACATGTACAACACAGTTCCTGTTCCCATTATTTACATGTACAACACAGTCCCTGTTCCCCCTACTTACATGTACAACACAGTCCCTGTTTCCCATTACTTACATGTACAACAAAGTCCCTGTTTCCCCTTACTTACATGTACAACACAGTCCCTGTATCCCCCCTACTTACATGTACAACACAGTCCCTGTTTGCCAAGCCCCACCAGGAGGTTGAGACAGAGATTACAGTATGCTGGTTTTAATTTGTAGTTAAAATGCTTTAATCTCCATGTGTGTGTTCCATCATCTTTGACATTCTACAAACAAATTATATCAAAATTTACTTGTATCCTACTAACATAATTTTAACTTTGATGAAAAAATATTTGAATAATTAGTTAAACATAAAAAACTGTTATGGCTAAAATTGATTATTCATACAACAGTAAGAGGAACTGTGCTCCGTATGAAAATAGCACACATACAATAGTCTTGAGAATTAACATTAATATTACAATAATTGCATAAGTCAGTTGCAAATTCGAGTGATTGTAAATTATTTTTATCAATTATGAACTCAGAAAGACATTTGTTTGAATTCTTTTTGAAGATGTATTTTTTCTTTTCAAATTTATGTAATTTATGCAGATTTCATGTGATGCAGTTATCTGTAAACATGACTATATAAGAGGATCTCAATCTGACCACTGTTAACCAACATGTTTTTATTTGTGGGAAAATTCTTGCAAGGTTCAACATGATTTTGTTGTTTCAAAAATTTCTTGCCCCAAACCTGCTCTTTATTTTTTTAAGTTCATAAACATCGGCTTAGTTGAAAAACTAATCTTCCTGAACAAGTTAAGGTCAGACGACACGTTCCTCAATTTTATATAACTTTTCCCAGGAATTTGTTGATGGTTTACTACTATTTTGACAAGCTTTCTTGCAAAAAATTAGGGTACCTTACCAGGCATTTCTGCAAAATACGAGAGTATGCAATTTCCTATATAATTTTCTTGAAAATACACTTGAATTGCTGATATAAAAATAAAAACATATATAGCACAGCAAAATTCACTATATTGGAACTCTATCTCGGCCGGGGCGGGGCTTTGAACTCACGACCGCTAGAACCTATACACTTCTGGCATTGAGCATCCACGGTTCTAACCACTTGGCCATCTAGACGCATAACCAAATCCAATTAAATTTAATCATTTTTAAAATAGTTATAAAATTAATATTTTTTACTGGAACTCTTTATTACCAGGAGAAACAAAAAAGATTCTCGAGGAACGTGTCGTCTGACCTTAATCACAACTAGGTATATAGCAAAACCAAGTCATTGTGAATTTTACTTGGTTTGACAGTATCTTCCGGTGTGCTTGACTTACGGTGTCGAGGCCCAGCAAGACTAGCAGTGGAATGGTGGTCAGGCCCCCCCTCTTCCACTCCTCCAGTGACACAGTACCGTCAGAGTCATAGTCTATCTCCTTCAACAAGTCTTGTAGAATCTGTAATAACATTAATATTAGGCAACTATAAAATAAAATAGTGAATTTGTGTTCTGCGTATTGAAACATATCTTATTTTTAGAGATATATGTCAAGGATCTAGATATCTACATTTAGATAAAATTCGTAAATATATAAAAATGAAACAGATGTGTGTGGTTAATTTTGTAATTTCCATATAACTATGTGGGTGATAAACTGCTGTGTACTGACTTATATATATATATATTATCACAAACAACAACGCCCTGCATCAACATGCAGAAAACAGACCATTTCTGTGTCACCAATATCAAGGATACATAAAGCCATTAAATGTCAAGCTGTTACTAAAATCATAGCAACTGCAAGTCCTTGATTGTTGCTCGATTGATGCTCCAATATCAGTATCTTAACAAGCTGCTCATCAATGCATCACATGCAACTGAACTTCAGTATCTTAAAATAGTATATCAAAGTGAATTTGAAGTTCGATCCAACTGCAAGTTTTTTTAAACCCTCAATATCTCAAATCCTTTAACCTCAAAGACTCTATGCACTTATGCATGCAGTACTATAAACACAATGTGGGCTTCAATATTTAATAACTATGCAGTTGTATGCATACATGAAAATTTAAAATATATATACATGTATATGTATTGGAAGTCAAGAATTTTGGAAGTCTCTTTGTGCCTTAATTGAGCTTCACTTAAATTGCTTTTACTACTAAGTTGCTGCAGATTATCAAACATTTTTGGCATTTTTTGTTTCGCTGACTCTGTCTGAATGGATAACTTCGGAAGACATTGTCATTGCATCCTAACACAACTTTTTTTTAAATTAGCCAAAGAAAATGTCCGGAGCACAAATACACGGTCACTCAAAATATGTTTTTCCTTAATCGGAGCTTACTTTATCCATCATATTCACCAACATATGTTACATCCATAAATGTTTCAACACTATCTATCCAACTGACCATCTTCTACCTGATAAGAACTCAGACTAATTACAGTAGATAATATTTTTTACCAAAAGACCATGATACATGTAATATACTTACAGGTTTTAGTTCACTAACGTCCCAGCCTAAGTTTTCTGCTACCGACATCATTTGATTCACTATACAATCTAGTTCCTGTTGGAAGAAATCGGAGACATATTGCCACAAGTACACTCAATCCATACTGTTCATTTTCAATGCCCCTTACTGGGCCCTTGAAAACCCACACATATAAAATAGATTAAACACAGCAACAAAATTTTATCATTATAACCCCCCCCCCCCCCTTTATTTTAAATCCAAAAAATGTAAGCAATAGACAGTAGATTGACTAATTTCTTATTTTTCTTCTAAAAAATATATATTTGAAAAAAAAATTTAATATTCAATAAATTTTATGCTTTGCTGAAATTTTTTAATGAATTCATTACTTAGGAGTTAAAGACCAATATTAGTATTAATATAATAAATGAAATAAATGTTTACATATTGCAAGGTAAGAAGTATGAAATAATGATAATCATAAAAAAAAATACATGAATTTAAAAATAATCAAAATCATCCGGATGTTTAGCAAATGAGGTTCATACTTACACTAGCATCTAGTAAGCCATTGCCATCTGTATCGTACAACCTAAACATGACTGCAAAGTAGAAACAGTAAGCTTGTTAGATTTATTCATTTTACCAAAGATTAAATTCTTTTACATTATTTATTCAAATAAAATAACTGTAAATTCCTTATTTTACGCGAGTACTTAATTGCGCGATTCTGCTGTTTTGTATCAAATCGTGAGAATATAAATTACCGTAAACGCGATGACCAACTTTTGTTATTAAATTCTATATTTGAAAACTGTCTGAAAAATAAAAGCAAGACTTTAAAATTCTTGCGATTTTATGCAGAAATTAATTTCTCTCGTTTAATCAGGAAAATACAGTATATTAATTTGAAGTTAACAAAATATAAATTATACATAGAATACATCACAAAAAAAAAATTCCTAGATAAACATTATATTTACATGTAGTTCATTTTCAGTTCATGTGAACTTGATTTACATACAGATGTACTAAGACAGTGCAGAAAGTTGAGAGGTATATGAAATTATAGTATCTATACTGTAATTGTTAATCATCAGAGGAAAGAAATCAGATCCCTTACAAAAAAAATTCCTAGATAAACATTATATTTACATGTAGTTCATTTTCAGTTCATGTGAACTTGATTTACATACAGATGTACTAAGACAGGGCAGAGAGTTGAGAGGTATATGAAATTATAGTATCTATACTGTAATTGTTAATCATCAGAGGAAAGAAATCAGATCCCTGTACATAAAATGTAATTACATTTTAGAACTTGATAAACAGAGAGAACTAATGACAATAATATATAAACGGGCATTCAATTCCTCTTTAATCAAACTGAAAAATCTCTCTTCACACATCACACAAACCAATCCCCTAGAACGCACATTGATTAACCCTTATTGAAAGTGTTCTTATTAAACTGCTATAAATCTTGGCCCATGAAATTATTTTCTAACAGACAACTCGTATGTTTGACATCATTTTGAATTGCCTTGTCGTTGAGTAACCTCCCAAAGTCTCAAAATAAACTTGACTAATAACCATGTTCGAGCAAGCCGATCAATAGACTGGGGGACTGTGATGATGTCATCACTATTTTGAATGACTCAGTGACCCCGCGTGTCTGTCATTCATTCCTTTACGTATAAAATTATCATTAATTTTAACGGCATGATGACGTCAAATAGCTGGTTGCTATCAAAAATAAAACTCAATGTGGGTAAAAGCATTAATTGTCTTAATTATACTAAGGCAAATATGCCTTTTAATCATGTTAGGTTCCGCCCTCACCTTTATAAGAATGATGGTAGATTAGCTTACTATTATTAGAAAGGCATAATTCGATCTATCTACAGAATTTTCATACTTAATGACCATATAATAAGTTTTAGCCACAACCCCACCCATATTCCTATGGTTTAAACATATTCATTAATTTTACAAATATGTCTCATGTTGTATATATTTAACCATCTTCATCTCATTAAGTATTGTACACATTATTTTCACTCTCTAAGTTATTTTTGCCCTTCTACATGCACTGACAAACAGTTTTGTTTAAGAGAGATGATTTGAGACGAAGGAATTTACACAGTCAAAAATTCCCACACTGACAACTAAGGCGAAAGGGGTGAAAAAAAAAAGGGAGGGGCAAATATGTCACTGTATACAGTACATGTATAAATGATTTTGTTGATTTCCTTTGATTTACCTTATTCCTTATTGATAAAGCTAATTAATTAATTTAGAAAACACTCAATAGATTTCTTTGCAGACCTTCATCAGGTCCTAGCTCTCTCAAATACAATCTGACATATTATCAATACGGTACATATATATATTTTTCAATTTTCAATTTAAACTGTCGATCTGATGTTTTCAATTTCCCTTACATAATTATCAAATATGCAGAATCAAAAGAAAAACTGTTACACAAATGTAAACATACAACTGTTCCATTGATGGAATAAGGATTGAGTTACACAAAGAGAACACTTGATAACAATCTGTGCTAAATGTTTATGTACATATAGGCTGTTGTTCATATTATATAATCCTACCCTTTGGGTGTATCATCATATTTCTGATGTCAGAGAAAGATAAATTTTGTCGTATGTAGCATAAAGCGGATTCTATCATATTCAACAAAGACGTCTTAACAATTAATGCATGGTGCATTTGTTTCATTTTATCAATTATGAATTGCAGCGTCCATTTGAATAAGTTCTGCTAATGGTACATAATTTAAAAAATACACATGACCAATTTATGTAAAAAGGCAGCAGTAAATATAGTATGGCATTTTTATAAAAAATAATCATGGTAAAAGTGAAATCATATATGGCTTGCAATTATCGTAACATAGTTTGCTGTTAATCTGGACATTGTCAATAAACTCTGAACACAAAAAAACTGGGTTCTTCCTCTTACCCAATGCAACCTAGTTTACAAAATCTTGCCTACAAGGTGTGGCCAAACAGACAGATCCACAAAGCCATTATTTAATATTTCTGTATAAAGATGGACACAAAATTTTATATCATAGTAAAGTAATTGGTAGTTTGTTGTACTTTTTAAAAAAATAACTCTGAGCCAAATCAAAATAAAGTTTTCCTGTAGCTTTACTATCAGGCAAATGTACCGCATACATAAAAGTACCAGTGAAGCCCATTATGCCCACGAAATTTAAAACCTGTGCCCATGTTGACAATACGCAGTCCCCACTCACATTCTAGTTTGTCCTCCGGCCTCCCTGCTTCTAGTAGAGACAGAAAACAGACCAGGTCCTTCAGATAGATGTGGCCTGTTCGGATATCGCTGCTGCCGGAGCGTTTCTGCACCGACTTCAGCTCGACAGGGTTGACCCGAGGTAACGAGGAATTGGACTGAGGTATCCATGGATCTAAAGAATCTAATGAGTGACCTGCAAGGAACAAAGGAGCAAAAAAGATCAATCTAAAATCTGTAATGAAAAAAAATGTAAGTACATATACAATGGATGAACTCAACATGATGACAGAGCAATGGTATCCATGGAAACTTATACAGACATTTCTTTTCATTCAGCAAGATTTCCAGTTTATATTTATCTATTACATCAAAAGATCATGTCTGACTATAGCCTAAAATATCTAGAGAGTATAAAATAAAATATAATCAAGTGCAAACCAATCCAAAAATTACATGGTGTTCAACATAAATTTTGAAGTGGTGATTTGATTGAATGCATGGTGTCTTGTTCCGCATTCAATCAATAGTTTGGGGTTGTTCATTGCAAATATCACTAATTTATACACATTTGAACAATAAATGCTTGGAACATAAAAAGCATGCTATATTATGGAAGTGGTTATTGTACAATTTATAAAAGTGTTGCCACAGATTTTTAACATGATATAAATGACTGTATACAGGGTTATTTTTGCCCTGCCTTTTTTGCCCTTCTTCACTTGCAATTGGTATGCCCCATCTTGATTTTGTCCAGACAATGTAATATAAGATACATACATTTTCTAAATAACACAGTAATTTAAGAATTGATTTGAATTTGCCCATTTTACTATTTGCCTAATGACAAGGAGGGTAAAGGGGGCAAAAATAAAATGGGGGCGAATATTTCCTGCATGAATATGTACAGTACATGTGCTTTAGAATCAGAAATGTTTCATGGAACAAATCTCATTGATTTGCTAGAAAAAAATATGGTTTTGTCTGAATTAAGTTTTGCTTTAAATAATCAATATACCGGTATAACTGTAATGAAGATATTTTGCTGGCAATTTAATAAAGTTGAAAAATATTATAAATGGAAAAAATAATATTTATTTTGGATTTTATAGTACAGTTGAACTTCGATATCCCTTATTTTTTCAGTATTTTACCCTCAATATCACGAATACTCAGATATCTGGAGGTTTTTAAACAGTCCCATCTAGTTTGTGATAACGAAGTTTGACTGTATTTGGTACTGAGGGGAGCGGTTTGGACTGGTTACCGTTATGATTGGAGTGTATACTGTGACTGGATTTCTTGGAGGATGAGCGTGAGTGAGTGGAGGCGTCCAGCTGGCTGTCATCTCGAGCCATCAAGGACTTCTCCAGGCCGGGGTTTGTTGTCATAGCAACAGATGTGTGAGTTGAAACAGAGGCAGAGCCTGAAATCAGTCAAACTCAATATTAGCTACATTATTTAGTGAATTAATGCCTGATAATTACTCTGAATAAACACTAGCTACAACACTTACAAATCAACTAAAAAATAAGATGAAATGCAAGTAATAGCTCATTAAAATAATAGTTGCATGTATATATATATCATGATAAATAATATCAAGATCTAATATAATTCATGTTTCTATGTATATCAAAATAGTATATATAAGTATATGCAAATTATCTTGCATATTTTAAAAACTATTTTACACAATTATTGAGTACCTTTTAACTAGATGATTCAAAATCAATTTATTGACACTGAAGAAAATTTTCAGAAAACTGTAGATGAAAATTATTTCCTCAATAAATTTTGAGTGTTTTGGAGAGTATCGGGTATATGAAAATGATCAATTAGGAATTCTTCAAGTTCAATAATTAATACTCTTTTGGAAGATCAAATTGCATTCATGTAGCTTAATTGAATTTTTTTTTCAAGATTTGCTGCTATGTATGTATTTGAATATAATGTGAAAACTTTAATTAAATCTAGATAATTTCTTATGAAAATTTTTCCATAATTCTCCAATACACTATAATTTAGCTAATCTGCAAAATTAGAAGAGATATATACAAAATGTATAGAAATATAGTGTTGTAAAGGCTATTAATTACAATAACAATATTTTTAATTAAATTTGAATTTATTTTAATATACATTGTAGTCTCACTCAAATAATGATTAGTATTACTGTAGTTCTCAAATTAAATTATTATTGAAATAAATAAGGCGGATCTACATACTTGGAGAATTTATAGATAATGAAGTAATTTAGAAAATGAGAATATTTATCAATTTGTAAATTGCTCAAAATTGAAGCAAAAGAGCTAGAATACCATTCTTATGTGAAAAATGTACCAGCATCAATATTGAATGCCACTAATAAAAAATAATTAATACACCGTTATTTACAAGTTTTATCAGAGACTTTCTTAGAATTGGTGACCACCATATCTCAAGTTGAAATGTGCCATAAACTAATAAACGCCTTCTTATTGCATCGGCCTAATCCAATAACGGCTTCCCAATGAGGCAAAAACTTGGCAAAGAAAAGCATTGGAGAGTGACCAGAATGTATTGTCCCGCATTTAGTTATCTCTTCATGCAAATGTTCCATACATCTATTGACTCCCATAATCTAGTTGCAATCAAGTACAACGCAAATAGAATTAGACTTTCTATTTTCCGCCAAAGATGCTTCCAGAATTAAGTTTATGAAAATGTCAAAGGTGAAATCAGCCGATTCAGTGGTGCACCAATTCCTCAGAGTGCTTTCCAAACCGTCGCAGGCTCCCAAATGTCACTGGAGCAATTGTGATTGCCCTAAAAACCCGAAAGCCGCAAACTGCGCCCCAAGCGCTGATGGGAATGTCACAAGACATCAGACCCTACATCATCCCATGTTATACATCAAACAGTTTTTCATCAAATCTATTCACACACAAAAAGCAAATGACACAAATCAAGGCAAGTGAAGACCCAGAGAAGGGAGGGCGAAAAAAAAAAAAAAAAGACGAAAAAAAAAAATCAGACTGTCGACTGAAGAGACGGGGAAATGATTGACTTCTTGGGCTTATGTTCTTATCCAGACACATTGTCCCTGCTGTACAATCACAATTCATCTCACAGACATATTGGTAGGGTGATTTGTGTTAGAATATCAAGACAGATTAGGTGATGCTGAATTACAGCAAGCAATCACACAAGGCTACCACAACACCAAATAGTTTCCCCGTTTTATCTGTGAATTACGTGATCTGTGAATTACGTGAGCGAGCACACAGATTTACAAATGATTTGGTGGCCTTTATGCTGAAAGGACATCATGATAATTCCAAAATGCTATCTATGATTTTATAAACATATACAAATTTTTCCTTGTCATGACTGTCCTTATGATGTTACTAAAAATAATTTGCCTGTGTCGTAAGTGAACAATCATTTTGTTCAAACTCACTTGCATGTTAAAGAACTATATATGATTAGAGTTAAATTTGGCCCCCATAATTCGCCATTTTTTGAGTGCTTCGGGTACAATAAAATGTTAACTAATTTTTTAGAAGAGTTGATATTAAATATATTTTTTATCTATTTATTTGATTTATTTGCACTCACTGGCAGTATATGACGTCAGAAGTGACGCCATTTCTATAATTCAATCAAAATCAGCCAAAAATTGACATTTTTCTTATCTATTTATGAATGGGAAATATAGAGCGCATGCTTGAACAAGGAAAAAATTTTTGTCACTCTTTAGTCTTGGCTAAATTCATCTCTGATTGAAATATTTTATTTGTTCAAGAATGCGCTCTATGTTTTCGGAAGGAAAAACTGCTTGAAAACAAGCTGTTTTATGCTAAAAATGCAAAAATGGCGGGAAAAGGTTGTCTTTACGATGTCATATTTCTAAATTGTGGGCACTTGAACCAAAATGAATATTATGCAAACACATCACATACATATCTGTACTAATAAAACAAAGAATGATAGTAAAATGATGATGTTCATTTTAGGGGGCCATTTTAGGCCCATATCATATATACTCCTTTGTTTTAAGCATTTGAAGAAAGGTGAAAAAAGTTCAAGGCACACAAACACACACATGTTCATTACTCACTAGATGTAATTCAATTTAAAATTCATAGATGTACTTCATCATCACTTTTACCTTAACAGGTTTTAGGCATTTGGAAAAGGTGAATTGAAAAAAAAAAATTCAAAAGATGTTTCAAGTTAATTGTTCCAATAATTAAAAAAGATTTCTTAAACGTAATCTAATTGATCCCAAAATATATAAATATCATCAATTTACAAAATTTTACACAATACCAAAACTGTTAATATTGTAATCCACTACCTTCTGGGGAAGGGTGAATATATAATTCTTTAAATCTTAAATAAAAAATTCACTTTCAAATTAAATGCAAATTTTTAACTTTTCAGTTGAAATTGAACACATCATAATAAAATATAAATCAAGGTAAGAGTTCAGCACATTAAAGTTAAGTTATTTCAAATTTTGATATTGAAAAATAGGTTCAAAAATTCTTTTGAAGGCGAAAAATTGCGAAAGCCTCAGCTGGCCTTGACCTTACAAAAAAGTTGTGATAACCTCAGCTGGACTTGACCTTATGACACACAGATCACAAAACTTACCTTCTGATGTGCCTTTTTATATAAAGAAATCATGAAGAATAAAAAAGATGAGGCAGTAAGGGTTTATCTTTATTGTTTACTTTTTACTGTAAGTACTGTTTCCTGTTAATGGATATGCTTTATTCCATTGTATTTTTCAAATGGAATCTATAAGGTAAAACATGTTCTGTAGAAAATTTTAACCATTCACTCAATATAAGACAGTTATAATCAGTAATCTTAAATTTATGATAAAAAAAGAAGCTTTAACAGTAATGGAAAATTTCATTTCACTTCTAAATG
Source organism: Magallana gigas (assembly GCF_902806645.1). Classification (NCBI taxonomy): domain Eukaryota; kingdom Metazoa; phylum Mollusca; class Bivalvia; order Ostreida; family Ostreidae; genus Magallana; species Magallana gigas. The sequence continues at coordinate 28,469,527 of NC_047559.1, forward strand.
TAGTAATAAGTTTTTATCTTTCCATTTATTTTCTTGATTTGTTATTTAAGTTTCTGCTTTTTTTTGTTTGGGGGATGGGGATCAAAGTACAACCATGATCTGAAATAGTACAAATCAAATGGGTTCATGAATGCCAACCATATCTTCTGTATCACCAGTGAAGCTAAGTACTAACTGCAAATATCATTAGTATAGTGACAGGAAACAAAAGCCAGCATTAGGATATATCAAGAGGAGTGACAGACAGTTATGCAGGAATTCCACTCCAAAGCAAAGGCACTATAGTCAACAGCTTAAAGGTTGTATGGAAGAAATTGTTAATTCAGGTACATTACTAATGTAAGTAATCAGAGAGAGAGAGAGGTATAACACTAATTAAGTTGATAATTAGGGAGTTACCATTCTCGTTTGAAGGTACATCAACGGACATACATTCTGAAAGCACAACAACATGGACTTGAGTCAATACATGTATACACATTAAATTACAATAAAATACTATATCTAAAATTACGTACAATTAAATACAGCATTACCTGTTTAATCAACACCTACATGTTTTTCATATGCACATAACCATAATTTTGAAGGTCTCAGACCTTGTAATAAAATAAGTTTGTTTTCATTGATTTCAGATTAGAAAGGTTTTGAAGGAGTATATTTAAAAAATAAACAGGTTCTACTGTATTTTTTCAGCAATACAACATTCAACATTTTAACATGCATTCTCTTTTTTCCCCTCATATTAAATATCTATCCTTTTTTTATACAACTTTTGCTTTTTGAATAATAAAGAATATACAGTTGAACTTCGTTATCTCGAACACTGATGTCTTGAATACAATGGATATGTCAAAGTGATTTGTAAGTCCTAAGCACATATTAAGGATTTTACCTTCGATATCTTGAATATTTGAATATCTTGAAGTTTTTAAACAGTTGAGTTTGAGATAATGAAGTTTGACTGTATATTCATTTGCTAATATTTTATAAAAAAATCATCAACATATATCATGATGATCTTCTTTTGGAGAATATGGCAATAATATTGAATCCATGCTTGAAAGCCCAGCCATAATATTCCTCTGACAGTATCAATCAATAACCCTGCACAAAACCACCATAAAAAGCCTAGCAGTTCACCTTACTGCACGCACAATAAGATTTCAAATCTGTGCACAAAATGACTCTAATCTGAACTCTCCATCCATAAACCTACCCTACCGAGGGCAAACAGGAGACAAAATCAACAGCCTATCTGACATTTCCACCGGGGCAGCGAGTTTATCATATGAAACCTGACACCAATGAAACTAGTCGTTCTAAAAGTAACGTTACGGAAATATTTTATTATATAACGCTTGATCAAATAACAACACACCTTCTCACTTTAATCAAAATGCCCATCAAATATATATAAATGCAATACCTAGCATGCATTTAAGTATTAACAAAGCATTATCAAATTCAACCAAAACAACTACTATACACTAAAATTTCTTGAAGACTTTGAGAAGCATGCATCAATTAGTATTCTGATAATGGTATTTCAATACCCAATACTGCATTTGTTAAATCATAGAGTAATGGAAGGATCTTCATTAATTAGTTTAAGATTCATTATCTTATATTTGATGCTGCTTTTTGGTTTTTAAATGTGTGGATGAAACAAAGTCAATATACTGTAGCAAAACTTGTCACATTGAAATGACCTAGATTGAATCATGTCTACAGTAATAACACAGGAGGCCCTTATTATCTTACATGGACAATGATTTGAAAGGCTATAAACATTATGAAGTTCTTTTGTTTGTACCCTATAAGGCTCATAACCAACAAGCGGTTGAGAAAAAAAATTCTGGAACGAGATTCATAAACAATATAAGGACATCATATGATCCATGGTTAAGACCACACCCTAATCAGAGAGAAAGAAAGAAAGAGAGAAAGAGAGAGATAGAGTGAGTGTGTAATAAGTAAGCCATTTAAAATACAGCAGAATCGGATGATATGATATATTATATATATATAAATATATATGACAAAAGGAAAATAAAATAACGGCCACAGTGTATCCATCACAACAATCATCAGGCAGCAAATCAACAGCACAAACTGAGAGCTACCCACAACACCAGGGGGCCACCATGCAAGCCCCGGGATGATTGACAGGTTCCTGGTACCTGCTCGACTCCGCCTCCCTAGTTCACCACTCCCGCTATCATGGCGACTATGGCCCAGCCCGTGGAGACTAAGTTTTTCAGTTAAGCCGTGGAGTTTTTCAGCCAGTCCTGAGTGGTGCCTATCTTTTTCAACCAGAATTTCAGTTCCCAAATGTGTAATGGGGGCACAAACAGTCTGTGATGCGGTGACTGCCGCCACATCCTTCAGATGTAGATCCTTACCCACAGTTTGCGGCGCCGGCACCGCTTGTGAAGGCTTCTTCATGAAGGAGTAGAAAAGGTGTTTGCATAGTTCCTCTGGCAATTCAGCATCCAGGTACGTCTCCATAAACAGCACGAAACAGTCATACCCAATTGGCTGAAATCAGGTATAAAGAAATACACTCATAAACAGATCTATAAATATAAAATATAAATGATTTCACGTTGAAATTATTTTAACATCAGTATTCATCTAACAGTTACCATTTGAACAACACATCTCCTTACAGATATGTTATTCAATCTTTTGGAAGGATATAAAATTTTTTTTTCTTTTTTAAGTTCTTTCATGCAAATTTAAATCTAAAAAGAACAGACCCCCTTAAAGAAAAATCAATTCAACAAACCTCATCTTGGTTGTATTTGGATAAGCAGCCATCACCATTGAATTCCTCTAGGACATCTTTTAACTTCTTCGAAGAGTCTGGAATGATAAAAAAGACAATTTTAAATACACAATTAAAAACACAATTTCTGTTTTCAACTCTCTAGAATGAAAGAATCATTAAAAATAGTCTCATCGCAGTTAGTCATTAGAATAAAATCTGTGTTCTGCAGACTTAAATCTTAAATATCTTCAACACTAGACCACAATTGAATTTAACTTAATTAAAAAGAGCATCTTTTTTTCCCACACAGTCTCAGTATACTGAAAATATTTACCACACAGTTCATACATCTACCAAGCCCATTTCAAACCTCCATCAAAGGGTCATGGGAAAAAATGGTTAATGTACTCATCTAAACAGTTTAAAGGTGCATGAGTTGTAAATGTGGTTTGACCATAATATATAAAAATTTGCAAGGGGATTGGGCTGATGAAAATAATTCCCTTTACCTTCTCATTTCAAAGGTATGTATGTGTATGGCTTTTAGCTAGATGTTGAGTTTGCATGAGAGAGAGAGAGAGAGACAGAGAGAGAGAGAGATGGAGGCTTTTTTGTCCTCAAAGGAATATAATGCAGCCATATTTGAATTGACAATATAGGGTGGGTTTTTTCAAAGTTCTCAATAGAGACATCCAGCACATCATAATCTGCTAGATCTGACTTACCCAACTCTATCCACTTATTAAACATATATTTCAAAATATCCGAGCCCAGTGAACGGAAATCCATTGTCCATCCACCACAAATGCATTTTACTCCCACTGTCACCATAACATAAAGGAAAGCTTATTGTAAAGACACATTTACAACAACGTCATCCCTGGGTTTTTTTTATAAAATGTTTACATGTGCTTGACATGTACTTTGATTACATATGTATACACTCCAGAGGAGCACTTCAAAACGCGACAGCGCAACATATCTACATCACACGAGTGTCATCCAAATGTTTGTTTTTCCAGCACACTTTATGCACTTAAAAGTTCCAAAGGATTACAAATGCTCGATTCAGCAAACAAGTGACAACCTCTACCATTATTTTGTGTAGAAGAGATGTTTTTTAAAACAACATTTTTGCTTGGTTATTTCCTTGTGTGCATGTCCGGAACTGAGTGACAAACTTCCTTCAATTTCCCCAGCCACCACACTTAACAACTTCATATTCCTTTTCAATGAGGGCTCTTTACTCTTCATCCGGTCTTCCTGAGCTCTTCTGAGCATTCCATTGACCCTCCTATCTCAGTAATAAAGAATTTTAAGGGCCAGGCATTCAAAATGAGGAAATAAGGAATTATCTCCCTTGAAAGAGTTGTTTTGCCATCTTAACACAAAGAAAAATATGATAATTTGTAATGAAAATTGATCATAACCAGTAACGAGAAAAAAATGCATATAGACACTATTTTACCACTCCCCCCCCCCCCAAAAAAATTGTACCAAATGGGAAACTGACATATGACACATGTATGACAAATAAACAAACATACTATAAAAAAAAAACCCCATGATAATAAAACTGAAATACATTCACTTTTTTAATGATGAGATTACCACTTAAATTACAAGCAAAACTATTTCAGATTTTTTCCCCTAAAAGCTGCAAATGGAGGCAAATCTTTATGAAAATGTATTAAAGTGTGTATGCTTTTGAAAGAGGCAGAGGACCTCGTAAAGCTCTATCAAAACAAGATGTATCGGAGCCAGTAAATCAGCCTAGCCATTAGGCCACAATTTGAAGGACAGAGAATTGAGAGAATTAATGACTCAAGGTATTCCTTATCTCCGCAGCTTAAAAAGACCATGAGCTCCGCAAATCCAGCCACATAGTTTTATACACAGACGGATAGCAATTTTAATCCCGTCCATTAAAAGGCAAGGATCTATATCCAAAACCTTTCTAGCAAATTGCTCACCAGTTAAACAAAAAAAAAAAAAAATCAATTACATAAATGATCACGACGAAATATATTTAGAAACTTTTTCCCCTGTCAACTGAGTTTTTTCAAATATCGGTAAATGACTAGAAACAGGGCCGAATCTTTGGGATTCATTGGATTAACCAGGCACCATTAATGTGGTTAACCAGGATGCCACATTTATACGTTCCCTGATGATGATTGCTGTGTACACACATGAAAAGGTAACATGACCGCACAAGAGTATGAAGCTTATAATACTGAGCTTTGTCTATTTTTTCATCCACCTGCATTCCTTTTTTTTTTGGTTTTTATTAGGGAACACACACATATATCATACTAAGATATAGCTCTTTTCAAACCATTCTAACCCTCTATTTCTCCCTTTGAATTAAAAAGACTTCTTTTAAGAACCAACAGTTGGGAGAGGGAATGACATTGTGAGCCATTTTTGGGGGGATACAACATTAGCAGAACTTAGGAGCCAAAGATTTTGATAATTTGTATTTTGCACAGTATATAGGCATGATTGTTAATTGCTAAATTGATACATATTTTAACTGTAGCCATTTTGGTCATGATGACCATGAATACTGTATATCAAAGCAATTTCATGGTGTTGATTATTTGTATGCCTGGATAAACATGGTGAACTGTAAATAAGAAATGATGAGTGTTTGAGCACACGGGCACATTGTTGTATGCATGAGGATGAATGACATAATGAGTATATTGTAAAAAAGAACACAAGTTGGTTTAGGCATAATGATCACTTACATGATGTACATTGTACAGAAGTAAGAATGATAATCACTAACATGATAGGGTTTCAGCATGACGATTTCTTACATGATGTACCTGGTATGGTTAAAACATGGTGATCACTTATGTGATGAAAACTGTACAGAAGTAAGCATGATGATCACTTAAATGATGTTCATGGTATGGTGATAGCATGGTGATCACTTACATGATACATTGTACAGAGGTAAGCATGATGATCACTTACATGATGCATATAGTAATAAGCATGATGATCACTTACATGATGAACACTGTACAGAAGTAAGCATGATGATCACTTACATGAGTACACTGTACAGAAGTAAGCATGATGATCACTTACATGATGTGTACAGAAGTAAGGATGGTGATCACTTACATGATATGTATAGAAGTAAGCATGATGATCACTTACATGATACGTATAGTAGTAAGCATGATGATCACTTACATGATGCGTATAGTAGAAAGCATGATGATCACTTACATGATGTCTATAGTTGTAGGCATGATAATCACTAACATGATGTGTATAGTAGTATAAGCATGATGATCACTAACATGATGTGTACAGTAGTAAGCATGTTGATCACTTACATGATATGTACAGTAGTAAGCATGATGATCACTTACATGATGTGTACAGAAGTAAGCATGATGATCACTTACATGATACGTATAGTAGTAAGCATGATGATCACTTACATGATGTGTACAGTAGTAAGCATGGTGATCACTTACATGATATGTACAGTAGTATAAGCATGATGATCACTTACATGATGTGTAAAGTAGTAGCCATGATGATTTCTTACATGATGCGTATAGTAGAAAGCATGATGATCACTTACATGATGTGTACAGAAGTAAGCATGATGATCACTTACATGATACGTATAGTAGTAAGCATGATGATTACTTACATGATGTACACTGAACAGAAGTAAGCATGGTGATCACTTACATGATGTGGATAAGAAGTAAGCATGATGATCGCTTACATGATGTGCATAGAAGTAAGCATGATGATCACTTACATGATGCGTATAGTAGTAAGCATGATGATCACTTACATGATGCGTATAGTAGAAAGCATGATGATCACTTACATGATGTGCATAGTAGTAGGCATGATGATCACTTACATGATCTGTATAGTAGTAGGCATGATGATCACTTATATGAGAACACTGTACAGAAGTAAGCATAATGATCACTGACATGATGTACACTGTACAGAAGTAAGCATGATGATCACTTACATGAGTACACTGTACAGAGGTAAGCATGATGATCACTTACATGATGTGTATAGTAGTAAGCATGATGATCACTTACATGATGTGTATAGTAGTATAAGCATGATGATCACTAACATGATGTGTACAGTAGTAAGCATGATGATCACTTACATGATGTGCATAGAAGTAAGCACGATGATCACTTACATGATGTGTATAGTAGTAAGCATGATGATCACTTACATGATGTGTATAGTAGTATAAGCATGATGATCACTTACATGATGTGTACAGTAGTAAGCATGATGATACATGATGTGTACAGTAGTAAGCACGATGATCACTTACATGATGTGTACTCCTGGAGCTGATGGAACTCGTCTGGACTGATCTTCTTCCAGTCAACATCAGCCATGTTGCACTCTCAGATTGCACTAGACCTTTTTCTTCCTGTTAACTATTGTCATGATGGTGTCACATTCAGCAAGATCTATAAACAAAAGATGATCAATGTAAAACAACATAACATTTACTTAAACAAAAAAAACTTTTTGTAAATTGAGTTGGAAAAAGATGAAATGTATTCAAACTTCTATTGATCCCATTCTACTATCTCATTTCTAGAATGTTCACTGTAAACATATATTGTAAAAGTGGTAATTTACGAGTAGTGGAAATTTACACTAGTTATGCAGTATGCTAAAAAGTGCTGGAAAAAAATGCACCTATGGTAAAAAATTGAAAACTTTAGAGTGGTAAATTACACATCCCCATATTTAATACCAACACATATATTGTTTGACTTGAAAACATGTACTTAAAGCCAACAGCTTAAATATTAACCACTTTTACAGTATATTAAATGTACAATAACCTGAAAGCTACACCTTCAATCAGTCTATACAATCTCTGGCCACGCAAGAATCAACAGAGACATTCAATATTCACAGAAGTCAATTCAATTTAATATGCTTGGCAGAGAAAGTAAATATGTGCATGCAAATAGCACTTAATATAGTTCCAAAATAAAAACTTACAAACCAAATATATATACACTGCACAATATACACATGAATGCACCTATACGACACATTCAATTCAACGTTGATTTGATATCCTGAAACAATGTGGTTGTTTTGTAGATTTTTTGCACAATGAAAAAAAACACCATCCGCATGATAAAGATTTCTTTATTCATTGAGGGACACTTTACTTGAGTGTATGTAGCCAATGTATGAAGACTAGGCAACTTCCCTGAGCACACACAGTAGGCTGTTGCTACCTTAATTGTAACAACTCATAATCCTCTTTCCCTTTCTCCTATTTGGTCTATTTCGTTTTGACATCACAAACAAGATGACATCTTCACTTGTCATTGTGAAAGTGACAGCTAGGACTTTAATCATTTGAAGTCTACCCGGAAACAATATCTTTGCACACAAAGACATTTTCTACTTGTTACAAATTCAATTTTTAAGCTCTCAAGTTATAATACCTTGTCCTGTTTGAATAGCCAATAAAGATCACTTGTTTTGGTTATCATGACTGCGTAATGCAATCTGATTTGAAATTCAAATCTAGAAGTAAACTTATTGATACCAATTGTACATGCAAAATGTAAAAATTGATCAAACAACGAACTTCAAGTAACAACCATAAAAACAGATGTAATCATAGCATCTAGCCTGCAGCCATGTTTGGCAAGTTAACTGGTCTATAAAATCCTACAGCTACCGTTTTTGATGTGTCATCAAATATTGAAATGAAATTGAAAAAAGAGTCCTTTTATTCTAATAAAATATGATGTTCTGGAAATTGCTCTGAAGCATGTGTGTGCAGAGCACTAAATCACTTCATCATGTTCATAAAGTAAAATTCTACTGTTAGTGTAATGTCGCAATGTTGATCAATTACAAGGCAATTACTTCTGAAAAAAATAATCAGCTGATTTGAGAAAGTTTTATGTACAGTGAGTATAGTATAGAGTACCAATTCAATCAATTAATTCGGGAATTCAGGTACAAATTTTATATGTTTAACAAATATACTGTTTGCATCACCTCAAAATGCTACATACAGGAAAATAAAAAATACTACACTTTAATAGGAAACCACTTTTTAAATGAATAGATCAAAAGTTTGATTTTTGTTATGTTTACAAGAAAGACTTATCAAGACATTTCCTCCTTTCCTTTTCTCCTTTAATCAGGAACAAAAATTCTTATATGCTCGAAAAATATGCTATATTCATCATCTCTGCATTTTTATCAATTTTAAGAAGACTGAAAGGGCAATAAACTACTAAACTACCCATTAGAAAGATCTCTTAATCTTTTCAGTATTTAAACTCATTTTTAAACAAAGTACCAGTACTCTCTCTCTCTCTCTCTCTCTCTCTCTCTCTCTCTCTCTCTCTCTCTCTCTCTCTCTCTCTCTCTGTCTCTCTGTAGATCTAAATGCTACAGTTTTGTAGCACAACCATAATTTCTCTTTTTATAAAGTTAATAAAAAAAGTCTTAACATTATTATTGAACTATTCAAAATATTGATGTAAGCTCTTAAAAAGCCTTATACTGCTCATAGGCTCAAGAGCTCAATGATGGAAGGGTTAATGCATAAAGTATTTATTTACCAGCATTGGTCATGGCTTGGATTTTTCACAGGGAATACTGAAAGAGTGACTGTAGATTCTTTATTAAACATGAGGAATTAATACCGTATCTGGTAAAATCTCGAGAAGCATCCCTTGCAGAATTTAGGACTTGCTTTTTTTTCTGACAGTTGAGAACTACATGTAAGCAAAAGTTGGGTACTCACTATGTTATTGTCTCAGGAATTAATACAAAACAGTGTCACAGAATTAAGTACTCTCATAAAAAATGGGAAACTACAGTATTTCACAGGGGCTGCTAAAATACTGTACATCAATTAAAAGTACATAATGACAATTCAATTTTGCTTTTGTGTTTCTCAAGAAGGATTGTACCAAATCAACTTTTCATAAATACAATTCATCGTCTCCAATAACATTAACACTTCTACTGCCCAACGAATGCTAAATCTACTTACTTGGAAAAAATTTCAGTCGAGTCCCAATCAAATGAATCAGGTGAAAGTAAGGTAAATCTGGTCGTGCAAAAAGGATCACATCTCTATAATCCCTTCTGCAAAGAAAGCAACATCATTTGATAATAGATTAAACACGTACTTCATGTAACACACATACTTTCAGTTCTGGATTGTTAGCTCCTCACATTCACAGCCTGAACTATATGTAAATAATGCATTAATAATAAACACAAATCTCTCTACATATTGACAACCCTTTACCTGTAAGGTAATATGAGCTATAGTCTCTTGCGACATGCAATAAAAAAATTTATAGCCAAAAAACGATTCCTTCTCTCCAATTCCCAATGTGGTATAGAAAAAAGAGGGGGGGTTTCTGATCAAATGCTCACAATATATTTAAAAGCCTGCAAAGATCGGTCAGGACCCTCTATTACATAATCAAAAGCATCTAGCTGCGACATTCCGAAATATCCATAACAATCGGCTGTCTATTTATGCCTGTGATAAAAAATATCCCCTCCCACACACATACACATCATCGGGCTGGCAAACACAAGACACTGAATTACAAACTAGGTTAGCTGGTCGCTCTGCATATTTTGATGGAAGAAAGTGAAAAAAAAAAAGTTTTAAAAAAAAAAATGAGAATGCCACAGATGGTATTTCATGAACATTATTATATCTTCAGCGTAGTTTTTTCAGATGGGGGAAGTTTATAAACTGTGCAGTTTTCTCGAGAACAAACTATTTCCATAGGAGTTTTGTTACGACCCTGTCAGACGTTATGAGGCACCGTTTCGTGGCTTATTCTGCCACATAATAACCCCTGTGTATGGAATCAGCTGTTATGTATAAACTCAATGAACAAAACAACTCGCTAATCAGTATAAACTTTCAACTTGAAGGCATTTCAAAACAAAATTATTTTTAGATATATATTCAAAAAAACATTTTTGTCATCCATTTTGAAATAAAATGAATTTATTCGATTAAGTACAAGCTGCAGAAATATTTTAGCAATCCGATAGAGAGAATTTGAATGGAGTTTCATTTTCTTTTTTCATGATTCAGGTAAGGGGTACATATACATATTTTACAGTAAAACACATATAATACTTAGCTTTTTTTAAATAATCACTTTTTTAAAAACCAGAGAGCACTTAGATGACACTTATGAATACATATCCATTGTAATGGTATATTGTATTAAGTTAAACATACATAAATGATGCATAAATACTTACAGGACATTACAGTCAACATGTACAGTGGGCCTACTATGCATTAGGGGGGGTACTTTGCTGTATGGAAAATAAAACCTTTTTTGTTTCGATCTACTAAAACAATACGTAATGTGTACATAACATGTATAATGTGCACTTTTAAAAATTCGAACTGATTAAGTTAAAGCCTATCCCTTATTTATGCTGCAATAAATATCAATTAAGCAAAATGATTTCTCAACACTGAGGAGTATGGTGAAGGTGATACAACAATAACATAAAACTTCCAGTTTCATAAAACTTCCAGTTTCATATATTAAAAAGACTTAAGTTTAACCAGGAATAACATATAGCTCAATAAGAAATCACGAGCTTCCCTATCTATAACCACTAACCAGCTATGTAGATTGTGATCATTGGTGTAGGTCTTAAACAACACTAAAAACATGTAAACCAATCGGCTGTAGCTAGGTTTTGTACTGTGTTTATGGCCGGGGTTGGTCTACGAAATTTGTTTCTGATTATGTAATCTTTGTAGATTAAACACAAATTGCGTCACTGTAAATGAACACATAAAGGGGAAGCCAACTGTTAGCTTTAAATCTTATGAATACGTAAAGATACTCTCTCTAAAAATGAATGAATAAAATATTTCTAATTTAATTTGCTTAAGAATGAAAGCCTTAAGGTTAATAAACTTAACCCAACAATATGATCATTCAATCAAGGAAAGATCTTTAAGCAAAAAATGGATATGAAACAGGCAAAAATTTAATCCCCCCCCCAAAAACACGTTAACCATTAAAAGTTTGTATCACTCCTCATTTAATCTTTGCACCATTGATAAAAGCAGTTATAATACTTCATACCCTAAATTTTTTCTTCTGACATTCACATCTAGTCACCAATGGCCTTGACATCTGTTGTCAAGGATATTCACAGCAACATGACAATCATACGCCAAATGGTATTTGTTGTCCAATGCAAAGATAAATGCATTTTCTTAGAAGAGATAGCATTTCCAAGAATTATGCCTCATATCTATTAAACAGTCTTTGCTACTGATTTGATCATTTCTCGGCTCTATCAGGGTCAAATCAAGTTTGTGGCCAATAGCATATATCATGTATTAGATGATTCTGAAAACACAATATCCTATAACAGAGCTGCAAAGCAATCTGTATGCATGAGGAAAATACTTCCTTCCACTACCCAATACCCCCCCCCCCCCCCCCATTCCAACCGCTGGCTCCCATATATGCCATATCCCAACAGCCAAACCCAACCTCAACACAAAAATCCCACTAAACTTTAAAAACAAAAAAAATGGCTTACAGCTATAGTAAACAGACATACCTGAAGATACGTGGGCATGTTTTATTTCACTGCCTCTGTTAATCCCTGAAGTCTGAAAATTCTATTTCACCATGTTGTTCACTGTTGACTGGTCTCCTATAGATGCACCGTGAGGAAGATTATCTACAAAATATCAACGGATTTTGCCGTCAGTGACAGTACATAAACAAACGACTCTATAGAAGTCCACATGCTACATAAACAATCAATAAGTCCCTTTATATTAAATTGAACACAAGTATAAATACATGTATAAACTCTTATCATAGCATTTATCTCTCGATCATCTTTACTTAATCTCAAAGTATAATACATGTAGCTGGTCTTCTAGCAGATTAAAAAACCAGGTGCAATGCATGTGCTTTAAAGGGATTTTTTTTTTTTTTTTTTTTTTACAATACAATGACTTATGTCTTCGATTTGTCTACAAATAACCATGCAATAATATTGTAAACCATTTCAGAGAAACCAGAGCTCTTGGTCCGATTCATAAATTCATTATATCGCTGACCATGCGTGTATGAATCATATTGAACATTGAGCTGACAACTTTCATTGCCATCAATTTAATTAATAGCCATCGTGCTTAATATGTGCACAGGTCACAGCGACATTTCGCTGTCCAAAATCTGATCCATGATGGAGTGGATTTCATCCAATCGTCTGCTTATTGAATCCACTAAAATTATCTGGAGAGAACTGAAGGATATACAATTCAGACCCTTAAAGAACTGAACTTTTCCACTATCATTTCTAAATTGCACCATGGTTATACGCATCCATTTTGCACTGTATAAAATCCTTTTAACCAATACACTATATTTTCAACCTAGTTCTAGATCACCCTAATGTCATGGTCATTCTGGCCATATCACCTCCAGCTACATGTACTTTGTGGAGCTGATGGAAACCAATAATCAGCCAGCTAGCTTACTAATTAAGTACCTTGTTCATAAATTTCATCCCCAAAACTTGATTAATGTATTTAAATATTGACCTATGCTATAGTACATATATATGCTATGAACAACATACAAACACATTCAAACAACAAATAAAGGCAATTGACAACAACTTTCAACAAGAAATTCCAGGTCAAGTTCATTCTATAAACTAACAAGTCATATAAGCATAATTGGGGTACACATACATGTATGTATGCATGTACATTCATACATATGACGAAACTGCAAATACTTCTTGCTAATCAACTCAATTACATGCAACCACTATCAGTGCTATTTTGTATGCATATCCCAGCAACTTTAAATTTCCACTAGATAAATGCATTATTCATGTATTGTTGAGAGTTTTTTTTTTAATATTAAACTGTCCACAGTTCATGTATATCAAATGACTAGCTGTTCATCAATCACAGAACACAGGGCTATCAATTTTGACTGAGTTGCAGTTTCGCCTTCTCTCTCTCGGGATCAAAAGCTAATTGAGTTTTTTTCTTCCAGGCAGAATGGTCATCTGGAGGAGAAGTTTGGTCATGCACACACATTTCTTAATATCCCTGACAAGATTAGTCTTTTGATCTACTGGGTCACATCCTCCCACAATCTGTATTCCCTTATGAGAGAGGGGGGGGGGAGGAAAAAGGAGGGAGGTGGTTGATTGAGGACCTTAAGTTTCTGCCAGGAGTTTTCCCACAGTGCATTGCTGGTCATTGGAGGAAACAAACCAAGCATTAAACGAGTGAATTTACTGTTCTATCTGATCTGTGTAGTAGTACAATCCGCTACTATTGATTGGAAGAATGCAGGCAATCAATGGATATTTATTACTGTGACCTGTCACCATCGGTTAAGGGGGATACGCTGTGCATGCATTTAGATTGGTAATTAATGCTGACATGATTGGTAATTAGTTAGTGTATATATTGACATACTTTGACTTGATCAATGGTGTAAAACAATTTGTCATTAGATCATAATGATCAAGTGAATGTTGCAATGTTTCCACTCTAGTACATGTATATAAACTCTCTACAAGTATATACATCTATCATATAGTTATGAAATTCACATACACCTTTACCTGCAGAATATTTCATGCAAATATAATGCAAATTAAACCACCAATAACTTATTCATATCTTCTGATGAAATCACAACACTCCATTTCTAGACGCCCACATCAAAACATGTATACATATCAAATTACTCTTTTATATTGTCAGATTCTTGTTTACAAGGACGCGTTTCAACACCAGTCTTGATGCATCCAAGTAGCAAGAGACACGTGAAAGAATGCATGCTTGACTTGGCAATTAGTTATGCAATACTCAAGTCATTTACAGAAATCGGCAGAAACTTCGTGGCAGCTTTGTGTAATAGTATATCCTTACGTTTGTTCATAGATTTGCTTTCCGAACACACCCACTCAATGGGCTCATGGCTCCGGGATCTGCAGATTCTCTGCATTTGGAAAGACTTTGAGTCAGGTTATTTTGCCAACACAAATCAGGATCTCTTTGTGAATGGGTTTCAATGCAAGCTTATAAAACATCCAATGATAGATACAAACCGGTAAAAGTGCACAAAATAACAGCAGAGAAGTGCAGGCAATAGTTTAATCAATTTACTCACATCATTATTGATTCCAAGAAATATAAAAAAATATTTATTTTGATACCTCTCTCTCTCTCTCTCTCTCTCTCTCTCTCTCTCTCTCGCTCAAATTTAAACATACATAAGTTTTGCATGTCTTATCAAAACACATACTTCATAGCTTGAGAAGAGTACCTATGTTACTGTGACATCCTACTATTTGTTTTAAGCAGGTAATGCCTTGTAAAACTCCAAGATTTATTTTATCAAGATTAAAACAGCTCCTGTTTACTGATCGTCTGATATAACTCACACCAGAGGTGAAAATAAAATTGATATACATGTAGTCATGGAAAGAAGACATTTTTACAACAGAACTAGATTCTATTTAACTGCACTTTATCATAACAACTTCCTTCTGTTTTCAGTTTATAGCTTTAAAACACAAAAAAATCGGCATAAATCAGTTTCTATTTATTTCCATTCAAACGTCTTTTAATACAATCTTGAAACCTCACTGGTAGTCTACCAATGAACTCAAGGCTGGTCGGCAAAAAAACCCATTACACAGCCACACCCAAAAGGTAATGCTTACTGGCTGTCAATGACCTTCGATCAAACAAAAATAAACAGTATATATGCGCATAAAAATGGATATAAACTGCCAAAAAAAGAGTCTTCTGAACAGTTCAGTGCTGGTATGGATACAGTGTCAACTCAGAGCAACATTGCAATAAATACAACAAACTGTTGACTATATATGCTGGATATTAAGATCTTGATACAACAACAAATTTATGCACACCTGAATTTCCTTCAGCAACAAAACATTTAACAAAAAATTTCAGTTCAGTGATTAAATTGCATATAGACATGCAATTAATCAATCATAGAATATAAGCATGCAAAATGTTTTCATATACATGTGCAGCTTAATATCCCTCCTTTTCTATATCATATACCAGATAGATCATATTCTCCATCTTTCTGACCAAATACATGTACTATAATAGGAACAGACAGAATCCCCTGCATGCCAAGCCTAATCTCAAATGATATTATCAATGTGCATAATAGCAGAACAGAATTATATAGGTCCAGCAAATTCAGTTGGCATGAAGTGTATGAAAACAACTTAGTTACACCTGTATTTCCATCATCAGACCATGCAGCCACCATCTGACATAAAAACATGACATAACATTGATCGACCATGTACCACAAATACAAATTTAAACGCCCACACCGTTTTCCCGATTTCAATTTCAAGGAGGCTGGATGGTCAACTAATTAACCATCAGATCTACCTTACAGTTTTGGACGTGATTTCTTTATATTTAAATAAATATGATGAACCATAAACTATTATTTTATTAGAAAAGAAAAATCCTAAAATATTTGAATATTTTTCTTAATCTTAACACAAAACTCTTTTTCTAAAGGAGATAAATATAGTATGAAAATGGCAATGACGATCAATTCAAGCCCTTTTAAAACTATATAAATCAAATGATACGGTAATCAACGCAATCCTATTCAAAAACTCAGTTTATTCAATCATATGCTACAGCAATAAATTTCCATACTAATGAGTCACTTCAATGTCGCTTCTCTCTCTAGAGTGTCTAATCACTCATGCATTCATTTTTTTTGAAATATTGATTCTCAAAATCTCATTACGACCAACATACTTCAATGTTCAATCCAATGAATTAATTTTTTTCATTCAAACAAATATGTGCTACATTTGTAACCTTTGAAAAGAAAAAAAAAAGGGTTTCATGATGAAGTTTTAACAATATATGATGTGTTTATACACTAGGACGCAAGTAATTAAATCAAAATTCACAGTGATCTTATTGTAATTACATACATGTAGAGAAGAAAAATGAAGTTCAGTTTTAGGATGACATGGTATGTACCAATTGTTCACCATTCAGCCATCCTATATACCACAAAACTGTGAACTAAGCCATGGATTAAGCACCCTTGCCTTGAGGCCTTTATGAAGAGTAGAGCTACACCATATCACTGACCTCAAATTCATTCCGATAATTATATACTATCTAGCTGCTTTGTACAGCCCCAAGCTACCTCTCATAATTCATATCTAAAATGAAATTAGCATCCTAAACTCATATAGATTCATATACATTAAGCTTTAGCCAAACCATATTGTACGTCAGTAACATGTATCAAGATCACCAACATATTAAAAACCGCACCAAAAATAAAAACCCTTCACAATCTATAAGTTTCTGAGGTGGAAAGTAACTGACCTTATCACAGCTATATATAAATAACAGCTGTTTAAACATCCGACTATATTCATCAATATCCCACATGCATGTATTGAATATAATGTTCATCTAAACAGATGTATCATTAAAAACTTGTACTGACCTTGGTTTGGTTGATTAACTATTCAGCTAACCAAACCTTTTAGACCTCCCCCCCCCCCCCCCCCCCCAGATACCAGTAGTCATACAATACTTAATACATGTATATAAATAACATTACCACCCCCCCCCCCCCCTCCTCCTCCCCTAGATACCGGTAGTCATACAATACTTTAAATACATGTATATAAATAACATTAACCCCCCCCCCTCCTCCTCCCCTAGATACCGGTAGTCATACAATACTTTAAATACATGTATATAAATAACATTAGCCCCCCCCCCCCTAATTCTCCTCCCTTGCTAACCTCCAAGATCTATCATAACATCATTCAGATATTCACTCTTGTTTCTCCCCTTCTGGCTATGTATCTTCATCTCCTGATGTTACCGTTTTAATTGACACATTATTGAATGGAAACAAAATTACTGCCTCCATGTAAATACCACAGCCTGCAAATGTGTGACAGCACAGGGGAGAAAATATGAATGTAGGTAAATATTAGCATACTGCATAATGTAAACAAGCCAAGAGGAATGATACTAGTACCCAATATCAATTAAAGCCTGTATGGTTTCTGGTTGATGAGCTAGAAAACTGCTACAGAGCTATATGGCAGATCTTAATTATCAATGGAAATGCATATTTGGGGAGACAGACATGCAGACAAACATTAGTCTTGCATCGGTCTACAAAAAAAATGTAGTGGAATAACTAAAATAAATGAGAGCTAGTGCTGCTGCAATGAAAAAAATGCTATGTGCAAATTCCAAGTTCAAGTAACTTGATTGTGTTTTGTGTGTTCAATGTATGATATACATGTTTTTGTAATATGATGCTTGTTTTTATAAAAGAGGGCAAAAAACTGTCAAAAAATTGTAAAAGAAGTTATCCGAGAGATTGCATTTCCAATGTCCCAGTGATTGGTTTGTTGATTATACATGTAGATTACTAAACTATGCATTATAATCCACTTACAAACATGGATTGACCTTCAACTCAGATACCGGTAATTTTAAGATATCCCTGCTATAAATACCAATGCCCAAATCTGACCTTTTTACTTCAAAATGACCTTGACCTTAAACCTAAGAATCATACAAATACCCATACTTCATGCATACATAAAATCTTATTCTCAAGGTGGAGTTGTCGGAAAGACTTTAAAGGACAAAAAGATTAATAGAAAAAGAAAGGACCTTGGCTCTTTAGAATTAATAGAAATACCGCTATACTACCGATTACTGATTCTTCAATGTAAAATAATGCCTGGACTGACAAACAACAAAAGCAAGACAGTTTCCTGACTCTTGCCATTAAATTGTTGCATGCTGCTGTAGTATATTCAATAAAGAGATAAATGCGGTGTTTTATATATCGGCAATTCTCTTACTGAAGTTTGATCAAGTAGCCAGCGTATGACATAAAAAGCATGATAATGATATTTGATTACAGAAATTTTATGATCCAGGGAGTTCATGGTTCAAACTCGTAATGCTGTCGTTTTGAGTCAGCTAGTTTCTACTCGAACCTTGCTTCCATGCAGAGTGATGGGCTAACTACAAAGACTGTATCCAACCAGAAAAAAAAAAAAAAGGAAAAGAAAAAAAACGCCAAACTTCACCATCAAGATATGTCATGTATGAAGATCAATATATCATATAGTGTGGTCGTATGATGGATTTATTAATTAACATTTCGTGAAATGGAAATTCTGTCAGACCTGGGGGGATGATTTGTGCTTCAGAAGGAATAAGATGGGGATTGCTTGTCAAAACCGCCTTAAAATAGACCCTCGTGAATTAATCTATTGAATTGTCTGCGAATAAGTTCGACGTAGGTCAGATGAAATGTTACTTTCCCGCTAGATTGCTCTTTTGTTGGAAGGGTGTATGACGTTTTGGGGTTACGGGGGAATTTCATCATGTCATGTTTCTTACTTAAGGAGAAAATGGCACCAGGGAGAAAGGAGACTATATAAAAGGTGACAATTCACTCAATTCAAAGACACAAAATGAGATCCACTCGGTGCACACAGCATCGGTGTGAAGGACACCATAAACGGGAGAATGTAGAGCCTTCTAACCTGTTTTCCATACATATCTAATATACTGTATAGTAGCATCATTGTAACTAACTCTTGCATACCCCAGTTCATAAACAATTAACACACTTGAAAACTAATTCTTTCTTTCTTTTTTATTTACTAACCAGTGATACTATACTGGTCTGAATGTGAGCCCTTTTCTTGCAAAAATATCAAATATTATTTCCAGTTGAACATGATCACCATAAAAAAATCTTATTTTGTTTTCTTTTTATTAAAATAAATAAATTTTAAAATTACATGAAACATGATAATATCTATTGGTTGTTGAAGTGGGTCATTTTTTTCGCAGTTCTCACTATACCTTCATATCGATCTGAAATTGGTGCAAATGAGCTATAGAAAAAACTGTACAACCAAAATATGAATATTAAGCAGAGAATTTCAAAATTATATCACTCAGAAGAAAACTATTTTTTCAATTTATAAATAAAATTTACAACTCGGACAAATACACAGTAACTATGGTGCAAAATGATTTCTTTTCTACCGATACTTCTGTTCACAATGTGTACAGTAACAAACGATGTGTTTGACAAACACCAACAATTGATTTCTTGGGCTTAACTTGATAACTTAATAGTGGGCTATATGATATCTCATTTATGCCCTGTTTGACCGAAGACAACCTATCTTATATTGCAGTGCAATGCCATAAATAAGACAGACTGAGTCTCTAAGTATGAAATTATTCTTCCATTAATACTCCAGTCTTGCAAACTATCATTTCTAAAATGATTATGTACATGTATGAACAGCAGCTATTGTCCATCTCGTTTTTCCTAACTGCCATCCTTATATTAAAGAGTAGAGCGTATCAGTAAGGGGGTTTTCTTTTCCCTTTATCTAATGAACATTTATACTCAACATACCGGTACATGCATGTCCAGAAGGAGCTTTGAAGTAAATTGGTTTTCCTTATAAACATGTTAAGAATTGGGTGTTTCCCCCTGATAAACATCATGCATACACACCTAAAATCACTGATAATATCAAACAAGTCAAGACTCAAACACAGATCAGCTAGTTTTAAAGTGCATGCACCTCTAATAAATCTGTTCACCACAACAAATTCTTAGCTATAGCATATCAGCTTTTTTAAAAGCAAGGAATTCACACATATATTCATTAACAAAAATACATGAATACCGGTAATATACTTTTTAAAAATCAAAATATGTTCCATATTTTATTTAATGTAATTAGGTTTCATTCAAACTTTCAATTTTTATGCCACACTTGGCTGTCCAAATTGATTCTTTTCCCTTCTTTTTTCAAGACATTATTTAAGTCATTTTTTTTCAACTAAATCCCTTTAAATTTCAATAATTTCATATGCCCATTAAAAACATCAATGTCAAATTTTCCATTTAGAAAAAATACTATATCAAATTATATACTTGCAGTATAAAGCTCTAAATTAATGCCTAATTCACAGAGTATTCACACATACTGTCATCTGCATGTTTCTGAATACAAAATAATTTGGTGTCAAAATTAACTATATTGTACTCACAACTCGAATTCTTGATGATTGATGCTTAATAATTACCGGTAACCATTCAAAAGGTTAGTCCGGACTCAATGCTACATGGCAAAAATAAAATTACCGTATTTGTATGGAATTGCCTCCCGCCTAAAAATCAAGCATCTTTTCTTAATTTGTTGTTTTTTTTCATCATACAATGTTTACACAGTTACATGTTCAATCTTATTTTTATTTTTAACCAATCTTTAATAAGTTGAACTTCCAGTTTAAAAAACAAACAAAAATTCCCCGACCCTCTCTCCTGGGTCTGGATACTTCCAGGCAGCAATTCCAAACAAACATTTTTTTTTAAGGATGGCCCAACCTTAATGACTATATATGTATGAGGTAAGCTTAACACAACACAGTTAGTGACAGTGTAAATTACATGCATTTATTGTATTGTATTGTTTATTGGCTAAATTCAAATGATGCATTTATATACACATACACTATCCGAAGACTGAGAGTGGTGTAAATGCATGTACATAATATCTGAAAAATGTTCACCTTAGATACATGTATCATCCTAATACATGTATACAGATTGTTATTTATCATACACCTACTGCAAGTCAAATGGGTCCCCCATTGAATTCATATATATTCATATTAAAACATTGTAGCCATAAATCTTGTATTATAATACATATTCTAGTGTTTTCTATCAAAAACTCCACTTACCCCCCCCCCCTCCCCCAAAAAAAATCCAGACTTGATACAAAAAACATATTTTTGTTTCAATATCTGTTTTATTTACTTTTATTAAAGAAATTACATAACTGGAAAGTTTTGCCTCAGATGCCATGGCAAAGGGTAATCTTGTTTCAAAATCAAGTTATATGTTAAATTGAGTATAGTTTTAGTTTTCTATGTTACATATATTATTGTGATCTATTTCTAAACTGAATTCAAATACATAAAGATGTGTACATGCACTGATTAATATCTGGGCAATGTTAATGCAATGCAGGAAAACATTATTTTATTATTACATGTAGTTGTTCATTGTAAAATCAGTTCAACGTGCATATATACATGTACAATGCATATCGCACAAAAACATTTCCATCTTTCTTCCGTTCTCCCCGCCCTTTTCAGGATGTTATTGATGGCATAATTTTATGTAATATAATGAGTTTCATAATGTAACTATGACCATAATAATGAGGTATATAAAAGCTGGTGCATCCCACTGAATTTAAAATGATTGCAATATTGAAAACAATCACTTTTTTAGATGCTTATAATGTATACTTTCCTCCCTGCATAATCAAATACAAGTACTTATGTCTAGTCTTGTATTCTTTAATGTATTATCTTACCTCTTTTATATTAAATGGTTTTAAAATTTCATCCTTCTATTCTCCCAAAATGAAAAATAAGTATGCTACCAATTATTCTCTCTCTCTCTCTCTCTCTCTCTCTCTCTCTCTCTCTCTCTCTCTCTCTCTCTCTCTCTCTCTCTCTCTCTCTCTCTCTCTCTCTCTCTCTCTCTCTCTCCTCTTACTCTTCTCTTATTTTCTCTGGCAAATTAAATTCATCAAAAGGCCAAAAATCCTCTTCTTATAGGTATCAACTAGCTAAGACACCCACCCCAACTTCTACTTGACAAAACACAATCATGCGCCACTTAAATGGAATGCCATTATCTTGACGTAATGGTAGTAGAAGCACAGGTATTATAATTATTAGTACAAGGAAATAGTGTGTGCGTAGTACTGGAATATAAATGAAATCTATTTTTATAAATCAGGTTTCTATTAAATGACTAATGTTTGGGACAGTATCTAACACTTAAGGCATCTCTAATTTAAATTCATTTTGTAGATGGGTATCTTTTCAACATTAACAACTTTAGAAACCTGTCTACACTGCTTGGCACTGTCTTGTATAAATGGGAAGGTGTTCTAAATTTACTATGGTCTACTTCACAGCACTCGAAAAACAGCTGGCTTTTTAAAAGTACATGAACTAGATCAGCTTAAATGGTTATAGAGTGAAAGTCTTTCATTTATGTGAGTAACTGACATTACACATCCTTACCCAAAATCTTCTCTAGAAATCAAAAAAATCAAGAACTTATTGTTGCCACCGTTTTATAATGAATTACTTTAGGATTCGTTCAGCACTGACCATTTCTTCAGCATGTTAGTCAATAATGTGTTGAATTCAGTATATCAGATATTTTTATTTTTTGAGAGGCAGTTGGGGATAAAATTAACAGCTGGTTGGTCATGTTCTTGACAAGAAATGTGAAGGACTTTTCAACTCCTGGCATAAACAAAAGAAAATGAGAGAGAGAGAAAAAAATCAATGAATTCATTAAATTACATTACATGAAATACATGATGGAACACCCTTAACCTTCACACACTTGCGCCTCACGTTTTCTTTTATCCTGATATTCCAAGGCATGCTACTTTCGCCGTTTTGGATGGCCGACAGCGAAACACTGTACATGTAAACAAACCCTCATGCCTTCATGAAAAAAATGTCTGTGTATTTCCCCCGAGGTCGGCGCACTGCAAGTTCTATAAATATCCCACACAACCATTCTTACGATCGTCTGCATTTTTACCTTCTCGGTTTACTCCACTGAAATTCAACATTCTTACCTTTCCAAAAAGATTCCTTAGATCCCGCTAAAATCCGTGCTGGTGTACAGATCTACCGTGGTAGCACGAAACTTCCTCGATCTGTGCTTAGAGCTTTTCAATCTCCTTAATGAAGAGTAACTCGCGCAACTGTCGAAGCCTGCCACCCACGCATTTCTCGGCTGTATCTTGATTAAATTTAGAGGCGAGCTAAGGGGAGTAGCTTTCGTATATAGATAAATACATGCTGGAGATTAAGCAATTTTCAGAACGGCATACATATTGCAAAAGCACATAAGACCCAAAATGTAACTGAATAATCTTATGTTAAAGAATATTTACACGCACCATGTGTTGAGTGCCTCTGCATGCCACGCGCTCGCACTGTACTCAGCTGGTACTGTTGCACGGTAGATCTATATCATCGGCGCTTTTAAACAGGTGGCTGAAAAGCCAGCGAGGAAAAATGTTATAATTACTGTAACTGAATGGCTTCATTTTTTTAACGTACACGAAACTAGAAAATGTGTAGTATAATTTATTCTTTTGGGGGGGGGGGGGGTAATTAAGTAATCGGTTTAGAAAATTAATAAATCATCATAACAGGCGAGGGTGCATGATGCATGATGATTTAAACTCATTATTTTGTATAATATTTTCTTCAGTGTTATTATTTTAAAATCTAAAAATTATAACTATCATTGTAAATATTCAGTCATTTTTATTTACAAATGTTTGAATTGAAATATCGGTCACAAACACATATATAGTGACAAACTATACCTCCTCCCTGCCCCCACCTTACATTTATATACGTTGTTGAGACTCGTGAAGTGTACTTTTATGATACGTTCAAATATATTCTGTTTTAAGGGGGAAATACATTTAACACAGTGTCGCGTGTATGAACCGATGACGTACGCGCTTATAAAGTCATGCCCAAGTACATACTATCATGTTGAAAATTTCAAAATTTATAACATGAAAATACTATAATAAGGAATAAGGAATCATTCTTTAAGTATTATGAGGTGATGATTTTGGTCGGGGCGTGATTAAATCCAATAAAGGCGTGATATATAACTTCAATTTCACTCTTCATTTCCTTATTTTCATATCAAATTTTTAAATACTCCCAAAAAAGTGGGGGGCCAACTCCATGATAATTCAATTTTTTACTTGTAAATTTTCAAAAATTTGTTGCTGCGAGAAAAAATGGGGGGGGGGGCAGGCCCCCCTGGCTCCCCTGATGCTACGTGCCTGTTTTATGATAGATTTGATCACACCCCGACCGAAATTATCACCTCATAATATTCAAAGAATGATTCCCAATATAATTTTAAGCCATCGTACGATTAAATGTTAAATATAGATAAGCAAACCCCGTTGGCGCCTCGATTTGGCGTCATTTGAAGTTATGGGTTATATAGTACAAAATCGATACGTTGTGTTATCACGGGCAAAGACACTGGAACATGTAAATATTACTGTATAATTTAATTATGATTATGAAAGTAAACGTTATAAATTTTATGTATATACATGTATTATGTCCTTTCATTAATTGCAATCGAATCCTAAAAATTATGATAAATTATGTACATAAATACAGAAATTGGAGAAATAATATTAATAGTCACATTTCATTTGTGTTGGATTTGTTTCAACAGAGTGCACTTTGGAGCCAACTGCATGTTAATAAATATATACATTATTTCCTCTGCAAGGCGCTTTCGGCTACGCAGACTCATCATTCCATATTGTTTACACACAAAAAAACCCACCCATTTCGTTAAGTATTTTAATTTGAAATCCCACACCAGCTTATTTAATATGATGACGAACTTTCAGTATAGTGTAAATCGTTTCACTCTTGTCAGAGGTTAACTGTACTGCAAAAGCAACTGTCTGTGGAGACTTTACTAAGTAAACCATACCATTTTGAAAAAGAATAATAATTGAATATATCTTAAATATATATACTTTAATCAGGACGCTATGGTCATGACATTAATTTAAAAATATTATGTTTCTGGTTTTTGAAAAGCGGAATAGTTTATTATAGACTCATTTATATCGAATGCAAAGACATTTCAACCAAATATCATATATATATGACAATTAACAACATTGCTATTGTTCCGACAACAACAAAAACAAAAATCAGGAAATATAATTAAATCTGATTAAATAGATTTTCATCATCTATCTTTTAAGATATGTTAGATTCAACGTTTATGCATATAATATGTGTACATGTATAAACAAATATCTAACTCTGGCAAAACGTGCCTGCTGGATTTTTATACTAGTATAGTAGTGCCCCTTTGACATGTTTTTATTTAAACAAAAGAAATATATCTTAAGAGTTAAAATCAAAATAAAAAAAAATCGATGATGTTCATTCACATACGAATAACGCGTGAAAGTACGAAAGCCCACTGAGCTCA
Source organism: Magallana gigas (assembly GCF_902806645.1). NCBI lineage: Eukaryota > Metazoa > Mollusca > Bivalvia > Ostreida > Ostreidae > Magallana > Magallana gigas. The sequence goes on from NC_047559.1 coordinate 28,495,588, forward strand.
TTTTCGTAGGTAAAAAAAATTTATCGCGATTAAAATTTAAATGCATTTAAACGCGAAACTTTAGTAGAATTGACTTTTATTCCGTACAAGAACCATTATGAAGAACAATGGGTGGAAAGAAATACATTTCAGTTTTGATTAAATTAGATGTAAAATTTATAGATTTAGATAGGTGAACCAAAATAATATACATGTATAATCCTTTTTAACTAACGCGAAAGTTATACGTGTATTCGCAAATGACCTGCGTTTTATCGCAAAAAGAAGATGGGGGCACAAGATAGCCCAAAGCCCATTTGGTTTTATCGTAAAAAAAAATTTCATATTAAATTTTTTCAACCAAAAATACTTGATGATGTTATATTACAAGTTCACAAATTTAAAGCACAATTTCTAACTATATTCAGTTTTGAATATTTTAACAAACGATAAGAAAAAAAATATAAATATTAAAGTTTTGGTGGTATCGAACCCACAACCTAAAAACCCTAGGTATTATGTTACCTAATGTCTGGTGCTCTAACCACTGAGCCATTTCAGTCATAACAAACTTCAATGTAAATTGCTAAATGGAACTTCAACCACGAATTTACGGACTTGTAGTATTTCTCTAAAACGTTGGGATACAAAATGACATTTTTAAAGTATAGTGGGTCATCTCTCCACGTTTTTGTTGATTGAAATCGGTTTGATTTCCTTTAAACCTTATAAAGAATATGACAAAAGTATGGAGCATAGACCCACTCTATAAAAGAAAAGGCATTGAAGTTCTAAAAATGACACTATTTGGAGATTTTGATACGCATACGCCAGTTTAAATTAACCTATTCCAAATATCGAACATATTTAAAGGTTATAAATCGATGTTATGGTAAATAAACATTGTTTTCAATAATTTAGAAAGAAATTATGAGATTTGTTCATATTTTAATTTTATAGTATCATATCTATCCCCATATGGGCAATTTACACGCCTTATTCACCCATCTTCTTTCGCGTTATATTGCGAAAGTATCGCATTTGTTTTTAAAAGTTTTGCGTTCGTTTGCAAAAGTTTCGCGTTTAATCGCAAAGATTACGGGTTCATTCGCGAAGGTTTCGCGATGGTTGATGGTTTATTAATGGATTTTTTCCTACAATGTATACTTACTGTTGAACATTTGACCAAAATTAATTTGCTGAAATAACGGAAATCTTAAAAGAATCACAGTAACCGATGGAATTCCAGATACGACAGACTGTCAGCTGCCAACTGTTTACAGCTTCCCGCCGGCCTCTGACTGCCCACATGCTTTTTGCGCATGTGAATGTACTTTGCTTGTTGCATGGATTGTGGTGCATCATTTTCAAGTAAAATCAAAATGGTCCCGCTAGACATTGATTTTAATATTTCAGATTAAGCTTACATTTTGGACTAATTCACTTCCGTCTTCAAGGGCGACTTCATGGCCAACAATTCTCATCTTCAGACGAGACCCTACAGTTATTAATATTTAATATAAATCGGTGAATATTGATACAAAAGCTCTTTAATTGATTTATATATCCTACTTATTTGAAATGAAATTATTATCAATATCACAAAAGGTTTCAATTTTCTTTTAAGTGTAAAGTGTCTGTTGGGAAGTTATTTCGAAATTTTGGTCTTAAATTTATAACAAAGAGACATATATTTGATTTTATGTCATAAAATGAGCCAGTTGAAGAATCTTTGTTTAGTATAGTAGTATATGCTTTTGGAATTATTTCTTCTAAGCAGTTTTCAGCCACAGTTCCCTTAAGATTTTCAGCTGTCCAGATATTACGGGACACTCTCTCCCGTACAGGACTTTAATTGGGCCAACCCTGTGCTTATCTCTTGCAAGTTGCAATATAATCTTTAATAAAGCCTACAATAAACAAACCCGTGGTGTTTTTTTTTTAAGACTTTTAACTGGAGTTTTCATAGAATATACTTTTACAACAGATTGGTATGTATAAGCACAGAAGGTCTAATCCAACAGACGACAGTTTACAACTCAAAATCTTACATAGTGACCAATGAAATAATTCGATGAAAGAAAATAAAAACTATTTAAAAGAAAATCAATTATGAAACAGTTATTGAGTCACTCATGACATATTTTAGTAACATGTACATAAAAGATAAATCTAAGATAAAAGAACACCGGTAAGTGTTAGCTAATATACACAGAAGTCAATTAAGAGATTAACTGACCATCTCTGGTTGTGCTTCAGGTGAGATTAAGTCAGTGCGGATTTTAAAAAGCCTTGTTGATGTTTCCTTGATGCTTACGGGTTGGAATCGGCATTTTTGAAACTAGATGATCTTTTTTTATCCTCCAGTATTCGAATGGTCTGCAGCAGGGCGTTGTTTTGTTCCCTTAACTGTTTGTTTGTCTCGTCGGCCTAGCTCGATCCTTCTTAATTTTCTTAACATAATCATATTGTTCTTTTAAATTACCAATTTCTTTCAGTTTTCTTTCAGTTTTCTGTCCATCAATTCCATACCAGTTAGTCACAGTGGGCGTCTTCTTTAGTTTGCGAAGTTTCTTCAGATAAATGCCATTATTGTTACGCTCTGATTGTTCTTGCAGCTTTTCCCACATACAGAGTTTGCCGACATCGCTGTCCATAATTATTACAAATTGAACGTAACTTATCATTTTAAAGAGAACTAATTTTTCTTTTGACTTTTTTTTTAATTGTCAAATAAATGTTAAATCATGACCTTTGACTTTTCATTGTAAAAAACGAGTTAGGCAAAATCGTTTTAATTTGAAAATAAGAAAAAACTTTAGTATAGAGCAAATGGTGAAAAATCAACGAAGGCTTCAAATCTCACCTATTGCACATGCAGTCATGTTTAAGAACATCAAAAATCATTCGGGCATTTGACCGTGTGAATAAAAACCTCCTACGGGTATAGAGTTATTTCCCTTGCAGGCACGTAGCATCGTTTTTGAATCCTAATCCGGGGGGGGGGGGGGGGGGGGGGGGGCTAGCGTAATATACAACTTAAATTTCACACCTCATTTCCTTATTTTCATATCAATTTTTTACATACTCCCAAAAAAGTGGGGGGGCCAACTCCATGTTAATTCAATTTTTCATATGTAAATTTTAAAAAATTTGTTGCTGCGAGAAAAAGTGGTTGGGGGGGGGTGGGCAGGCCCCCCTGCCCCCCCCCCCCCCCCCCCGATTCTACGTGCTTGCCTTGTTAAAATAATACATGTGATCGCTAATCCTTTGAATCTAACAAAAAAGCATAAAGCTTTGGAACTTTTACCAATGTTTTAAGTTCACTAAGAGGATGTAAAAATTTATTCATACAGATACACGTAGGATCTGAGACCCTCTATAAAAAGCTATTGTGAATGAAAGTTACTAGAATGTTCAAAAACATAACTTTCAACCATACATTGAAGAGACTTCGGGCCACTTGTAGATAAAATGACATAAAGGTCAAAGGTCATTAAAAATCTGTGAATTATTCACATTTTCATATCTCTTTTGTTTATGGCGGTATAGAACTTTTTCATAGATGTACTATATAAATATTTTATCTTAACAGATACTATAATTCTAAATGCTAGCTAGCTATAAATGATGTGTCTGAGTTTGGCTTGAGTATATATTAGGTCTTAAATTAACTTAAATATAATTAAAATTATGTGCGCGATTGGTTTTCATACGTACTCGAATAGGTTTCCGGTCACGTCATCAGGTAATTTGTAAGACATTTCAACGTGGATCCCTTTAGTCCCCACTTTGGAAAATTATATATGGAGAGTTGTTCGCCCATAGTGTATGAAATGCTTGTTGTTGTTTATACAAGATAGAGACTGAATTTTTACGACCCTTTATATATAATCAGTAAAGACTAATAGGAGCGGAGGTCACCTCAAAGCAAGTTTCTCTTCGGACCACTAAGGATGGAAGTGTCTACGTGGCAAATAATAATGACACAAAGGTTAAAGGTCAAATAAAGGTAAAATACAGAATTATCAATTATATGTTTTTGCTATATTTTTTTTCATAAGTAATGTAGGGAGAACGCAATCAAAACCAACTTGTAAAATATAAATTAAAATAGTACGGTCGGAAGACCTCTTACTGTGCGAGGACAATTAGCCTTCTAGTTTATTTTTAAATTTTTTTTTTTAGAATTATAAGTTTTTTGCATCAGAGTATCCTCACCAATTTCACATGACAAACTACAATTGACTCTAGCAAATCTAACTCTAAATTGTGAAATAAAATAGCCAGTATGATCTGGTCGAGAAAAAAGGAAATGGGAAAGAAAAAATCTCAGTCGCACGGGAATACCGGTATGACATACACCCACTGTTTGTATCTCTATTATCTACTTTGGGTGCATAGTCAAGTGTAAAGCAAATGATATAAAAACATGGGATAGATCTGTATGATATTACAAGAGACCCTCAAATCCACAGTCAGTACGGGATGTTAGGACGATTGTCTGATTGCTGTTCAACATGTATAAAGTGAAATTTTGTTGGAAAAGCCACTGAAAAACAGGACACAGCGATATTCCTTTACTTAGACGATGTTATCCGGGGGAAATTCACAAAGAGCTGAAATCAGATTTCCCACTAGTACAAGTTAATCAGATGTCTGTAATGGAGTTTTTATTCTTCTAAAAATAGGGAACCAAGTAAACTATGAGGAAGGGGTTGGGGTAAGGATAGCGGTAACACAATATTAATCTCAGTACTGCCTCATCTTGTTTCGTAGTTTAAGAATTACCGGTATAACAAAGTTACTGATAAACAAGACTGCAATTACTATTTGTATTATTTTCTTGTGTGTGTCAAGTATGAAGTTTCTAAATAAAGAAAATATTCAATTAGAGAGATAATCTGAGACATTGGAATTCGCCCAGTCTTAAATTTGCCCGCTGACATCGAGGGCGAAAGGGGTGAAAATAAAACGGGGGCGAATATTTCCCTACACACAGTAAGAGTAGAATAATATGATTTTCAAGTCAGCACAGTAGTTTCTCCTATTAAGGGGCTTGGTGGTCATGACCATTTTTTTTACTGTATTGATCTCCTTTAAAAGAAGAACTCTATATAAAAAAAATACGTAAATACCGGAATTAAAAAAAAAATGAATCCCCCCCCCTTAAATAATAGCTTATAGAAAAACACATCATATCAGAAAGTATTTGGTAGATCTCATGGTTAATTAGTTAGTTAATTGGACTACCGAGTCTCCTAAAGTTCTAATTTCTGGGTTTTTTTTAATACACACCTCCACTCAGCCCCTTTAATTATTTTCTATTTTTCAAGGGGTACATTCTTGGCTGTACAAACCCATGAATATTGCATGTGTGCAGAAAATGTGCGATTTTATCGTTTCAAACATAAAGGAGCAATCGGAAAACGATTTATCAATTCTTCAAATGTATATTTATTCAAACAAAAATCCCATTAACCTTCGCTATGTACATGTAAGTATTGCTCTCTACCACAGGGGCCAAGCCTGTTTTAACAATAATTTCAATGTGACGTGGTCACATTGAAATTAATGTTAAAACGGTCTTGCCTCCTGTGCTCTCTACATGAGACATTTTTGTACCGGGGGTGCTACTGTTTTGACGCCTTTCTGTTTTTGTTTTTTAATTTATCACTGATGTACTACTTTTGCAATTTGCTTGATTGTTTGAATCATTATTCATGTATAAAATAAAGATATTCTAACCTTGAAGATTCTATATATGAAATTTATAGAATATTTTAATTTGACGGACGGGTACAAACTGAAGGCTTGCTGCAATATCAACCGTTTTATTCGGAAGACTTATGTTTTGATGTTAACACTTATCCTCGGTTTACAGAGAGATTCGAACCGGTGACTAATTCAAGTTTGGTGGTAATATTGGGTAAGGAAATGTGATACTGAACAATATTTAACATGATATGTCTGTCGTCAGTGATTAAACCGTTAGACAAATGCCTGAGTGGATGTGGTCATTCCTGGAAGGAGCTAAATTTAGACCATATTCCTTCAGATGAATAGTTCTGTATAATGATAAAGGAAAAATGTTCCAATTTTAAAGCTAGAATACTTAGATTTTTTATAACCAAATAATAGTATTGGCAATTTATGTATACACAATTATATATAAATTTTAAGGTAGATCTGACAGGAAAGTCGCTGATTATTCAGCCTCCTTGACCGTCTTTCAAGACTTTAGAATTTAGTCTGACTACATAGACGTCTTTTGGAATTACTGAGTGACTGAGAGATACATGACTGTACATTTATATATTCTCTTCATGTAATGTCATATATTATCTTTTGCTTAGATGGATGAATGTACGGAAATTCAATCAAAATAAACGCAAGTGTTGTCGCGTTACTTTTGCTATTTTTATGGTACTTAGCGCCAACGAGCAGTTTGCGTAATAATACAGATACCCGGAAGTTGGAGACCGTTCACCCCCACCAAGTGTTGACCAATCCCTGTAATGGTTCAAAACAATTACTGATTGCATTTACATGTATTGGTGATTTACTCTGTGCGTAAAGATTTACGTTAAAACGTGTACTTGCTGTTGTGTGTCTAAATCCATGCAAGACCCTTGCTTGTATCATTGAGAAACGGTCATCAATTTAATAAATAGATTCGGATAGATCAGTGATAACAAGTACTTACTAGATTCATACATGTATTTTGTTTTTATCGATGCAACAATAATTTTAGGAAATCTGAATAAATATTTCTTGTTTGTGAGTACCAATAACTAACTGTTCCTTTTTTTCAAAGAACCTAAAATTGCAAAAGTATCTTATAGTACATGTACTTTTATGATAACGAAAAACACTCTGCCGTTTTACTCGTTATATCCAGTTCGTACAGCTTACAACTTTTCGAATATACCGCTTAAAAATTTCTTGATGAAAAAATGTGACACAGATTATATATAGTAACTTGCACGTAACCAGTAAAAAACAAGCAATAAACCAAATAGTCCCACCTATCCCCCCTCGAAAAAAAAAAAAGAAAAAAAAGGATAAAACAATCTCTTCTAGATTAGAAGTAACTAAGAACATACACTATGAGATTAAATGAAGCTTCAGTTGCATGTCTCTATGTGAAGTGTTGACGAACTCCCGAGCGATGTAGATCAATTCTTTAATTCATCAAATGTTAGTTAGCATCGGCAGCCATCTTTGAGACTGACGGATAAGGAATGCCAGGACTATACACGTAACAAAGATTCTAACAACGTGCGTTATCCCTCAATAAAGCGATAAATCTGCTCTCGTTGTCCTCGCTTTATGCTTGAATGAGGGACGGGTGGGGCTTTTATAAGTCTAAATCTGAATACCAATGATGCATGATCACGTGAAGTGACGTGTAAGGAGCTATATATATATCCTATCGATAAAACAAAAAATCCGGCTTAGTGTTACTATATATGCCTAAATAATTATTTCCTTCCATGTGCTTGATCTGCATATCATATTTTATGGAGACATAAATCGTTAACAACTACGCTGATACTGAACAAAAAATTGATGCGATTCTAACAGTGTACAATATCTTGACTTATATTGGTCGTTATATTGGCCTGAGAGAGAGAGAGAGAGAGAGAGAGAGAGAGAGAGAGAGAGAGAGAGAGAGAGAGAGAGAGAGAGAGAGAGAGAGAGAGAGAGAGAGAGAGAGAGAGTTTTCAGCCATCCCTGTCGAATTATTCTAATTCTTTGGCAAGACAGGCAAAAAACATAGGTTCATTTAGGATTTGTTTGAAGGTCCAAATAAAAAATCCTCCCTGACCAACCCTACACAAAAATTATAAAACAAAAAAAGAAATAATTTACATGTATTTCAAAGGGTTGTTTGTCCATTATTGAATTACATTTTAACGCTTGATAAAAGAGAAACCATCTGTTCGTTAGGCCTCTGTGCTGCTTTTGATTAATTGATTCTACTTTTAATTGTCTTTTTTTCTCAGCATATCGACAAAAGCTCTAACTTTATTCTTTCAACCTTTTTATGTAACACAGTGCATAGAAGCAGTCTTTTCAATATTTTAGGCAAGTCTAAGCGAAATAATACATGTATATCCTTAATAGTGATAGATAATCAAACAGGATAAGACAAGGGCGAGGGAGGGAAAGACTGCGTCAGGAATCTTGTTTGATGCAATTAATAGCAACGCTATCTGCTCTTGGCTTTCACTCTGCTCATAAAATCAGAAAGCTGGCTTAATGCGGAAAATAAGCCTATTTTCTTATACTGGTATTGTACATGTTACGCACTTGGTCTAAATATAAAAACTTGCATCCGTGACGTCTAACTGTAAAGATGTCTAGTGTGTAAGATATTTTTTTCTCTGAATTACTACAGTCAGGCCTCAATATCTCGAACGTCAACGGAGCGAGAGAGAGAAAAAACACAAGATATCCAAGGGTTTGAGAGACTGAGGTAGAAATACTTGAATAATAAAAATCACCTCGACATGTCCAATGTAAAAGGGACATCGTTGATTAACATACTGAAATTTAACGTTTATATATAATTTTATTTCTTTTGATCGTTTTGGATGGGGATGGGTATCAAAAGTAAATATTTTAAAAGAACATTTTTAAACTCATATATTTTTCAAACTCTTTCTTAGAGTCCCATGGGTAAACACTGACAGTAACATGGTTACATTGAACATGTCTGTGATTGTAACAAAATCATGCACGCTAACAGCGAAGTCCGTTTTATTCCCCTTGTCTTTTAAATCATTCCCCTAATATTAAAAGCTTAAACATAACAGGCCTCGGGATCATGAAGCAATTTTATACTTAAGTCCGAATTTCAATCATTTACAAAATTATATTATATCATAAAATTAGTCTAAAAAATTATAACTATTAACGTAATATAATATATAAAAACACATTTTGAAAGCATTTCATTTTTTTCCGATGTTGTCAATCACATGACAATAACAAGTGTACAAATTTTGACTTGCACGCAAGTCTCAGACAGCTTTATGAGATCATCATGGGGCCAGATCATATATAACCGATTAAGTTTATAACAAATCAAAATTATTTGTCCCTGGCACTTCTTTATTCTTTTTAAAATTATGTGCGAGATTGGTTTCCATACGTACTCGAATAGGTTTCGGGTCACGTGATCAGGTAATATAAATACATGTAGTAGGGCCATGCGGTGGCGTGGCACTCGAAGATCGCTCGTTAGATGTATGTGTTTTAATTCAGGTAAAATAGCAGATCAAATGGAATGCAGTATTTTAGGCTGACATATGGTATCATATAATTGTGAGAAGCGTTCGCATGTAATACTTGTTGATTTTATTTGTTCAGCACTTCATTGTTTTATATTCGACGAACGTAGCGAAGAATATTATAAAATTTTGTAGAATAACCTTTAGAATAAGATTCAGTATGTAACCATGGTAAATTAAAAACATCATAATGTTAAATCATTAGTCAGAATTCGCGGTGGCTCAATTTTAGCGGATTTCATGGATAACCCTCACATACAAATACTACTCAACGAGTCAGTCTTTATTTGTTACTTTAAATGTACATGTCAATAAACAAAATTATTGGTACTTTCCAATCATCTTGTGAACTTGATGACAATTGACCCCATATGAATTTTGATGATTCCACAGTGTGAATGTTTTCATTCATTAGACCCCCTTAGCAGCTTTCCCAACTAAAAAAATTGTTAACAGAAGTTCACAATACATAAATTAATTATTCGACAAAAAAAAAAATTCCATTATGAAAATCAAAGCTTGTGTTGCTTTAACACTTTGTTTGATAAGTAAATTGAAACTAAAAACACCTTTAACAGTGTTTAATGTCTGTATAATTTTATTGGAAAGAGCAAATTCTTCTCAACAATGATCTAACAATCCATCTTTGGAAGGTTTCACAGAAAATGTTGGAGATCTGCCCCACAAAATAATCTTAAAACTAAATGATGTCATCATACATGTACAAATCTTCCAACATGATAAAATGCCATGATACATTTCAAAATAAGTCATCAACATACAAAACTGCAACTAAAATGAAGTAAACAATTTCTTATTTGTCGTTGTTCTTGTCAACATATATCTTACTCCTCAGATATACATGGTTGTATACCAACTTTTTCTTGAAAATGAAAATTCTGTCTTTGAATGTTATGCTTATTTGAAGCAATTTGATTGGTTGTTGGGCCCGGTCAGGCCTGTGTATGATTAGATATCAGGAGGAATCCTCATCTTCATCTTCCAGCTTCTCCAGATATTCTCTGGCTTTGATCTTCCGAGGGATGATATCTGTAAATAGAATGCATTACATATGGTGTTTAAGGCGGTATGGGACACCTGTCGATATTAATGTGGATAAAAGTTCATAATATTCAAAATACCTTTACGTGTTTAAAATATTTAAAATTTTGCAATATTTGACTAAATTATTATAAAATGTTTGAAAATTTAAAAATTATAAAAGCCCCAGCTGGTTTCAAATTCGTGAATTGCAGATTCATTGTTAGTTCTTTAATTCATTGCATTATGCTGTTATATTAGGTAACAATTTTGGGAAAGAATTTTTTCTAAAACAATCACTAGTATACTTAATTTTTTTCCTTATTTCGATCAGAAATACATAACAATATGGAGTTGTCCAAAACCTTAAAATGCTTGATTTCAGTTGTACATGAACATACATACAATATAACAGTTGATATCAAAACAGCTCCTGAAATTTTTGTGCATTTTAAAAGCTTTAATTTACACAACAGTTCTTAAAAAATGCAGGTTTTTCATGGCTAGCTTAAATCTTGGTTAGAGCTCGTATTCAGGTCAATCAATTTTGATTCCAGACTTGTTATATCAAAACAACCTGGGAATTTTAATCTCCAGACCAGATTTTATCTTTGTTTCTTGGAACTAAAGCATTTTTTTGGAAAAAAGGTACCTGTAATACCTGAAAAGACACCTTTATAGATAAGGCCCATAAGATTGCTTCCTTGTTTTGGTAAACTTTTTAACTCTCAGTATTAATTAAAGGGTATTGCACCATTTCCAAGAAATGTAATAGTAAATGCTTGTATTTAGGACAGGGCTGTAACTTTAAAACTACATGTAGCAGATGCTGTATTTCCTAGTTATCTTTCCTAGTTCATAGTCACGATGTTAGGTCACCGCTGTTACCAGACCAGATCTTATCTTTATTTCTTGGTATTGAAAATTAAAAAAAAAATACCTGAAACACTCTCACCTGTGTAGAAATTATTATTATAAATTAGAAACCCCCCTAGCTTCTTATGTTCACCTCCGTTTTACCTTTCAGTGTGAAGAGTGAACAATTCCAACCCCTGTCCCCCCAAAGGAAAAATAAAATATTGGATATGCTCTTTTCTCAATGATGACATTTCATTTACATGCATATATATGCAAAACAATAAGTGAATAAATAAAGAAGATACTATTCTATAAAAAATACTTGGATATATAACTCAGAGCACAAGTAGAACTATTCTTATAACCATTTCACAATGTTCTATTCTCACCAAAGTTAGATAACTCGTTTATATCCAGGAACTATTTGTTAATAACATAGATTTGGCTTTCATGATAGAAAATGGGTTATTCTCTTTTAGTTTTTATAATACACACATGACACTATAGTCAATGTCAATAACTTAATTTGCTAAGTAATATCATGGGCAACAACTATAATGATTGAGTGGTGATCCCCTATATGCATATGATAAAACTTTTATACGAATCTACACTTTTCATGTTATAATTTTTTTTTCAATACAACTCCATTAAGTAAACATTCTATATATTTTAAAAATGGTATGATGACAATATTTTGAGTTGAGGATAAGGAAACCAAAATGTAGCTCTGATAATTTTGAAAGTAACCCTAAAATTTATATACTGGTATTACATCTGCTTTAGATGTTTTACAATTTTTTTTTACAGGTACCTTGAAGAAACTGGAGGACATCATCGGAGTTGACAACTTCAGCCAGATCCTTATAGTTGACATTCATCTTGTCTTTGCTTTTCTCCCTTGAAATGGTGGCTAAATTTTTCACAAACATTTCCTGGACAAAAAAAAAACCCAATTTACTATCATATAAATTTCTCACATTAAATTTTTTGGAATTAAGATTACGATCAATGCAAAAAGACAATAGAGATGATTATAGATATTCTGAATCTGCTTGCACGTATTATAAAACATATGAAAACTGAAAACGTCATTAAATAAAAATATGATTTACAGTCAAACAGATTTAAAAAGGCAGAGTACAATTCCACTGTGTGTGACTCAATTTGCACTTCTTTTTAATATTTTCATGCAGCTCTTGGGTATAAATAATAAGACTTGGCCTCGTTACAGGGTTGGCCTAAAAATATCGGTGCTGGGAATTACCAGTGGATCGGAGCAGTAATTACCCCTGATTTTCACTACAAACTGGGGACTTAAATTCGTTATTTTACAAATTTATATTTTTTGTTTGATTTATTCTATTTAAAACGTGTTTAGGAAATAATATAGAAGCAATAAGCATAAAATCACAATTCAGCATGCTTTATCATTTCAATGTCAGATTTATGAATTTTAAATGCACCAGATCATCTATTGATCACTTAAGCATCCTCCTAATGCTCGCAACGTAAAACATATCATTGAATATCAAAAGTGACTTCTCACTTTAACAGTCTGGGCGGACTCCGGAAAAGGAGTTAACTCCGAAAATGGAGTCTTTGGCGCCGTCATACATTGCGATTTTCTCAACTTCCGTTTTGTAGCTAATGTAAATAATGGAGAGTTGCCTCCCTTTCCCGTAAAAACGTGATTGAAAAATAGATTAAAATCCATCAGAAACGTGAAAAAAAATATTAAAACGACTCGGAAATGATTAATCTTAAAATTATACCTCAAAAGAAATGTGGAAATGTTTCGGTAAACAACAGGAAAAATACATACAAATATTAAAACTCACACGTGGTCGACCAGGACTTATAAGATAAGAAAATCAGACTTCAAATTAAAACTTGGAAGTATGGAGATTGAAATTTAAATGTTGCACTCATGTAAGTATTCAAGCCTTTAATATAGATGAGGTTTTTTTTATTTTAAAAAATACGACTAATTATGATGTATACAAGGTTTATGAAGTGCCGACTTGGCGAGTCAGCGCTTGATCAAAAGAACGGTGTAATGACTACAAACGGAATAAAAAAAACAACTCACAGTAAGTGTATTTCAAACCCTAGCACATAAATTATCTTTAATAATAGTGAAATCATGGAAAAAAACATTAATTTATTCACTTTATTGGCTTCATTATCGGAAACAGAATTGACCAACTTTGACAGAAAATAAAATTTGATTTGCCCAACAAACGTATATTTTTGCCAAATACATTCTGTTGAAACATGTCTTATAAAGCATTTAAACGTTTTTTCAGACCTGCATATGAATAGTCCGCTTTGCACGATCAATTTTCCTGAGTGCCCTGTTTTCACGTAAAAATGTGATATTTTGATTAACTGCGCATGCGCCGAACTCCTTTTTCAGAGTTTTTTTTCATTGGAGCTACCAACTTCCGTTCACTCCGTTTTCGGAGTCTGCCCAGACTGTTTAATGACATTGTTTTTAAGACATCTACAGTCATGGGAATGATAGCACTTGATTCATTGTGATTCTAACTGCAGGATGTCAACTACTGTGGAATCATTAGATTTCGTGGTGGCTCAATTTTCGTGGAATTCGTGGGTACCTCTCATCCACGAATTAACATCCTCCATGAATTAATAAATTAGGGTAATAAAGTTATAGTTCCTTCGTAGGTTTAAGAGAATGCACGAAATTACGCCCCCACGAACCTGTAAAATTTAAGCAATCCACGAAAATTGGCCCCCACGAAATTTAATGATTCCACAGTACATGTATGCCACAGGGGCTCGTCACGAACTTTTGTCTTCTCACCATATACAATGTGACCACCCTCTATTATAGAATACACCCCCTCCCCGCCAAAAAAAAATTGCTGCCTTGAATTTACGAATTTGTCAATTTTTTTAAAGTATAGACTGGTCACTTAGTACCGTAATACTACGTAATACTACGTGTAGTAAGAGGACAACAGTTCATGACGATACCTAGTGCTTCAGCTGCTCAGCATGCACTGCTGTTGCATTTGGATGAATTGAACGACGATTTGACCAATTTTTACATGAATTACCGTTGCCTTTCCGGTCAAAAACAGAGCCTCGTGACTTATGCTACCGACATCTGGAGAACTTTTCATTATTGTCCTAATTCTAGACAACGGTAAAACGCATTGTCCGTCTTTCTCAGTTTGTTTTTCCGCCATTTTCAACGAGAAGTACAACAAGCCACATAATTTTAGAACCTTACACTTCAAAATAAACTTGCTTATCTCGGAAACCGTAACTTTACCACAGGGGCTTGGTTGTTGGATAGTGAAGTTCTTAATTATTTGTTCCCGAAGAAAAAATTGATTAAGATTGGTAATCTAAGATATATTTGTGTGTATTGCATTAAATAAATACACTGAAACCCCCCGTTTCAGTCATGTTAAAAAAGTGTATTCAATGTATATATATACATTTAAAAAAGTACTTTTTTTAATGTACATTGAATAGGCCTACACTTTTTTTAAATGACTGAAACGGGGGGTTTCAGTGTATTTATTTAATGCTATACACAGAAATACATCTTAGATTACCAATCTTAATCAATTTTTTCTTCGGGAACAAATAATTAAGAACTTCACTATCCAACAACCAAGCCCCTGTGAACTTTACCAGGGACGTACATGTATATACGTCCCTGCCTTTACAAGTTTTTTTTTTTCAAATTACATGTTGACAGAAAAAATAACTAACGTTTATCAAAATGAATAATCAGCAACATTTTAACAATGCACAAACCTTTGTTTTTGCATGTAACTGTTACAGGAGGGATAATTATGTTTACCGGGGATGGGGGTGTTCGGCAATTTTAAAATGGGAATTTAAATAAATCTGAATATTCCAGGGGGTGGAGGGGGTACAGACCAGGGTCTAGATCCGCGCATGAATCCATGTATATGGAAATCATTCAATAACCACCTCTTGCTGCATGGGGACTTCATGAATATAGTTTTAAAAGATTTTCAATAGAAACATTTATAATTTTTCTTTCAGTCTGTTTATCACCTTTAAGGCATTCAAAGAATTCAGTTTACAAGTTACTTTTATTATATAATCGTGAAGATTTTGTAAGTAATTAGTCTCTTGAACATGTATTTGTTCGGCCTCAAAAATTGATTTCGGGATGAAACAATTAACAAACTTTTAGATAATTTATTGAATCTTGATGTATTATGGTGGCAAGTTGTGCTCCAAAGGTTTTTTGTAAAAAGACTTATTTTTATTTTGAATGTTTATATTTAATTAAATGACTTAGTAAAATTGTCTTTTGGAAGATTTACTAGGCCTACTCTATTTATCCCTAAAATTGAGAATAAATTTTTCATTTCTTTGGCCAAAATATCATCTTTTAGTGCGTGGAATCATCATTGTACATACATGCATTTAAAATAATAATAATAATAAAGTGAAGGACTTGCATGTATCATCACTGTCAATTGCCAAAAAAATAAATAAAATAAAAACTGATGTTTGAACACATATAATGCATTTATTCTGTGTAATCTTGTTACGTCAGAGACATTTTTAAAAATTCGTAAGAACCACATATTGATACATTTTAATGCTTACATGTACCAAATGGTTATTTTTCATAATGTGTGATTCTCGAAAAGACATACAAAGTACGCAATTGATTAATTTACCTAACTAACATCTAGAACAGCTGACTTTGAGATTTGCATGTTGAATAATAATCAGTTGCATCGTACATGTACATGTATACTATCATGTGCGGGCGTTATTAAGTAAATTTACCGGCACCTCAAAATAAAACTTTTGAAAAGATTGGTAAGTTGCATGCCGACATGTATAGGGCAAAAATATGCCACCTGCATGCAATATTATTTCCAAAAATGAGCAAATATTTTCTATAATACAGAGAGAGAGAGAGAGAGAGAGAGATAGAGAGAGAGAGAAGAGAGAGAGAGAGAGAGAGAGAGAGAGAGAGAGAGATTCGGATAACAAACTATGAATTGAGAAACCCTAAGCTAGTTTACTTACAAAATGAACCTATTTGCATTGGCCTTGCTATGTCCAACACTTGACCATTATAACGTACTTCAGATTAATTATGGAGTTATTCAAGTATATTATTTACATCCTAAGCCACAAGAATTTTAATGATGTGTAACACGGGAAACCCTGCTTATTAACGAACAAAGCACACAAAAGTACACGGTAGTTACAAGAAACAAAGGCAAACCCTAACCCCATTCATTTATATGCATCCGATTTAACGGAGAAACATGCCGGGTAGTTAATTCTTATATATATATGCAAGAACTGCATGACAATCAAATTCTGCCGCCACAGAAACTCCCGTTTTCACCATGGTCTAATGGCAACTTGGATTTTATCAAGCTTCCAGACATTAACAAAAATGAATAAATCAATTAATTGACTTGGGCATTTTATTTTATTTGATTATAGATACATGTACATGTAAATATGGAAAAAGATATTTTTTTGGAAAAAAAGTACAGGGACACCCCCCTCCCCCCTGTTCATATAGTAAGTCATGAGATCTGAAGGACTCTGAGGAGCAGTATTACAGTGTAAATCTTCGTTTTGAAGATTCCATCCACAATTTATATTATTTTGTCAAACGCATGCTAAAGGTTAAAGTAATCTAAACTTGTATGAACCGGAAAACACTTGTGGACTTGGGAGTATTGAGGTCTATAATCACTTTAAGTGACTCGTATTATCGTTCACAGGCACTAAATTATGAGATAAACTGAAACACCTGGCATATTGAGGTCTAAGTCACCATAAACGAGGATACTTTAACATTTCAATTACACATATATTACATAGCTTTTTGTGCATTTTGACAAAATTTGTACTATGTACTTTGTACTTTGTGTATAGATATTGTTAAGAATAGAAGTACAAAGTGCGCGTACAGGTTTAATGCAGCCACGTTCATCTAATTTTCAGGTTCTAAATTTTAAATTACTGGGTGGGTTTAAAATTATACTCTGTTCCGAAGTTTCTGTTTCCACCATTTCTTGCTTAATTATTCGATAATAATAAAAAACTTTTGTGCCCAAACTACGTTCATTTAATAAAATGAAAAAAGGACCAGATTATCTGCTTTTAAACGCCCCTTTACCGCTCCAGGTTTCAATACACGACCAAAATAGGAAGTCTACAGAGTTTTGCATTGCAAACGACATGAAAAATATCCGGATAATAATGCTGAAAAGCTGTGGAAGGTGTCCCGAGTATTTCCGAACGGCCGGAGAAAAGATGTAAACAGTTCCCATTATGAATCTCAGTACGAACTCTGTTTTCGTTCATGTTAATTTCTCCGGGTAAAAATAGGAGAAGTGTAGATGAAGAAATCTTTGATTTTCCCCCTTTTATCGGTTTCAATTGTACTTGTTTGACAGGCATGTGTATTTTTTTTGTTAAAATTCGTCAAAGAGGGACGGAAACAGTATCCATTGACACACTAAAGTGCTAAATTGACAACATGTCATGTTGTACAATTTTGTATTAACATGTACACCCACCCAGTAGATTCAATATGAAAATATAATACTTACATGTATATTACAGTTATGTGGCGCCCAGCAATATTGTTATAACTTTATATACAACATGTTTGGATGCAAGAGGACTGGTAACTTATTAAACATATGCAGTGTGCAACTATTTTAACCAATGTAGTGGATGATCAAAAGCAAACGATTTTTTTTAAACAAAATTCGAACGTTAATCTAGCTAACCCGATCACATAATGACACATATATTCAGTTTTACTATAATACTTGTACTATATAAATTCTTATACAATGGAAGTATTGTTATACCCTAAATGTACAGGGATCTGCATCATGCCATGTACATAATGTTAAATTGCTTTTTATCAACCTTCTATTGCTTGATTTTACATAGGGTAACTATGTTTTTTTAGCAAGTTTCTTAATAAGATCAACGTATTTATCACATGTGTGAAAAAAAAACATCCTCGTTTCTACTTATATTATTCATAGTTTTCTTCCTGTAAAGCAATTACATGTAAATACGACCATGAAAATGTTTACAGAACTGTAATATTTCCTTTAAACTTCAAATGAGATATACATTTTGAATGAGCATACATATCATTTGCATTATAATGACCAACTAAATACTTCCTTCCTAATGGGAGGGGTGAGTTAAAATCGCGGTCAATATGTGAGCGCATATGTATTTTTATAAAGTTGTCGAGTACTGAAGGACTACAGTAAAATACGTTGTGTTCTTAGCTCAAGTTGACATGAACTGTGTATTGACGTGTAGAGAAACTGAGGGGGAAGTGATGAAGACCAGTACGTAATCTCGTCAAATACGCAGTGCGGATTTCCTTTCAATTGTGACTCAGACATTACTGTTATCGCCAACACTCAAATGTTGCTTTAAAAGCGGACGCGATTTCATAAGTACAAGACATTTTGTTTATTGTGTATATAGATTTGCCTGAAAAACCTAAAAATGACACACGAATGTTTTTACAGTTTATAAGACGCGTCTGGAGTTTTAAGTGATTAACAATCATTCTATGACGATATAAAGTGAGCACTAGGAAGATGGATGGTAATATTTCAACATCTACTTTTATTCCAACGGCAACTGTAAATTCTACTAACGAAACAATCAACATTTCCAATGGAAGCACAGCCATCCCCACATACGGGAAAGATGCCATCAAGGAATATTTCGTACAAGAATACAATAAAGGGTGTTCTGAAGACGGTTTTTATCAGAACCAACTTTGGTCGTGTTTCGATGGTTCCACTTACGCCTTTGCCTTATCAGGCATAATCATAGCAGGCATCGGACTTTTTGGAAATATTGTCGCTTTCCTGAAGATTGTTTTTGACAAGAAACTCCATTCTGACATCTTCGTCGCCTTAGCATGTGTTCTTGTTTCGGACACAATGGCATTGATTTCCTACTCTATAACCGGTTACGTTACAGAAGTCATCGTACTGTTTGACCTGGTGCTGGCGGTGAATATGACATTCATAATCTGCACAACCATGTGGTCCTGTCTCAATGCCATCCTACTGACAGTGGTGCGATATCGTCTGCAAAAAGAAACAAATTATGGAAGACTTTGGAAAAAAATAATCGTTTCCAATGTTATATTTTTCTTTATCGGGATGGCGGCGGGAGTTTCCTTTACTGCACCCTTGTTCATCGATATTGAATCGTCTGACTACAGTCTTACAACAGAGTACCAACAGCTTGTCGTAAATTTTTCTATTGCACATCTTTATCTAAGACTTGCCATGACGTCATTCCCACTGATTCCCAGCTTCGTTCTCCACTTCATGCGACTGAGCATCAGAAACAATTTTTACTACGTACGCAAGAGTATGGCAGTGGTCATCACTATCATGTTGACCCTTTTCAACTTGGCCTGTTTACAAGAGGTGGTCTTAATTTCTGTGTACCTGATCTGGGGTTCCGATTTACCTGACTGGCTCAAAGAACTCACGACTTCGTCAGAATTCAGAATATTCAGGATTAACCCCTTGCCCTGGATCATAAACTTTAGCATTAAGCCACTGCTTTTGATATTTGTTACACCTCCAGTCAAAGCATGCCTTGGGAAGACGTGTTGTTGTTTCTTCTAAAACTAAAAAGTGTTTTAAAGTACCATCCAACAGACAGAAAGACTAGGACTCAACGCTTAAGATCAATTATTGTTGATATTTCTATTTGCCCATAAAGTAACATAATAAGCTCAACTACACTGAAATCATACGAGAGATTATAAGCTTTTCATCGCAAACGACGAGCTTTGTGATCATCTGAAAAAAAATATATATTGTAAACTTACTATAAACCAATTTTTATTCACGGCGACTTGATTTCGCGCTTTACCATTATAAACTATTTTGTTGCAATTCATTTCACCCTCCAGTATTCATATGCAAGAAACAGCAAAAAGACTGGTTTGTTCGCAGAATTATGTGTGATGACAAGATTAGTTGGTTTACAAACAAAACTAAAATTGTATTGAACAAAATGACTTTAAAGGTCACCATCAATCAAGTTGTGTACTTAAAATCATATTAATACATGTATTTAATAATAACAGTAAATGTGAAGGTTTTAATGGCAATACATCATGTATAACACTTAATTATAATTTTATAATGATTATTTAAACGATTAAAAGTTTATTTTTGAACGATTAAAAAATAAACGATGCAGTTTTAATTCATTGATTAATTACAGCGGATGATGTCATGATATGACATGAGAAATAACGTGTGAACCACAAGGATTTATCTATAACAAGGATGAGAAAAAAATATGATCATTTTAAATCAAGATAACATTTGGTTGAGAGTTCGTTACATTTCGAGTCAAGATACATCGTCGGAAACCCACGACCAGACTCGCATACGCTTACAAAGTATAAACGTATGCGAGACTGGCCGTTGGTTTCCGACGATGTTATTTATAAAGCTATTTAAAATCTATAGAATAATGCGGTGCATGGAGAGTTACCCAAAGGGGGTTTTCCAGCCTTATAAAGCAAGAGAGTATGAAGATGATGGTCGTAATCGTTTTTGAATAGTATGTATTCTGTTGTTTATGAAATGGGGAAAGGTAGGAATGCCGAGTTAAACTAGTCAATTGCACAACCTATCACTTCAAGCAAGACGTCATGAACTATCAGCTAAAACATGTTTTGTGGTTGGGTGATTCAGATTTCAACCGTCCCAAACTTCCCGTTTGTTGTGACAAAAGTTTAACTTTACCACTGCCATTCATGGTAAAAGTTATTAAAGAAGCCAAAGCACTCACAATAATTTTCATTTGTTGATTTACTTCCTTTCGAGATTCTTTGTTCTGAAAGCTTTAATTCGAATCAGATCGGTGGTTCACCACCAACGTGATCACATGACAAGGAACATTGGGTGTTATTGATCGAGCCCTAAATTTTTCAGTTTAAGGGATGCATGGTTTTAAAAGTGACGCATAATAAGATTTTTCCGACCCTTGAATAAAAACGGAAACGCAAAATCACTGAGTTATGCGAGACCGTAGGGATTAAGCTTGAGTATTGCCGATTTTAACATTATAGAAATATCGTACATACATATGGACATGCTAAGATAGGTTTGTAAGGTACAGAGAGAGGAATGATCCAGTGTTCGGTTGATTTTACATATGTACATGTCTTCGTGTGTATTATTCCTTTAATCGAATTTGCAGAATGCAGATACATATTGAAATTAAAGTTTGCAGTCGAGATAAGCATTGTATTTTTTACCGTTTAGTCAGATTTTCCTTTTGGGAAAACTTGTTGGCAATGAATTTGCATTTAAACTGAAAATTTCAAAGTTTTAATCATTGCAGTTCGTTGTTTGAAAAAATCTTTATTTCGAAACGCGAAACGATCATGAAAAATAAGGTGAGACGATGCCCCAAAACGTAGCCACAGTGATGTTATGAATAATCCGATGTATATACACAAAGTAGGCACTTGATGTTACTAAATCTAATATCTTTAACATGGAGCAGTTGTCCAAATGCTCCCAACAATTTGATGAACTAGTTTACTTCAATTTGTTTGGGAGCATTTAGCCAACTAGTGTTAGCTAGACTTAAGTTTACATGCATCTTCTGTAAAATATTTGTATGTGTATAACGTTTTTATTATTGGTTTTGAATAAATTAGCTGCTATTTCAACGTTTATAAAATAGAGGGCTACCACGGACGCATGTATAATACATTTGAGGTTATTTAAATTGCAGTGCAAGTGTAAGTGAAAAGAGTAAATTCTGATATCGAAAGAGTATACATGTACTTTGCGATCCCGATCGTATACTTATACTAATAAATATATTTTAAAAATAGACCAAAACACCGAATGTATTACAGTTCATAAAAGATCACTTATTGTAGAATAAACATGTACATGCAAAGCTCAGCAAGATAAATATAAGTTCAAACAAAACTAGATGCTGTCATTAGACAAGTAATACCCGCACTAAGTGTTTGCCCCTAAATAACACTGTTTAATTAAAAATGAAGGCCACATGCAAGTTCCGGTAATACATTTAAAAATTATAATTTTCATAACTGAAGGATGAGATCCCTTCCCATATAATAATAACACATGAGCAGCACTTTATATGCAATTTGGGATTGAACTCTTTGCATGTGAATTTTAAGTTAATCAATAATTTTAACTTTTCATGTCATAGAAAGTATACTGGTCTATGTAATTATTACAAACAAAATTAAATTATGCCCGTTCTCCGCAGCGGTTGCCGGCTTTAGATTTGCTTGTACATAATCGTGTGCACGGATTTAGAAAAGGGGTGGGAGTGATGGGTCCAGACCCTCCCCCCCCCCCCCCCCCCAAAGAAAATTCATTTAAATCAATACTAAAATTACCAAAAATACACCTCGGACTCCAATGCCCTTACAGACATGTAACTGCTCTAACCCGTAAGGTGACATTATTTGGGGGGAAAATATTATATTTATACTTTATTGTTTATTTCAATAGGAAGTATACATCACAATATGCAGGTGTCCTGCACCACCTTAAAGCTGTTATTTTCCTCATAATATAGTACAAGGGGTTTTGAATAATAGGTCATAAAAATATATGCATGTTACAAATAACTGATCTTTGTCTGAAGTTATGTACACAATAATTTAACACAGACCTAGTTTTACCCAGCTCTTCGATTAAATGGGTTTCAGGTGGTTTACATACATGTATGTGTTTTTCATATGCAGAAAAGGTTTTGAAGAATAGGTCATAAAAATACATGCATGTTACAAATAACTGATCGTTGTCTGAAGTTATGTACACAACACAGGTCTACAGGTCTCAATTGCTGGTACTAGTTTTACCCAGCTTTTCGATTAGATGTACATACATGGACAATTGTTAATTGTCCTAAACAAAGCAGTGTCATCGGCTAGGAATTACCCACATGGATCAAACACTAACATATGAATAAGATAAAATACATTATTTTTTTTCTAGTTCTAGAATGTCAGGGTCAGGGCATAACCTATATACAATTTGATATGCAATGACACAAAGAGCATGGTTAAGGGATGAGGATCTCAAAAGTTATCAAAATATACAGTGTATCATCATTTCCTATTTCATAAGGGGGGGGGGGGTTAAAGACAACACCTGGGGGTCATGTACTTTACACAACATTTGATGCATCATAATGTCATAAGAAGATATTTTGTATTTTCCTATTTCATGGGGTCAGGACAATCCCATAGGGTCATGGCCTACATTGTATTTGATGCATTGTAATACATTAAGAAAGAAAGACCCCTTCCTTCCTAATATAACTCATATAAAAATGATAAGTCTGTACACTTACTTAAACATGAAATACACAAATTTAATACGAAATTGTTACAGGGTCAATATGGGGTCAACTCAATACTGTAAGTCTGACAAATGAAAAAATAACTTTTGCAATTAAATGACAGAAACTTTTCAAATGCGATAGGATAGGTGACGATGATAAACTTATCTAAATATTAAAAGATGATGATACAGTACGCTAGCAAAGGGAGATCACTTATTTAGAAAGTGAAAGTAGTAATACTTATGTACATACTGGTGTCTCATAATATTGTGCTACTAAAATACTCACTATACATGTATTATGCTTACCTATATTGGTCAACATCATAATGATAATCCAATTAGAGCACAATATGAATCCCTTTAGCTGATCCCCACAAAAGAAATGTTTATGCATGTTAACTAATCCTTTTCTGCATTTGGGAACCATACTTATTTGCAAAAAAACGTCATTTTTTGTTGCCCACTGATCCCCTTAATAAAAAAAAATTCTGGAACCTGTTCACACTTCAATATGACACCCCCAATCATATTCTAGAAGATTATTTGGCTACTGCCAAAATAAAATGACGTTTTTGAAACCATTTTTTTGTAAAAAAAAAAACAAAAAAAAACAACGTCATTTTTCAGCCATTAAATGCCCCCCAGGACAAAATTGAAAATTCCGAAACCTTATTGCGCATCTATAGGATACCCTAAAACATATTCCAAGAGGTAATTTGTCTACTGTTGAAAATGTAGGATGAGTTCGAGGAAGAAGGTTTTTTGTGAAAAAACGTCATTTTTTACAAATTTTTTGACCCCCAGGACTACCAGAGAATTTTGGAAACCTTTTTACAAAACAACATGACACCCCAAATCAAACTCCAAGAGTTCAGTTTGCTGGTTTATAAGATGTAAGAGCAGTTTGAGAAAGTAAAACGTGACAGACGGACGGACGGACGGAACAGGGTAACAACAATATACCCGAACTTTCTTTAGAAAGTGCGGGTATGATTAAACGTTTTGCCAGACAGAAAAGACGGACAAGATAAATATACATCATTGTACACAATCTTCGATCTTTATGGACATAAATAGCTTGCATGTATATGTAGTCGTTGATAATTGATTCGCTTGAATGCCAGTTAATGAATAGAAAAATATGGATATTGCACTCTTTTCTTAAAATATCTATAATGTTCTAATGCGTCAAAAAAAACCCCAAACAAAACCCTCCACTTCTGTTACGGAATGGGAATTCCGGTAGTAAACAAATAAAAGGGCACACTTTGAAATATACTAAGTGGTTTGTACTTAACTGAACCAACAACGTATATGAACAAAAAACTAACTTTTAGATTACTGAACTATCTAAGTAAACTCCCATCACTTAAAGTAATGGGACTGCGTAAAGCTGATGCATTCTGTTGAATATCTTATGGTACAGAAAATTCGATACTAAAAATTGTTTTCTAATGAAAATGAGTTGGTTTATTCATTGTTCATTTGAACCATAATTTTTTTTGTTGGTTAATATGAAAATAAACGCGTACAGTTACAAACAAAACAAAAAAAATTAAACGTATTTTTTCATCTTTACATACTGTAAGCAATAAATGATTATAACCTATAACAAATCTATATTTACATCTCTCTTTAGAGACAGTAGACTTGGGTAAATTCCTCTAATATATGAATTAAAGTAGTGAATTAGTTGATACAAAAGTATTTACAGGCACGTAGCATAGTTTTGGAAAGTAGATTGGGGGGGGGGGGGGCATACTCATCAAAAAATCTTGACAATCTTATAAAAAAGAGAAAAAGGGAACTTCTTCTCAAAATCACCAAACTCCTAATCCGTGGGGAAAAGTGTGGGGGGTAGTGCTACGTCCCTGATATATGACTGTCGAAATATTGTGAAAAATATGGAGGAAACAGACACTTGGGGCAATTTATCGTATTAAAATATATAAAGTCCAAGATTTATGTTTTTCAATTTCACTTACGATTTTTTCACCCTTGATGTTCTTATGATTAAATATAATGTAATGTAACAAAACACAGGTTTTAAAGTTAAGATAATGGTGGTGTAACTGTTATAATTGTACATGAATATAACGAATACTTTTACAAATGAATATTTAACGCATGAATGTACTTGTGGACCTCATTAAGCAAAATCCTTCTGTCTACCTGTTTACCTGTTTGTTAGCTGCAGGTACGTAGTTCCCGGTCTGAAACTAATCGAATGGATTTTTTTCAGACCAGGAGCTACAGATCTGCAGCTACCTGTTTGTCTTTCAATTGTCTCTGTCTGTCTGTCTTTCCCTGTCTGTCCGTCTGTTTCATTCTGTCTCTGTCTGCCTCTCTCTGTCTGTCTTTCTCTGTCTCTCCCTGTGTTGTCTGTCTGTCTTTCTTGCTGTATCTTTCTCTGTCTGTCTAACTGTCTCTGTCTGTCTGTCTGCCTCTCTCTCTCTCTCTCTCTCTCTCTCTCTCTCTCTCTCTCTCTCTCTCTCTCTCTCTCTCTCTCTCTCTCAAAAAAGGTATGTCAAGTAAACAACATATTGAACAATTTACAAATGGATTGCGTTAAATGCAAAGAAGGGAAGTTATTAAGTCGATTATCTAAACAAGGATAGAATGTGCAAATTACTCTTTATAAAAAACAAAAACTAAACAAAACGCTTTTTTTTCATCTTAAATAAAAAGCTGTGAGTGCAAACAAAATTTGAGTATCTGAATTGGCTTTTCTGGAAAGGCAGTTTTTTATTTGTGCATGTGAAATGGTCAGAATAAGTGGCGTAAGTGGAAGTTTAAGTCTTAAGCAAAAGGCAATCATAATTTTTTAGAAGACATGTTAAAAAGAAAGGTTGGAAAATCAACAATCTTTTAAAACAAGATTTTACATGTTGACTTATCATTGTTTGTTTTGGTTTTTTTTTCTTTTTCAGAATCCCTTTCTTGGCATTTTGTTGATGTCAGTAGCGTGTGTTTACGGTAAGACATTTAAAACAATTTAATTAACAACATTCTAAAACACATTTATTAAAATATAAAGTTATTTACGGTAGAAATGGACAAATTCGGGTGTTTGTTCAGACAAACTAGGGGATTGACCGTATTTTTTTAAACAAATTAAGTACTTCTGTTCCTCTTTCCCCTCTCTTTACAAAACAAGTTCCTCAGTCGGCCGCATAATTACTTCATTCTGCTTTCGCCCGAACTAAGATATAATCTGTCATAAAAAGATATCAAATTTGTCTTTAAATGTATCTTTACCTTCAAATTAAAAATTGTCATCTTCACAGTCAAAAATAAATAAAATATCGAAACAAAACAAAAAATAATTTAAACAGGTAAGAAGAAGAAGAAGAAGAAAAAGTACCCAAAGCAAATACCAGTTAATATTTATTTTGTTTTTTAAAACAGCTGGATGTCTGAATACCATCACATATTCTTACATAGTTCGCTCAAGTCCGAACGATGAACCGTACGTTGTCTATGAACCTGTCGTTTTCTCCTACTGCGAAAACAAATGTACCAATGACTCGAAATGTGCTTACTTCAAATTTACCAACGACTCAAAAAATTGTCAGATATTTGACGAGATTGAACCCACCAAGTGGCGTGAATCTTGCAGTGGTTGTTTCATAGGAGTAAAAGAAGAGATATGCCTAACACAGCCCGAAGAAACAACAATACCTGGTATGTCACTTTGATATTTTATCTTCTGTTCAAATTTTAGAGCGAACTTCATTTGGGTTTGTCAAGTCGGTTGATAAAAAAGTAGTTCTAGTACATATTCTGTTTTCTTTGAGAGTTCTACGCTGCCCATCAATTAACTTAAATTTGTGTTTGCCAATAATGCATACATCATTGAACAACTACCAATTCCAGTTCCATCTGTGATATGCATCTTGTTCATTTTAACTTATTTTAAATCAACTAAGTGATTTCTCAACTATCCCTTTCCCATAGAACTTTCAAATGGTTTTATTCAAAGAAAATTGGTCGCATAATTCTTAGATTCAAACAAAAACTAATGAAATAAATAAATAAATAAATAAATCAATGAATCAATCAATTTGGGTTGCCATATCGCCTACCATTTTTACTTTAACAAAAACTAATATTATGTTTAACTAACCGTTGGGATAAAAAGAAATGTTCATACCTTTCTATAACATTACAGTTCAAACAACAACAACAACAACAGCAGCAACAACAACAACAACAACAACAGCAACAACAACAACAGCAACAACAACAACAACAACATATAACACAATTTGCTCCTGTGTTTGCAAAGAAACAAACTCCAGTGTGGATGATAGTATCAAAGAGCGACTGAAGGCTTTAACTGTGAATGTATCCAATCTCTCAGCCACCAAACGAAAGCTGTCCTGTGCCGAAGACAACAGAGTAACAGCGAACAACATCGGTTACTTTGGACTCATATTACTGGGGTTACTAGGCGGAATATTTGTTGTGTTTGACTGTGTGAACATGTTTCGCCGTCGTATTGGACGTTAAATCAAAATTATGAAAAGGAGACGGTGGACACGTTGAATAATTAATTAAACATCAATTTTCCCAGTTTTACTCTTGTATAATAATATGTTCACATTTATCACATGTGGTTTGTTTTTCTAGCCTTAAACAGAATGTTGTTGTTGTTTTTTTTCTTTTCAAACTCTCCCAATAAACCTACTATGATTTTCACATTGCTTTTACATTTAAATTAAAAATTTTCCGTAAGTCTTGGAATAAAGAACCTATCGATTGCCAAATACAATTTTTTTCGTAGAAAAGGGAAAATTATCGTATGAAAATTATTTTAAAAAACCGGACTAAGATGATAAAATAACACTTGATACGTGTGTTAATTAATTTCAAAACTATCTTTCGGACTAATAAAAAGTTTTGATAATTCATAAAACATCGAGACAGGCTTACAACACCCCTATGACCTGGGTATTTAAAAAGGGAGAAATTAAGTATCGTGCGAGATCGAGTCTTCAATTTGTTTTTCATTGATGCATGTTCAACCTTAATCATTAACTAACCTTAGTTATTGATTGAATTTGATTTTAGAAATTAAATTAGTTTCTCTTTGATAAACAAAACAGTACTGCCGGGAGTTGATTTTACACATGTATTGATTATTATTTATTATAAAATAAAAAATATATAATTTTGCTTGGCAAGTAGTTTCTTAGCTATATTTGAATAATCAAGCACATTTTTGTCTTTTATGAATTATCGGGCTTTTCTGACAAGAATTCCGAACAAGAGACTGAAAATCCCATATGTGAATCATGTTGACAGGTTTAATATTTAAAGATAGAAGGAACGTCACCAAACTCTAAAGCAAAAAAGCACACGATTACAAAAAATATCTTATTTGTTTGTACCTTTTAAAATCTGACCATTTTCAAGAAATAAAGTTTCCTTGAAAAACAATGCTTCTGAATACATTACATCGAATTTATCGATATTTTAAAAATATCTAAAAGTACGAAGTCTTAATTGTGCTTAGATCTAACACCGTTTCACTTCCGGTTTTCCCTAGTAACTGCATAGGAGAGTGATTAAAATCAACCCCCAAACATGATGAATACTAAGTTATAAAATTGGAATATATTGATCGAATTGAAGTATTTGATACTCATTGCAGACTGATTTATCTTGACAATACTCTCAGCGTCGTCAATTGTTTTGCCAGGAAAACTTGAAACTTTAAATGCCAAACTCTTACAAAAGAAATCAACACTGTGCCGGATATTTATGCAAGTGTTAAGGAGATACATGTACATTTACAGTACGCCCACCTATGGCTCGGTTTCTTTGAAAGTCACGTCAACCATAGGATAGACCACTGCTTTGATTGTGTTAAAATGTTTTATCACTTATGTGCCAATCCATATGAGAGGTAAAATATTAACTTTTCAAATTTGACGCTTCATGGATAATCAAAGTTCTTTAGGTGGACCATTAAGTTGCTGTGAAAAATTATGTGTCAATGAAATGTTGTACTTTTTTTGCACACATCAACTCTCGAGTGTCAACAAAATGTGATAGCAGAAGGGATTTATTCAATAATCATTAACTTTAATAGAATAATAATTAGAAAATAAAATTATTTTGATTATATTACCCACTTATGATAATGCACATCGTCATTTTTAAGATTAAAGCACTAAATTTCTCCCAAACTATATGCTCTTAATTTGGAAATTTTACATATCATAACTTATCAAAATATGTCAGTCTACAAAAAGCATCCCCCTTGGGATTGTTTGGGCACAATTCAAACCGAATACATCTTCATTATCATATCTATAGATTATTTAAACGATTAAAACAATTTGAGTTCCACATCGTTTAATACCTATTACTATATATTTTGATAACTATCACGTGATCAATAAAAGTCACATGGACAATAAAAATCACGTTATCATCTTCATTTAAATGTTTTAAAAGTTTAATATTGTAACTTTCACTTTATTACAGTTCCAGCAACACCACGACCAACGACAACAAATAAAACAACAGGACATAAACTCCCCTAGCAAACTTCTGCCCGTAAACTAACGAAAAGTTTTCGCGAAGTAAGCAAGAGTCTCGCCGTTGCGAATATTTATTCCTGCGAACAGTCCCTGTCGTATGGTTGTTATAACAACACGGGTCTCGATAAGGCTTGGTCGCGAACATTTGTTTATAGAACTTCACACGTAGAACCCACGTGTTCCTGTGTTTGCAAAGAAATAAACGACAGACTTGCTAATATTCTCGAAGAGCGACTGAAGGCTTTTTCCGTGAACATATCTTATCTATCGGCCACCAAACAAAAATTGTCCTGTGTCAAGAATCAAAGATGCTCAGCAAACAACATTGGTTACTTTGGACTCATCTTACTTGGGTTATTAGGAGGAATAGTTGTTGTTTTTGGCTGTGTTTAGATGTTTTGCCATCTTATTGGACGTTACATCAACAGTATGCAAAGGAGACATTGCTCACGAAGTTTAATAAACTAAACAACAAATACCATAGTTTCGCTCTCGAATTTTTTTTATAAATAAATGTGTTCACATTACCGGTTGTATTGTCGAAAAATATTATGATATGTTTTAGATGATAAATAACACAGTAGTCAACTGTAGATGCAAAAGGACTATTGATATAATTTCACATTGGAATTTTAATTGTTTTTTTCCCGATAAATGTAGACAAGAAGAAATGTGAATATTAAATTTTAAGAGTTAAGTTGATAAAATGAATACTGCAAAAATACAGATACATGTATGTCTATATTTTACTCATTCATATTAATTTTCCCTCTAAGATAACAAAGAACAATAATAATATTATAAACAATGACAAACTAGCCCAGAAAATCTTTTAAAAAAATAAAATGGATTAAAATGTTTTTAATACTTTGATAAGAAGCCATGAAAAACACATATACTTACAAAGATGTCAACATTAGATTTTCAAAATTTGATATCGGAATTATGTTCTGAATGTATGGCCATGACTATTTATATAGATAAAGACAATGTGCACTTTAGTAGAAGAACTTTGTATGCATTGATACGAAAATATAAAAAAAATTATTTTCAAATGTATACATTTTTCTATCTTTAAAATAATATTTGACATTTAAAATCATTCTAAGAAATAAAGGTAAATCTGACGGTTAACTTATCGATCTAGCCACTTAAAACTCCAAAATTAAATTGCTAGTGAACAAATTGAAACTACTGTCAAAAAAGGAAATATTTAGATTTTTTTTACAATAGCATGAAATAAATAAGAACCAATATCAATTTTCTTTGATATAAGATAAAGAGGTTAAAGTTCTTTTTCTAAGTGCTTGTGGTTATGATAAATCTATTTACTTCCAATGAGGACGGTGGCAAGTTTATTCTCCACTGATACAACAATTATTTCCGTAGGCTTCGTTTATTGTTCTTTAAAGGGGCATGGTCACGATTTTGGTCAAAAATTATTTTTCCGATTTTAATATTTAAAATGCTTTAGAATGGCATTTTAATAGGCAACCGAAATTTGAGTGTCATTTGTTGGGATATAAGCGAGTTACAGAGCTTGAAATTCTTCGCAATGTAAACAAGGCGTTTGCTTACATTTTAAACGGTGTCCAGGTAGCGTAGTGGACAATGCACTCGCTTTTCACCGCTGCGACCCGAGTTCGATCCCCGTGATCGACAGAGGTAGTATGTGATAGGGTATGGCGGTCGCCCGCTTGGACACGTGGGTTCTCTCCGGGTAATCCGGCTTCTTCCCATACCAATGACCCCCTCGCGCTAACATCCGTGCCAACGAGAGATATTAATATAAGTTGTAGAACTTGTTTATCAATCGTTGTAAAATAAATAAAGTTCAGAAAAAAAACAAAAAAAACAAAAAACAAAAAACGTTGACGAAAAACTTTCAGTTGTAAATTTAAAAGTGGTATGTAAACGTTAGAACTGTTTAATATCCATGCTTAAAATAAATAACAAGATAGACAAATAGACTGGAAAAAGATTTGTTTACTGGTATATTGAACCTATATAAACAAAAACAGGGCATTCTTTACATGACAAAGACTTGTGAGCCCTGTATTTTGCTTATAACTCTACGAATGACTCTCAAATTTTATTTGATAATAGAAATGCTTTAATGAGGCATTGTAAACAATAGAAATAGAAAAAATAAAATTTGACCAAAATCGTGACCATGCCCTTTAAGAAAACAACTATTTCTTGACAACTATCGCCTTGGGAAATAGTTGTTTTTCAAAATGCCAATACACTTTCTATCGTCCTGATAGCCACTAAATAGGTATTTCATTATATTGAAAAACACTTTATTTGTCAGCAATGTTGAATTTGTTGTTTGTAACAAATAAGCATTATAGGACTCTCAATTTAACGTTACGACTGGGATAACAATAGTGGAGTTCTACGAGTAGATGCGAGCTAAATCGGACGCTACCGGTGAATAGTTTGGACTACTTTTTAGCATGAGCCTGAGAACGGAAAAACTATTTTTTTTTCGCCTTAATTATACAAAGAAAAAACATAAAGAGATATAATAAGTTAATCTCTCTCTCTCTCTCTCTCGCTCTCTCTCTCTCTTCATGTGTAATGTAAAATATATTGAACAATGTACATGTAAATGGACTTGTATTTGCTGTATAAATAAAAGCCTTTCTGTCTATTTACTGATCAATAAAATGTGAAATTAATCATTCCTACATAGAAATGATGTTTCTTTTTATTGTTTATTTAAAATACAATTGTCGAAAGCAAAAATACTATTGATGGGTTTTAAAAGCCCTGTAAAGATCGCCCTTTCTAAATGTGTGTGATGAATAGTCAGAATAACTTCATAGGAAAGACTACATGCTTAGAGTAGCATTACTGAAATTGCGGGCCACAGAGTAAAAGTGATACAAATTTACTTGAAAACATGACAAAAAAGGTAAGATATATATATATATATATAGAGAGAGAGAGAGAGAGAGAGAGAGAGAGAGAGAGAGAGAGAGAGAGAGAGATAAAAGAGTTATTAAATAAATTATTCTTATTTATTATTTTCCCTAGAACATATTGAATGTCGTTATCATGATATCAGCGGCTTATGTTTACGGTAAGATTTTCAAGAATAATTTTTAAAATTAATTCATATGTATATAAGTACATAAAAATCCATTTTCACAAATTAAACAAATTACTTTGTTAATAAATTCCTTTTAATTGTCATTTTTCTATCAGGATGCATTAAAACGACATCATTCTCATATACAAATCGGCGTTTTGTGTATCGCCCTCCCTACGATACTTATGAACCCGTTGTATTTTCCTTCTGTGAGCTTGGATGCACTAACGATGATAGGTGCTCCTATTTAACCTACACCAATTCAACACACCAGTGTCAGCTGTACGATCGCGATTGGTTGTTCTACAACAGGAATATTTCTTGCTCCGATTGTTTTACAGGGACAAAGATTGAAACATGCGAAACTCAAACCGAGGAGGCAGTTGGTATATAATTTACCGTTTTGAACTGTAATTATTTATGTTTTATCAGTAAAAGTTCGTAAAGGTGGTGATTAATTTTGAAGGAAAAACTCGGATTCTGCATATCTTTTGAGGCAGAATTTGATGGAAATTATCGTCAACAGCAACATAAGCTGTGTTTTTTCAGGGAAGCCGTTTATGTTGAATATATGCTTTCTTAAAAATTCCTAATTTAACTTTGTCATATATTTGAATAGTAATAATAATTCCTAAAACTTGTTTTCTGAGATGATTACATAGCAAAATTAAACCATTTTTTTTGCACAGGACAGCAATGATATAAATAGTTCTATGAGCATTTGAATATCGTTTTCAGATGTCTTAAAAATAAGAGGAGTGAAATTTCACAATAAACATTTTGTGAAAGATCACTTAATTGCTTACGGGAATAAATGAGGTACCATGATATCAATTGGAAAACGTTAGATTCGTTTGTAAAATGTGTTGCATTCGTATTAATGAATAACTTTATTTCAGAAAAAAATCGCGTAATTCAAAATCATAATGAGACGTTTAGTAAAGCTTACAAAGATTTATTTCTTATTTTAAAAAGAACGTAAATATCAGCAATTCTCAACAATAACAGTACAATATCAGAAAATATCAGAAATTATCTGTAAAAAATGGCACTTTAAGTACGTTTTAGAGCCAGTAGTGAAATATACAGTTAAAAAGGTTTGTTTGTGCTTACATTCGATGACAAATGTGTGGGCTAAAAATATTCAAACATCGAGGAACGAAACCAACTGGTTTCATTTCGCTATTGCGCATGAGTTTTTTTTTTGCATTGGGATTCAGAAATTTTTTTTCTACTTCAAATATTTATAAATTTGAAAGAGACTGATTATGCTGATGGTGTAAATAGTTGAAGTACATACCTTTCTAAGATAATTAATTTGTATTGAAAATAATTGATGCTGTAAAGCCAAAACATCGGACAAAGCAGCTTTAACTGGAAAAGTCTTCATTGACAATATATCAGTTTTATAAAATGTTTTTGACGCCTTCTATGAAATATTACAGTTCCATCAACAACTTCTGAACTTCCCGAGTCTACAACAGAAATAAAGACTATGTGCTCTTGTGTTTGCAAAGAAACAAACGACAGTGTGGATGATATTCTCAAAGAGCGACTGAAGGCTTTATCCGTGAACGTATCCAATCTCTCAGCCAGCAAACGAAAGCTGGCCTGTGCCGAGGACAGCAGACCTTCTGCGAACAACATCGGTTACTTTGGTATCATCTTATTGGGATTAGCTGGTGGATTCTTTATTATGTTTGACTCTGTGAGCGTATTTCGTCTTTTCATTGAAAAATAGGAAAAATTCACTGTAGGCGCTGTGAAGTAATTTGTCTTTAACTCAAAGCTGGCATGAATTTATTAAAGCATTTGGACTCCATAATAGCTTCGATCGCTCCTCAACTGCCACTGGGGTATATACTGGTTTAGAAAGTTACTGTCGGTTGCTTTCCGACCGAGAAATGAAGGTAGCACGGACTTCTGAATGTATGAACTACACACTGTAGATAATGCTTGTAAAAAAAAGAACTGTAAAAAACTACGCTCAATACAAAATAAAAGATGGTATATTTTTTGAAAGAATTTTCATTCTTTTAATTCAATTCTTTATTCACTCAAGACCAGTTCACTGGTATTTGAGGTTCAAAATCAGTATATGCAAATGTACACGAACACAGTCAAGGATCACATGTACAGTAGGAGTAATAATGACGAAAAAAGGTTAAAATCACAATACAATAGGTTGTTAAAGTTGGTTTCTGGAAGAACAGACTTTGAAAATTTTCTTAATAGATATTGACAAGTTTGTTTAGTTTTTCTACATTAAAAGTATTCATGAGCTCGTTAAATTTTATAATATTTGGGTTTTCATAATATCTCTTGGGCAAAAACATTTTTCTATCGTTTACAAAATGTGTACATTCTAAAATATAATGAAATTCATCCCCAATTCTATTAGAATCACACATTGTAGATTTTCTTAATATTTTTTTTCAATATTATGCCATCTACCTGTTTCAATGGGGGAATCGATGATTACATGTTCGTAATTTTGTAAACGTGACCCGTAGACCTGTAGGTAAAAATCAACAAGTACTTTTCTAAATTGAGATTTGTTTTAAAAATTCTATAATTAATACATTTTGGTGAGTTATCTACTATACTTCTCCAATCGTGTACAAATTGATTTTGTAATACTTCTTTAACTATTGACTTAAGCCAGTTATAGCTATATATTGTTTGATTTTCCCATATATAAGACAACCCGCACGAGTTGGGTATATCATGTATACATTTATCCATGGATGTATAAAAGATCCATTTTTGTAACATCTATAAAAATAACAATAGATTACATTAGTGAGTTTACAATCGTGGGCTGTCAAAACTTTTGCCCAGTACATTATCATTTTAATTTTAACAAAGAGTGACAATGGGTACCTTCCAGTTTCTCCATACACCATACAATTTGGAGTACTAGATTTAAGATTAGGAATAAATTTCAAAAATTTTAAATGTACCTTTACAATAATATCTTAATTTTCGTAACCCCACACTTCGCACGAGTAAAAATAAAATTGGGTTAATGACCTTCTCAAATAGGTCTAACTGACAATTAATTGGTAGGCTAAAATAACGTATTTTTCGTAAAACACCATATAATGCCTTTGACGCTTGTACTACTAAATGTTTTTTAGCATTATTAAATTTTCCACTTCTTGATAAAACAATACCCAAATAGCAAAATGACTTTACGTTTTCAATAGTTACTCCTTTATACAAAAATTTACGCTTTGACATTGCACCTTTTGAAAAAATTAGGATATTTGTTTTGGCTATATTGACATTAAGTTTCCATATATCACAATAATTTGCAAACACATCTAATGACTTTTGTAAATCAGACGCAGATTCAGATATCAAGACAGTGTCATCGGCATAAAAAAGTAGACAGAGTTTCACCATAGCAAATAAATCATCCTGTATTTGATGAGAAGGACAAGTAAAACCCTCTATCTGGTTTCTTAATAAATAATCTTCCAAATCGTTAAAAAAAGAGAAAATAAAAATGGTGACAAATTTTCTCTTGCCCTTCATATATGTTACACACAAAAAAATCTGATAAATGTTGACCAATGTTTACCTTTGATTTAATACCCTTGTGCATGTTAATAATAAATCTCAAACATTTTCCATCTATCCCACTTTTAAGAACTTTCGTCTATAGTCCATCTCGCCAAACTGTATCAAAAGCTTGCTTAAAATCAATGAAAGCACAGAATAGTTTCCTCTTATTGTTTAGTGCATATTTACAAAGAAAATCAATAACAAATATATTATCTGATGTACAATAACCTTTTCTAAAACCTGTTTGCGCTTCATTGATTAAGTGTATTTCGTTAGCAAAGGTGTTTAAACGGTCACATATTATACTAGTAAAAAGTTTTCCTAAACAACTGAGTAATGTAATAGGTCTATAATTTTCAGGTTGACTCCTATCGCCCTTGCCTTTGTAAATTGGCTTAATTATTCCTAATAGCCAATCGTCTGGGACTAGGCCACTATCAAAAACCAAATTGAAAAAGTGTACATATAAGGATAAGAAGGTTTCCATAGTTGTCTTAATATATTCGTTGATAACATGGTCACCGCCAGGCGCTTTATTGTTTTTTAATTTTTTTTACAGCATTCCTAATTTCTTCACAAGTTATAGACTGATTAAGAAGTGTATCATTATCTAAGTTTATGTTTATATCTATCTTTTGGTCTTCAACTGTGCCTTCGTTTTTTCCCCCCATAAACTCATACATTAAATCAATATTTACACTAGTTTTGTCTTTCTTATTGGTACTATATAAAATATCCCAGTATTCTTTAGGTTTCCCTTGATGGAGTTCCTTAAGCTTGTCTGAAATACTATTATTGTAGTCCTTGATGCTTTTATCCAATGTTTTATTGTATTCTTTGCCATACATTTTAAGATTAAGTTTCATTTGATTTTTCTTTATCATATAAACGTTTTGCAATGTGGAATTTTCTTCTGGCTGTGCGACAAGTTTTATTGAACCATAGTTTATTAACATCGTTTTGTCTTTTCTTTGGGGGAGTTTTATTTTTTAATGTCTTTCCTGCTGAAGCAATAAAAATATTACAGACTTCACTAGTGATGTTGTCTATATCGAACTGTTCTACAATAGGTTTACCTTGTAAGTATTCAATATTTCAGACAGTTTCGTTTAATTTATCGCTATTGATATTATGTGCAAATTCTGTAGCTTTTCCAGACTCCCAAATGAATAAATTTGAATCTACTTTTTCGGCTGATTGGCTACTTGATTGTTTCTCTATTGGTTATTGATCTAAAAGCTCAAAAGTGATTGGACTGTGAACATCGGAGTATAAGTTGCAAAAATCGTGAATAAAAAAGCCTTTAACTGACTGCAGCAAAGAAGCATTACATAATACATAATCTACAGTACTTCTATCTTTACAAGTTAACCGGTTCTCTCCGAGTCGGCCGTTGACAATGAAGAGATTGTTATTCTTACACAGTAATATCCAACAATATATTAACCTGTTTTAACCTATTCAACATTTCTTGTTCTATGTCAGTAAAACAGTCGCTGGACGAGTATCTAGTATTTTCTGGAGGGACATATGTAATTCCAAACATTATATCTGAGGAACTGTTAGATAAGTTTCTGAATAACTTAAACCAAAATACATACTCGCATTCAGATGTTAAAACTTCAATATATTTAACCAAATTTTCTCTTACTGCTAAGATAATTCCTCCCGATTTTACCTTTGCAATGTCAAATCTATTTTTCAAATATACAACAAAACCTGGAATATTAATAACATCAGTATTGTGGGTTTTCGTTTCAGTTAAGCATAAAATATCGTATTTACAAACAAAAGTAACAAAATCAGGATATTGTAATTTTTTCCTCAGTCCGCAGACGTTAAGGGAAGGAAACTTAAAGTCTTTGTTGTCTGATCTTCCACGCGTCCCTATCTGTCCCGGTCAGGCGTTGATCCGTTGCGCGGTCTTTTCTGCGGTTGGCGGCTACCAGTGTTTACTACTCGGGAGTAAGGCAGGCGTTCCGGTTGGGTGGATACGTCCTTTTCTGGGTCATATAACTCTCTGTTGACGTATAACAAGTCTTTGACCAGTCGCACACGCTTTCCATCCCTCTTCGCTAATCTCATGATCGGGTACAGTTTCTTCCTCCTTTCCTCATTTCTGGTGGGAATTGCTCGTTGACTTACACATTATACCCCTTTAATTTCTGAGGGGCACGCGTCCGGATCAGCTCTCTCTCTCTTTGAAGTAGGTGAACTTAGCCACAATGTTCCTGGGGTATAGGTTATGCTCAGACCACTTTCCCATGCGATGCACCCGTTCAAAGCTAACGTCGTAGTCAATGCGGAATTTCCTTTTGATGAATTCTTGTAAAATCTCTTTTGTGTTCTCTCCCCGTTCTTCATGAATTCCAGAAAACACAAGATTGTCCCGCATGGATCGGGATTTCAGGTCAATAATGCTTTCTTGTAAGTTTGAATTTACTTCACGCATTTCGAATAGCTCTTTCCTTACGTTAGGGTCTGTTGTTTTCTGAAGCTGAGAGCACTTGTCAATGTTTTTTTCGGTTCTCTGCGATTGCAACTGTGTTCGAATCCGCTATGACTTTAACCGAATCAAAAATATTTCCTACGATCTCATATTGGATTCTAGGTCGTTAGAATTGGTTTTTACAGATTGGACATCTTCAGTGAGCACTTCCACTTGGGATTTCAAAGAACTGACCACATTATTGATTTCATCGAATATGTTGATATTTTTTTCAATTTCAGCTAATCGAGACTCCAGGTACCGTTATCTAGCACAGATACACGTTGTGCTGCCTTACTTCGCGTGCATATTGAACACGCGTGTCGTTCATACAGAATGCATATAGCCAACATCGTATTGCAGACGCCGGTCCTATAACATCCAGCACAGTAGGTAAGTTATAGTATACCCCCCCCCCCAAAAAAAAAAATAAAACTAACCAAACATAGTTTTTTTTTATGAATTTCTACAAAAACACCCTGTTTTTCAAAGTCCAATTCGTCCCTGCACGATCTGCTGCAGTGTGTGGTTTGCGCATGAACGACGATAAACGTTGCGACACAGGAAACATTCTACAGTGATCACATATTTTTAGACATGTATGCCTGGATTTCAGTCTGTTTTTGTTTTGTTCCCATCGAATATGCCTTACTAGTGCAGTGGTTGTCATATTACTTCCATCTTCCCAAGTCAAGGGTTTCTGATCCGCTCTGCTCTACATAAACCCTTGACCGAAAAGACAGCACACATGCGGGTTAACGATTACGCCATCTAGTGAGAGTGCTCATTTTTAAACCTTTGTGACCTCTTGTTCTGACCAATCAGAGAATGCTTTATAAACAGAAACAGTATAGCAATATGGCTGCTCCCATGAACAAAATCAAATTCGTAGAAAATATGGATTCACTCGGACTAAAAACCGATATCAGTAAGTCAAATACTTACTAGTCCGTCTCAAATTTATTTGGGAACGGTGCAACATTGATCAATTCACAATTAACATCATTATTGAAACAACGTTTCTTATTGGATCATGCAAACTTGTATGACACCAACCAGCGTGCGAGGTTTCTAACCCCGTCAAACTTTGCCTATTCAGTCAACTGTTTATGTAGAGCAGAGCGGATCAGAAACCCTTGACTTGGGAAGATGCATCATACAAATTTATTTGTCCAATATGGCGTGTTCGGGTGAAATGCTATACCTGAATGCGATGAGGCATGAATAGTGCTCTCGGTCTTACATAAGGGGTATGTAGCGATGAGTGTAACACCCTTAAACTGATATGGCGTCAGTAGAAGATAACAGGGAAATAACGCGTATTTATTAATTCATGTCAGCGTTAAATATATTTAATATGCATGGGATGTATGACGACAAGTTTGATCCTTTATCAGCGAACACTTAACTTTACAAGTTAAAATGTTCTGCCTACTAAATTCTTTCGATTATGAATTAATGATGGAAACAAAAAAATCTTTGGGGTTCATTTCTTTTTATTTTTGAAACACCAATTTTGGTTTGGATTCCCCGCGTAAAATATCTGGGAACACAAAAATGGCTACGTCTTCTACTCTGCAAAACGTAAGAGTTGATTATTAAATAATCTTGTCAGAAATATAAATAAGTGCTTAAACACAAAACTTGTAATCTCATTCTTGATTAAATGAAAATCTAAGTTATTGTAACAAAATATTATCATTTAACGATAAAGATCAAAACTTACTTGTTATGTTTTATCCTTTTGCTCAGATAAAAAGAGAAAATTAACATGATGATTGGGAGGAAAGTTAAAAGGACAAGCAGCAATAGTGTATTAACTGAAACCAAAAATAAGATATTCATTTGGGTTCCAATTAAAAAGAAAATAGACGGTGACTGTACATGTAATCATACTGTAGCATTTTCTGTTTTGTTTTATTTTGAAAAAACAACATTTTTCTTATTGTAAACGATTTCCTTATTAATATTTGTATAAATGTCAATTATTGGGGTGATACTCTTACACTCGTCACAAGAAATTCCCTTGTATCCAAATGTACATTCACAAACAAATGAGTTGACTTTGTCAATGCAGCTGCCATGACCACAAGGTGAGCTCAAACATTCATTTATATCTAATGGATAAAAACCAAATAAGATATACACAAACAACGCGTTTTCATTGAAACTGAATATACCTTAATGTTTAAGAAACATGTTATTCTGATTATCTAGTTTCCAACTGAGAAAAATGTTCTTTTAAATATGTTTTTTGTTTTCTCTTACTCAAAACAAAATTGCAAGAAAAACTTTTATTTAGTAATATTTCTTTTAATCTATTGCAGGATAAGTTTCTTCATAATTATATTATTATAATATAATATATAACATAAAATATTCTTATAAGAGAATATTTTAGATATTTTTTTTGCTCTGCTCTGACCTGTTTCACAGTGTACACCGGTGTATCCAGGTGAACAGTGGCACATATAAGAATTGATTTTGTCAATACAGGTACCTTGTTGACACGGAGAGCTCAAGCATTCGTCTATATCTGAAACATACCCTTCATCTCAATGTTTGGGTTTTAAATGCATTTTAAACAATTTCGTTTGAACTGTTCTTCTGTTTTTATTGATTATAAAATCCTTAATATCAAAGAATAAACTGACATCTATACATGTATTTATTTAAAAGATTATTGGAAAATTCAATAGATACACGGTCAAATCTGACACTCGTTTACTTCAACTGCAGAGCAAAAATGTAGCCATAAAACATTTTCTACACTAACACAAAAACGGTTCGAAAAACAAAAAAAGTTGTTAGCATTAAAAACCTTATTCAAAGATGTTTAGTAATGGAGAAAAACAATATTGTTTATAGATTATAATTATCCAGCGTAAGCTAAATAAAGCTGTATTTTAAGGCCTTGTCAAAATGCTAGCAACTCATCCGTGCAAGTTGAAAAGATAATGTTCTTTTTTTATTTACAAAGTGAATAATAACTATCATGATAATGCATTATGAACAGATTTGTTCTGTTATAGCTGTTATAAATATTCAGTACCTATTTGACATTGAAGTCCTTCAAATCCAGGGAAACACCGACATCTATACTCATTTACAATGTCACTGCAGTTACCATGGATACATGGCGAACTTTGACATTCATCTATATCTAACATTAAAAAAACCCAATTCATAAGCTTAAATTAAATATTTCATTTCTAAATTAAAAAGGAAATTCAATACAAACATTGCTTGTATGAGCAATTTGATTGAATATTTTGTTGCGTAAGAACTTTCAAAACTTCTGATGTGTTGAATTCAGTACCTATTTGACATTGAAAACCTTCATATCCAGGGAAACACTGACATCTATACTCATTTACAAGGTCACTGCAGTTACCATGGATACACGGTGAACTCTGACATTCGTTTACATC
Organism: Magallana gigas; assembly: GCF_902806645.1. Lineage (NCBI taxonomy): Eukaryota > Metazoa > Mollusca > Bivalvia > Ostreida > Ostreidae > Magallana > Magallana gigas. The sequence goes on from NC_047559.1 coordinate 28,538,330, forward strand.
TAATAAAAAGAATTAAAAAATTAAATGTCATTAATTAATCTGATTTTAAAAAGCAAATCTTCGTTAGGTTAAAAAAATAAATTTAAACTACTGTTTAATATATTTAATTTGATCTTAGGTATTTTGTATGGAGTCGTAGAAGAGTAATAATGAACTATATTCATTTTACCTGTTTCACAGTTTTTCCCGGTATATCCTGGCTGACAATCACATGTGTAAGAGTATAAATGATTTGTACAAACACCATGTACACATGGAGAACTGAAACACTCATCAAGATCTGAAATTTTGAATTTGTTGTTCAAGTGTATTTGGGATAAAAGAGAAGAAAAATATGAAAATAACAACCATAATCAAATTCAATGTTAAATGATAAATCCTTCAACATTGTATCAACTAGTGCATTTAACTTTTTGTTAAGTAAGAAAATAGTGTTAGCGGGGAATTTTTAACTTTGTTATAATTAAAGTTACTCTTTCAAATCATACAAAGTAGACCCAAGAATTAAAAAACCGACAGCAATTCATTTGTTTTTGGCCAAATGATTTTTGAAAAAAAATCTGACCAAATGAAAAAAAAAATTAGTTTTTGCATTGCATGAAACATGCACTCAATTGACAAGGTGTGTACATCAGCCTAATATTCTTATGTGTTTCTCATATATCAAACGTGTATAGAATGGTAAAGGATCTCATAGCTCATACTTGAAATTGCGTACTGTCTCTTTAGTTCGATGATTTCAGATACAAACATGATTACGTACACGATAAATTAAGCAAAAAAAAAAAGGTTTGTTTTTGACAGCGATTAAAATAAAAACCTAAAATAAATTATTTTAGTTATACTTAATTATTCTTATACTTAAAACAAGATTTTTATAATTTGTCTTGTTCAACCAAGCACGCGCTTTTTAAACAAAGTTGCGTTGCATAGACAAAACGTTTGGTTGAACCGGACGTTCATAATACATGAAGTTCTGCAGGAACACACAGCTACTCTTTATTTTCGTAAAACCCATATAACCGACCGCCTTCTGGTGGCCGTTTATAAAGTGCAGAAATGTAAGCTAGTAAAGCTTCAATTTTAAATGCTAACATCGATGGTTTTGATAGCAACAGAATATCATAAATAAATATTTTTAATAGGTGTTATTACATGAACATATGTTTTCTGCATAAACTCCATTGTAGATAATTCAAACATGCTTGCAATCGCTTCATTAGCAAACCGCTTACCGTTGAAGTGGAAACCCATAAAAAGGTGCCCTCATTTGATATATCGTTTAGACCAATCCAGTAGACTCCATCAGGGCAAAGTTCTTTAAAATTTTAATATGATAAACTCAATAAAGGCATTGGTTGCTTAAAAAAAGATACACTGATATATTTATTTAGTTTTGGACTGTCAGATAAAGATGGCAATCAACCATATCTTTCAAACATTTTCATATCCATAAACATTTTTCTAGGTTTAAGTACACGAATACGCATATTATATAAATTTGAGACTTTTTTCAAATAAACTCAAATAAACTCAGGAAATTAAATTAAGAATTAAAAAAATACTTCGCACTTTCTATAAAAGTCTGTGTCCCTGCATTATTGATAGTAACAAGATCCGCCCCTAATCGTTGACAGGATGATCTGGCGGTTTGCCAATAAACAGCGTCAGGCATACATCGGTAACACTGCTGGTCATCAGCTGACCAATCTGTGCCACCACAACCATCTAAAGAGAAAAAAGTATAATATTTTTTAACGAATTCCGTTGCACTGCACCTTTTCATTCAAATAGCTCTCTCTCTCTCTCTCTCTCTCTCTCTCTCTCTCTCTCTCTCTCTCTCTCTCTCTCTCTCTATATATATATATATATATATATACATCCAAATTAAAAAATAAGGTAGCTGATTATGATTTGCATTTAAAGTGTCGCATTTTGTACGTTCGCAATGTAAGCAATTTCACAACTGATGTCCTGCATTTCTTTTGCATTTCATAACTAAAATCAATTTTAAATTTAAAAAAGCAACTTACTGTTTCCATTTCTGTGTGCATTAGTACAAGATGTGAAAAAGGTGAACAAAAAAGTATTTGAGAGGACTACAAAAAAGGAACCCTTCATAACTTATGCTATAAACTTACTGTTGAAACAATGAAGCTATCCGTTTTCATTTTGAATATATATATATATATATATATATATATATATATATATATATATATATATATATATATATATATATATATATATATATATATATATATATATATGATGAACTTGAGGAAGTTCTCTTAAAAAATGATCACATCAAGGACTTTTATTGCTTTGATTCAAGATATACTTCACAAAACTCTATCTCTTCCTGATTTTCATACTTTAACTTTGATAATTTATCATAACTCTTCTAATGCACTAGTTTTTTTTATGGCCAAACACGCGGAAGAACAGGCAGTTGTCAAATAATTGTCACAGCATTGGTTGATATACATATTTTTAAGCAAGTTTTCTTTCTGGCAAGTATAGGGTAAACATTTCAGAACAATGTGGACCCTTTTACCTTCTCAAACAAAACACTTGAATTTTTATAGGTTTATGTTGTTCACAATTACGGTTCTCAAGTAATAAAGAATTTAAAAAATATGAACCACAAGTCTAATGCAGGTTAAACTGCAACATAAATGCAAAAATAGAAATAAAAGATGTTCATAGCACTGATAAGCTTTAATATGAAAATATCAAAGGATGTAGACGTAACCATAATATATGTTTGAATGCAGAATTGAAAATATTATATCCTATCTTATTGGGGTTTTTTTAAATACAAAAATCTAAACGGCAATAATACAATAATATGCGTTTGTTCAAAAATTGTTCATCTGTAACATGTGTCAGATGTGCTATTGTAAAGCATGGAGATACAAATGCAGATATTAAAGATGGAAAACCTGCAACAGTGAAAGGTGAGCAGACAAATACAACCAAGGTGCAAAGTGTGCTTCGTAAGAATGAATAAAATTACACATCCTTAAAGTCAAATCTTGAAACATAATCCACATAGATTACATCAATAGAATAACACAAATTTAGAGTCGGAATCATAAATCAACACGGTTTGCATGCTAATATTCAGATTTTTAATTTATTTGGGTTAAATTCATGTAAGTTTAATCGGGTTATCGAAGCTCAAACAAATCTATTTTTGATATAACCCCGTAACTGATGTGGACTCTGCCCTTGGATTTCCCCCCGGATCACTTTAGCAGTAGCCACATCAATTGACCCCAGCACACCTTCACTTAAAACTTCTGGTTTCGCCTAATTTGTTTTTTTATGGTACAAGCTATGAATACAAGTTGACATAAATTTGATGTTTCTGGCTCTGCAGTTTTTATTTTCACAGGATGGAAGCCGTCACCTTAAGAGTCAACTCTTTTCTTCGTGGTGGTTTGATCATTGACGAACATATAGAGCTGATCAGTAGTGGTCACTTTGAATTTTACCTTGATAAAATACATAGGTTGTTGCAAAATTACCGAGCGCAATATTTAAATTCTGTTCAATGTAATTTCGTGAGACAACTGTATTTGGTTTATTGATCCTGTGTCGAACAATACTTTTTAAGTTCATGTGCTTAATATATTCTTTAAGAAACAAACCTGTTGTTACTAATTTTGTCCAATTTTATCGACTGGGGTTTCTTTTTTCACTTATTTTTTATCATGGTTTCTGCTTTATTGTTTTTGTTGCTTAACTACTAAATGAAGAAAGATATTTTTAATTTATTTTGCTTATTTAATTTACTATAAAATTGACTTAGTTTTTGTTTTCAGATGTTTACTAGGTTTAGATGCCGGTAAGCAACCTCAAACGCTGACATCGCCCTTTTCCTACGATTCTTATTTTGACTCATTACAAAACGCATCTTTGAAAACTTATAAAAGAACATCTCCCAAGCTTTAAAACATTTTTTCTCTTTATGTGTGCGCCTTTTCTCACGAATATCTTTTCTGTAGTGTATATTAATTAAACCTTTTTTCTACTTTTGACATTCCGTCGGATATCTTTTTTTTAAAAACTAGTTTGCTTTCATTTTACCAAAATAATCTCAAACAATATTTGATATCAATGCATGATTTAAATGCACATTACTTGAACTCTTCGTGGTACAAATTATATTTGTCTTCTATTCACTGAACAACGCCATTTGTCTACGCAGTTTTAGGACGACCCTCGTATGAATAGAAAATGTCTTCATTTTCCTGCATGAACATCTGGTCCCTGGCTTCACCTTGGTCTCAGTATTCGCTATAATATCAAGCAGCCGTGGCCATAAAAAGTTCAAAAATGAAGTTTTTTTTCATAGATTTATCTTATTTCATTGCACCATGTGTAACAAATGTGTTGACTTTAGACAAATTAATTTGCCTTGATATGCAAGTTAATAGAAGTGGGACAATTTCTTCCATTAAATAACAAATTCTATTTCTTGAATTGCAAAAGCTAGCAAGATATAATTGTTTGAGAAAACAGTTCGTATTAGCTCCTTGATACAAGCCTGTTTTGGTATGCACACGGTCAATAGGTTTTATTCTAAAAAGAGATACTTCTGCAAAGAAATTGTTAACTTATCTACATGTTATTTTTGCATTGCTCTTGGGTTTAAATGTTTGGCCCGGTTTTCAAAACAATTTGGTGTCATTTTAAAATAGACCCCTGATAATAACGAATCAAAACTGAAAACGACAAGGAACTGGCTCAAAGTAAACATGTTGTGATTTATAGATAATGCAGGTTTCTTTCATTTTAATCCGTAATAAAGACAGCCTGTCCCTATCGTAAATTTACTGAAGGAGGTACTATCAACCTTTACATAGTTCACAATTCATTTACCTATGACATGTCATAGCTTTTCATTGTTTCTTTTAAAATTCAAATGTAAAGAATGTCATTTTCATTTATTTAATACATTTCAATGAATTATTTCATTATTCCACCACTTTATAAGTAGACAAACACATGCGTTTTCACTGTCATTCAAAATTGACGCAAATTATAGCGTGTATAGCTTTAAGTTCAGTTATATAACTTCTAGTGCAGAAGGCCAAGTTATATGCACTGTAGCGCCGAAAGATGCAGATATATACATTTGTATATATAGACCTCTAATTTCATTTTTTGGCTAAGCTCTGTATGTGTGTTGGTGTGTGTGCGTGTGAAAGTGTGTGTGAATTTTTATAGCAGGATCCAACATCCGAAATAAATTGAAACTTATTTGTTAATGATAAACAACATATATATTCTTACTAAAGGTAGCAATAATTATCGCTTTTTCAGTATTATTTTCTGTTCAGGAATGTTATAGACTGCTAACAGATTTTTTGTTAAAACATTTAATTTTGGACATTTTGAATTTAATCAATCCTACCTCAAAACAATTTGATTTATATACACTGAAAAAGTCTAGCAAAGCTGTCATCTTCGAAACCTTATCACAAAAATATAAAAATATATGTTACTATGGTTTTGACTTCTGGAAAAAACGAGTAAATGTTAAATTTTCTTTAAGGATTTTGTAAGTGATTGCGCATTTTATAAACATTGAAATCAATGCTCTTAAATTATCCGTGTATGAATATTTTTGTTTTTGTTTGTTTTGTTTATTGTTTTAGGTCTGAAGGTACCTTAAAGTGTTTGTTGAAATAAGACATGTCTTAAAATATGCTGATAATGTATTGTTTAGTATCAATTCTGATTTCACATCTCTGGTTGTTACTGTGTTTTCATAGCGACAATAACTAGGTTAGATAAGTATCAAATTTTGTTTTCGATTTAACCTGTGGGAAACTTAAGTCCTTAAGAAGAGGGAAAAAAGGTGGTTTTTTTTTTAGAAAAGGTTCTCATTTTCAGAACAACATTTTTGGTTTGATATTCCAGATAAAACGTCTGGGGACTCAAATATGTCTGGGTCATCCTCAACCTTAACTCTGCAAAACAAAATAACTTCCTGTTAAAAAGATAATAAAACAACACAAACAGATCAAGATATCCGGATATCAAAAGAAATATGGGATAAGAATTGTGAATAAAATGAGTTACCTTATAAAATAAAATTAATATCAATGCTGAAATGTTTCACTAGTGATTATAGATACTTACTTGTTTTGTTTTATCTTTTTACACAGATAATAGGAGAGAATCAGCACAATGATTGGCAGGCAGGCGAATAGAATAAACAACAACGTAATATCAACTGAAATTATATTTCAAAATTTTGGCTTTGGATGAAAAAAAGTGGGATAGCGGAAGAAATTCTCATATATATATGGCTTTTTTTTAATGTTTTTGCACTTTGATTTGACAAAATTCTTTTCAATTATAATAATGTAAATATAATATTTGAACAATAAGTCTCTTAGAATTGCCTAGGAAGACGGACAAATTCAAAAAATCACTCCGAAAAAAAACACGAAAACAAAATGTTTTTACAACGGCTGTTAACGAAAGTATGGATCTTTTTAATGAAAAAATATTTATGTTGACGAATATTAATGGAACCACGGATAGTTGTTTGAAATTTGGTATATTTTGAAAAAAGAAATTGATGTTGCCCTTACATTGGTCACAAGAAATTCCAATGTATCCAAAATTGCATTCACATATAAAAGAGTTAACTTTGTTGATGCAGCTGCCGTGATTACAAGGTGAACCTGAACATTCATCTATATCTATTCAAAAAAAGAAAGAGAAAATGGATTTTTAAACTTATATTTACATGTAAAAAAAACAAACCTCACAGTATATCAACAGGGACAATAAATCACACCTAACTAAACTTATAACAGCCACAATAGGTTCATGTTTTCGAATGCTTTATTTATAAACATCTGTTCTAGTTGTTTTGTATAATAACATCCAGCTCGTTATAGTTTTTGGTATATTTATTCTAGATAAATGCATCAAATATGAATATTTTGAAATTCAAAATTCATAGCGTTATATTTTTTGATTTGCTATACAAAGTGATTTATTGTTTTCTTACCTGTTTCACAGTTTATTCCATTGTAACCTGAAGAACACTCGCATACATAGGAATCTATTTTGTCAATGCAGGTTCCATGATAGCATGGAGAGCTTAAACATTCGTCTTTATCTAAGTAAAAGAGCAGACTTAATTTATAGCATTTATTTTACAAAATATGAAATAACATATCTTATTACTATGTCATATCCTTTTAATTCTACAATTCATTATCTCTGGTACCTATTTGACATTGAAGTCCTTCATATCCAGGGAAACACTGACATCTATACTCATTTACAAGGTCACTGCAGTTACCATGGATACACGGTGAACTCTGACATTCATCCACATCTAAAAATCAGTTACATACTTCCGTAATGTACTCCAAATCTTTTATTTATTGATCATATGCTATCGAAACGAGAAAAATTTAATTTTCAAAACAAAATGATTTGTTTTAGTGTTTCAATACCTGTATCACAGTCTCTCCCAATATATCCTGGGGAACAGTTGCACGAGTAAGAATCTATTTTATCAATACAGGTACCATGCTGACATGGAGAACTTAAGCATTCATTTATATCTGTAAAAGAGTTGAGTAAATAAATATTAAATTCATTTTAAATCAAATTCATCGAACCGGACGGTTTTTAAAATGAAGGTTATACTATTTTGGTATATCTATCTCTAACATTTTTACCCAGCTGACATTGAGCCCCTTCATATCCAGGATAACACTGACAACTATATGCATTTAAAAGGTTGCTGCAAACGCCATGAATACAGGGTGAACTTTGACATTCATCCACATCTAATATAAAAAGAAATTGAAAACGTCTATGCATGCTGGTGTAACCGATGAAACTAAAAACGTTTTGAAAGTCAAATAAATAAAATATCATAACATTAACAAGAAAATATTAGAAATTCAGTTGGTTGTTTTTTGACTCATTTGTAAAATAGTCAAATAGTGCTAATTAAAACTAAATTCACCTTTATCACAGTTAGTTCCGGTATATCCTGGTTGGCATTGACATGTGTACAAGTTAACCTGATTTGTACATGTACCATGTACACAAGGGGAACTTAAACACTCGTTGATGTCTAAAATATAGAGCAATTGGTATTTGTATTGTTTGTAAATTTCTCTATGTTCGAATTGTTTAAAAATAATTTGTATTCCGTTTTTGAAATAAATAGAAAATGTTCTTACCAATATCACAGTTTGTTCCGGTATATCCTGGTTGGCATTGACATGTGTACGAGTTAACCTGATTTGTACAAGTACCGTGTACACAAGGAGAGCTAGAACACTCGTTGATATCTAAAATTTAAGCAATTGGTATTTGTATTGTTCGTCAATTTCTTTATGTTTGAATTGTATTCAAATAATTTTTATTAAATTTTTGAGATCAATATAAGATTTACTTTACCAATATCACAGTTTGTTCCGGTATATCCTGGTTGGCATTGACATGTGTACGAGTTAACCTGATTTGTACATGTACCATGTACGCAAGGGGAACTTGAACACTCGTTGATGTCTAGAAAAAAGCAATTCGTATTTGTATTGTCTGTCAGTTTCTTTCTGTTTGATAAAATAAATCTAATTCGTATTAAATTTTTTGAGACAATCTCGCACATTCTAGATTGTCTTGAATATGCGCAGTTATCACAAGTAAAATGTTGTATGCTGTTCCGAAAAGTTATGGGTTGGAATATAAAATCTCACTACTAGCTTCACCTTGTTATATCCTCTTCAATCTTGAGTAATCATGGTAAGGCTGCTTTGAATTAGTGTCAATCAATTTATCGGATATTTTCAATATTTTAAAATTAGTTAAAAAAGCATTTAATAGTAAGAAAACATAAGCCATATATAGAAACGTTTGAAAGCTGAATTGATAAACGATGAAAAAGTTTATGGCATGTTTTCTTGGATTTGAAAACCGTATTTCAGTACCGTGATCCTGTGTTTAAAAAATGATTTAAATTTTACTATTCTAATTAATGCCAGAACCATGTTAAAGTCTAAATCACGACCACGTTTGAGTGACAACCCGGGAACAGGAGAAGGGAGGCTGCGATCTGCTTCAAAGAGGAAGGCGACACCCGCGGCAAAATCGTCCCCCTAGTGTAAGTCTTGTGTAGCAGCAAAATCGCACTCCTTATATCAGAATCCTACAAAATCAGCCCTCTCAGATCAACCGCAATTGCTAGTCCCACAAATCCTGTCTCCACAGACGACATCACCGGCAGAAACCCTGACACAGACAAAGCTGCAAGGTTATGTTTTACCAGACCCTTCATCCCTCTTGCCCATCACTCATAACCTAAACCAACAGACCCATCTTTGGTTTATACAAATCAATTTTCTTTGGGGTGTCATGTGTCATGTTTAAGAAAAATTTATCAAGGGGGATTACCGGTATATCAATCTGGCAAATCAATGGGTTAGGGACCCCACTAAGAAAAACCAACTATGTTGCCAATGGATACACAGGGGCGAATCATTGCAATATTGTACCTTGCACCTTGCCGGAAATAAATGGCGTTTTTAATCTGACGTAAAGGCCATGGAGCAAACTAGAACGCGGCTTGATCGAACAGCTATGGCTTACGTCAAGTCCCAGGGTGGACTTTTTAAAAATAAAACACTCACAGTTCATCTCCAAACCACCCGACCTTTTTCATACGGAGAGAGAATACACCTCTTTCCATCGGGAAATGATATTTTCTTGGAGAACCTACAACAGTGTATCAAATTTATCATTGGTGGTAAGGACAGTGGATATTACCCTTCATAACAAAGAACTTCAGGCTCTGATCAGCGGTGACCATTGATGTTGTGGTACTGACGCCGTGGTCTTTTGGCACTCCTCCTGGAGGCGGAATTAGTGCCATTCACATGGTCCTTTAAGTGGCGTTATCGTCGCACTCCAACAACAATGGATGAGTGCGAATTGATCAATTTCTATCATTGTATTTATCATGGCTACATGGCCTTCTACATTAGCCATTGAACTTTTCATTGAACCATAGAACATTGCATATTTGTATTTAATTGGCATTGTGTAATGTATATTGTTATTATATATTGCATATGCACGTTTGCACTTTTGTGACCCAACCCAATGCACGGGTCGTCAGACTTTGTGTGTACTGTATAAAGTTTTGGTTTTTGGCGGGGGAACCCAGTCCTCATATCATCACCGCGGCGAGTAGCGTCAAACATAAACATCAATGTATCATATATCTATAGTAATGTTGTTCTTGAAGTCTTTGATAAATTTAAAATTCACTTTAATTACCAATATCACAGTTTATTCCGGTGTTGTATAGCAGTTTTCCCCCCATAATAGCTTCTCCCCCCGGAAAACCTACTATATAGTAGCCTTTCCCCCTGGGGGGAAAAGCTACTATATAGTAGCTTTTCCCCCATAGTAGGGTTTCTCCCTCACGTTTTTGGTTCAGATTTTATAAAAAATATTGATGGAAATCCAGTAAGGATTAAAATTAATGTTTCTACACTCCCAGGTTGCATACATGTATAACTGCATTCATCTATAAAGGTTAAGTTTCGTTTTGCAGATTTGTTATTTTTATAGACTATGCTTAAAATTGAACATGTTGGTAATGGAATTACACATAAAACTTAATTTAGGTAATTAATTGAAAAAAAAAATACTTGGTTTTACAAGTTATACACTTATATGCATAACTCTGTGTTCTGAAATTGTACTAAGCGGGAATGTTTTAAGAATTTTTTTATAAATCTATCAGACTGTCTCTCTGTTTGTGAAAATTTCATCCAGGCTAAACCTCTGTTTTAGAGAGATTTTGTTTCCAATGATTTAGAGCCCGATTTTTAAAATCCTATTATAATGATTATAGTGCATATTCTGTAGGGTCCAATGTCTCATAAACTAGAGATGACCATATCACCATATTTTCATAGTGGCAATGGTTTACCACTTGTAGATGACTCTGAAAATTTCAGCCCTCAGGGTAGGGGCCCTTGATGTTTCAGGGTCCGATGTTTAAAACCCTATTATAATGATTGAATAGTGTTCTATAAGTGGGGATCCGAATCTCATATTCTAGAGATGACCACTTAACCATATTTTTACAGTGATAGTGTTATACCACTAGTAGATGACACTGAAAATTTTAGCCCCCATGCAGGGTAGGGGCCTTTGTTGTTTTCGAGCCCGATGTTTGAAATCCAATTATAAAGAAAATGTATTTTTAGGGCCCCATATCTCAAAAACTAAAGATGACCACATGAACATATTTTTACTGTCATTTAAAAGTAAAAACATCATTTGAAAATACACAATCGCTCATATATTTCCTTATCAAAATGATTGAAAACTACGTTTAATTCTGCTTTTCTTTTTTAGAACTATATATAATGTGTTTTAAATTTGGCCCCCATAATTCGCAGTTTTTTAAAGTGTTTCGGGTGCAATATAATGTTATGTAATTTTTCAGAAGAGTTGATTTAAAATATATTTTTTACCTATTCATTTGATTTATTTGCACTCACTTGCAGTATATGACGTCGGAAGTGACGCTATTACTACAATTCAATCAAAATCGGTCAAAAATTGACATTTTTCTTATCCGTTTACGATAGGAAATATAGAGCGCATGCTTGAACAAAGATATTTTTTGTTACTTATTAGTCTTGGCTTTATATATCTCTGATTAAAATATTTTGCTTGTTCAAGCATGCGTTCTATGTTTTCTGAAAGAAAAACTGCTTAAAAACAAGCTGTTTTATGCTAAAATTGCAAAAATGGCGGGAAAATTTTGTCTTTAAAATGTCATATTTCTTAAATGTGAGCACTTGAATCAAAATGAACAATATGTAAAAACATTACATATATTATGTATGATATGTACAAAGAAAAAAAAGAATTACAGTAAAATGATGATGTTCATTTTAGGGGGCCATCTTAGGCGTCCATATCATATATAGTCCAAAGTTTACGAACAAAGTTTTTTAAAAAGGTACGCGGGTAAATTCATTATTCTTCAAAACATTTAATCAATTCATAAGATGACTAATGGTATAATAAATAACTAGATAAATCAATCAATAAACTTTTATTCATAAAAGGAGCAACCGAAAATCAAAAATAAATAGCCAACCTAAGCGCATACATGTATACGACTTTTTTTTACTGGTTAGTGATTAGAAGACCAAGCTTATATTTTTTTTTTTAAATAAGTCAGCTCATCACAATAGATGTGTTGGTTTTTGGGGGGTTTTGGATTTTTTTTTTATTACCCTTGTTTCATTGTTCGAAGAAATAATATGGTACACAAGTAAATCTTTATTGCAAAAATATGAAACAAATAGTATTATACGATTTTTAGTTAAGTGAATCGTATATCTTGATTTATATGGCATCGTTTTCAAAATTGTATATTTATAAATCACGTTGTAAACTTAAAAGTGGAAAAATTAGCAAATAGTGAGTGTAAATACAAATGTATATACATAAGGTTAGTTCAGGCTCCATTTCATATTTTCCAAAGTAACCAGCAAAGATACCGACATTGTTCTGGTTGTGAAGACATTTCATTTTTTTAAACAAAATGTTTACATCATAAAATCTCGCGTTTCGTAAAAAATGTGCTAAAAATATGAATATGCGTAACTTTAAAACAAAATTGTAAACACTAACTTTTCACATGCTTTTAATATATAATCAATTCAAAATACCCCTTACCCATGATTTAGAACCCCATCAATCAAAATAAAACTAAAACATTTCAGTTCTCATCATATCATTGCACCCTGTCTCCCGTTTGATATTTAGAAGAAGAAATATATAATTGATTTTAAGATCGTCAATTTGAACGGTATTAATTTAAAATTGATAGCCTTTTGGACGAAGGGAGTAATACATTTCCACTTTTTATTCCCTTCCTCTACAAAATTAAGTCAAGATTGGTCAGTTCGTTCCCTCGGAGAAGCTTATACAGAGATGGTAATACATTGGAAAATTAAAGTTTTAATCCAGCGTGTTTTTACTCAAATGTGTTTTCACGTGTTCTTAACATCGAAGTCGAAACTGTAGATAAGCATCGATTAGATGAAAAAGATTCGAGGTATTCCGAAATCCGTGTAAAAGGTGTTCCAAAAAGGTGTAAGAACAGGTGAAATAAACGATAATGACACATGAATGTTATGGAGGCGCGTGCCTTAGTTCATATATGGGGTTTAAAAACAATGCATGTAATACTATTTTATTCTATGTATTAATAAATGCCATAATTATCCTTTTTTATGAGAAATTAATATCATATCAATTATTGCAAATTATTTCCACGAATGGTCCGCCATATACATGGCCGGAATGTAAAAAAAGGGGGAAAATCCACTATATAGTAGGTTTTCCGTGGAGGTAATCTGGCTATAAAAAGGGAGAAAGCCCACTATATAGTCAGCTTTCCCTGGGGGAAAAACTGCTATATAGCCATTTTTCCTGGGGGAAGAACTGCTATATAGTCATTTTTCCGGGGGGAAAGATGGCTAGGGGGAAAAGGCACTATATAACACCGGTATATCCTGGTTGGCATTGACATGTGTACGAGTTAACCTGGCTTGTACAAGTGCCATGTACGCAAGGGGAACTTGAACACTCGCCGATGTCTGAAATTTGATATCATAATGAAACCATTTTGAAATGATATTTGTAAAAGAACAATGATTAATAAAAATAAAATAATTGTGTGGTATAAGCGTGTAAAAATTCATATTTTTATTGATATATTATAAAATTACTAAATCAAATATACTTTTAGAATTTTAAATGTGTTTTAATTTGGACAACTATTTCTAACCTTGAGGTTTCTGACAAATGAAAGATAAATTCATTTTACAGTTATAGTCATTCCACTGACTCCCCTGCCAAAGGTGTATACAATCTTCGCCTTCTTCTCCTGCATTATTTGGCTCGCCAGATCTCCAATTTGAGTAAGAGAAAGGCTGCAATAAAAAAATATATTAATGTTGATTTGATACGTTTACAACCTTAATAATAAAGCATTTAGTCCAAATTCATTAAAATCACTAATTATTTGCCAGAGTTTTAATAAGCAATCCTATACTTTTTTAAATGATGGTAAGGGAGATACTTAGAATTATTCCCCCAGGGAAAAACATATTTTCCTGAGGTAAATATAATTTTTCTGTGGAAATAATTCTCGGTGTCTTCCTTACCATCTTGCAATGAAATGTTTCTAATGCCGAATAAGTTGAGTACAGAATACATCGGGCTCTAATCGCTTATCAACTCTTGAAAAGCAAAAACGTTGTGAATGTTTTCACGTTTCTTTCAATTAGTTTCTCTTTTTTTCAAAATTTGAATAAAATAAATTGATATAAAAAGATTGAAAAGTGTTAGTACAACCTGATTATATTTAGAATTAATCATTTGTTTATATTGTTTTTCTCGGGATTTTTTAATAGGCATGTAATGAAAATTCATGTGGCTCTCGAAGAGGTGGAATATGGAGAAAACAAGACAATGACAGGGATAAATGAAATTTATTTTTTTCTGACACATGATTGACTAGAAAATATCAGATAACGCATGATATAGAATTACTATACTGAATTAGAAAAATTAGTTATGAACAAAATATAAAAAAAGAACACTTACTGTTGACGTTCCATCCCACACATAGTCGCCCTCATTTGATATATCATTCAAACCAATCCAAGAGAAAGTGGTACTACAAAGATCTTTGAAATTCGATATATCAAATTAAATAGTGCAAAATGTTTTTTTATGAATTATTAGAATTTGATCAGTCACCGAGATGGTTTTATCCACGATATAAATCAAATTACTACTGTTCAATGCCATCAAATTAATTCTTATTTAATTTTTAATTCATTTATTTATTTTTTAATGTAAAACTTTTTGGATCCTAGAATTGCAAAAAAAAAATCTTTAAAGAATTTTTAAAATTAAATTTGAAACTTGGGATTGAACCGAGTTGTTACACAAAGGCATTAAAAATATCTTACTTTGTAAAAAGGTCTGGATCCCTGAATTACTAATAGTTACGAGATTTCCTCCTAATTGTAAACATGATGATCTTGCAGATTGCCAAGAAACTTCGTCACTTTTACAACTGTAGCATTGACCTTCATACAGTGACCAATTTCCTGTGTCACCACAGTTATCTTTTAAATAAGAAAACAAGGGTTCAGGAAGTCTTTTTGTAGCATGGAGTAAGTTATGTTTCATTTTAAATCTGTTCAATCTATACGATAAATAAATAAAATTTTGTTTTTTCAGTGGGTTACATAAAACAATATTTTGATAAACAGATATTATTTTTTCGAATTTTCGATTTTGAGTTTAATTACAAAATTTTCGTTGATTACTTGCAGACATACTGAACTGTAAAGCTACGTACTGTTTCCAGTTGCGGAACCTATGATGAACCAAAAAAATAGAAAGATGACTCTAATATATAGACTCCTCATATTAAAGATGTTAATTGCATCAATTCCAGATCATGGTGTGAATATATACACATATTTTATGATTTTATAGGTATTAGTATGATTTGATTGGTCGAGAAACCGTTAAACAACAATAATGGTTTCAGTCTCTCAACGATGAAACCACGCCCCTATGGTGTTGGAACAAAGGAACACCGGAAACAGCTCATGGAAACGGATATATTGACAAAACTTATTGATGCTCACGCACGTTATACAAAATAAAAAGAACCTTGTCTTGATTTAAACAAAAATATTTGGTATTACAAATAGTGTAAGCATATTTGTGACATTCAAAATAATTTATACTGCTATCGAAGGTAACATTGAAATTGATAATTTTAACCATAAGATTGTTGATTCCTGCTTTCTCGAGGTCAACAGAGTTGCATGGTATTTGGATGAATGTATTTCTATATGTTTCCATCACAAACACATCAATATTTGCATAATATAAGGAAGTACTTTGAAAAAATAAATCAAAATTAGGCCATCTTTCTAATGAATTACACATAACATATATTAAGTCTTCCTGATTTTTAAATGTTTAAAATTTGCCTTTGGATAATCCAATTGTTTTTCTGCCCAGGGCAATTGTATGGCATTCATTTAAATTGAATTGAGATTACACATTTATTCAATAGATTGAAAGACGTAGCTATGCTCTTTATATACCTTTTCAGAACTTTTCAAAAAACATTCTGCTGACTTTATGACTCAGTAACATCCAGCAAGAGCTTGGTCCTCATTAACTTAGACAAGGAACAAACCGTCTTGAAAAACCCTTAGGGATGGGACTTAAAGCTGGTTTTATTATATGCGGGATATTTTTGAAAATGTCCCTAATTTTCTGCATTCAACAAGTTTCTAAATATTTGCCCATTTGTAAAAAAAAAAAGCATGCCCGCCTGTATTGCATAATTACTTTATTTTCTTGTTGAACGAAGAAAAATCATAGTTTATACCAAAACAAACATGACCAATCCTATACTAGTACTACATGTATATATTCATCGATATCGACCATTAATTATCATCATATTGACACTTAGTTTGCCCTTCTTCCTTCTTCTTCTTCTCTTTTTCGAAATCTGAAGAAAAAAGCCCGTTGTCATGGAAGCAGAGGCTTAAGTTAAATACTTACATTTTAAAGCCAACTTGATGACGAACAATTGTGATGGCAACAATTTTGGTTCTGTAGGAAAAATATTTTATAAAAGAATGTTAATATCTATTACAGTCAGACAATCAAAGAAACATTGTAAGAAATCATATAATAAAGTTTACCACGATAATAACTTAACATCATTGTAAAAAACTTAAATTTTGTAAATTCTATACCTGTATTTTTGTAACCAAGTGAAAGAATTACGTTTAGGTATTTTGACGTTGTTTTTTTAAGACATATAATTTTTGTATATTATCTTTCCTTGCTCTATTTTGTTTGTCTTCAGGAAAACTAGTTTAGGCGCTTACCAAATACCGGTATTTAAAATAAATGAGACAGCCAATAATTTTTTATATACGAGAACTGACATTTTTTGTATCATTGATTTGATTGATTGTGATCTTTCATTTCAACTTCCTTTAGTTTTGGGCATTGACATCAAAATTCACTGATTCTCACTATATTTGACTGATAATATCTTACAGTATAAAAATTGACTGTAATGTACATGTACATTTAACTAACTTCAACTAAATCCTATAGTATACTACTGTACAAAAATGCCTTATAAATCAAAAATAATTCATCAACATTTTTGCTTCTTTTAATATATATTATGCACAAAAATAATATATTAATACAACAACAAAAATTGTCGTTTTTTAACGACGTCGGGTATGTGTTTATAATATTCCAATAAATATTTCAACTATTTCAACAATATCGAATATATACAATTCAAAATATTAAATACGTATGTATTTTTGTCCACCTAAAACGACAGGCAGTCCCGTTGAATACACACGTTAAAACACTTACAAATACTTTAAAGTGATCTATTCAAGATTCATCTCGCAGAGGATTCTATAAATAAATGCGTTTTAATTGTTAGTGTTGCATAATTACATTTGCTATTTTGACATACCCAGTGAACGGTTTTTTAAATCGCCTCAACAGAATGATGACACTAGTAGCAACACTGTTTGTAAACATACGTACTGCATTGCGGTTCAAAACGATTGTGCACTGCACACTAAATATCCACAACTTGTTCAGAGTGTGGTTAGAAATAAACGATTTTCAAGTTTATTCAGTTTTATTTCATCTTAAGTATTTTCTTTGGTGATTATTCATATGAATAATTTTACACCTTTTTATTTCTCCTCATTTTAAAAAAAAAAAAAACCTGATTGTGATTCATTGTTATGTAGAATTAGTATGTCTGAAATCTGCCATTCGATTCTCAACAGGAATTTGGTTTACACTACTAGTATCAGGCAAAGCTATATCCTGGGGAAAATGGAAAATTTCGTATAATACAGTTCAAATGAGAATTCTATTCAGGGGGCTGGTTAACCCCCTGTAGCCCATATTTGGAGCTTTTTATTCTCTGAGGACAGGACAGCGGGAAAGTCCAATCGGCCCTCAGAAGGAAATGGGTTTACAAAACCAGTAATTGGCATAGCTAGCTTGGTAAAAATGGAAAATTTCGGTTAATACAGTTATGATGGGAATATCATTCAAGGGGCTTGCTGTCCAGTCGACTTTTAAAAGGAAATGGGTTTATACGACCAGCATCAGACTAAATGTAGATAGCTATTTGAAATAGCAAACATATATATGGTTATAATCGGAACTTGCATATTCATATTTTCGTTTGTTAAAATGTGGTATATGTACTTAGTGAAATCAATTGACATTTAAGAGGGAGTTATTATTGTGAATATTTGAGGACATTTATATAATAAAATTATCCCAACAATCATCTTAACCCTTTTTGAAATAAATATTAAAAATCAACACTATCACTCTGAAAGTGAGCAGAGGTTAATTATTTTAGGCATTACGTGTAATAACATTAAAAAAAATTATAGTGTATGAAATCGATAACGAAACAAAAGGTTACGTAATATGTTCTTTTATCACGTGAACGAAGGTAAACGAATACATGTATTTAAATCAATAGGGGTCTTTAAAATTTGGTCGACTTGTGTTATCTATCAATACAATGCATGGTTTGTTATTAAACATTTATATGCCATCATAAGAACCACTAGCTGTAATAATGTAGCCCTTTCCGATTTTTAATAGCTGGTGTTTGGTGGAGAGGGCTATAATTCCATAGGATCTCCGTAATGTTGCAAGATAACTTATTTTTATGTGTCAGACATTGGTCTTAAACGATCGTTTTTTATGTTAGAATTCCTTTAGATAAAATGTGTTTTTTATTCAGGTTGAACAAACAAACATTATAACTTCAAAACCAGATAAAATACTTTAGCATGTTAAGCAGTCTTCTTCAGCAGCCTAGCAGTTCTCGCGTGATTTTATGGGATTTAGGATTGGAGTTTTGATGGGCTTGATTACGTGAATGTCCGTGTAAAAAAGCGAGCTCACCTTGTTTTAAAACAACATTTAAGGAAATTTCATATCCATCGCAAATATCTATGTTCAAAATGGGGGAATTCCTATATTCAGTTCAAGATCCGCTGCTGGATTCATATTGGCTGTCCCTAAAAAGCCGATCAATGTCAGTAAACATGGAGGACAAACGCAAAAAATAACTGATACATGTACACGGCCTATACATGATATTTTTGCATTAATTTGTGTCATCTCTTAAGTTTGGGTTCAGGTAAGAAATGCAAATTGTATTGTATATCGTCGCAGGAGTGAATCATTCCCACACTTGTACCATTACGGAGATTTAACGGAGTTGTAGTCCTCTTGTAGTGTTTTCTTTGAAAGTGTTTAAGCCTTTTAACCTGGCACTGGTAAAAAATCGCCTTCCATAGATGTTACCGCTTATTTTCATCTTTCATTGCGTTACAAGTCTAGTCTCACTGTGTCAACTTTAAAGTTTCGCCTCGATAAACGCTATTTTGTCCAGACTTTGGATATACCAAATTACACAACAAATAAAAGAAAGTGAGCGCACAAGATTGTAAGTTTGCAGGAATCCTCAATACGAATCAATTTGGGATTTAAATGTCTATAACATTGAAAGGCTATGTCAAAAATATATTATGTTGAGAGTCGAAGGACATGGTTATTCCGGTTTTTAAAAAAACTCACAAGCTTTTTAAAATGGCAATGAGAGGTAAACCGATAACTAGTTATATTGGAAATGTTAATGCAAACATATTTTAATTACTTTATATTGTGTATATCCTAAAAAACTAGTAATAAGAAAAGAAAATAGTGTTTATACAGCAGATCTAAAAATCAATAACGATAAATCAAAATATACCGGTATATTATAATTCAACATTATGTTATATTAACAAACATTTAAAACAAAAGGTTTAATTTTTTTTTTAAAAAGACCACCAGTTGGATTTGAACCCAAAACACTGCATGTTTGTATTCACTAATCCAGTACGAAACCACTGAGCCATGCGAGACTTGTTAATATGCTTTATAAAGTACTGTTTGGAACAACAGTGTCATATCAATGGACTTTGTTTTTTATCCTTCAAAAAATAATTTTAAAAAGTACATAATTAGTCATCTCTGGGTCATCTCTCCATCTTTTTTAAAAAGCGACTTTTTAAATGTCGAAATGTGTTATCTTTACACGTTTCAAATTTGTGGAGAGAAGACACAGAGACAACAAATTCATTTAATAACAGTCGTAAATAAGTAGGATTTTGCATCAATTGCATCGGGTTGCTATATTTAGACTCATATTATGATAAAACCTTTTGCATTACAAATATTTTTCCACTCATTCCACATCCAACAGAAAACCAAAAAACGGTTTTAATTCGAAATATGTTAAAAACTAATTGATGAAAATTTCACTCTCCTTGTGCGCCCATATTCCTGCCGAATGTACATCTTAAGCGCCCACTTTCTTTATTGAATTGAGATCGGTTTCATTCCCTTTAAACCTCATATAGACTTTGACAAAAATATGGAGCCCAGACCCACTCTATCAAAGAAAAGGCATTGAAGTTCTAAAAATGACAGTATTTGGAGGTTTTGACACGCATACGCCAGTTTAAATCAACATATTCTAGATATTTAACATATTTAAAGGTTATAAATCGATGTTATGGTAAATATACATTGTATTAAAAAATAAAGAAAGAAATTATGAGAATTTTTGAAATTTTAATTTTATAGTATCTTATCTATCCCCATATCCGCAGTTTACACGCCTTATTCACCCATCTTCTAATTAACCAATGTCTCAGTTTGTGAAACAAAAGGATGAAGTACGAGTGATCTTTCTTCGCAAAGTTTATTATGCAATTAGAAATAAAAATATGTGTCAATCATGCAATTCAAAGTTACAAATTTCGTAAAGAAATGACTTTTTTTTTTACATTTAATTTCATAATAATTCAAAAATACATGTACAATTCATTATAAAAACAACTATGTAAGTGGTTTTTGGGAGTTGAACTATGTTCAACCTCCCTAGGCTGTCACGCAAACTCAGCGCAAGAATAATTTGTTTCGAGCAAACTACTAAATATTATGTCAATTTTGTATTCCGCTTTCAAATAATCCGTGTTAATCGATGTTGATAAAATACATGAACAGATGAATATGATGTTAATAATATCAATTTCATATTTTTTTTTATTCAAATTCTTATTTAGTTTTGGATAGATATCTGGAGTATAATGAATCATTGTTTTTGTATATCGTTTGTAACGACATGTGCTTTTAAAAGTAGTGCTCTTGACGAAACGGACACGGTGGCGCGAAACCTCTTTGCAATGTAAAGAGTGTAATGAAAAATAGTTCATTGTTTGTTTTATACCTTTTAATTAATGGATATCTTGAGTATATTAGAAGTCGAAGAAGGTTGTGTGTTTCAAATGCACTCATCAGATTTTTGTACACGTATCTCAGTTTAAAGGAAGTTCTGGATTGGACTTCAGGAGATATAGATTTCATTTTGAAAAATGGAGATGAGCTGTATCAGCACGTTTGTCAATATGCTACACATGTTTATTTAAATCCATGTGTTCTGTCAAATTAGTTTTGTTTTAAAAACACATTGCTACGATGCAGGGTTTCGTCCACATTCTCAGGCAATATTATTTGTTGAAAATGGTCCTTTTCTGTCACTAGAAGCAGGCTTTATCTATGTGTTTTATTGAATTGTCTCGAACAGATATCTTTATTCGTAAAGAAACATTATGTAAGAGTTAAAATTAAAAGTGGCAAAAGTCTTTAATTCGATTTAATTTTCATGTATTTTAATATTTACCAACTCTGACCACTGTTCCTTGCATCTTACAAGTTTAGTAAGTGTATTCGCCATTACGTAACCAGCCCCCAGTTGACTCGTCGCGTGGTCAATGATTGTTTAACAATTTCAGGTGTCAGAAACATGCACTGTCTGTCTTCTCGGACTTCACAGTTTATCTAAATACAGAAAAATAAGCAATAATATTGATTTTATTAAAAAGTTATTTACTTAATGTTCCGTTATGCAGTATTGGTTTGTATTCTGATGTACACTGTTTAAAATAGACGGACCATTTATATGACTTGATAATAACGATATACGACATACAGACGTTTCTTGAAAATCTTCATTTTTCAATAATCAAATAATTGGAATAATTATCTATTAAAGAATTATTTTTGTTGGTTGTTTTTGTTTAGATCCACAAACGAATATAATTACTTTAAGCGGTTTTAATACATTCTCAAAGCATGCATATCAATAAAATTTAAAATCTCACGATTGAAATTTGTACTTTTTGGGATGCGATTAGGAACAGTGGTTTTTTTCCAGCATTTTATACCCAACTGTTTGGGTGCGTTGTACACACAGGTGCGCGTTACACGTGAGACTTTACGGTAATCTAAAATCTTTCCTAAATGACATTGCCACGACTGGCCTATTTTCAAAACAGGCTTATTTTTTTTTCAGTGCAAGATATTGGTGGATTATTTAAAACGGCTAATTACTTAATCCGGCTAATTTTCAAGGTTTCAGGGTATCCCATTCAATTCATTGAATAAATTTTGTTCGCAATTCAATTTTAAAGAGTAACACTTACTTGACATGTGCAGAAAAAAGTGGGTTTTCTAAAGGGAGAGGCATTTAAAATCAGAAAGACTAAACATTTGTCATATTTTTTGAACCGTTTCTCGACCAATCAGATCAAAATAATACATATAGTATCATAAGATATTTACATATATCCAGAATATGATGTGGGAATGATGTAAGTAACATCATAACTATGAGGGGACTATACGTCGTAGTTATAATTCAAATTCTTTTGTTCGTCATTAGTTTTGCAGCTAGTTCAAACGCACAAGGATATGGAAATGGTAAGTTGAAACAATTTAAACGCTTTTTAAAAAATCTTTGCGGACAAATGAAAAATAGATCACCTTAAAATATGTGTAATAATATGATGCATGTAGTTGTTTATTCAAACGGAAGGTATATCGTTAATACATATTTTAATGTTCCTAATTGTGCATGTGTGTGAAATATCAATTTATATAAAAAATAGTGCTATTTAAGAGTCAGTTTTCATATCATAGAACGGCTTACTCTAAACATTTTCGATACCTTAAGTTGCTGCATTTATGCTTCCCTCTACAGACGTCATTGTCCCCACGCCTTCTCAATAAATACACCTCTAGTAAATGAACCCCATATCATGACTTTCAAATTCGCCTGTGAATTCCTCTTCTCAACGAGGCCTGGTCTAATATCCCCCTCCAATCTGAGCTCTTTCGTCATGCCCAACCTGGATATTACTTTCATCTAAAAATTCATACATTTCCAGTTCTCAACTGACAATTGTCTCCTCCCCCCGACACCACGCAAGCCGTTTCAGTCAATTTATTTTCTTTATAACAAGTTTCTTCTTTGCATCCCTCCTCTTGTAATTATTTTCATGTATATTATTTTCAATACCCAGTAGCCCATTCACTCACTGAAGCTGACCATGTTAAATTTAGAAGTAATATCCGAAAAGAAAAACACCTATACTTTATTCTTACAATCCTTTGTAGCTTGCAATAATCAGCAGGCTTGATTTTTGCAGGCCTGTCGCTTCGCGGTCTCATTTAAAGGATCATATGCCTGAATACATTTAACAATTGATCTGGGTATGTTCAACACTTCACCGAATAATCTTAGTCCGTGAACGTCTGCTTTGCATTTTTCATTATGTTCAGTCTCATTTCTTTTTTTTCTTTCCGACCCATGGTTATACATGTATATAATAACCATAAATATGTATTCCTTTTCTTTGTGACAAGCAGACAATGAACAAAAATATCACCTGATATACTATTTTCCAAATTTAAACAACTGTACTTCCTGTTATGCTATAATAATTGGATAATAATTGAACCAGCGTCCAAACACCAAATTCAAATATGGTCGAAACCCCTCGGATCGCTTCGTTCTAATCTGGGTCACCTGTTACTAAGGATGTGGTACTAATGCGCGGGCAGTTTAAAATGTCATTTACGGTTAAAACGAAAACACGAAACTGGTACGGAGGGTTAGTTTTGTTTTAAGTATTAAATCATAAGGAATGAATTTAATTTTGACGTATGTTATACGATATAACATAACTTGGGGCCGTTTACGCTTTATAAACCGCGAAGCGATTTATAAAAAAGCGGAAGCGGTTTATAAAAAAGCGTAAACTGTCCCAAGTTATGTTATATCGTATAACATACGTCAAAATTAAATTCATTCCTTAACTAAATAACGAAATTCTACCAAAAGGTCAAAGATCTAGAAATGGCGTCGCTAGCATGCGTCGACTATCCTTACCTCACTCTCTACAAAATATATTATCTTCAGAAATATTTATCATAATGCATTTAAATTTTCAGATCTGAATTGAAATAGGTAAATATCTCAAAGCACGAATTCTTGTCACTTAACGCCAATTTTTCACGATTTTATCGCATCTGTGACATTACTGGGATCAACCCTCGTATTTTATTTAAATAGACATCAGTATGAATATGAATATAAGCAATGAATGCTTATTTTTGGAGGTCGTTGGTCCTTTAACACACCAAGCGGTCCAGACAAATTATCATACCGCGCTAACGAGCGGTATTCAATTTGTCTGCACCATTTGGTGTGTTATAGGACCGACAACACCCAGAAATAAACATTCAATGCTTAAATGTGCAGGATAAGTTTTAATAAATTGTTCGTTACTTGTGGTCGTCAGCGGAAGCAAACACAAAAGTATTTTACTCTTTTGTAATTTTGGATGGAACATTCCAGATTGTTCAAAAAATACAACGCAGCATAAAATTAGTTAATTTATGGATATTGCATTTTTACCGTCCATTACCTGCATTTCAGATATCCTTTTGAGGTGTTCCTTTTCTGATTTTGTCCTTGCGAGACCCCAATAACCTTCAGTAAATAAGTACTACATGTAACCAGTTTTGCTAAAATATACCGTAACCTGTAGATGTGCAGAATAGGTATATGTATCAATGAATTTTTCGTCCCTTCCGGTCATCACCGGCTTTTACAATTTTTTTTAATATTATGCCCTAGAATTTTTATTTTTTTTCGAAAAAAGGGTAAAGACTTGAAAACATTTAGTCACATTCGTAAGATGCAGACAAAAATGTTCAAAATGGCACAGCCGTCGCCCACAACGAAATTAAATAAATAAAATATCTTAATATTTTATGTGATATTGCACGATAAGATAATAATGTTAATTTTATAATGGGTGATGGCTGCGATGTATTCTCTATTAAAGAGGGAGTCTACGAGAAAACCATACAGAAAGCTATTCATGTTAGTTTCTTCATTTTAGTTCGTTTTATCATAATTATCAATTATCCTATGGTTGCCATTAGCAACAATTCCATAAAATAGTGAAAATCTTGAAGAAAATACCAAGTTAATGAGTAGCTTCATTTCATTTTAAACAAATTTCAATAAAAAATATATTTGACATGTATACATATATAAAGAGTGTTTATCTTATCCATCATATAAAATTTTAAATTCTGAAGGCACCAAAGAAAGACAACTCTTACAATATCATGTTCTAAAAATAGAATTTCACCGATCATATTTCATTAAAATTCTAAGAGCTATATAACACCTGATACACACTTTAGAATTTTTTTTTGGTGTTTTCTGGAAGGTCTTTAAATAGCATATTTTCATTAAAAAGGAATTCTTCGGAAACGAACAAATCAAAAAGCTATACTTAAAACAAAGATACATCATTTTTATCAACAAATCCATTTTTAACCTACACAGGAACTACATGTTTCTTTGTTATTTATTAAAATATTATTTGATAAGGTAAACATAAAAATCCGTTTTTGTAATAAATCTAACTGTGCATTATGTTTTGAAAAAATAAAATAAAATTACGATATTATAGAAAGACCCACAACTGTCTCTCATTATTTACTTAATATTTAATTTAAAAAGTTGTCATTTTTGCTAAAAAAAAAATAATAATGCTAAGCTTAATTAAATAAATAGTCTTGTATACATATTGTTGATAAATATTATTTGATAAGGTCAACAGTCAATTATGTGCACTTTATATAAAGCTTAAAAAAGTACTTTACACAGTATTTCTATTAGAGTAATTAATTGCATCTAAACAGGTATTACAATTCATTACATTATATTTAAAGCAATATTCATTGAAAGTGTATTAACATAGAACATCAATGATTAAGGCTGACTGATAAATTATCAAACATGATTTTAAACATCAATTTTTTTTCATAAAACCACAATTTCAGAGTAATTTCATATTTAATTCAAAACCAGTATTAATGCATACCAACTTGTCTATTTCATTTACATGTAACAAACATTGCTAAGGATGCTTACAAAACTTAATTAATATTGTGTTCAAGAATATGTTCAAGAAGTACAAAAATATGAAAACTTCTGGTACTTACAATGTATACATGCATTTAAAATAATAATTATCAAGACACTGTAGTTATTAATTTTAGATTTTAGTCTCTCTTTAAATAATCACACAGGATACCTAATTACCTATATTTACTCAGAAGAAACATTCAAGAATGGCCAAGGACTAACTTAAATCTGTGTCATAAAATTTCTGTCATTACTGGAGAGTACACAATTCTCTCTATAGTGAAAAAAAATCAAACAATTTTAAATCATTATTTATCCCACCACCATATTTAGAACAAGATATCCAAAAGTAAAACCTATTCTGCAACATTGTTGAGAGCAAATTTAAATTGTAAAATTTTATATTTTTGAAAATTATGGAGATTTCATTTAACTCAATATTACAGTATTCCTGCTAGCCTATCATTTATAATACCAATATTAGCGTAAATTAGGTAAACATGATTTCCAACAATACCGGTGTTATATAGTGCCTTTTCCCCCTAGCCATCTTTCCCCCCGGAAAAATGGCTTATATAGCAGTTCTTCCCCCCGGAAAAATGGCTATATAGCAGTTTTTCCCTCACGGAAAGCTGACTATATAGTGGGCTTTCCCCCTTTTTATAGCCAGATTACCCCCACGGAAAACCTACTATATAGTGGATTTTCCCCCATTTTTACTTTCCGGCCATGTTTATTGCGGACCATTCGTGACAATAATTTGCAAAAACTGATATGATATTAATTTCTCACATTAAAGGATAATTATGGCATTTATTAATACATAGAATAAAATACATGGTTTTTCAACCCCAAATATGAACTTAAGCATGCGCCTTCAAAACATTCATGTGTCATCATCGTTTATTTCACCTGTTCTCACACCTTTTTGGAACACCTCTTACACGGATTTCGGAATACCTCGAATCTTTTTCATCTAATCGATGCTTATCTACAGTTTTCACTTCGACGTTATGAACATGTGAGAACACATTTGAGTGAAAATACGCCGGTTTGAACTTTAATTTTCCAATGTATTACCATCAATGTATAAGCTTCTCCCAGGGAACTAACTGACCAATCTTGACTTAATTTTGTAGAGGAAGGGAATAAAAAGTGGAAATGTATTACTCCCTTCGTCCAAAAGGCTATCAGTTTTAAATTAATACCGTTAGAATTGACGATCTTAAAACAATTATATATTTCTTCTTCTAAATATCAAACGGGAGTCAGGATGCAATGATATGATGAAAAACTGAAATGTTTTAGTTTTACTTTGATTGATGGGGTTCTAAATCATAGGTAAGGGGTATTTTAATTATGTATTAAAAGCATGTGTAAAGTTAGTGTATACCATTTTGTTTTAAAATTACGCATATTCATATTTTTAAGCACATTTCTACGAAACGCGAGATATTATGATGTAAACATTTAAAAAAAAGAATGAAATGTCTTCACAATCAGAACAATGTCGGTATCTTTGCTGGTTACTTTGGAAAAATGTGAAATGGAGCCTGAACTAACTTTATGTTTATATTGTCACTCACTACTTGCTAATTTTTCCACTTTTAAGTTTGCAACGTGATTTATAAATATAGAATTTTGAAAACGATGCCATATAAATCAAGATAAACGATTCAATTACCTTAAAAATTTATACTATTTGTTTCATATTTTTGCAATTAAGATTTACTTGTGTACCATATTATTTCTTCGAACAATTAAACAAGGGTAATTTAAAAAACAAAAAACAAAAACAAAAACCAAAAAACAACCAACACATATATTGTGATGAGCTGACATTTTTTTTTTAAATATAAGCTTGTTCTTCTAATCAACTAACAAGTAAAAAAGTCGTATATGCGCTTAGGTTGGTTATTTATTTTTGATTTTCGGTTTCTCCTTTTATGAATAAAAGTTCATTGATTTATTTATCTAATTATTTATTATATCATTAGTCATCTTATGAATTGATTAAATGTTTTGAAGAATAATGAATTTTACCCGCGTACTTTTTAAAAAAATTTTGTTCGTAAATTAAAAAAAAGCAGCAGAATTAAACGTAATTTTCAATCATTTTGATAAAGAAATATATGAGTGATTTTGTATTTTTAAATGATGTTTTTACTTTTAAAAGACCGTAAAAATATGTTCATGTGGTCATCTATAGTTTTTGAGATATGGGGCCCCAAAAAATACATATTCTTTATAATTGGATTTCAAACATCGGGCTCGAAAACAACAAAGGCTCCTACCCTGCATGGGGGCTTAAATTTTCGGTGTCATCTACTAGTGGTATATCACTATCACTGTGAAAATATGGTTAATTGGTCATCTCTAGAATTTGAGATTCGGGTCCCCACTTATAGAACACTATTCAATCATTATAATGGGGTTTTAAACATCAGGCCCTGAAACTTCAAGTGGCCACTGCCACTATAAAAATATGGTGATATGGTCATCTCTAGTTTATGAGACATTGGACCCTAAAGAATATGCACTATAATTATTATAATAGGATTTTAAAAATCGGGCTCTGAAACATCGGAAACAAAATTTCTCTAAAACAGAGGTTTAGCCTGGATGAAATTTTCACAAACAGACAGACAGTCTGATAGATTTATCAAAAAATTCTTAAAACATTCTCGCTTAATACAATTTCAGAACACAGAATTATGCATATAAGTGTATAACTTGTAAAACTTTTTTCAATGAATTACCTAAACTAAGTTCTATGTGTAATTCCATTACACACATGTTCAACTTTCAGTATTGTCTATAAAAATAATAAATCGGCAAAACGAAAGTTAACCTGTACAGATGAATGCAGATATACATGTATGCAACCTGGAAGTGTAGAAACATTGAATTTAATCCTTACTGTATTTCCATAAATATTTTTTATAAAATCTGAACCAAAAATGTGAGGGAGAAACCCTACTATGGGGGAAAAGCTACTATATAGTAGCTTCCCCCCCCCCCCCCGGGGGGAAAGGCTACTATATAGTAGGTTTTCCGGGGGAAAAGCTACTATGGGGGAAAAACTGCTATACAACACCGGTATAATCCAGTAAAATGCATTTAATCCACAAGTTCATTGGCTATGTCTTGAACAGTATCAAAATGTTCTGCTGCCTGAAGACTACAGATGATATTTTCAAGAAGTTCATCCTGCTCATCACCGACCTCCTGCAACTTCAATCGCTTAGCCTGTGAAGTAAAACTTGACGGTTTCTGCTTTTTTGTGACACTACTGGCAAAAACACCTCTAATCTGCTGATGTGTCAACCATTCACATGGACTAAAAAGTCTTTTCCTATCTGAGTCTTTTTTGATCGCATCTGCTTGCGTACTGTGTATGGGTTTGCCTCTCGACCAGTCTTTTCTCCTTCATCAAAAATCTCAAACAAAAACTTTTTCACAGCACTGGAAAATCTTGCACTTTTCTTCCTTTGTTTCAGTGCATATGCCTGTGATTCATATGAGACTTCATCAGCCACATTCCGATCATCTGTTTCAATGCTAACACTGGGTTGAGTAGATCTGATTTTGGTACATGCCTGTACCCACATTCTTTTCGAAGTGTCCAGTTGTCAGCCTCTTCATTGTCGTACACATGATTACCAATAGCTAGGTGGTTTAGCAGTTGACTCTCTTTTCTGAACTCTTTTACACAATCAGGATCACAACATGACAGCAAACGACTTGTAGTTTTCTTTTGTCTTGGTTTGTCAGTGGGTGGTTTGGGGTTTGCAACAATCTGTTGTGAAAAAAATAGAAGTATTACGTTCATGTTTACTCAAATGTATAAAAATCGCAATATAAAACTGAACAATATAAAACAAATGAAACTTTTAAAGATTAAAATCTTAACATAGCTTCTTGGATGTCCACCATGTTTTTTGGAACACTTTCAAGCTTTTCGGATGGAATAAGCTGCTCTCCGAAACCGTAAGACTTGAATGCCAAAATACCACTGTCCATAAAGGTGAAGTTGTTGTACTGGCTTAATATGGGTATCTGAAGCTGACCTGACAGTACAGGCTGGGTGTTCATATCAACATCAATGATGGAAGTGAATGTATTTCGCACTTCCCCATGACTCTCAAGGACATCTTTCATCTCAAAGACATTTGTGACGTTGTTACCTTCATTGATGTAATTTAAGATGTGCATTCTACAACTCCCTGTGCACAAGTCACACAAATCTTTGCCAGATTGTGCTTCACTAAAATTATACTCTCTGATTGTCACAAATGAATCGTTCCTTAATTTCCAAAAGCATGCCAGAAGAGGGGTACAGTGGTAGCATCCAGCATTATCAGAGCGTAAATATACTTCTCTCAGATGTGGGTGACTCTCATGAAGCATCTACAAAATGTGGGTAAGAATTTTGGAAACTGTGAACCATCCCTGTGTTCCATTTTGAAGAAGGTGGACATAGGAAAGAATGTTTAATGGTTCATCATCTTCTGTACCATTTCTTCGTAAGAGGAGACATGATACATGCCAACTGATGCCTTGCTTTCCGAACCATTCACTCTGAGTTTCTCTGAATGTCTGTGGCAAATATTTCATTGCCCAGTCCATGATTATAAATCCTTGATCTTCTCGAAGGTTGTTCAGAATATTTTTTCTTACATGCATCCTGATTCACAGTCCTTATGCAATGATTTCGCCAGTTCACTATTTTCTCACATGACAAGTCTAAATCATGTTCAATTTCCTCTTTCACATTAGCTTCACAGTGGACACCTTTAAGGCACTGAGCAATTTCAGTGGTGACATTTTTCACTTGGTGACAAGATGAGCAGGTCTCTGAATGTTCACGATCGCAAGGGGAATCAGATAAAGCATATTGCATACAATGTTCAATGCATGT
Organism: Magallana gigas; assembly: GCF_902806645.1. Taxonomy (NCBI): domain Eukaryota; kingdom Metazoa; phylum Mollusca; class Bivalvia; order Ostreida; family Ostreidae; genus Magallana; species Magallana gigas. The sequence continues at coordinate 28,569,808 of NC_047559.1, forward strand.
GCATTTTGTGATAAGGTATGTCTTGAAATCATTCATCAGATGCAATATTACAGCTTGTAATTGTTTCTTGAAGTCCTTCACTTTTAGCTCATCAAGTCCTAAATCAGACTCACAGTTTTTCCACTGCTTTCTCAATGATGGAAATTCCTGATTCTCCTTCACTGGCAAGGTTGTCAATACCATGTAAAGATTTCATCTGTTATGCTGCACACACTTTCACTATCTTATATAATGTGGCTCTTGATGGAGGTAAAATATCATCCTGAGGAGAGATTCAAGTGTTTGGAACCAAAACCCACTGTATGGAGGTACATAGGAGCTGATATGAACTCTATAAAATGCTGAATTTTTCCTTTTGATATTCTGGCTCGAACAATTTTTGGTGGAGCAACATAATACCCAGGCCAGTACGTAGCTGCATGTTTTCTTGCCATATCAATTTGGTGGATTGTCATACCCTCAATCATTTTCAACAATGTGGCTTTGCTATATTTATTGGCAATGAGGGAAAGAATCTGAGTTCTAGTTGTATGGTCTGCTGCCTTCTTATACGCCTCAACTACCGTGTCCGTCATTGAATCATGTTGGGATACCACTGAGCTGCTTCTGTAGCTGCAGACTACTTCGTCAACTAGATCTTGACCTTGACCAGGAGCTATGATGTCACAAATAAATTCAAAAGCAGCTTTTGCATGACGCACATAGTATGCTCTGGTTGAGTACTGCAAGTCCTGTAGAGGTTGGCTTGCTTGAGAGCGAAGGAACTCCAGGTGGCCATTTGTCAGTATTTGCATGGCATCATTGTACCTCCCACTTGAAGACTTTTGCATATCTGACCAATTTGATGCAGCAGTGGACTGAGACAAATGCAATGCTTCGCTGTCTGGCGTATTGATGTCTGTAAAAAAAAAAGAAAATGACATTTTTATAGAGGGTAAGTTTGAGACAAAAATAAACTAGAGGTACTGTGAGCAAGCTCACAAATGATACCCCCACTAATAAAATATAAGAACACAAGTACACATGTATTTCTCATTTGGAAAGTCAGGACAGGCAATCTTTGCATCAAGATTTTGCTTTTTACTTCTAATAATTTTTACATTACAAAATATGGCCTAGACAGGAATTATGCATTTTTTTTACAATGACCTTGAATGTGCATAAATGACCTAGGGTCAAAATCATGACACACCCTCAAGTCATAAGCAATCTTTATGTAAGGTAGGAACTTCCAACATTTATTAATAAGAAAGGTATAGAGCAAACACAAATTATGAAATTTTTCTTCTAATGAAATTAAATTTGCATAAATGACCTTGGATGAACATCATGACACACCTTTAGATCACGAGCAATCTTTGTGTGAAGTAGTAAGTTATACAGTTTCTTTATAAGAAAGATATAGACTGGACAAGAATTACGCTTTTTTTTCTTCCTGTGACCTTGAACTTCACCAAATGAACTTGGGTAAAATTCATAACAAAGCCTCAGGTCATAAACAATCTATGTGTTGAATAAAAACTTTCAATGTTCCTCCATAAGAAAGATATGGACCGGACACGACTCCACAGACAGACAGACAGAGGGACAAGGTGATCCCTATGTACCCCTAATGTTTAATGTTTTATGTTTAAATTGAACAGCTTATTTCAAAATAATATACAGATTGTATATATATATATATATTACAATGTATATATTTCATCTTTGAGGGTTTATTACACATGAGGGGATTTTTTGTTTAACAATATATTGAATGAGCGAAAAACAGTACAGTATATTTTCTGTTCGCATAGAATAAATAAATTTTTTGAGACAAATTTATAAGGTTAATGACTAATAAAGACAATATAACAGTTAAAAAGTGGAGAGAATATCTTATCAAAGCTTTCAACGAGAAGCCCATGGGCCTTATCTGTCACCTGAGTAACTGCAGTGTGGCTTTTGCAATGTATATTCATGTGCATTATAATAACAGGGCTATTACTGAACTTATTTTTGTATATTCTGGGATTGTTTAATCCAATAAACTTTTTAAATTCTAAAAAAAAAATTTAACATGCAGTGACATAATTGAACAAATCTTAAGTATAAAAAAATAACCAGATGAAATTACACCACCTACTCAATATAATCATAAGAGCGCTGCCCTAACACTAAAACCCCTGACCCAGGGGCGATGAAATTCCTAATTTTGGAAGAAGCACTCTTCCTCGTCATAACTATGTACATAATTCATCGAATTAATACACAGGATTGACAGTAGAGAAGATTTTCAAAAAATTACTGCAATCATTTATAGTCTCTACCTAACACCAGAACCCCTGACCCAGGGGCCATGAACTTCACAATTTTGTAAGAGTCACTCTTGGAATGTCTCATCATCACTATGTACTTATAGTTCATCTGCTTTATATTCAGGATCAAAGAAGAAGATTTTTTAAAAATCAATGTATTTCACTGTATTATGCTTAGAGCCCCGGCTTAACAGCAGACCCCTGACCCAGGGGCCATTAAATTCACAATTTTGGAAGAGGTATTTTTCCACATTATTACTATATACTTAGTTCATTGGCTAGGAGCAGAGGAGAACATTTTCAAAAAAATAATGTATTTTTATATATACACATGTTATCATTAGAGCCCCGCCCTAACACCAGAACCCCTGACCCGGGGGCCATGAACAATTTTGGAAGAGGCGTTCTTCCTCATCATAACTATGTACTTAGTTCAGGGTTGTCTCTAAAAAGTGAAGTAGAAGGAAGAAATAAAAAAGTACAAGGGGGGTCTGGGGGTGTAGCTTATAGCTAAATTGTGTTTGAAATGCAATAATAGCTAGGTAATTACGTTATTATAGGCAGGTAAATACCCCATCCCTCCCTTCGGTCTTAGGTACAACCCTGTTAGTTCATTGAAAAGCGAAAAATGTTCAAAAGTTTACGACCGATGAACGACGACCGACGAACAACAACCGAGGACAAAAACAAATAGAAATAGGTCACCTGAGTAACTCACGTGACCTAAAAATGTGATGCAAAACCATCTTTAGACTGAGTATGCAGTTTCAAGTTATGTTTAATACCTTATGTGGTGTATTCCTACAATTTATATGACAGCTGTTTCTGTTTACATCTTTTAGTGTATTTTTTTTACCATTTGTCAGTTACATGTATGTACACAGGATTTCTCCAACTGATGCATCTGCACACAAGTCAGTGAAGTGTATAGCGATTTTGTTTATAGTTCATTATGATTCAGGACATTCTGCATATTGTGTATTTATTGTACAAGTAATATCATATGACCTGTAAGGGCCCAAATTGGAATATATTCATCTTATCTAATTATAATATATAATTATTAGAATAATTCTATGAAACATGTCATCTGATTATTGTAAGCAGTCAATTAATATGACCTGAACTAAAAACCATGATGTAACTAAACATATTCTGATGTCAGCTACACAATGAAGTACAAATGAGCAGATACAAATTTTTGTTTTCGGGGGGGGGGGGGGGGGGGTCCGAGTCATTCTCAATATTTTCAATAATTATACTGTGTGAATTTAATAAATTTTAATTTTCCAACTCAATCTGCTGACTCTGAGCGTTTTATGGAAACTACCATGTCCAATCTAACAAGACGCCCAGGGGCCACATCGCTCACCTGAGCAACAATTGCCTTAATTCTGATCAAATTAGCATTACAGTATCAAAATATCTTGACAACATTTGTTTTTAGAACCAAAATCAGGACTTGAAGATTTACATATAGTTTGGTGAACTAGGAAGTGAAAGTCTTAGATCTATATATGAAAAAGAACAGGCTAACGTACTTGTGTAAGCATTCCAGATTTTATAATTATTTGTTCTCCAAAATTCATAATTTTAGTAAATGTATATGGAGAAAGAATATACGTTTAAAGCAAAGTGCACGCACATTTTCGTATATACACAATCAGTTCTGTACAATGTTAGTAACTGTTTACATTATGAAAAACTTGGAGAAGATGTAAGAAATTTTCTTTGGCTTTGTAGATGATTTTCGATCATATACTTTTCATGAGGTGAATCTAGATGGGATTCGGGGGTAAGGGAGGGGGAGTTGGAGTTCCGCCCCCCGTGGAACAAATCAAATTTCTTAAATTTCCTCGATCCCCTCCCTTAACAAACCTGAATATACCCCTCAAAAATATTCTGGATGAATGGATGGTTTTTATTACGTTTTAATATTAATAATAATCATGTATACGGGGGTTATTAGAAAAGTTCGCGGACAAGTTGACTTGTGAGCGGACTATTTACATGATACTAGCGAACGTTTTCAGATTTAACTCTTATTTTCTAAGAAATATGAAACGATTTGTTTGTTTTAAATGCACCATAAAAAATATGCAGCTTAATTATTTGATGAATATGCTTCACGGAGCATGTCAGTTTTTTTTTTTATTTTTTATATTTTGTACGCATTTTTCCTTATTAAGAAAATGTACCGTTGAAGTGCATAAAAATAAACGATATTTCATGTGACATCACAATAACTTATGAGGGTCATTTTATGACAGTTTTAAGTTGAAGAATTTCTGACCGTTTTATCGCCGAACTTTGACGAACAACGCTTGAAAAATGAGTCAAAAACTTTAACGTCTGTTATATTTATGGACATCTTGGAGCATCGGGCCGTCATTTAATTTTGTGTGCACGCAGGAAAATCTCCGATGGAGACCAAAGGGTTCTTATATGAATGCTACTATTTTTTTAATAGGAAAAATGTTTACAACTTGAATCACAGAGGTTTAAAGATGGAAAAACTGTTGTTGTTTTTTAGCCCTTGCAGCAGCACCCCCCCCCCCCCTTCAGCCGGGATCTAGCACTTATAGATTTCGCTTATTTACCTCATCTAAAGTCGAAACTGTGTAGACAGAATTTTTTGGACCTAAATGATCTACGATATGCCACAAAAGGCATTATACAAAAGCGTGACAAATAATGGTATGAACGTGCATTTTATAAATCGGTTAGATGTCTTAAAAAGTGTGTGGAACTGAAAAGTGTTTACTTTGAAAAAGAGTAACATGTTTGACTTTCAGTTGTTTGACGTCACCTGACCTCGTGGAAATATGAAATGTTGCTCCGTAAATCTAATTCACGCAAAGTAAAAATCGCTGTCTTTTGGGAAAAAAAATTAAATTCATATAATTTTTTGCATACTTATTTTCAAATGGTAGTCATTTAATAAAACATACGCCATCCTACAAAGTTCACAGTAATTTTGCCGTAAATCACTGTCCGCGAAGTTTTCTAACAACCCTCGTACGTACAGTTGGTTAAAAAACAAACTAAGGTAATGAAAAATTCATATCCATTAATATAGGTAGGTATTCGACAAGGGTAATTTAAGCGTACACATGTACATTCCTTCAGGCTTGTGTGTTTCGTATAGACTAGTTCTTAAATCTTTCACTGTATTATAATTTATCATAAATTTTTTAAGTTAGAAAATATAAAACATTAAAATAACCCAAAGGTAAGCGGCAGGAGTGCTCTTTTCTCGGCGGGCGAATGCATTCTGCGTATGAGATGTCTACTTACCTGATTTTTACTTAGTTTGTGTTAATTAATGAATATAAAGTCAACTTTTTACTGCTATTTGATTTTATTTTGTTGGAGAAAATTAAAATTATCCATCAATTAAACGGCGGGCGTATAGATTTCTTCTGCTACCGTATGAATTCTACGTACAAGTTATCTACCGTTACCAACATCTTTGATTTTTCGTCGATAAATCCGTAATAAAAGCTCATATAAATATTTTGTTGTGTGAATTAATATTATTCTATCACATTTAATCATAATGAATCATAATTATATCGATATATAGCCGCATTTGCCGTGGGACTTACGTGGGACTTGTTTTCCCCGTGGGACTTGTTTTAGTATCAGCGTTCTTACAATACAAACCAAAAAAATCCCGAAACTGGCAAATTTTTCGGTCTAGATGGGCTGCAGTAATAACATTCACACCAGCTCTGCACATGATTAAATAACTTTCTGGCAGGTCTATGTCTTTAGAGTTCGCATTCAAGTGTCTTAAATGGTGATATGTTGTTTTCACGCAGTCTTTTAAACAGTATATCACATTATTGTTACAATCTGTCGCTGTGCCTATACAACACCCACCAGACGACATTTTCCCTCCATGTAAACAATAGGTGTTTTCCCCCTTCACTTACTGAAGAGTTTACAAAGGGAGATAATTTCATAACATTTCCCACTGATTTTCAAAATTGGATATCTTGTAAATTACAGTAAATCCAACAAATTCCTTTGAAACTATGGTAAACAAAATAATTTTGATTTATGTAAACCAATTAAAAATGTTATTTATCCGTTGTATCAGACATTTAGCTATTCAGCATTCGGATACATTAAAGTCAAGGTATAAAACACTCTATTTAAAAGACCTACTGGGATTCCCTTAAAGAACCACATGGTGACCAAAATAATGGTTTTTATGGATAGTTATAATTGTTTACTCTTTAAAGACAACAAAAGTATATGAATTTTTTGTGTTCATTGATATTATGAAAGGGGTTGTGAAAGTTTCATTTTGTACTCAATTTTAGCATACTGGGGAGAGCTAAAAATAGATTTGGGGATATCTTAAATAAATTGATTTAATTTTGATATTTTTTTTTTTTACAAAGTACTTCCTTATAATATGCAAATATTGATCCTGGTGATGGAAACAAATAGAAATACATTTATCCAAATACCATGCAACTCTGTTGACCTCGAGAAAGCAGGAATCAACAATTGTTAAAATTATCAATTTCAATGTTACCTTCGATTGCAGTATTAATTTTTTTGAAAGTCACAAATATGCTTACTCTATTTTGTAATACCCAATATTTTTGGTTAAATCAAGACAAGGTCCTTTTTATTTGGTATAACGTGCGTGCGCATCAATAAGTTGTGTCAATATATCCGTATCCATGTGCTGTTTCCGGTGTTCCTTTGTTCCAACAACTTAGGGGCGTGGTTTCATCACTTAGAGACTGAAACCTTTATTATTGTTTAACGGTTTCTCGACCAATCAAATCATACTAATACCTATAAAATCATAAAATATGTGTATATATTCACACCATGATCTGAAATTGATGCAATTAACATCTTTAATATGAGGAGTCTATATATAAGAGTCATATTTCAATTTTTTTGGTTCATCATAGGTTCCGCAAATGAAAACAGTAAGTAGCTTAACAGTTAAGTACATGTATGTCTGCAAGTAATCAACCAATATTTTGTAATTAAACTCAAAATCGAAAAATCGAAAACACCCAGGAGTTATTCTGGTTGCAAAATAATATCTGTTTATCAAAATATTTTATGTAACCCACTGTAAAAACAAAATTTTATTAATTTATCGTATATATTGAACAGATTTAAAATGAAACATAACTTACTCCATGCTACAAAAAGATTTTTTGAACCCTTGTTTTCTTATCAAAAAGATAACTGTAGTGACACAGGAAATTGGTCACTGTATAAGGGTCAATGCTACAGTTGTAAAAGTGACGAAGTTTCTTGGCAATCTGCAAGATCATCATGTTTACAATTAGGAGGACATCTCGTAACTATTACTAATTCAGGGATCCAAACTTTTTTACAAAGTAAGATATTTTTTAATGCCTTTGTGTAACAACTCGGTTCAATCCAAAGTCTCAAATTTTATTTTAAATATTCTTTAAAGATTTTTTTTTTGCAATTCTAGGATCCAAAAAGTTAGTTTTACATTTACAAAAATGAATAAATGATATAAAAATTAAATAAGAATTCATTTGATGGCATTGAACAGTAGTAATTTGATTTATATCGTGGATAAAACCATGTCGGTGACAGATCAAATTCCAATAATACTTAAAAAAAACATTCTGCACAATTGAATTTGATATATTGAATTTCAAAGATCTTTGTGGTACCACATCCTCTTGGATTGGTTTGAATGATATATCAAATGAGGGCGACTTTGTGTGGGATGGCACGTCAACAGTAAGTGTTCTGTTTTTATGTTTTGTTCATAACTAATTATTTTGCTTCATTATAGTAATTCTATATGATGCGTTATCTGATATTTTTTAGACAATCACGTGTCAGAAAAATCAAATTTCATTTATCCTTGTCATTGTCTTGTTTTCTCCATATTCCACCTCTTCGAAAGCCACATGAATTTTCATTACATGCCTATTAAAAAATCCCGAGAAAGACAATGTAAACAAATGATTAATTCTAAATATAATCGGATTATACCAACACTTTTTAAATCTTTTTATATCAATCTAATTTATTCAAATTTTGAAAAAAGAGAAACTAATTGAAAGAAACGTGTAAACATTCACAACGTTTTCGCTTTACAAGAGTTGATAAGTGATTAGAACCCGATGTATTCTGTACTCAACTTATTCTGCATTAGAAACATTTCATTGCAAGATGGTAAGGAAGACACGGAGAATTATTTCCACAGAAAAATTATATTTCCCTCAGGAAAATATGTTTTTCCTTAGGGGAATAATTCTAAGTATCTCCTATACCATCATTTAAAAAAGTATAGGATTGCTTATTAAAACTCTGGCAAATAATTAGTGATTTCTGGTGAATTTGGACTAAATGCTTTATCATTAAGGTTGTAAACGTATCAAATCAACATTAATATATTTTTTATTGCAGCCTTTCTCTTACTCAAATTGGGAATCTGGCGAGCCAAATAATGCAGGAGAAGAAGGCGAAGATTGTGTACACCTTTGGCCGGGGAGTCACTGGAATGACGATAACTGTGAAACGAATTTATCTTTCATTTGTCAGAAACCTCAAGGTTAGAAATATTTGTCCAAATTAAAACAAATTTAAAATTTTAAAAGTATATTTGATTTAGTAATTTTATAATACATCAATAAAAATATGAATTTTATACTCTTATACCACACACTTATTTTATCTTAATTAATCATTGTTCTTTTACGAATATCATTTCAAAATGGTTTCATTATGATATCAAATTTCAGACATCGGCGAGTGTTCAAGTTCCCCTTGTGTACACGGCACTTGTACAAGCCAGGTTAACTCGTACACATGTCAATGCCAGCCAGGATATACCGGAACAAACTGTGATATTGGTAATTAAAGTGAATTTTAAACTTATCAAAGACTTCAAGAACAACATTACTATAGATATATGATATATTTATGTTTATGTTTGGCGCTACTGGTCGCGGTGATGATATGAGGACCTGGTTCCCCCGCCAAAAACCAAAACTTTATACAGTACACACAAAGTCTGACGACCCGTGCATTGGGTTGGGTCACAAAAACGCAAACGTAACAATCACTAATATGCAATGTATAATAACAATATACATTGCACAATGCCAATTAAATACAAATATGCAATGTTCCATGGTTCAATGAAAAGTTCAATGGCTAATGTAGAAGGCCATGTAGCCATGATAAATACAATGACAGCAAATTGATCAATCCGCACTCATCCATTGGTGTTGGAGTGCGACGATAACGCCACTTAAAGGACCATGTTAATGGCACTAATTCCGCCACCAGGAGGAGTGCCAAGAGACCAGGATGACGGCGTCAGTACCCCAACACCAATGGTCACCGCTGACCAGAGCCTGACGTTCTTTGGTATGAAGGGTAATATCCACTGTCCTTACCACCAATGATAAATTTGATACATTGTTGTAGGTTCTCGAAGAAACTATCATTTCCTGATGGAAAGAGGTGTATTCTCTCTCTGTATGAAAAAGTTCGGGTGGCTTGGAGATGAACTGAGTGGGTTTTTTTTTAAAGTCCACCCTGGGATTTGACGTAAGCCATAGCTGTTCGATCAAGCCAAGTTCTAGTTTGTTCCATGGCCTTTACGTCAGATTAAAAACGTCAGTTATTTCCGGCAAGGTGCAAGGTACAATATTGCAATGATATGCCCCTGTGTATCCATTGGCAACATAGTTGGTTTTTCTTAGTGGGGTCCCTAACCCATTGATTTGCCAGATTGATATAATCCCCCTTGATAAATTTTTCTTAAACGTATCGGTCCACATGATTTGTATTAACCAAAGATGGGGTCTGTTGGTTTAGGCTATGAGTGATGGGCAAGAGGGATGAAGGGTCTGGTAAAACATAACCTTACAGCTTTGACTGTGTTAGGGTTTCTTTCGGTGATGGCGTCTGTGGAGACAGGATTTGTGGGACTAGCAATTGCGGTTGATCTGAGAGGGCTGATTTTGTAGGATCCTGATATAAGGAGTGCATTTTTGCTGCTACACAAGACTTACACTAGGCGACGATTTTGCCGCGGGTGTCGCCTTCCTCTTTGAAGCAGATCGCAACCTCCCTCCTCCTGTTCCCGGGTTGTCACTCAAACGTGGTCGTGATTTAGATTTTAACATGGTTTTGGCATTAATTAGAATGGTAAATTTTAAATCATTTTTTAAATACGTGATCACGATATTTAAATAAGGTTTTCAAATCCAAGAAAACATGCCATAAACTTTTCCATCGTTTATCAATCCAGCTTTTAAGCGTTCCTATATATGGCTTATGTTTTCTTACTATTAAATGCTTTTTAACTAATTAAAAAAAAATTGAAAATATCCGATAAATTGATTGAAACTACGAGAAAACCATGCAAAAATAAAAAAAAATTATCCAAGACACTTTAAAAAATGGCATTTACATTCATATAATCTTAAAGAGGATGATCATAAATATTTGTATTAAAAAGATAAATGATGGATTTACAATCATGTAATGTTGAAGTATCAGCACGTAATGTTAAAGTACCATCATGTAATGTTGAAGTATCAGCACGTAATTAATGTTAAAGTACCATCATGTAATGTTAAAGTATCAGCATGTAATATTGAAGTATCATCATATTATGGAGATTATATACATAAGGCAGTTGAGGCGTTCCATAATTTTGCATTGTGTTCAGTCTTATTTCTTTTTTTCTTTCCGACCCATGGTTATACATGTATATAATGACCATAAATATGTATTTCGTTTCTTTGTGACAAGCAGACGATGCACAAAAATATCACCTGATATACTATTTTCCAAATTTAAACAACTGTACTTCCTGTTTTGATATAATAATTGGATAATAATAATAAATATGGCCGAAATCCCTCGCCTCGTTCTGATCTTGGTCACCTGTTACTAAGGATGTTGTACTAATGCACGGGTAGTTTAAAATGTAATTTACGGTTAAAACGAAAACACGAAACTGGTACGGAGGGTTAGTTTTAATAAAAATTTGTTTTAAGTATTAAATCATAAGGAATGAATTTAATTTTGACGTATGTTATACGATATAACATAACTTGGGACCGTTTACGCTTTATAAGCCGCGAAGCGATTGATAAAAAAGCGGATGCGGTTTATAAAAAAGCGTAAACTGTCCCAAGTTATGTTATATCGCATAACATACATCAAAACTAAATTCATTCCTTAACTAAATAACGAAATTCTACCAAAACGTCAAAGATCTAGAAATGACGGCGCTAGCATGCGTCGACTATCCTTACCTCACTCTCTACAAAATATATTATCTTCAGAAATATTTATCATAATTCATTTAAATTTTCAGATCTGAATTGAAATAGGTAAATATCTCAAAGCACGAATTCTTGTCACTTAACGCCAATTTCTCACGATTTTATCGCATCTGTGACATTACTTTTGGATCAACCCTCTTATTTTATTTAAATAGACATCAGTATGAATATGAATATAAGCAATGGATGCTTATTTTTGGAGGTCGTTGGTCCTTTAACACACCAAGCGGTCCAGACAAATTATCATACCGCGCTAACGAGCGGTATTCAATTTGTCTGCACCATTTGGTGTGTTATAGGACCGACAACACCCAGAAATAAACACTCAATGCTTAAATGTGCAGGATAAGTTTTAATAAATTGTTCGTTACTTGTGGTCGTCAGCGGCAAAGTTAACACAAAAGTATTTTACTCTTTTGTAATTTTGGATGGAACATTCCAGATTGTTCAAAAAATACAACACAGCATAGAATTAGTTAATTTATGGATATTGCATTTTTACCGTCCATTACATGCATTTCAGATATCCTTTTGAGATGTTTCTTTTCTGATTTTGTCCTTGCGAGACCCCAATAACCTTCAGTAAATAAGTACTAACCAGTTTTGCTAAAATATACCGTAACCTGTAGATGTGCAGAAAAGGTATATGTATCAATGAATTTTTCGTCACTTCCTGTCATCACCGGCTTTTTACATTTTTTTAATATTATGCCCTAGAATTCAGAAGTTCTTTGAATCTTATGAAAAACACGATTTCCGTCTTGAACTTCTTTGTAAAGTATCAATTTATTTATTTTTATATTTTTTTTCAAAAAAAGGGTAAAGACTTGAAAATTTTTAGTCACATTCGTAAGATGCAGACAAAAATGTTCAAAATGGCACAGCCGTCGCCCACAACGAAACTAAATAAATAATATATCTTAATATTTTATGTGATATTGCACGATAAGATAATAATTTTAATTTTATAATGGATGATGGCTGCGATGTATTCTCTATTAAAATACTACCGAAGAAGTAATGTCTTCTGCTGAGTTTTAAGAAAAATACGGGCAAATTCATTGTTTATGACGTCACAAACACGCTTGTGAAGATCTAATTAGGTTACTATTTATAGTTTTCTATTTTTAGGCGCATTTTGTGTAAAGAAATGTTACATTTTAACGGTTTATGATGCTTTTAAAAATAAAATTTCTTTAATACGGGGTAAAATATGAATGAAACTGTTCCTAGTTCTTATGTTTTTTACATTTGAAATTTTCGTTATAGGTTTCCAGATTGGTTGAAAAATTCAACGCATCATAATAATGGTTAATACATGAATTATGCCTTTTTCTATTTAGATATCTCAAAAAGCTTGTTCAGATGTTTCATTTTCTATTTTTTTTTTTACAAAAATTTACATAGGAATATTGAAAAAAAATCTTTAAAGATCAACTTCTTCTAAAAACAATTTGCCTAAAAAAACCTGTAAATGAAGTGAAAGCAACCTCAGATAATGTAGATCCAAATTGGTTCAAATCAAAATCTTGAGAAGTAGCTTGTGGCTACAATGGGGATCCAATTTTACAATGGAAAATATCTGTAATTATTAAAAAAAAAAAATGAAATGTTATAATACATGGTTTAACTTATATGAAAGCATCTTGACACATTGCCAGTTCTTTAAAATTGTTTAGATTGACTTTGGCCTCTGGACGATTATTGGACCTCACAAGGGGTTCAGAGTTTGATGAAGCTTTACATCCCATTTGTAAACAATTGTTTATGATCTTTTTAAGAACTGTAATGCTCAACATGTGATTTGACTATGAAATCATCCTGTTATAGTCTCTGTGCCAAGATATTTTTGCCGCATAATTCCTTAAATTATTCGAAATTTATAAATACCTCTTGGCTCAGACGATGTTCATTCAATAGTATGAAAAAATCCCAAGATTTCCTTTTTGAAACGCCCCCTTATCGGGTATCAATACACGGCTAAAAATAAAAAGTCTACGGGGGGTTTCCATTGTCAAGGAGATGAAGACGCCCGGATGATAACGTTGAAAAATTGCGCGAGGTGTCCCGAGTACTTCCAAATGGAGAAAATATGTCAACATTCCCCATTATAAATCTCCGTAGGAAATCGGTTTTCGTTCCTGTGAATGTTTACGAGGGGAAAATGATAATGTGTGAATGAAGTTATCTTGGAAATTTTCCCATTCATCGATTTCAATTGCACTTCTTTCACAGGTATGTGTATTTTTATTAAAAATCGTTCAAATATGCAGCATAAATATCTTGAGATAGACTATAATAAAGGTATATATTTCCTCCTATAAAAATTACTTTGTTTTCTGTCATTTAAATATTCAAGTTCTAAATAGAATATAACCAAGTAAAAGCTTGACGTCATTCAGCCATTGGTTTTCACTGAACATAGAATTATCCGGGGGGTAAATGAATGTTTATTTTCACAAGATCTACATGTATTTTACTACATCCAGATAGTTTATATTAGGACTCCATTTAGCTGATTTTATTATACCTATTTTTCTTAAGGTGAGAAATGTGGCCCATGGGCCCCTTTTTTAACTTTTGATTTAAGGTGGAATAACACACCTGGAAAAAGTCACTCAAATTAATTGTTAATCATCTGATTATGAAAGATATAATGATAAATAAACTATACATATGTCAAATAAACGAAAAATATGCAAATTGGAAATAAAAAATGAATATTAAAAAAATCAAATCAGTAAGTAACAACAAAATCCCATGCAGGATTCGAACTCGGTATGTACAGATCGCAAGCCCGACACTTTATCCACTCGGCTATGAGGTAATTTATATGTTGCCGTCGATAAAATTCTTATAATAAAACAAAATATCGTTTCGATCAGAGGTCAGCCATTTTATGACGATGTGTTATTCCACCTTAAAACATCGTTCGTTATTGACACATTTCTGGTCTCTCTTTTTGTTATTGTTATTTTTAATTAAAATGTATTAGAGAAATTTTTTTTTTTCATATCGGATTTTGGTTCTCTATACGTATATCAAAAGGAAAATCATGTTATCTTTTATTATCAAGGTCTTCAGATTTGCAATTGCAATAAAGTCTGATGACACTTCTTTTGTAATTTGCTCAACGTTTTAAAATTCTTCAGAATTGTATATGATCATATTAAAAAGATATCGACGGATGACCTATCCGTTGCTTGCAACGAGATCTATTTTAGTTTTTAGTTTTTTTTTTCAAAATACATGACACCATTCTCAATTTCTCAATTATTTTTAATCTATTTTGCATTATGATATTAGGAAAGATTTATTTTGTATATATCTATTTGCACCAATTGTCTTTTGAGAAAATTCACTTTTAGTTTTGAATTATCTCAATTTTTCTTGCATTTCTAATCATAATTTTGTTCAAAAGTGTTCTAAAAATCATTAGAGCTAAAAACTAGGCAAGATAGAATGATATTTGTAACTATGCACCTTTGTTTTAGATTTGACTAAAAGTCATTTTCCTAGAAGCTCACATAAACCCGAAAATATTGATTTCAATTTTTTTGAAAAACTTTGGTAAAATTTGATATTTAATCTCTAATATCATCTTAGTCATAGATATTTTTCAAAACAAGTAGAATATAAAAAAGATTATATATACAGGATCTTTCAGTTGAAATCATTTAATATTTTCTCGCGAAATCAAACCCATCGTGAATACTATCATTAGTATTCAAAAACGTTTCAATGCTTATATTCTGATTAATTGATTTTTAAGCAGCGTGAAATTAAAACCATGGCGATTGGTACTTTAATAGAAATCGTGAAATTTTACAGTAAATAATCAATATTAGGACGAACATAATTGCTCTATAACGTATCACAAAATATTTCACAGTTTAAAGTTATCAATAAAATTTTTTAGAGTCTTTTCGGCCCCTAATTTGAAGGGCCAGCCCCTTTTTCTTGACCTCAAATGAGAGCTCATGTCAGTTCAAACACATCTGGTTCAATAAGTGTTTACAATTTATGTATCGTTCTCGAGATATCTGGAAAAGATCGCTTAAGGGACCGACCCTATAACTCCTTTTAGGGGCCGGATAAAAAAAACATATTAGGGTTGCATATCGTTAAGCACATAATTTATAGCATCTTTTGTTCAATATTGCATTTCAAAATTTTTTTTTTCTCCATTTTGAGATATTGATGATCAAAATTTTAGACTTCTGGCCCCCAAAAATCCCTAATTACGTAACAGAGTAGCAAACAATGATCATGTATATATAAACAACATTTCGATGAACATAATTGCTTCTGTAATGTATCACAAAATATTTCACTGTTAAAAGTTATTAATAAAAAAACTTTAGAGCCTTTTCGGCCCCTATTTTGAAGAGCCAGCCCCTTTTTCTTTATCTCAAATGACAGATATTGATTAATTAAGTGTTTTGTTCTACATGTTTTAACAAAATGCTTTCGAGAAAAGAGATATTAAAAGAAAACGAAGAAAAACCACGGCGCCTTTTTAATCTTAATTTTCAAGCTCGGGCGAGCTTCGGCGCCGTTTATGATATATAGATGATTAAAGACCATTAGACACTATTTCAGTCTTTCGTCTTTTAGCCCTGAAAAGTTCAACATCATATCTTAAATGGTAAAAGAGGAGTTCTCAAGACAAAATATCCCTATAAAAATCGATAAATCCACGATATCTTAAGACAGGTAACGGAAGACCTTAATAATAGAGAAAAAGAAACTTAAGAAAAACAATAAGGTCTTCCGTTGGAATTGGAAGATCTTAATAATTGAGGAAAAGAAACTAAGCAATAACAATTATGTGTTCCGTTGAAACGGAAAACCTTTAAAATAGTCATTTTAAGCTCTTTTGAACAGAGATTGTAAGAGATTGCAGCAGTTTTAGCTATAAAGAGTAGAATAATGGCATACAACATATTGATAATATTTAAATCGTTTAAATTTTTTCATGTGCAAATGAATAGCTTAATTGTGTTACCATGGTAACTAAACAACACTTCAAAAATATTTCGTTTTTTGTTTTTTTCGAACACATATTGTTTTCAGTGGAAAAAGTTTAGCCTGTGTTGTTTTACTTTGGCAACAAAGATAATATAACTGAAAACTGAAATTCATTTCTATAGTAACAAGAAATAAAAATCACAACATTTTGCAAATATTGAGGTACATTTGAAGACTTTTAACCCATTTCTGGATCTTAATCGAAATGACTAATCATGTCCTCAACTTTATTGCAGTACCAGTTTAAATTTCATTTTAGCGAAAGAAATCGTCGTTGTTGTGACGTTTTGAACAATTAAGAATTTCTGTATGATTTTTTAAGTCCACATATTTCATAAGCAACGCTAGTTTTAAGGTGCTAAATTATGCTTGAATATTTATAATTATGATGTATAATATAATAATGAAATACTAGTATAATTGAAATTTGACCACATAGTCAATTCAATATATTTGATTTCATAACTTAAATAAACTGTAACTACTGTCTATATTGTTTGAGAGTTGCTAGGATATGCCATTTTTTAAAAATCCTCGACCTCCGTTACCATGGCAAGGGTACCCATTAACACATTAATTTATGGCAGCTGTCGATCATCGATATGTATCATGATTTGCAATATTAGAAGAATCGGTGACTATGCGAGCCGAAATATCTATTTACAATTTTGATTTTTACATCGAATTGATCTTAATCTTTTTTTATTTATTTCGATCAAAAACTGTTCTCAATAGTTTTTCTGCCACCGTAAAGCGAATTTGTTTACTTATATAGGACTATATTATAATAAAATAATCATATATTTATTATTCCAAAACAATATTATAGGAAATGTTCTGCAACTAGCCTTGGGGACAAAGGAAATATCACTCTTTTCTAAGGAACTATCATACCCAATTAAAATTTTAATTCTTTTTGTGTTTATTTGTAATGATTCTCATTAAGTTTTTTTATATCATATTTATTAAAATGCATTTCTTGTAACATCAAGCAGCTTTTCCAGATGATTTGTCGATAGAGTAAGAAGATATGAAATTTATATGATATATTTTGGGGAAATACTAAACAATTTGCAATTAAGATATTTTTTAATGTTAATTTTGTTATGTGTCAGAAAGAAAAATCCATCATTTGATAAACAATTTTCTTTCAATTTGTTAATAGTTAACTTTTTTAAAATGATTTTACAAAAGCACGAAAACCCCCCAATTAAAGCATTCTTCAACAAGGGCATTGCAAAGCGGAGCATCCCCTCGCTACATGAATTATTGTGTGGGGGATGCATTATTTAGGAATATAGACACCCCTGTGAATGTGTTTGGAATGTTTTCTTTATCGTTGCTAAGTATACAATAAATCCAGAGGTGCTCGAATGAAAGTTCACGAGACTTCCCGAGATTTGTTTAGTTCCTGTGAAATTTTGAGCGGAAGTATAAGTGTTTGGATAATATTCTCAAAATACGTAAGGACTGGTCGTTTTTCATATCAGATCCTACTTTGATTTATGTTAAAACATGAAAATCGTTTAAGATGTATGTCTTAATTCACCATCCAGCGGTTTTTTGAATTAATCGATGATATTCAGAACAGAGTTATCGTTAGTGTTCAACCACGTGTAGAGTGGTTGAAAATATAAACATTTGGTTGCTTAATAAAATCATAGCCATGTTTGATGCTTGTGGTGTGCAATACCATGTTTTTTAAAAAAATAATGTGTGTCTGTTTTGCATAAAAACTTAGTATATCGAGCCATTTTCAAGGAACATTCAGCATAAAATAGTATAGTCTGTTTCACTCTTGATGCTGTTACTAGGTCAGGCGCAGATCGAAAATTAATCCTTAGGGAGGATCTCAAATAAGCATGTTAATTTGTCTTATAGCCAAATGTAAGTTTTAAGCATAAGAATTGGCTTTTGTTTTCTTACAAATTCATTCGCAAGGGTTGTATCAGCCTCGCATGCGATGTTTTAGTTTTTTTTCTATAAAAGAAAAAGGAATACATCAACTACACTTATTGAAGCATAAACTTGTGTTCTGAACTATATGTACAGTGATCAACAAGTGCTTGCCAGGTTTTGTCAAAACAACGGGACTTGTACAGTCCTTGTCAATGGCTACCAGTGCGACTGTGTTCCGGGATTCAATGGAACAAATTGTGAAAACAGTGTATCGTTTTCTCGTTTCTAGAAAACTGAAGGCACTAATATGTTATCTTCCAAAATGATTGTTCTTAGTAATGAATGCATTTTTCGCTCTTCAATTTAGATATCGATGAGTGTGCTTCTCAACCTTGTCAGAACAACGGAACATGTATGGATCTTATCAATGGATACCAGTGTAACTGTACAGACGGTTTTAATGGAACGACCTGCACAGACGGTAATTTGGGATATGATTAACTTTTTTGTATAATTGTCAATATTTTGTAAGGTGGAACTTGACGCTCTTATTAATGTATTAATGACATGTATAATCAATTTTAAAGTATAAACGGAAACAAACTACGTGTATGTGATTTTTCAAAGTTTTGAATCTCCTTTAAAAACACAATCACATTTCCCGCAATGTTAGGATCCTACTGACGCAATCTGTAACGGACACCACGATTGACGAATTGTAATAAATTGTCGAAATCATAATTGTAAGGTTTGATACGAAATTATGCCAGTCAACGAGTCCTTATGCGATTTAATTTGTTGAGTTTTGATACGGTACAGTAAAAATAGACGCGGTTGACACGATCTTGTTGCTCTTTGGATACGAACAATTTGTTAAGATCAATTTGTCTAGAAATAATTACCGATTGGATCCTGTTCTGATCCGAATATATCGGCAAAAGGCTTAAATATGGAACGCGTGTGAACCTCTTTACCATGAAATAAATTTCGTTGACACGAGTTAATTTAGTATATCATTGTGTTTCTAAAAGAAGATGGTTGATCTTTTGGCATTTTTCAAAGCCTAAATATAAAAAGTAATGATAAACATTAAAGCAAATAAATACAGTACTGTAAGTAGAGCAAATGCGCTATATTACACACACACACACACACACACACACACACACACACACACACACACACACACACACACACACACACATATATATATATATATATATATATATATATATATATATATATATATATATATATATATATATATATATATAACAGGTTTTTTGAAGATTTAAAAACGAATAACGTCTAGGTTTTTTTTAGTATTTGCTTCCTAAAATCTACAAATAAAATATAATTTGACAATAATTAATGATGGACATTGCATCAATA
Source organism: Magallana gigas (assembly GCF_902806645.1). Lineage (NCBI taxonomy): Eukaryota > Metazoa > Mollusca > Bivalvia > Ostreida > Ostreidae > Magallana > Magallana gigas. The sequence continues at coordinate 28,589,762 of NC_047559.1, forward strand.
CCTCGTATTACATTATTATAATCAATTATTATTTGTACAAGTTCAGGTATTATGACTGGTTTTGACTTATTGAAGCGTAAACCTGTGTTCTGAACTATATGTGCAGTGGTCAACAAGTGCTTGCCAGGGCTTTGTCAAATCAACGGGACTTGTACAGTCCTTGTCAATGGCTACCAGTGCGACTGTGTTCCGGGATTGAATGGAACAAGTTGTGAAAACAGTTATCAGTATTAGTGTATCGTTTTTTCGTTTCTGGAAAACTGAAGGCACTAATATGTTATCTTCCAAAATGATTGTTCTTAGTAATGAATGCATTTTTCGCTTTTCAATTTAGATATCGATGAGTGTGCTTCTCAACCTTGTCAGAACAACGGAACATGTATGGATCTTATCAATGGATACCAGTGTAACTGTACAGACGGTTTTAATGGAACGACCTGCACAGACGGTAATTTGGGATATGATTAACTTTTTTGTATAATGGTCAATATTTTGTAAGGTGGAACTTGACGCTCTTATTAATGTATTAATGACATGTATAATCAATTTTAAAGTATAAACGGAAACAAACTACGTGTATGTGATTTTTCAAAGTTTTAAATCTCCTTTAAAAACACAATCACATTTCCCGCAATGTTAGGATCCTACTGACGCAATCTGTAACGGACACCACGATTGACGAATTGTAATAAATCGTATAAATCATAATTGTAAGGTTTGATACGAAATTATGCCAGTCAACGAGTCCTTATGCGATTTAATTGGTTGAGTTTTGATACGGTACAGTCAAAATAGACGCGGTCTCCACGATCTTGTTGCTCTTTGGATACGAACAATTTGTTAAGATCAATTTGTCTAGATATGATTACCGATTGGATCCTGATCTGATCCGAATATATCGGCAAAAGGCTTAAATATGGAACGCGTGTGAACCTCTTTACCATGAGATAAATTTCGTTGACACGAGTTAACTTAGTATATCAATGTGTTTCTAAAAAAAGATGGTTGATCTTTTGGCATTTGTTCAAGCCTAAATATAAAAAGTAATGATAAAGACTAAAGCAAAATAAATACAGTACTGTACATGTAAGTAGAGCAAATGCGCTATATTACATATATATATTCAGAACAGGTTTTCAAGATTACAAAATGGTAAAAAATGAATAACGTGTTTCTTTTTTAGTATTTGCTTCCTAAAATCTACAAATAAAATATAATTTGACAATAATTAATGATGAACATTGCATCAATACCTCGTATTACATTATTATAATCAATTATTATTTGTACAAGTTCATGTATTATGACTGGTTTTGAAATATACATTTTGTACAAAAATAGCAAATATTGATGTCACAGTACTGACGAATATTGAGAATGATTCTGCGTTACGCAGCATTTGAAGCCAATCTTTTTTCCAATTGCAGTTTTGTAGCCAATGAATTTTACAAACAATTGCAGATATTGATGACTGCTCGCAAGATCCCTGTCAAAACAACGGAACCTGTATAGACCAGGTCAACCACTTCCAATGCGAATGTGTTCCTGGATACAATGGAACAACGTGTGAAAACAGTACGTAATGCATGTGTTATAATTTTGTCTTAGAGCCAAATGTAAGTTTTAAGCATAAGAATTGGCTTTTGTTTTCTTTCGAATTCATACGCAAGGGTTGTATCAGCCTCGCATGCGATGTTTTAGTTTTTCTTCTATAAAAGAAAAAGGAATACACCAATTACACTTATTGAAGCGTAAACTTGTGTCCTGAACTATATGTACAGTGGTCAACAAGTGCTTGCCAGGTTTTGTCAAAACAACGGGACTTGTACAGTCCTTGTCAATGGGTACCAGTGCGACTGTGTTCCGGGATTGAATGGAACAAATTGTGAAAACAGTTATCAGTATTAGTGTATCGTTTTTTCGTTTCTGGAAAACTGAAGGCACTAATATGTTATCTTCCAAAATGATTGTTCTTAGTAATGAATGCATTTTTCGCTTTTCAATTTAGATATCGATGAGTGTGCTTCTCAACCTTGTCAGAACAACGGAACATGTATGGATCTTATCAATGGATACCAGTGTAACTGTACAGACGGTTTTAATGGAACGACCTGCACAGACGGTAATTTGGGATATGATTAACTTTTTTGTATAATGGTCAATATTTTGTAAGGTGGAACTTGACGCTCTTATTAATGTATTAATGACATGTATAATCAATTTTAAAGTATAAACGGAAACAAACTACGTGTATGTGATTTTTCAAAGTTTTGATTCTCCTTTAAAAACACAATCACATTTCCCGCAATGTTAGGATCCTACTGACGCAATCTGTAACGGACACCACGATTGACGAATTGTAATAAATCGTATAAATCATAATTGTAAGGTTTGATACGAAATTATGCCAGTCAACGAGTCCTTATGCGATTTAATTGGTTGAGTTTTGATACGGTACAGTCAAAATAGACGCGGTCTCCACGATCTTGTTGCTCTTTGGATACGAACAATTTGTTAAGATCAATTTGTCTAGATATGATTACCGATTGGATCCTGATCTGATCCGAATATATCGGCAAAAGGCTTAAATATGGAACGCGTGTGAACCTCTTTACCTTGAGATAAATTTCGTTGACACGAGTTAACTTAGTATACCATTGTGTTTCTAAAAGAAGATGGTTGATCTTTTGGCATTTGTTCAAGCCTAAATATAAAAAGTAATGATAAAGACTAAAGCAAAATAAATACAGTACTGTACATGTAAGTAGAGCAAATGCGCTATATTACATATATATATTCAGAACAGGTTTTCAAGATTACAAAATGGTAAAAAATGAATAACGTGTTTCTTTTTTAGTATTTGCTTCCTAAAATCTACAAATAAAATATAATTTGACAATAATTAATGATGAACATTGCATCAATACCTCGTATTACATTATTATAATCAATTATTATTTGTACAAGTTCATGTATTATGACTGGTTTTGAAATATACATTTTGTACAAAAATAGCAAATATTGATGTCACAGTACTGACGAATATTGAGAATGATTCTGCGTTACGCAGCATTTGAAGCCAATCTTTTTTCCAATTGCAGTTTTGTAGCCAATAAATTTTACAAACAATTGCAGATATTGATGACTGCTCGCAAGATCCCTGTCAAAACAACGGAACCTGTATAGACCAGGTCAACCACTTCCAATGCGAATGTGTTCCTGGATACAATGGAACAACGTGTGAAAACAGTACGTAATGCATGTGTTATAATTTTGTCTTAGAGCCAAATGTAAGTTTTAAGCATAAGAATTGGCTTTTGTTTTCTTTCGAATTCATACGCAAGGGTTGTATCAGCCTCGCATGCGATGTTTTAGTTTTTCTTCTATAAAAGAAAAAGGAATACATCAATTACACTTATTGAAGCGTAAACTTGTGTTCTGAACTATATGTACAGTGGTCAACAAGTGCTTGCCAGGTTTTGTCAAAACAACGGGACTTGTACAGTCCTTGTCAATGGCTACCAGTACGACTGTGTTCCGGGATTGAATGGAACAAATTGTGAAAACAGTTATCAGTATTAGTGTATCGTTTTTTCGTTTCTGGAAAACTGAAGGCACTAATATGTTATCTTCCAAAATGATTGTTCTTAGTAATGAATGCATTTTTCGCTTTTCAATTTAGATATCGATGAGTGTGCTTCTCAACCTTGTCAGAACAACGGAACATGTATGGATCTTATCAATGGATACCAGTGTAACTGTACAGACGGTTTTAATGGAACGACCTGCACAGACGGTAATTTGGGATATGATTAACTTTTTTCGTATGGAACAATGTATTAATGACATGTATAATCAATTTTAAAGTATAAACGGAAACAAACTACGTGTATGTGATTTTTCAAAGTTTTAAATCTCCTTTAAAAACACAATCACATTTCCCGCAATGTTAGGATCCTACTGACGCAATCTGTAACGGACACCACGATTGACGAATTGTAATAAATCGTATAAATCATAATTGTAAGGTTTGATACGAAATTATGCCAGTCAACGAGTCCTTATGCGATTTAATTGGTTGAGTTTTGATACGGTACAGTCAAAATAGACGCGGTCTCCACGATCTTGTTGCTCTTTGGATACGAACAATTTGTTAAGATCAATTTGTCTAGATATGATTACCGATTGGATCCTGATCTGATCCGAATATATCGGCAAAAGGCTTAAATATGGAACGCGTGTGAACCTCTTTACCATGAGATAAATTTCGTTGACACGAGTTAACTTAGTATATCAATGTGTTTCTAAAAAAAGATGGTTGATCTTTTGGCATTTGTTCAAGCCTAAATATAAAAAGTAATGATAAAGACTAAAGCAAAATAAATACAGTACTGTACATGTAAGTAGAGCAAATGCGCTATATTACATATATATATTCAGAACAGGTTTTCAAGATTACAAAATGGTAAAAAATGAATAACGTGTTTCTTTTTTAGTATTTGCTTCCTAAAATCTACAAATAAAATATAATTTGACAATAATTAATGATGAACATTGCATCAATACCTCGTATTACATTATTATAATCAATTATTATTTGTACAAGTTCATGTATTATGACTGGTTTTGAAATATACATTTTGTACAAAAATAGCAAATATTGATGTCACAGTACTGACGAATATTGAGAATGATTCTGCGTTACGCAGCATTTGAAGCCAATCTTTTTTCCAATTGCAGTTTTGTAGCCAATAAATTTTACAAACAATTGCAGATATTGATGACTGCTCGCAAGATCCCTGTCAAAACAACGGAACCTGTATAGACCAGGTCAACCACTTCCAATGCGAATGTGTTCCTGGATACAATGGAACAACGTGTGAAAACAGTACGTAATGCATGTGTTATAATTTTGTCTTAGAGCCAAATGTAAGTTTTAAGCATAAGAATTGGCTTTTGTTTTCTTTCGAATTCATACGCAAGGGTTGTATCAGCCTCGCATGCGATGTTTTAGTTTTTCTTCTATAAAAGAAAAAGGAATACATCAATTACACTTATTGAAGCGTAAACTTGTGTTCTGAACTATATGTACAGTGGTCAACAAGTGCTTGCCAGGTTTTGTCAAAACAACGGGACTTGTACAGTCCTTGTCAATGGGTACCAGTGCGACTGTGTTCCGGGATTGAATGGAACAAATTGTGAAAACAGTTATCAGTATTAGTGTATCGTTTTTTCGTTTCTGGAAAACTGAAGGCACTAATATGTTATCTTCCAAAATGATTGTTCTTAGTAATGAATGCATTTTTCGCTTTTCAATTTAGATATCGATGAGTGTGCTTCTCAACCTTGTCAGAACAACGGAACATGTATGGATCTTATCAATGGATACCAGTGTAACTGTACAGACGGTTTTAATGGAACGACCTGCACAGACGGTAATTTGGAATATGATTAACTATTTTGTATAATGGTCAATATTTTGTAAGGTGGAAATTGACGCTCTTATTAATGTATTAATGACATGTATAATCAATTTTAAAGTATAAACGGAAACAAACTACGTGTATGTGATTTTTCAAAGTTTTAAATCTCCTTTAAAAACACAATCACATTTCCCGCGATGTTAGGATCCTACTGACGCAATCTGTAACGGACACCAGGATTGACGAATTGTAATAAATCGTATAAATCATAATTGTAAGGTTTGATACGAAATTATGCCAGTCAACGAGTCCTTATGCGATTTAATTGGTTGAGTTTTGATACGGTACAGTCAAAGTAGACGCGGTCTTCACGATCTTGTTGCTCTTTGGATACGAACAATTTGTTAAGATCAATTTGTCTAGATATGATTACCGATTGGATCCTGATCTGATCCGAATATATCGGCAAAAGGCTTAAATATGGAACGCATGTGAACCTCTTTACCATGAGATAAATTTCGTTGACACGAGTTAACTTAGTATATCATTGTGTTCCTAAAAGAAGATGGTTGATCTTTTGGCATTTGTTCAAGCCTAAATATAAAAAGTAATGATAAAGACTAAAGCAAAATAAATACAGTACTGTACATGTAAGTAGAGCAAATGCGCTATATTACATATATATATATATTCAGAACAGGTTTTCAAGATTACAAAATGGTAAAAAATGAATAACGTGTTTCTTTTTTAGTATTTGCTTTCTAAAATCTACAAATAAAATATAATTTGACAATAATTAATGATGAACATTGCATCAATACCTCGTATTACATTATTATAATCAATTATTATTTGTACAAGTTCATGTATTATGACTGGTTTTGAAATATACATTTTGTACAAAAATAGCAAATATTGATGTCACAATACTGACGAATATTGAGAATGATTCTGCGTTACGCAGCATTGAAGCCAATCTTTTTTCCAATTGCAGTTTTGTAGCCAATAAATTTTTCAAACAATTGCAGATATTGATGACTGCTCGCAAGATCCCTGTCAAAACAACGGAACCTGTATAGACCAGGTCAACCACTTCCAATGCGAATGTGTTCCTGGATACAATGGAACAACGTGTGAAAACAGTACGTAATGCATGTGTTATAATTTTGTCTTAGAGCCAAATGTAAGTTTTAAGCATAAGAATTGACTTTTGTTTTCTTTCGAATTCATACGCAAGGGTTGTATCAGCCTCGCATGCGATGTTTTAGTTTTTCTTCTATAAAAGAAAAAGGAATACATCAATTACACTTATTGAAGCGTAAACTTGTGTTCTGAACTATATGTACAGTGGTCAACAAGTGCTTGCCAGGTTTTGTCAAAACAACGGGACTTGTACAGTCCTTGTCAATGGCTACCAGTGCGACTGTGTTCCGGGATTGAATGGAACAAATTGTGAAAACAGTTATCAGTATTAGTGTATCGTTTTCTCGTTTCTGGAAAACTGAAGGCACTAATATGTTATCTTCCAAAATGATTGTTCTTCGTAATGAATGCATTTTTCGCTTTTCAATTTAGATATCGATGAGTGTGCTTCTCAACCTTGTCAGAACAACGGAACATGTATGGATCTTATCAATGGATACCAGTGTAACTGTACAGACGGTTTTATTGGAACGACCTGCACAGACGGTAAATAGGGATATGACTAACTTCTTTGTATAATGGTCAATATTTTGTAAGGTGGAACTTGACGCTCTTATTAATGTATTAATGACATGTTTAATCAATTTTAAAGTATAAACGGAAAAAAATACGTGTGTGTGGTTTTTCAAAGTTTTGAATCTCCTTTAAAACACAATCACATTTCCCGCAATGTTAGGATCCCACTGACGCAGTCTGTAACGGACACCACGATTGACAAATCGAACTAAATCGTAGAAATCCTAATTGTAGGGTTTGATACGAAATTATGCCAGTCAACGAGTCCTTATGCGATTTAATTTGTTGAGTTTTGATACGGTACAATCAAAATAGACGCGGACTCCACAATCTTGTTGCTCTTTGGATACGAACAATTTGTTAAGATCAATTTGTCTAGATATGATTACCGATTGGATCCTGATCTGATCCGAATATATCGGCAAAAGGCTTAAATATGGAACGCGTGTGAACCTCTTTACCATGAGATAAATTTCGTTTACACGAGTTAACTTAGTATATCAATGTGTTTCTAAAAAAAGATGGTTGATCTTTTGGCATTTGTTCAAGCCTAAATATAAAAAGTAATGATAAACAATAAAGCAAATGAATACAGTACTGTAAATATAGCAAATGCGCTATATTACATATATATATATATTTATATTAATAACAGGTTTTCAAGATTTAAAAACGAATAACGTCTAGGTTTTTTTTAGTATTTGCTTCCTAAAATCTACAAGTAAAATATAATTTGACAATATTTAATGATGGACATTGCATCAATACCTCGTATTACATTATTATAATCAATTATTATTTGTACAAGTTCATGTATTATGACTGGTTTTGATATATACATTTTGTACAAAAAAGCAAAGATTGATGTCACAGTACTGACGAATATTGAGAATGATTCTGCGTTACGCAGCATTTGAAGCCAATCTTTTTTCCGATTGCAGTTTTGTAGCCAATAAATTTTTCAAACAATTGCAGATATTGATGACTGCTCGCAAGATCCCTGTCAAAACAACGGAACCTGTATAGACCAGGTCAACCACTTCCAATGCGAATGTGTTCCTGGATACAATGGAACAACGTGTGAAAACAGTACGTAATGCATGTGTCATAATTTTGTCTTAGAGCCAAATGTAAGTTTTAAGCACAAGAATTGGCTTTTGTTTTCTTTCGAATTCATACGCAAGGGTTGTATCAGCCTCGCATGCGATGTTTTAGTTTTTCTTCTATAAAAGAAAAAGTAATACATCAATTACACTTATTGAAGCGTAAACTTGTGTTCTGAACTATATGTACAGTGGTCAACAAGTGCTTGCCAGGTTTTGTCAAAACAACGGGACTTGTACAGTCCTTGTCAATGGCTACCAGTGCGACTGTGTTCCGGGATTGAATGGAACAAATTGTGAAAACAGTTATCAGTATTAGTGTATCGTTTTCTCGTTTCTGGAAAACTGAAGGCACTAATATGTTATCTTCCAAAATGATTGTTCTTCGTAATGAATGCATTTTTCGCTTTTCAATTTAGATATCGATGAGTGTGCTTCTCAACCTTGTCAGAACAACGGAACATGTATGGATCTTATCAATGGATACCAGTGTAACTGTACAGACGGTTTTAATGGAACGACCTGCACAGACGGTAATTTGGAATATGATTAACTATTTTGTATAATGGTCAATATTTTGTAAGGTGGAACTTGACGCTCTTATTAATGTATTAATGACATGTATAATCAATTTTAAAGTATAAACGGAAACAAACTACGTGTATGTGATTTTTCAAAGTTTTAAATCTCCTTTAAAAACACAATCACATTTCCCGCGATGTTAGGATCCTACTGACGCAATCTGTAACGGACACCAGGATTGACGAATTGTAATAAATCGTATAAATCATAATTGTAAGGTTTGATACGAAATTATGCCAGTCAACGAGTCCTTATGCGATTTAATTGGTTGAGTTTTGATACGGTACAGTCAAAGTAGACGCGGTCTTCACGATCTTGTTGCTCTTTGGATACGAACAATTTGTTAAGATCAATTTGTCTAGATATGATTACCGATTGGATCCTGATCTGATCCGAATATATCGGCAAAAGGCTTAAATATGGAACGCATGTGAACCTCTTTACCATGAGATAAATTTCGTTGACACGAGTTAACTTAGTATATCATTGTGTTCCTAAAAGAAGATGGTTGATCTTTTGGCATTTGTTCAAGCCTAAATATAAAAAGTAATGATAAAGACTAAAGCAAAATAAATACAGTACTGTACATGTAAGTAGAGCAAATGCGCTATATTACATATATATATATATTCAGAACAGGTTTTCAAGATTACAAAATGGTAAAAATGAATAACGTGTTTCTTTTTAGTATTTGCTTTCTAAAATCTACAAATAAAATATAATTTGACAATAATTAATGATGAACATTGCATCAATACCTCGTATTACATTATTATAATCAATTATTATTTGTACAAGTTCATGTATTATGACTGGTTTTGAATATATACATTTTGTACAAAAATAGCAAATATTGATGTCACAATACTGACGAATATTGAGAATGATTCTGCGTTACGCAGCATTTGAAGCCAATCTTTTTTCCAATTGCAGTTTTGTAGCCAATAAATTTTTCAAACAATTGCAGATATTGATGACTGCTCGCAAGATCCCTGTCAAAACAACGGAACCTGTATAGACCAGGTCAACCACTTCCAATGCGAATGTGTTCCTGGATACAATGGAACAACGTGTGAAAACAGTACGTAATGCATGTGTTATAATTTTGTCTTAGAGCCAAATGTAAGTTTTAAGCATAAGAATTGACTTTTGTTTTCTTTCGAACTTCATACGCAAGGGTTGTATCAGCCTCGCATGCGATGTTTTAGTTTTTCTTCTATAAAAGAAAAAGGAATACATCAATTACACTTATTGAAGCGTAAACTTGTGTTCTGAACTATATGTACAGTGGTCAACAAGTGCTTGCCAGGTTTTGTCAAAACAACGGGACTTGTACAGTCCTTGTCAATGGCTACCAGTGCGACTGTGTTCCGGGATTGAATGGAACAAATTGTGAAAACAGTTATCAGTATTAGTGTATCGTTTTCTCGTTTCTGGAAAACTGAAGGCACTAATATGTTATCTTCCAAAATGATTGTTCTTCGTAATGAATGCATTTTTCGCTTTTCAATTTAGATATCGATGAGTGTGCTTCTCAACCTTGTCAGAACAACGGAACATGTATGGATCTTATCAATGGATACCAGTGTAACTGTACAGACGGTTTTAATGGAACGACCTGCACAGACGGTAAATAGGGATATGATTAACTTCTTTGTATAATGGTCAATATTTTGTAAGGTGGAACTTGACGCTCTTATTAATGTATTAATCACATGTTTAATCAATTTTAAAGTATAAACGGAAAAAAAATACGTGTGTGTGGTTTTTCAAAGTTTTGAATCTCCTTTAAAACACAATCACATTTCCCGCAATGTTAGGATCCCACTGACGCAGTCTGTAACGGACACCACGATTGACAAATCGTACTAAATCGTAGAAATCCTAATTGTAGGGTTTGATACGAAATTATGCCAGTCAACGAGTCCTTATGCGATTTAATTTGTTGAGTTTTGATACGGTACAATCAAAATAGACGCGGACTCCACAATCTTGTTGCTCTTTGGATACGAACAATTTGTTAAGATCAATTTGTCTAGATATGATTACCGATTGGATCCTGATCTGATCCGAATATATCGGCAAAAGGCTTAAATATGGAACGCGTGTGAACCTCTTTACCATGAGATAAATTTCGTTTACACGAGTTAACTTAGTATATCAATGTGTTTCTAAAAAAAGATGGTTGATCTTTTGGCATTTGTTCAAGCCTAAATATAAAAAGTAATGATAAACAATAAAGCAAATGAATACAGTGCTGTAAATATAGCAAATGCGCTATATTACATATATATATATATTTATATTAATAACAGGTTTTCAAGATTTAAAAACGAATAACGTCTAGGTTTTTTTTAGTATTTGCTTCCTAAAATCTACAAATAAAATATAATTTGACAATATTTAATGATGGACATTGCATCAATACCTCGTATTACATTATTATAATCAATTATTATTTGTACAAGTTCATGTATTATGACTGGTTTTGATATATACATTTTGTACAAAAAAGCAAAGATTGATGTCACAGTACTGACGAATATTGAGAATGATTCTGCGTTACGCAGCATTAGAAGCCAAGCTTTTTTCCGATTGCAGTTTTGTAGCCAATAAATTTTTCAAACAATTGCAGATATTGATGACTGCTCGCAAGATCCCTGTCAAAACAACGGAACCTGTATAGACCAGGTCAACCACTTCCAATGCGAATGTGTTCCTGGATACAATGGAACAACGTGTGAAAACAGTACGTAATGCATGTGTTATAATTTTGTCTTAGAGCCAAATGTAAGTTTTAAGCACAAGAATTGGCTTTTGTTTTCTTTCGAATTCATACGCAAGGGTTGTATCAGCCTCGCATGCGATGTTTTAGTTTTTCTTCTATAAAAGAAAAAGGAATACATCAATTACACTTATTGAAGCGTAAACTTGTGTTCTGAACTATATGTACAGTGGTCAACAAGTGCTTGCCAGGTTTTGTCAAAACAACGGGACTTGTACAGTCCTTGTCAATGGCTACCAGTGCGACTGTGTTCCGGGATTGAATGGAACAAATTGTGAAAACAGTTATCAGTATTAGTGTATCGTTTTCTCGTTTCTGGAAAACTGAAGGCACTAATATGTTATCTTCCAAAATGACTGTTCTTCGTAATGAATGCATTTTTCGCTTTTCAATTTAGATATCGATGAGTGTGCTTCTCAACCTTGTCAGAACAACGGAACATGTATGGATCTTATCAATGGATACCAGTGTAACTGTACAGACGGTTTTAATGGAACGACCTGCACAGACGGTAATTTGGAATATGATTAACTATTTTGTATAATGGTCAATATTTTGTAAGGTGGAACTTGACGCTCTTATTAATGTATTAATGACATGTATAATCAATTTTAAAGTATAAACGGAAACAAACTACGTGTATGTGATTTTTCAAAGTTTTAAATCTCCTTTAAAAACACAATCACATTTCCCGCGATGTTAGGATCCTACTGACGCAATCTGTAACGGACACCAGGATTGACGAATTGTAATAAATCGTATAAATCATAATTGTAAGGTTTGATACGAAATTATGCCAGTCAACGAGTCCTTATGCGATTTAATTGGTTGAGTTTTGATACGGTACAGTCAAAATAGACGCGGTCTCCACGATCTTGTTGCTTTTTGGATACGAACAATTTGTTAAGATCAATTTGTCTAGATATGATTACCGATTGGATCCTGATCTGATCCGAATATATCGGCAAAAGGCTTAAATATGGAACGCATGTGAACCTCTTTACCATGAGATAAATTTCGTTGACACGAGTTAACTTAGTATATCATTGTGTTCCTAAAAGAAGATGGTTGATCTTTTGGCATTTGTTCAAGCCTAAATATAAAAAGTAATGATAAAGACTAAAGCAAAATAAATACAGTACTGTACATGTAAGTAGAGCAAATGCGCTATATTACATATATATATTCAGAACAGGTTTTCAAGATTACAAAATGGTAAAAAATGAATAACGTGTTTCTTTTTTAGTATTTGCTTTCTAAAATCTACAAATAAAATATAATTTGACAATAATTAATGATGAACATTGCATCCATACCTCGTATTACATTATTATAATCAATTATTATTTGTACAAGTTCATGTATTATGACTGGTTTTGAAATATACATTTTGTACAAAAATAGCAAATATTGATGTCACAATACTGACGAATATTGAGAATGATTCTGCGTTACGCAGCATTGAAGCCAAGCTTTTTTCCAATTGCAGTTTTGTAGCCAATAAATTTTACAAACAATTGCAGATATTGATGACTGCTCGCAAGATCCCTGTCAAAACAACGGAACCTGTATAGACCAGGTCAACCACTTCCAATGCGAATGTGTTCCTGGATACAATGGAACAACGTGTGAAAACAGTACGTAATACATGTGTTATAATTTTGTCTTAGAGCCAAATGTAAGTTTTTAGCATAAGAATTGGCTTTTGTTTTCTTTCGAAATCATACGCAAAAGTGTATTAGCCTTGCATGCCATGTTTTAGTTTTTCTTCTATAAAAGAAAAATGAATACATCAATTACACTTATTGAAGCGAAAATTTGTGTTCAGAATTATATGTGCAGTGGTCAACAAGTGCTTGCCAGGTCTTTGTCAAAACAACGGGACATGTACAGTCCTTGTCAATGGTTACCAGTGCGACTGTGTTCCAGGATTCTATGGAACAAATTGTGAAAACAGTAATCAGTATTAGTGTATCGTTTTCTCGTTTCTGGAAAACTGAAGGCACTAATATGTTATCTTCCAAAATGATTGTTCTTAGTAATGAATGCATTTTTCGCTTTTCAATTTAGATATCGATGAGTGTGCTTCTCAACCTTGTCAGAACAACGGAACATGTATGGATCTTATCAATGGATACCAATGTAACTGTGCAGACGGTTTTAATGGAACGGCCTGCACAGACGGTAAATTGGGATATGATTAACTTCTTTGTATAATGGTCAATAATTTGTAAGGTGTAAAATGACGCCCTTATTAAAGTATTAATGACATGTATAATCAATTTTAAAGTATAAACGAGAAATAAAAAAAAACGTGTATATGATTTCTCAAAGTTTTGAATCTCCTTTAAAAACACAATCACATTTCCCGCAATGTTAGGATCCCACTGACGCAATCTGTAACGGACACCACGATTGACGAATCGTAGAAATCATAATTGTAGAGTATGATACAAAATAATGGCAGTCAACGAGTCCGTGTGCGATTTAATTTGTTGAGATTTGATACGGTACAGTCAAGACTGACGCGGTTTCCACGATCTTGTTGCTCTTTGATTACGAAAAATTTGTTAAGATCAATTTGTCTAGAAATGATTACCGATTGGATCCTTATATGATCCGAATATATCGACAAAAGGCTTAAATATGGAGCGCGTGTGAACCTCTTTACCATGAGATAAAATTCGTTGACACGAGTTAACTTTAAAATAGTATATCATTGTGTTTCTTAAAGAATATGGTTGATCTTTTGGCATTTTTTCCAGACTAAATATAAAAGGTAATGATAAACACTAAAGCAAAATAAATACAATACATGTAAGTAGAGCAAATCCGCTATATTGCATATATATATATATATATATATATATATATATATATATATATATATATATATATATATATATATATATATATATATATATATTCAAAACAGGTTTTTGAAGATTAAAAAATGGATAAAAATGAATAACGTCTGTTTCTTTCTTAGTATTTGCTTTCTAAAATGTACTAATAAAATATAATTTTACAATAATTAATGATGAACATTGCATCAATACCTTGTAATACATTTTTATAATTAATTATTATTTGTACAAGTTCATGTATTATGACCGGTTTTGATATACACTTTGTACAAAAAAAGCAAATATTGATGTCTCAGTACTGACGAATATTGAGAATGATTTTGTGTTACGCAGCATTTGAAGCCAAGCTTTTTTCCGATTGAGGTTTGTGGTCAATGAATTTTACAAACAATTGCAGATATTGATGACTGCTCGCAAGATCCCTGTCAAAACAACGGAACCTGTATAGACCAGGTCAACCACTTCCAATGCGAATGTGTTCCTGGATACAATGGAACAACGTGTGAAAACAGTACGTAATACATGAGTTATAATTTTGTCTTATAGCCAAATGTAAGTTTTTGGCACAAGAATTGGGTTTTATTTCTTTCTAATTCATACGCAAGGGTGTATGAGCCTCGCATGCGATGTTCTAGTTTTTCTTCTATAAAAGAAAAAGGAATACATCAATTACACTTATTGAAGAATAAACTTGTGTTCTGATTTATATGTTCTGTGGTCAACAAGTGCTTGCCAGGTCTTTGTCAAAACAACGGGACTTGTACAGACCTTGTCAATGGCTACCAGTGCGACTGTGTTCCGGGATTCAATGGAACAAATTGTGAAAACAGTAATTAGTATTAGTGTATCGTTTTCTCGTTTCTGGAAAACTGAAGGCACTAATATGTTATCTTCCAAAATGATTGTTCTTAGTAATGAATGCATTTTTCGCTTTTCAATTTAGATATCGATGAGTGTGCTTCTCAACCTTGTCAGAACAACGGAACATGTATGGATCTTATCAATGGATACCAGTGTAACTGTGCAGACGGTTTTAATGGAACGACCTGCATAGACGGTAAATTGGGATATGATTAATTTCTTTGAATAATGGTCAATATTTTGTAAGGTGGAACTTGACGCTCTTATTAAAGAATTAATTACATGATTGTATAATAAATTTTAAAGTATAAACGAAAAAAAACTACGTGTATGTAATTTTTCAAAGTTTTGAATCTCCTTTAAAAACACAATCACATACTTTTATCACGAATCGATTTGCTTTGATGATGGGATATGATTATGATGACGATTCTTTTTCTCGACCAAGATATAATATGATAACTATCTAAGGTACGATTTGACTTGACTATATATTTATTTTGCTCTACTGGACGCAACTTAACGCAGTGATGCGTGGTGATCGCCTCAACCAGAATTGTTTTGAATTAACACGATGGGATGGGGTTGGCCGGGGGTGGAGATTTAATGCGACGTACTGTGCTTAGTAAAACTTTAGTGCGATCTGATACGATTTTAACAAATAATAACGATTGAAATTAATCCTCTTGATTGTTAAACAA
The DNA here is from genome assembly GCF_902806645.1 of Magallana gigas. Classification (NCBI taxonomy): domain Eukaryota; kingdom Metazoa; phylum Mollusca; class Bivalvia; order Ostreida; family Ostreidae; genus Magallana; species Magallana gigas. The sequence continues at coordinate 28,605,803 of NC_047559.1, forward strand.
ATATTTGACAGCCAATGAATGCTTTAATATTTTATATAGATCTTTCCACGATTAAGGTTGTAGTAGGAATGTAGTATGAAGTGGCGTAATTTTGTTGGTTAACATTCTTTAAATGGCTATTATCCATCATAGTGTGATATGACTTAAGGTCAAGATCTAGTAAATGATTCCAGACTGTCTTTTTGGTGCCAGAACCATTATGACGTCATAATTGATTTGATGAATCTTTTCCCATATTTTACGGCTTTAAAGGAATTATGTAAAAAAAAAAATAAAACAATTTTTGACATTCTATATTTAATCACGTGAAAAGTAATCCTGGTAGCTATATTCAATTTGACATCATTTTAAAGCTTGTTTAATGCCGTTTTTGGAGAGAGTGTAGGCATTCTAGATATATTTCATTAGTCAAAAACGGACAAAACTTCGAGATGTTTTACTTTTATCCTTCATATTTCATAGAAAATGGTTGTTTAAAAGACGATTTTTCATTGCGTTTACCAAAATTTTAAGCCCCGGTACACCCTATGAAACAAAGATATTGTTATGAAGCATCATTAAAAAAAATATATATTGAATTTCATAAACCTGTAGGCACCTTTCATTTACTAGATCTTGACCTTAAGTTGACATTTTGGAGACAACGTATTTTTGAGAATCTGAAGCAAGACAGTCGCTGACCTTAATCTAACTACATGTACCTAGACTATACCGAGTAAATATGTGAAAAGAATGATTGCATATATATTGTCAAGTGTAACTGTTTTTATGCTATTTTTTTACAATTACTATCTGCACTAAAAATACTTGCTTGTATTTTAATCTTAATTTGATTTTATCATTATATCATGCATTATCTCTACTAAATGGTACAAGTTACCTTTTCTTATATCTACTACAGACATCGATCTGTGCGCTTCCTTGCCGTGTAAGAACAACGGAACCTGTATTGATTTGACCAATATATTCCAGTGTCAGTGTCCTTTGGAATTCAACGGAACTACCTGCTCCACAGGTATGAAAATGTTGTAACCCCCCCCCCCCCCAAAAAAAAAAATAAAAATGGATATTTTTTTTTGTTTTACATATTTCATCAATAATAACTAATTTACATTATGTATGGGGCATGGTATATCCAACTTGTAATCTTTATTTTATTTCTATATTTAAATAATTCTCATTTCACGAAATATGATATTACCGGTACAGGTATATTGTGATGAACTGAAATTATTTTATCATTTAGAATCACATTTAACGAAATTCACGATGGAATTGAAAATAGACATAACAATATCTGAAGATTTGTCTTCAAGCTCTGATTATAACACCGTTAAAAGTAAAGTACATATTGCGGTAAGTATTATCTACATGGAACCTTCAAATATAGAATATAGCTTTATCCATGCATCTATCTATCTATCTATCTATCTATCTATCTATCTATCTATCTATCTATCTATCTATCTATCTATCTATCTATCTATCTATCTATCTATCTATCGGTCTCCCGATCTATCGATCTATCTATCTATCTATCTATCTATCTATCTATCTATCTATCTATCTATCTATCTATCTATCTGTTTTTCTATCTATCTAACTATATCTGTTCTATCTATTTATCTATCTACAATAATATCAATATAATTACAGTTAACAGACATTTATTCCATGATAACAGGATCTACAGTAGTCATACACAAAATGAGGTACGTTAATATCATCTTTAATTGTTCTATACCGGCATGTTTATCCTAACGTAACTTTTTTGAAGTTGAAAATATCAATATAATTACCAGCTGCAAGATGGTGCTCGGCAATATGATATAAAAGTAAGTAGTGTATAATTCAGCGAAGATATTATAAACTCGACTATTTGTCAACGCAACGCTTTGAAGCTTTGCTCAAAGATAGTGTGTGGTTAAACGAGATATGAACAAATTAATTATATTAGTGTCTCTTATTCTTGTGCATTTCAAACCCTTTTAAACATAAAAAAATCAGCAAGAAAGGTAAATATTTGCGTTACGAATTGAGTAACTGCAAAACAATCTTGTTTTGAATTTGGAAACATCTAAAACTTGAAATGAAGTTTGTATGTAATAATAGTGGCATATGTTTGTGTTGTTATAATAATATTTGATTTAGTCTAATTTTTGATACATAAATGTATGTTTTTTTATGGCTACTTTTCTAAAACTATATTTAGTATAACTAAACAAACAAACAAGAGAGAGAAAAAACATGTTAAGTTTTGGGTTTTTTTTGGTTAGTTTTTGGTCATTACATGTAAACGACTCAAATTGCCGGTTTTGAAGAGTTTTGTTTATTTCAAACCTGTTCATAGATATAATTACACTGTTTTTGCTCTTCCAGCTTGACATTTTTTCAATTGTTTACAGAAACAGTTCACAATACAAAGTTCTTGTCCAACACTTTAGGTTGCTTAATATGTACAAGCAAAAGCAGGAATTAGTTGAATATGATAGATAGAATGATGCAAAGAAATCCTTCCGAAATCATATGCACTTTTGAATGAATTAAATATTATTATCAAAATCTTTATAATTTTAACATTTATTCATTTCCGCATGAAGTGTCGCTATAATTTATGTAAATTGCAAGCATGACGGATGACCAATACTCCAATCCAAATCAAAAGTAAATAAACAAGACATGATACATGTTGGTCTTTGCACCAGTGTGAATTTAATTCTAACTTAACATTGTAATACATTTTGCAAAATTACATAGAATGATATTACGAAGTACTACAATTGCAATTTAATTAAACCATGACACAATTATGAATTTGATATTTCTATGTCGTAATAATAATATATTATGGTATAGTGATTAATTATCAATGTACAAAGATGAATTTTATTAATTGGTTGAATAGAGATACAGATTTCAAAACTTGGAAATGTAATGTTGTCAAATCTTTTGAGGTATGAAAAAGCACTTATAAATAAAATTAATATAATATAAGTTAAAATATACATATAAAAGAATATAACCCAAAAAGAAAACAGAATAATATAAAATAAACACTTGTAAGGTGGTGGGAATGTGATGGAGTATTTAATTAATGGTCCAAAGGAATAGAATCTGTATTAAAAAGTGCTAAAAGTACCCGAGCGGCGTAAGAAAGTAAATCAAAATATCTTCCTTAAGGGTGTTGTTTTCTCAGGGTTTGAGATCCCAAATTCGGATTGTTCAATGTAATGAGTAAAATTTGTTCTAAACACAAAAAGTATTTATGAAATGAATTATTTTTGACAAATCATTCGATATTTTTACTTTATTATGGAATTAGACTCAAACAAAAATTAACTTTTAGCCAAACAGAGGAATTTCGGACTAAATTTTGCAGATTTTGTTTTCTGCTAAAAAATTGTTTGGCAGTACTCTATTATTAAAAGATAGGATTTTTATATTTAAGCTTATGAAATTTTGCATATTTTCTGTGGGTTTTTTTTTTTGGCATGAATTGCAATAATATTAAAAAATGCTTAAAAACGATGATATACACCAATCTCAAAATTTTCATTATTGACCTCATATAAATTTAAAAACTGATAGAGTGTAAGGGGCTAAATTCGGACTGGAATATTTTCTAAAGTTATTGATGAATATTAATACTTTGTGCTTATTTAGTGCCACTACCATTCATATACTGTATCTTATTTTTTAAAGTGTTTTATTATTTGTAGTGTTTTTACAATCAAGAAAATCTCAATTGTAGTGTAAAATTTTATGGGATTTTTCTTGATTTTTCAAAAAAATATGCATTAGCCATTAACTTAAAAAGCAGGTCATTGACCTACTTTTCTGAAAGTGAAAAATAACACCACAATCAAAGCTCTATAACACGTATCAGATGGTTTTTCATTATCATCAGTGGATTTTTTTTTTCATTTTCAGTAAACGTCATCCTTAACTAAGAGAGTTGCTAAATGTATAATTTCCGCGTTAAATTTCATTAAGCCCCTTTCATTATTGGCGCAGAAGCGACAAAATATTCGTGCGACCAAAAAAGTTAAATAAAGCCCCTTTCACAATTGGCGCACGATCAGAAGCGACCAAATATTCGTGCGACCGAAAAAAATAGATATGAATCGTTAATTGTTGCCGAAATAATCGCATATGAAAAAAGTATTCGTACGAATTTCGCACGATCTAAGCGAGCGTCTAAGTCTGCATGCGACTGTTGTACAATGAAAACAACTGTTAAAAGATAATACAATAGGAACGCGCGAGAGACTAGGTGATCGGACGATTGAACGTGCGCCAATGTGATTGGACGTGCGATTATGGGTTCCATGGTACGAATGATCGTGCGAGTGGGTATATACACCGCCCATATTCAGTAGACATAGTTGAAAGCGAGAAAATATGCCGCCCAAGAAGATACAGATATGCAGCAGCATTTTTTATTGGGCCATATACCTCAATATGATTATTGTATTATATCTGATTGGTCTTGAAAGTTACGTGACAGTGCGATGTCATAGGACTGAAAAAACCGATTTAAGCATACGATGTAGAAAAATATGATTAAATCAAAAATATTTAATCACTATGATTCTCTTTACATCTCAGAACCAACCTAACTATCTATGATTTATGAAAAAAAAGTGAGATAGTTACATGGGAAATCAAACAATCACAACGTTCATGTTGTGACTGTTGAAAAGTCAAACATTGTTAGAAATAAACGTATTTTGTGTAATCATATGTTGCTTGGTATTAATAATAAAACGTTTATTGCATTAATGTTCAGGGAATATGAAGAGTATTTCCCAGAAAAAAAAGAACAAATTTCTCTCGGGGGAAGCCCTCGGGAAATATGATTTTTCTTGAGGGAATAACTCTTCATACATGTATTTCCCTCACCATCATGCAATAAATGTATATTGTCAATTTTGGTCTGAAACAGAGATACTTACACATGGTATATATACTAGTAGCAAAGCATAGCATATTGAGGCTGATAAGTCGTGCAATGATAGTAAAACGTTGCAAGATTACATGAGCCACGTTGAGCAACAGTCTCACGGTCGCAAAACAGACGCATAAACACCAGCGATTTATCTTACGATCTTTCTAAATCGTGTATCACTCTTGCGAGTACACAAAACGTTGTAAAACGTTCGTACTAATGTTCGTGCGTTGCTCTGCAATAATTTGGATCGCGTTTGGTCGCGTCTGAGTAGTGTGCATGTCCACTATTCAGAAGAGATTTGATGCGACCAGTAAAACGTATGCAACGAATGCGAGAGCTCGTGCAACGTAAACGAGGGCTCGTGCAACGTGTGCGAGAGCTCGTGCGAAGCTCAAACATTTCGATCGCAAAGTGGTGTAAAGTGGTCGTGTGCCAATTGTGAAAGGGGCTTAAGGTTCGTAAATTGTTGCTAAAATAATCGCATGTCAAAAGGAACTCATACGAAACCCGCACGATTCGGAGCGACCGTTGTGCGATGAAAATGCATGGAATCTTGCGATATATCTTGCGTCTATATGCGACTGTTGTACAATGAAAACAACTGTTAAAAGATAATACAATAGGAACGCGCGATAGACTAGGTGATCGGACGATTGAACGTGCGCCAATGTGATTGGACGTGCGATTATGCATTCCATGGTAAGAATGATCGTGCGAGTCAGAGGGGGTATATACACCGCCCATATTCAGTAGACATAGTTCAACGTGCGCCAATGTGATAGGACGAGCGGAGCTCGTCCGACCGTGCATTTCATTGTACGAATGTTCGTACAAGTAAGAGGGGGTAAACATATATATACCGCCCGTTTCCGACGCTCTTCTGTAGACATAGTCAAATGCAAGAGAAGATGCCGCCAAAGAAGATGACAAAAGCAACAGCCAAAAGCAAGACCAGTTGTGGCTTGAAACAGATATGCTTATTCAGTGTAAATCGTAAAGGGGAACTATTTGCCCCCGTTTTTATATTTTTTAATTTCGTTTTTTTTTGTCAGTTAGCGGAATAAGAATTAACGAATTCCAATGTTTGACATAATCTCTTACCACAAAATTGTGGAGCGAAAATATCACGGGGCGAAAAAAACCTACTGTATCCAGTATATACTAGTGGCAAAGAATGGAAACTGACACCGATAAATCTTGCAATTATAGTAAAACGTTGCAAAATTGCACGAGGCACGTTGAACAACAGTCGCACAACAGACACATAAACAGGTGCAATTTATCTTACGATATTTAAAATCGTGCATTATTCTTTTGAGTACACAAAACGTTTTAAAACGTTCATACTAATGTACATGCGTTGCATTGCAATAATTTGGATCGCATTCGGTCGCGTCTGAATAGTGTGCATGTCGAGTATTTTGAGGAGACTTCATGCGACCACAAACATGCATGCAACGAATGCGAGGGCTCGTGCAACGTATGCAATAGCTCGTGCGAAGCTCAACAATTTCGATCGCAAATTGTTGTAAAGTGCTCGTGCGAAAATTGTCAAAGGGGCTTTAGTCATATAATGGCATCAGCATTACAAGACCACATATGACATCTCTACGTCTTGATATCACACAATAACTGACTTAGACTTAAGGTCTAAAATAATTAATCTTGATATAGTGAGATATTTTAATTACAAATGTTTATAAATGGAATTGATGTCGTTCTTTTGTCGTTTGGGTAACTTCTTGTTTAATTTTGTGTTTTTTTTAAGAATTTGAAAGTATTTAATTCCTTTTTACTTAAATCAAGGAAGCTAAAAGGTCTACAAAGTAACCATCTAAAAACTTAATTAAATATGATTTGTAGAACTATCAACTATTATTCAGTAAAGAAAATCCCTTATATTTGGCTTTTTTTCTATATACCATCTAAAAACGTAAATAGATATGATTTGTAGAGCTATAAACTATTATTCAGTTAGAAAACCCTTATATTTGACTTTATTCTTATAGATTTATATAGAGATCTTCTTATATAGAAGGTCAAAAAGGTCAAAAAATGACCACGACAATCAAGTCCTTATTATACTGTTAAAAATTGAATTCTTTTTTTAGAATTATGAATTATCTTGTATTGTAACAATTAATGGTTCATCAAAAATTTAGAAAACATGTTAAAATATTAATCGCAAATCTTATTTCATAAAATCATCACTCGAATTATTGTGCATTTTTGAAAGGAAGGGGAGTCTAATTGTTGACTTTGACCTCATTATTCCGGATGATCCCGTATCCAAAATTCAAGTCGTGGACACCGTTTATAAGCTTGTAAACGGTCTTGTCTTTGTTAATTACTCCAGCGAGGTCGTCAACGTGACGTCTGCATCCATCAACTCATCTGCTGGCACCGGTGAGTATGGAAAAACCTGCAAGCGTAACATGTTTTTTTCGAAATACTAGTTAACAACAGAAAAAAATGACCTTACATGTAAATAAGTATTAACAATGGTATACCTAAATGGGCTGTTTATTCGCGTTCGCGAAGCGCAATGTATAAAACGTCAACTATATTTGACCTTTTTGAAATATTCCAAAATGCAAATAATGAACAGTTTCTTAAATTTTAAAACGGTCTTTATAGTAAGATTATGATGTATTTTTATCCACTTAAATAATTCTGGAAGGTTGAATTGTAAATGGTTGTTCCATGATAGATCAACTAGACGAGTGTTGTTTGGTATTGTTGCAGCTTGCAAGCTAGATCGATGCTTTCAAAACATTTTGAAAACAAATTTGCATGAACAGATATAGCTATAACAAAGACTCCCCCCAAATAATTAAAATTGTTTCTTTTTTTCTCAAAATTTCTTTAAATTTGGAACTACTTGAATAAAATTTTATTTCAATGTTATTTTGTTTAAATTAAAACACATCCTATCAGTATGTTGAATGTCTCATTCTTTCCTGCAGTTATCATCACCAATTCCACTGACGGGTGTTACATTATGAATTCCCTGGACGTGTGTTTACCTGGATACAGGTGTCATGAGTTTAACAACTACACGGTGGCCTGCATGTAAGGTCTTCTTTTATCTACTGATTAGAGCAGAATGTTTATTATTATTGGCTGTAAACTATTAATGCAGAAAAGAAATTTTTGCAACAATTTTAATCATGTTAAAACAATTTTGTTATGTAATCCATTATGTTTTTGTTACATTATATAGCGTAATATATTTGGATATTTAAAACCTGTACATTAAGTTACCTGTAGCTGTATATTAATTGGGAAAAAAACTGTCGATTCTTAACTTAATCGACAGCTTCTCAAACTTAATGTACAGCTACAGGAGCACATGGTCCTCAAAAGTTAGGAAAACCTACTTTAATTAAAAAATAAACATGAATACCAACATTAGTATTAAAAATATTATTTTACAACAATATGAATTTATCATCTCCGGAAAATGGCATACAACCACAACAAATATGCTGACCATTCAATGAATGGTTCTGAAAATGTGACTCCAGAAACATATCGGAATTTGAATGAGAAAGACATATTTCCAGAGATAATATTAATTTCACTAGGTCCAGTGCTATTGGAATCACAGGGATCGCAGATTTTCATCTTTTTCACACTGGCCATCATTCGAATTTCCCCGATTTCCATTAAATTTAATTTCCCCCTTTTCCATCAGTTGAATTTCCCCCTTTTCCATGAATTATTTCTCTCACTATCTGTTGTTGTTCATTGTTGGTGCGTTTGTACGATCTTCACCAAATCATCTAATTCTGCTTGGTTAAGCGGTTTTAGAAATCTCTCCATATTCTCCATACCTTGACTAGCTTCTATTAATTCTTCTTCAGATACATGTGAGAGTAAATCCCGTCTTAAATCAAACCGTGTCGGTGGTTTGCTGTTTTCTTTTTCCATGTCTCAAAAGTCACTCAAAATGCCATCCGTATTTACACTTTCTTCTGGATCTCTAAATTTTGATTGCGTCAAACATATACTTTCGCCATCTGATGAAGACACATTTTCTCATTGAGTTATACCCAGAGAGTAGTCAGAAATCACCTTAGGTATATTTTAAATATAAACTTACCTTGCACTGTCCATGAAGTTCAACAATACACCATTATTTTCACCACTTCTGTTGTTTTTTAAATAGACAATCAATAGTGTTACGTAATCTTAGCAATCATTCAAGTAGGATTAAAAATCCTCGAACTGTCCATTCTGTGAGAAAAAGTTTTCGGATTTTCTCCTTTACTTAAAGCGTACTTTTTCTCATTCTATCTTTCTTTTTACTTATAATTATATTTTATCTAAATTTTACCATTCTTATTTTTTCAGTCCAATTATAAGTAAGTATTATAAGATTAAAGCCTTTGATTTTTAAGACCAATACATTTCTCTATTAATATTTACAATTGTGCATGAAATATTTTAATAGTTTCTGATTTTATTTATTATGCAATATACTTATATATAATGAATCTTTTCACAACAGAAATTGTTTACTAAATACAGGGTTAGTTTCGCCCTGTGTTATTTTCGCACCTCTACTCTTGCAAACGGTTTAGCCCCGTCTTTAATTCGCCCAGGCACAGCTGAATTTAGAAGGAAATAATATTAGAAATTATCTCAGTCCCACTGACAATAAGGGCGAAAGGAACGAAAATAAAACGGGAGTGAATATTTCCCTGTATACACTGGGGTTTTTTTTCAAAGTCAATTTGTTGCAGTTACGTACTGTATACATACATATACCTATATTTCATAATTATTTATTTATTTTTGTTGTTGCATTTTTTAGTACTTGTATTTAATCTTGTGAATGAAAGATGAGTGAATGTGATGAACTTTATATATGTTTGTGACTTTTAATTTGTGCTTTGCATGTTTATTTTTTTTTTCAAATGTGTTCATATATATATATATATATATATATATATATATATATATATATATATATATATATATATATATATATATATAATTGTTAATCGATATTAAAGAAATTGTATTTTTACGAAAATATTTTTTATCCACAGATGTCAATGTTTATTTTCTTTTCGCAGGTTGTATCAAATTCAAAGTCTGTATAAACAATTTTTCTTCCAATGATCATACATATCTTTTGTTTAGGTTTAAACTTCACTTAACTCAAATTAAATGAGAATAAAAATATATTATTTTTCAATATATTTTTATCTTTATAATTTCAGATAATGGAACAACCCTCAGGCTGCATTGTAAACCAGAAATAAGAATTATTTTACATTCTTGTTATATTATGATTTGTGTTTTTGAATAAAGAAAAAAATCAATGTATGTTGTGCCACTTCTTCACAAAATTTGTAACTTTATATGGCATGATTGAAAAATATTTTTATTTCTAATTGCATAATAAACTGTGCCCATAAAGATCACTCATACTTTATTTTTTTTGTTTCACAGACAGAGACATTGTTTTTATTCACTTGCAAGTTTTGTCGTACTAGCCCTCACATTGTAACTATCTATATTGAAAATTTTCTTTTCTTGGTAAAGTTTATGTCCAAGACTATTATTTCAAATTTCCAGGTGGCGTTTACGATTTATTTGCTGATCAAACAGCCTCCCTGTTTGGCACATTAGGTACAAGGGACAAACAGTTTTTTAAGTGTAATTGCACTTTAATTATCACAAAATTAGATTAATAAAATAAATAAAATTAAATATTCCAATTTGAAATGTATACTATTTAATTATGTATTTAGGGGTAAACAGACTTTAAACAATGAATATTTTATGGCTGTTGGATAATGCATTAACTATTAGACAAACGCCCTTTATAGGTTTATAAAAAAAAATTCGAAGCCTTCATTACAAAAAGGAGGAGATTTATTTATACAAGTCTTTCTTTAATCTTGTACAAATTGAAATATCATAAAGATTTGACCAATGACATTAAAACTTGTTCAAAGAATGCATGAAGATGCCACGTTGATGTCAATAAATCGGTTCATTGTGCTTTGGCAAAAGCTTTATTGATACTACAACAACTGTTTCTATTTTCTTACATTGTATTTTGTTACAAATGTATTTTTGTCACGGGATAACATGTATTTTTCCTTATTCGTGACTACATAAATTGATGTAACAAATTTTGATATCAACACAATTAATTCTAATAACTAATGAGAGGCCCATGGGCCACATCGCTCGCTCACCTTGGCAACAATGGCGAACTAGTTTTACTAAAACCACTTTTAATAATTTTAAAGAATAGTAAAATTTAATATTTAGCAAAGTTAAGTACCATAATTTTCTGATATAAGATTCAATATTTAATAGAGGGGTGGGAGTGAAAATATATTGCGATGCACAAATTATATACAACACCGGTATATTATTTCCTGCAACTTTTGCACATACATGTATGTGAACAGTAATAGGTGTGTAAAAATATTACATACATTTTCTAAGATGTATTTCAGTTTAAAAATCAGCACCCATTGTGGGCCCACCTTATCGCGTGTAATCATAATTTGAACATGTTGAATCTACAGAATTAGTGGATGCCAACATTTTATTTCATTAATTTCTTTTTCTCAGAAGTCATGCAATACATATCTAGTTTACCTAATGAAACTACTGGAAGAGGTCGTTTCCATTTACATATGAACCTTCAATAGTTTTTAATTGTATGGGTGTATTGGTAATTATGAAAAAAGTAACTTAAATTAGTGTAATTTTCATTTTCTGAGAATGAATAAGATTTAGAAAATAAAATCACATCTAAGTGAATATTTTTTGTGTGTTTTTTAAGAGGCTAAGCTGTATGAATATATCATGCCGATGCGATACAATTCTTTTTCACAGCTGATATCTCATATCAAGTTAACAAAGATTGACGGACAGAAGATCGCCAGAAAGTCTAGAAGCCAGTACGCAGTGTTGGAACTCTGTTGCAAAAGTCGCTATAAGGCCACAGTCATAAACATGGTCTTCCCTTAAACGATTATTGTTTATCTGTTGTGAACGCGTGTGACGTTTTATAACCTTACTCACTTGATCGATGAAAACATTCGATTGGAAAATGCTGTCACATGATATATTAAAAAAACTTTTTAATGTATTGACAGGCATACATGTATTACTCTTTTGTGTTATGGTCCATCCATTATTTTCATCTTTCCTCTAAAAAATAAATGGCTACAAACCAAGATGATTGTCAGCTACAGTATTTTCTTTAAAATAATGATAATGCAGATATCCTCATTATTGTAATTTGTCGTTTTAAAAGACGTTGTTTTATTTTTTTGTTTGAAAACTATCAAAATGGTTGCAGATTTCATATAATTTATCAAATAAGAAGGGACCCCACAAAATAGTTTTATATCGCACATCATCCTTTTTATTTTTCTGTAAACAATGTAAACAAGTTTTGAATGTTTAGTAAGACAATTCTAGTGATCTACAAACATGTCATTGTCAGTCGTAGAATCATAAACGACTTTTATAAACTTATTCAATTTGTTTAATTTAATTTTTTTTAATATATATATAGATAAAATGTTTTGTAATTTTGTTAGCTAAGTGACACTTAGAATCCGTCTATACACTTCTATATATTTTAGAGGCATTAGTCCTACCTTATGATCTGATTACAACCGTTAAGAGAAGATCTGTTTAATTTTGAAGACAAACGGTTACATTATTATTTTAGCCTTAATTTGGCAGAGTTATTTACTAATTACAAGTTACCAACTAATTGTAATATCAACATAAAATATATTATATATCGGTTGTAATTTTCAATGCACAGTATGTGGTTGCATCACCCGTATATAATACCCCTAAAGACAAGACAGTCGCAATTGGTCTTTATTTATTATCAAATTATTTTTTAAAATCATACATATACCTACATATCTCCATCAACGACAATAATTTCTGTTGCAAGTGTTGAAATACAAGTCAACGGGGAAGTATGTGAATCGACTTCGCGGATGCCGTTTGGCAATGGTTGGGATTATGTAAGTGGGTTTGCCGTTCTTGAGGCACACAATGGGGATCACGTCTACATACGTATGCTCCATAATGGTGAGGATGTAGAACACAGAGATGCAAAAGGAAAAACGTCATTTTAAGGATGGGAACTGTTCCAGTTTATGCATTTAATAATTATAAAATATAAACAATCTACTATTTGTTTTAGTTGAAACAGTTTTGAACAGTTTGTAAGAAACAGACAAACAAGTGAAGTTAATGAAACAAAACTGATATGCTTAAAATGTGGCACAACCAGTTTCTGAAAAAGGCAAGTTGCACATAGGAACTGCAATAATTAATGCCAACCACAAAAATGCAATAAAAACCTGATTTACAGTCACTGTGATACAAATCATGTATAACAAAGGTTTTAAAATATTGATACAAAATTGTACAACTGATATGATATGGTATTATTTTTTTTCAATCTATCAGTATTGAACAAAATTTTCATAGGAATTTTCAGTGTCACAAATTTAAAATATACCAAAAATTGAATAAGGTATTCATAACCAGTCACATTTCTGCTAAACTAAGGATGTGATAAAACAACGAAGTGAATTCTAGCTAAATCGGTCTCTTTCAACTCTAACATTATTGCTGTAATATTCAATTTAAAAAATAATCAACATCAACGTTTACTGTACGTACTAGTATCTTTCATTAGCATCTGCGTGATGTATACATGAAGATATATTTTCCTAATAACAATTTTTTTGCAGCAACGGTTTCTCCAACTAGTCAAATTGCCACCAGGCTCTTAATTAATGAAATAAAAATAGAGAATGGCTTTTTTGAGATGGTTGACGATTTGTTATTGTTATTTTTTCATTACAGAGAGATATTACACTCAATTCTTTCATAAAGCTCTTCGTGCATTATTGGATTTGATAGCCCCCGATCGAATTGGATCATCTCATGATATTCAACCATAATTCACCATTCCTCAAAAGGATAGTTTACATAGAAAAAAAATTATGGATGGCTTTTTCGGACATTCTTGACCACTGTACATTATCTTACAGTATAAGCGCAATTGGTTTTCGTACTGGCACACTGATAAGAATTAAAAAGATTGTAAATGTCGTATGGAAAAAATCTAGATAAGTGGTGCGTTTTTGCAAAAAAGCATGATAGTGTGATTATTATTAATGTCTTCTTCTTTTGAAATAGCTACATATTTACTTTTAAATTTTCATTAAAATGCCGCGATGATTTAGCATGAGAGGTAATTGTAACAATCATATTTCGCATTAAAAGAAAAGTTACCAATACGTTTCTCGACAATATAGAATGCTGAAATAAATCTCTTCGCTAGTGTTGAACTTCCAAGAGCAATACACACCGATAATATGTGAATGGTGTTTAAACAATAAAGGTACCTGTTTTAATGGGGTTTTTTGTTTTGTTTTTTGTTTTTGTTTTACCTTTGACTCTAACAATGTATGTAGGTCAAAAAAGAGTATAAAACTTATATACACATCAAGAAATGTAAAGATTTTGAAACAAATTCAGTATATATTTCTTATCAGTCTATCACCTTTATAAGGAAAGCTACAGAGATTATAACTAGAATTCAGTACATTCCAACATGGCATATTTACTAATGATGTCAGTGTTTTCTCTTTGCCGTTTTACATGTTTTGCTACGGCGTCAAAAGGCGATGGTAGTGTGGACAAAATGGGGGACCGACTGTGGAAATTGGAGGGGAAACTCAATCAATACATGGAGGAACATGGCCGCCTCCTACAACAGAATCAAGAGCTACAAAGACGAGTCTCCGAGACTGAGAAAAAGAATGAAGAGTTGACAACCAAGATAAGTTCTCTTGAGGAAAAAGTCAAGGAGATTCAACAGAGAAATGACAAATGGCAGATGGACATAAAACAGTTATTTAAAATCGTTGAGAAACATTTCGATAGTTTCATTTTGAATAAACAAAAAAGTGGATGGAATAAACACATCAAATAGCAATGAAGTGAAATCCTACTCATCGCATACTCATATCCAAAAAAGAACTGGTAAGAGTGTATCTAATGAATCTTTTTTTATTATTGATGATATGAAAATTTATGTAAGAACCTTTTACATTTTTAAGACATATACTTCATGAATTTTTCTTTTTAACTTAGTTCCAGCAACGGTTGCTCAAACCGAGCAAGTAGCTTTCTACGCCTATTTATCTACAAACACTCAAGCAAATCTCCCTCTACATCACACACTGATATATGACGTGGTCAGAGTCAGCAAAGGTCAAGGTGTTCACAAGGACAATGGTATTTTTATTGTTCCAAGATCAGGCGTCTACGTGTTTGCATGGACCGTTGCTATTGAAAACGATGGATGTGCCATTCTAGAACTAGTGGTCAACGGGGAAGCATTTGGATCAACCTTTGCAGATGACGATGGGAATGGTGGTTGGGACCATGGAACTGGGGTTGCCGTTCTTGAGGCACACAGTGGGGATCACGTCTACATACGTATGGTCCGTAATGGTGAGGATGTAGTTCACAGCGATGAAAAGGGAAGAACGTCCTTTTCGGGATGGAACCTGTTCTAGTTATATGCATTAAAAAATCATAAAATCTTATTCTAAGTACCGATATACCGCATATCATCTGTAACTCTGTATAAGGCAAAAATTACGGCATGAGCGATTTGATGTTATCATCAAGTGCAGTGTATAAACGCTATTGCGGACTGAAAAAAATGGGTTAAAATAAATTGCATGTGAACTTTTTCATCTTGACCTCTCTTAAAATGAATGACCACCGTAAATCATCGAATGGGCCCGCTTGTCAGAAATATCGTTATTTTAGTGCACCCTTGAAAAAGCATTAGCTGATTTCACGCAATTATTGTTGTATAAAATGAACAAGGTGTCTTAAATTTACCGTTGTAAATTGTTCACATTTGATTGAAGATATTTGACATGCAAAAATGACGTCATAATTGCACTTGATTTGAAATGGCGAGGAGTTTCCCGAAAGTGACGGAGTTGGGGTAGTGACGGAGTTAGGGGACTATGCGATATCTATATTAAAAATATATTTCGATATCACACTGATAATGATCCGTACATATTCCACTCAATCTTGTAGTATAAAATCAACATGAGTTCAATTAAAAAAACAAAATCAAAAGCTACTTTCCCTTACTATTGAACAAATCTAATAATGTATGTAACTGTAGCTCTTATTTCAACCAAATACATCATTAGCATTAATGATATGAATATCATTGTTCTAAATGTTATATTTTGATGCATTGTTAGATCTTTGTTTCTGTGCGGAAGGCGTGCTGTTTATAGCTGTATGGAATTGTTCTTGCATTATAGGAGGAAGTTACCTCATCATACTCTATTCTCCCATAAACCCTTGATTTCCCATCATTACTGGTTGTCCATGCATTACGCTTGAGCCTGCGGTCTCATGGCCAGATTGCCATTCTGTTTATTGAATTAAAAGAAGAAATGTTAATCGGAAAATTGCCCCTTGAGACTGACTACCTAGCTATCATTCATTTGAGTTAAGATAATTTTATTTGCAAAGCACTGGTAAAAATGAGACAACTATGATAAATCAAAAGACTTTTTAATTGTCCCTGATGATGACCCAGATTCTTAAGAACTTTGCATCTGACCCAATGGTCCAACTCCTGAATAATTTGGAAACCCACCAGTACTAGTCAAACCACTTTATGAAAAGCATATGGCATTTGAATTTTGAATTTAAACTTTGCTCATGTACCATCATTCCCTGGTTTTTATCATCCTCGGTTGTCCTTTTAGGGCTGGGACTTGAAAGATTTTGAAAGACTTTCGGTTGAGTCTTTGCCACGGATGAAGCTTTACTGCTGAATATCGTTCTAGGTTTTTGTCCTTTATATCGTTTTCTTTTTTCCTGTTGCTGAAGCAGCCTTTATTTTTCTTCAAAAGTCAGTGTCTGCAATAAATGTTAGTTTATAAAGTTACTTTGTACATCATAGGTTTCAAAAACACACTCATTAACTGGGTCATAATAAACGGTTTCCGATTCGGCTTCACAGTCACACTGTAATTTGTTTTTATACATAGGAATATGAAGAGTAAATCTTTAAAAATCCTTTTCTCAAAAACCGTTAGGCCAGGATAGCTGAAACTTACAAGGAAGCATCCTCAGGTAGTGTAGATTCAAATGTGGAAAAAAATGACCTTCGGGGGTAGGGTGGGGCCACAATGGGGGTCAAATTTTTACATAAAAATATATAGAGTATAACTTTAAATTCTTTTTCTCAAGAACCATTTGGCCAGGAAATCTGATTGAAACTTTTATGGGAGCAGTATCAGATAGTGTAGATTCAAAGTTGTGAAAATCATAATCTTTAAAAATCTTTTTCTTAGAAATGTAAGGTAAGGAAAACTGGAACTTATGTGGAAGCATCCTCAGGTAGTGTAGATTCAAAGTTGTGAAAAACATGACCCCCGGGGGGTAGGATGGGGCCACAATTGGGATCGAATTTTTACATAGGAATATATAGAGTGAATCTTTAAAATCCTTTAATTTTTTCAAAAAACATTTGCTTACAAAAAGCTGTAACTTTAGTGAAAGCAACTTCAGATAGTGTAGATTTAAATTTGTTCAAACCAAAATCTTAAGGAGTAAGGTGGAGCCTCATTGGGGATCTTGTACAAAGGAAAACATTCTAATTATTCACAAAAACTGAAATGTTATTATATATGCTTTTACTTATATGCAAGCATTTTTTGCTGATTCTTTAACATTGTTTAAACTTGGGCCTCACAAGGGGTTCAGAGTTTGATGTAGGTTTATATCCTGTATATAAACAATTGCTAAGGGTCTTTTGAGAACTGCAATGCTGAATGTGATATGACTATAAAATCATCAGGTTAGAAAAGGGACTATTATGAATTGAAGAATATTCAGGCGGAAACTGATTTTTTTAAACAGGGTCTACATGTATTATACCACATTGTCCAGATATTTTGTTTTATGACTATGAAGCTGATTTTATCATGCCTATTGTTGTTCAGGTGAGCGATGTTGCCCATGGGACTCTTGTTAGAATTTTTCTTTAGAGTAATTGAATATGAATTATTAACTAACAACAAATAAATGTTAAAACTTCAACTATTATGACAAAAATCTGAGAAAACGTGATTGGATAATCGATGAAGGAAGTGTATCGTGTAAATTTGGTTTTAAATGCATATAAAAGTAAAATAAATAGAAAAAGCTTTATCTCATCTTCAATTCATTTCAGCTTCAAATTCGTTATTTTGTAATTGAGGTTGCATCATCATTACAGATAGATTAAGACTTATCAATTATTTATAATTATTTTTTATAAGTAGAAACATGCTGATGTTAATAATACCTTAGAAGCATCTGGTGGATTCAACCTCCCGACTGACAGCAGAAGAAGGTACTATTATCTGAGTAAGGACTGTTTGCTGTAAGCCACATTCTGTTGAACGTTATACCCACTTAAAACTCATCCATCTGTAAATGTATCAAGAAAAGAAATCGAATTAGTCAGAAATATCAGAAAAACTTGAAATAAAAAGAAAAAATGAGACAAGGCAGTTAACTGCGAAATATGTCACTTCATGTATACTTAGTACGTGTAAATAAATAACAGTAAAATAAGTTACAGACCATGATTTATAGCTTCTCGGATTTGGATAACTTTTTATCTTGTCCTTATATGATATGTAATTTCAATTAACAATTGTTACTTCTATACTTACGTCGACTCGATATATCCCAGTCAACTTAAAATAAATGATACCACAGAGTCTGATTCATCTGTTTCTCATTTGAATATTTTACTGGAAATTGACTTAAATATTTCTTAACTCAACTTTTCTTACTGATGTTGCAATATACCTTCATCACCCGCATATGGGGGTTTTGTCTCTCAGTTACATGTACGCAAGGGCATGCTCTTCGTATGAACAATTTCCAAGGCGAGGCAAGCTACATGTACTGACAAACATGTTGATTAAACAGGACTATCAAGAGTCTCAATTGAAGTCATCTTTTTTATAAGTTCTATGGTCGATACAACGACCTTGTCAGCAAATACCATCTTCCACTGGGTCGCATGCTCACCTACGTTTTTCACATTAATTGTTAGACCAAGACTGATCACCTGATCAATTGTCTACGGACTTTTCCGTTTTTCCCCGAGTACGAAAAAGAGCACACGGCGGCTGTGACCGGTGTCGTATAATTTAAGGTCCGCCCCGTAAAATGGTCCGGCCGGACCTTTAATGTTAACATTTAAGATCCGGCTTTCCCCTATAAGAAAAGGTCCTACCCGTAGTCACTTGTTAAAATTTCTCTTAAAGTAATTGTTCTTTTTGCTCGTGTACTTGTATTTTAAATATGACTTTGTTTTCTTAATCCAGTCGGCCATTTGCGTATTACTTTGTGGAATATCAAATATTGATAGCGGATTAGATTTTGACCCATTGTTTAAGAATCTGAAAAAAAGAAGACCAAGAGTATTTTGACAATGATTTGTACACACCATTTAGTCCCTTTGTTTTTAAATCTCTTCCGGTGTATATGTATTAGCAGAGGGTTGCATGACAGGTAAACACAGGTAAAAGAAGCCCTGCAGGCATTCACACCTGTAAAAAAAATGTCTCCGCTGTAGTGCTCTACGCAAGTAAGATTGGCTTTTTAGCTTTTGCTTTGTTTAATTTTCAGTAGATCAGAAACTTATGATAATATACTAATAACTTATACGTCTCTAGGTAGATTTATCACAAGTTTAAGATAATTAATAAAAGGTCGCAGATGTGGATTACCGTAACAGAGGGTATACGTTGACAATATACATGTAGTGTATACATGTACGTACTGTGGTACAGTATTCGATCACCCCATTATTCTAAAAGACTTATTCCCTCTTTCTTTAACCAAACGTACAATTCTTTTATATGTATATAATGATGCATACATGTAATTAAGCAAGGATTTGGAAACAAGTAAACATTAGTTTTATTATAAGTAAATCCGTTTCCATCGATAAAGTTTAAATTCTATATCACAAAGCGCTTTAATGCAGAAATATATTTGTAAACTGCCTAAAAAAAATCCTTGTTGATTTAAGAAAAAAAATGTATCTCCATTGAGTTAAATATTGACGTCCTTATCAAATGGATAGTGTTTAGAGTAGCAATCTTGCATTGGTATATAGATTAATAACTCTCTCTCTCTCTCTCTCTCTCTCTCTCTCTCTCTCTCTCTCTCTCTCTCTCTCTCTCTCTCTCTCTCTCTCTCTGACTTCCATGTTGGTGAAGTGCCTAGTTACATATCCTTCGATGCATCAATGGTAACATTGGTATATAGGAAAATACTTAATCAAGTTGACACTTGTATTGACTCTAATTTAATGATGATCTTTTGTTTCAGTGGGTAGGACCCAATAATAAAGTTAAAGAAATGGTCCGCCACGTTGAAATACTGAATGCAGATAATAAATATTCATATGATAAATATCCGTATAAATACTTGCTTTGATTTATCCCTATAATCTTTTAATTTAGGACTAGGACCTAATATTATGGCACAGAAAAGGCCCACTTGTTGAAATACCCATTGATATTGATACTTGCTTTGATTGACCCCGATGTTCTTTTAATTTAGGGATAGGACCTAGATGTAATATTATGGCTCGTTTAGAAAAGGTCCGCCCCCCCTGGTCTGAACCTTTGGTGAAGTTGACTTTTTTTGGATAGAAATTCTTTTAATTAAAGTCATGTACACAACATCTTCCATTTTAAATATCTAAAAAGTAACGGAAAATAAACGATTAATGTACCCCCCCCCCCACCATTGCATATGAAAATGAAAAGAAGATCTTTTATATGCAGGTTGGGGTTGTTTTAAATAAATCGGAGCATGTTGTGTACATGAGTTTAAAGGAATTTCTACCAAAACAGTGTCAACTACCCCAGGGGTCTAAATTCAAGGGGGGGGGGGGGTCCTGTCCTCAAGCACCTGTGTTATTTTTTTTAAAGAAGAAAATCGGATCCCTTTAATTTTTTTGCCAGAAGCAAAATGCATATACAGCCGAAGGAATAGGACTTTTTACTAATCTAACATGTATGTCTTTAATTTCTTATAAACAAATCCATTCCTTTGGATATTCCCCTTCCTTGATTATTATAGTCCGATCCAAATATAAAGTTTCAAATAGAAAGAGGGATTGATCTGAAGAACTGAATAATTTATAATAATTAGCATAACTTTCACTTGATAATATGCCCTAGTCACAGGGGCGTCGTATCTCTCTCTCTCCCTATATATATATATATATATATATATATATATATATATATATATATATATATATATATATATATATATATATATATATATAAATGTATTATTTATATATATGTCATAGAGAGAAGAGTGGATACGATGCCCCTGTGCCCTAGTGCAAATAATAAGTAGCAATGATATCGCTTGCATGTACCGTTGTGAATATTTGATTTTAAAAAGGGTAACGTTTTTAAGCGTGTATCGTATTGGAAAGATGTGCAAAAAGAGGACTTTGGAAATGTCCATTGTTTACATGATTATTTCTAACAGTCAAACCCCTCACACCTGCAGGGTGGTGTGTGTATACAACACTTGGTTCAAGCCATTGTTTAATTAATGACACCAATCAGTTTCATTTCCTGTTTATATAAGATAGACCGGCAAAACTAAAGTTGAAATGAGAATCCAGTTTTAAACAGTAAATTTTTTTTTGATTTATTTATGTTCACCAAGCTATACATGTATAAGTATTTTCATTAAAACTACATGTATGTGCTGGATATTTACTTACTCACCTCGGGTAGGTACTCCTTTATAAGAATTACAAAATAATACCACTTACTCAGGATTTTGTAACAAATTAGTCGAAATTGAAAAAATATAAATGAAGAAATATACCCCGGACCTTTAATGTTAGGCGGACCTTTTCTTATACGGGCCGGACCCTTTTAGAGCAAAGGCGGACCCTAAATGTTAACATTAAGGGTCCGCCCGGATCATTTTACGGGGCGGACCTTAAATTATACGACACCGGTCAGCAGAGGATACTCACTCCTTCACGGCACCTGATCCTACCCCTATTTCTTTTAGAGGTCCGTGTTTGCTCTGCTCCTGTTTTATATTTTCCTTCGGTTTTTTAAAAATAAAACATGTACAGCTAACTTTTTTTTTCAACTAGAGGTTGAGTCTCAGTTATCCGGACGCTTTCGTTCCCAAGTCCAATCGTCCGGATAGGTGAAGCGTCCGGATATCTGAAATGTGTCTATTGTATTCATGAATGATAATGTATTTCTATGCACTGGCTCCCAGTGTTGATACTGGGTTTTTTTAGCCTTTCATAAGAAATAGCAACACACAATAGAGTTGTCTGTTGATATGAACATTTTTATATATAAAGAACCCCGCTTTATATTATTATTTTGTCATGAAATATTAACCGGACTATAGTGATAACCGAATCTAGCTAAATTCTTTGTGTCCAAGCGTGATATGTGCCCTGGCATTTTCATTTACATAATGTTTTCAACTATATATTTATAGAAATGCCAATTTCCACAACACTTGATTTATTTTTAAAATACTATTTCTGTTCTTAAAATAAAGTCAATTTTATTGATAAAATTAAGTTTTACTATAGTTGGAAAATTGCAAGATCCACCAATGTACTTCCGATGCTTTGATATGCTTTCATTTTGTTTTCTTCCTGTACTTCCGGTGTTGTATAGCAGTTTTCCTCCCATAGTAGCTTCTCCCCCCGGAAAACCTACTATATAGTAGCTTTTCCCCCATAGTAGTTTTTCTCCCTCACGTTTTTGGTTCAGATTTTATAAAAAATATTTATGGAAATCCAGTAAAGATTAAAATCAATGTTTCTACACTCCCAGGTTGCATACATGTATATCTGCATTCATCTGTACAGGTCAAGTTTCGTTTTGTCGATTTACTATATTTATAGACAATGCTGAAAGTTGAACATGTGTGTAATGGAATTACACAGAGAACTTAATTTAGGTAATTTATTGAAAAAAGTTTTACAAGTTATACACTTGTCTTATATGCATAATTCTGTGTTATGAAATTGTATTAAGCGAGAATGTTTTAAGAATTTTTTGATAAATCTATCAGACTGTTTGTCTGTTTGTGAAAATTTCATCCAGGCTAAACCTGTTTTCGAGAAATGTGTCCGATGTTTCAGAGCCCGATTTTAAAATTCTATTATAATAATTATAGTACGTATTCTTTAGGGTCCAATGTCATCAACTAGAGATGACCATATCACCATATTTTTACAATGGCAGTGGTTTACCACTTGAAGATGACTCTGAAAATTTCAGCCCTCAGGGTAGGGGCCCTTGATGTTTCAGGGCCCAATGTTTAAAACCCATTATAATAATTGAATAGTGTTCTATAAGTGGGGACCCGAATCTCAAATTCTAGAGATGACCAATTAACCATATTTTCACAGTGATAGTGGTATACCACTAGTAGATGGCCCCGAAAATTTAAGCCCCCGTGCAGGGTAGGAGCCTTTGTTGCTTTCGATGTTTGAAATCCAATTATAAAGAATAGGTATTTTTTAGGGCCCCATATCTCAAAAACTATAGATGACCACATGAACATATGTTTACGGTCATTTAAAAGTAAAAACATCATTTAAAAATACACAATCACTCATATATTCCTTTATCAAAATGATTGAAAATTACGTTTAATTCTGCTGGGTTTTTTTAAATTTACGAACAAAATTTTTTAAAAAGGTACGCGGGTAAAATTCATTATACTTCATTACATCTAATCAATTCATAAGATGACTAATGATATAATAAATAATTAGATAAATAAATCAATGAACTTTTATTCATAAAAGGAGAAACCGAAAATCAAAAATAAATAATCAATCTAAACGCATATACGACTTTTTTACTTGTTAGTTGATTAGAAGAACAAGCTTATATTTAAAAAAAAGTCAGCTCATCACAATATATGTGTTGGTTGTTTTTTGGGGGGTTTTTATGTTCTTGTTTTGTTTTTTTAATTACCCTTGTTTAATTGTTAGAAGAAATAATATGGTACACAAGTAAATCTTCATTGCAAAAATTTGAAACAAATAGTATAAAATTTTTAGGTAATTGAATCGTATATCTTGATTTATATGGCATCGTTTTGAAAATTGTACATTTATAAATCAGTTGCAAACTTAAAAGTGGAAAAAATTAGCAAATAGTGAGTGACAATATAAACATAAGTTAGTTTAGGCTCCATTTCACATTTTCCAAAGTAACCAGCAAAGATACCGACATTGTTCTGGTTGTGAAGACATTTCATTGTTTTTTTAAAACGTTTACATCATAATATTTCGCGTTCGTAGAAATGTGCTTAAAAATATGAATATGCGTAACTTTAAAACGAAATGAAAAACACTAACTTTACACATGCTTTTAATACTTTTAATACATGCTTTTTAGAACACCATCAATCAAGGTAAAACTAAGACATTTCAGTTTCTCATCATATCATTGCATCCTGTCTCCCGTTTGATATTTAGAAGAGGAAATATATATTATATTATTAATTGTTTTTAAGATCGTCAATTCTAACGGTATTAATTTAAAATTGATCGCCTTTTGGACGAAGGGAATAATACATTTCCTCTTTTTTTTCTCTTCTTCTATAAAATTAAGTCAAGATTGGTCAGTTAGTTCCCTGGGAGAAGCTTATGCATTGTTGGAAATACATTGGAAAATTAAAGTTCAAAACCGGCGTATTTTCACTCAAATGTGTTTTCACGTACGTGTTCATAACGTCGAAGTCAAAACTGTAGATAAGCATCGATTAGATGAAAAAGATTCGAGGTATTCCGAAATCCGTGTAAAAGGTTTTCCAAAAAGGTGTGAGAACAGGTGAAATAAACGATGATGACACATAAATGTTATAAAGGCGCATGCCTTAGTTCATATTTGGGGTTGAAAAACCATGTATTTTATTCTATGTATAAATAAATGCCATAATTATCCTTTTTTGTGAGAAATTAATATTATATCAGTTATTGCAAATTATTGTCACGAATGGTCCGCAATAAACATGGCCGGAAAGTAAAAATGGGGGAAAATCCACTATATAGTAGGTTTTCCGTGGGGGTAATCTGGCTATAAAAAGGGGGAAAGCCCACTATATAGTCAGCTTTCCGTGGGGGAAAAACTGCTATATAGCCATTTTTCCGGGGGGAAGAACTGCTATATAGCCATTTTTCCTGGGGGAAAGATGGCTAGGGGGAAAAGGCACTATATAACACCGGACCTATGAATCCTAACGTTAACATTAACGCCTATGGAAAATGCATTAGCTGACTATACCCATATGGGCATTAATTTCTATGGTTAAATCAGCACCTGACAAAAATCATTAAAATGAAACTATTGAGTTTATCATTATGATTAATGTTTGTGTCTGAGATTCCTGAGTTTTTGCCAGTGTTTACAACGTATCTGATTAGAAGTCTAGGTAATATTTTCCTCTTACCCGTTTTTGTGAAAGGCTAATATGACCAAAAAAGTGATTGCACCTTAAGTCTGTGTCTTTACTACTGTTATGTGCATTCTTTTAAAAGGTTTGTTTTGAAAATTCTCCGAGGTCCCATAAATCTTATTGGGAATCCATTCTGTACAAGTGTGACATTTATTGGTTTATGATAGTCAATTGTTGCATATTTGATGTTGAATTATAACGTTAATATGTATAAAGGCTTTCAATAAATAATGGTAGCCTTTTCTCTTATATAAGAACTATTACATGTTGATTCATTACCAGAATGATAACAAAGATCCTTATCTACACTGAATATATCTATTATTTTGCAGCAGCAAGTTGAATATTAGATAAAAAAAAAATCAATTCCAAATAATCAATGTTCTTTCTTTGCGAGTCAAATGTTTGAAAAGGTTGGATCTTTGTACAAATAAATGGCATTGTACTCCAATATTTAAACAGCTTTGTTTAATGCGATAATGATTGGTCCGCCAGGGTCCGGTGTGGTCTGGACAACCTCAGTGGGTTCATCTGGTCCTGTTTCTGGTGTCTCTTTTGACTTGGTTGATCCGGATTTTGTTTCCGATTTCGTTCCAAACATCACTGTGAAAAAAAAACAATCAAAAAACCAACATTTTACAATTATTAAACAAGAATAATTTTACTTTATAGATTCTATTGTAAAATGAACAGTAACTTAGTTTGCAAACAATTTTTTTTTCTAAAGATATTTCATTGATAAACTGAAAGTAAACACATCAATCTACTCAAATATGCTTAAAAGAGATAACTTCTTTTTAAGCTGCAAGTATTTGATTTCGGATTCCCGTAATCTTGTTTGTAATATTGTATGTGCAAAATATATCGCAATCTAATGTTATTTAAAAATGTGAAATCTAATAAAGAAAAACTTGGAAATATTTACCTATGTTTTGAATAAACTGACAAGGTATCAGTAGAATGGATAGAAATATAATTACTCGATATTCTTGAGAAACATCCTCTGAAGAAAAAACAATTAATGTAACCATGTAACTAAGATCAACTTTACTTAATTTATATAAATGCAACCGGAATGTTTTAATGTTGTAACAATATTACTACACTTGAATTCTATCTAGCGTTTCCTTCATCAATATTATTTTTCAAACTTTTGAATTTAAAAAAACCCAAATTTTTATTTCATCAAATTTTTATCTTATAAGAAGAAATGCTTAATAATTAGGGAAAGTTTAATGATTTAAAAACAGATTTTCCATAAGTCATATTACATATAATAAAAAAAATCTACTACATACCTGATAGTAGTGCAGATGATGCTAAAGCAAGTGTAATCTTCAATGTAACACAGTTAAAGTCTAATCCCAAAAATGTGTCAACACTTCCAAATTGCTGCGACAGAACCAGGCATATGTACAATAAACTCGTGCATTTATATTTTCGGCTCATTTTGAAAACTGAATCTTCGTATTGCCTCTATCCTAAAAAGGAAGATTTACCACGTTACTAATATTATATGACAATAATATTTAACAACATTAATCATAAACTTTATTCTTTAAATTGAAACTTATGAAGTATTTTGTTAAATAGATATTTTTGTTTATTTTTAAAAACAGAATCGTTCTATAACCTTACGTTGTCTTGTCGCACGCCATTCGCAATCTCTCTGTATTTTCTCGTTTTAAATTAAATATCCGCACTCATTTGGTTGTCTCGAATGGTAGCAAGTGAAAAAAAGTAGAGAATCAAGAGAATGAGAAGAGGTTATGCCCCTTGTAGCCTCAAAAATGAGGTTAGTTACAACATTGTTACAGTATATTTCTAGAAGTCCTTCCTGTACTTCAACGAACATGACAATTTTCATACAATTTAGACGATATGGGATTTAGATATTATATGTACCCACAATATAAACGGACACAGTATTGATTTAAAAGAAACTTTGCTATGCATTTTATAGCTCATATGCGTGCAAAAACATGTATGACTTTAATTAGACACGGGCCAAAATTACTAGCAATATGTGAAATGATGTATTGCCTTTTAGTGAATTTTAAGTATCAGACTGTTACTATATATCATTATTATTGTAGTACTAAGTTCTAGTATATAAAGACATAAACGTAGAATAAAACGTTCCAATTTATATGTGCGCAGATTACATATCAATAAAGGTCTTAGTTACATGTACTTTCTTTAAAGTACTTGCAAATTAGAATGTTAAACACGTTGTCTTTTTAGGAAAATACACAATATCAATAAATATTAAAACACAAAGTCACACTTAATTCGATTTTTTTTGTTGAGGGAGATTTTTTTTGTATTAATATAATTTGGAATCTGATTTCAAAGTCTAAAAATGTTGGATTTTTATTTATATACGTTTATTGTATCATGTCCTAAGATAAGTCAATTAAAAAAATCGTTCATATTTTAAATGATTTCTACAGTTTCCTTCAAAAATCAAAATTTTGTATTTTGAAATGATTTCAAGAAAAAATGTATTTATTACACAACACAAGAAGCAAAAAATACCATCTTAATGTGATTTATTTGCTGTTTTTTTGTGTTTAAAATATATATTTGGTAGCTCCAGAGACCGGATTGGTGCAAAAAAGGGACATTACCATCTTATGACTACATTGCTTGGTAAACATGTCACTTTAAAAGCCAATCAGCTACTGATCCATCAAATCTACAAGTTAATGTAATGGGTGGTGAACTTCCTCCACTTCTTTGAAGGAAACAACTGTATTTGACACCTGTAGGTGTTACCGTTGTATAACACTGATACCTGGGAGTCATACACGGTTATGATCCCAGGTCTAAGTGTTGGACAAAGTTCAGATTTCGGTCAGTGGGATATCTGTACTTTGTATGTACTATGTACATGGAAATATCCTTAAAACTCATTTCATATACCAAAATGACAGATATTAACAACCCTTTAAACGGACTTTTGTATTCTAATTAGCCACTGGATTGCTAACATAAATTAAATCATTCGATTTTTTACCGATACATTATATATGTTGTATACAAAATATAATATAACAAATGTAGTTTAATTAATATATATGTTTTCTTTCTTACCTATTAGTTTGATTAAAAATGATGATACAAGAATCTGTTAACAACATTTAAACAATCATAAAAGCAATGCAAGGTTGTTTAACTGACAATGATCCGTTGAAGTGTGGGAAAAATATCTCACCATGCCTCATCCGGGTTCTAAGGAGTAGGACAAGATGAAACGACGTATTTACAATCATTAGTCATTAAATTAAAACAGTGTTATTTGCAAAATTCCGTATCCGTTCTTTTTTAACAAATTAGTTTTTTGTGTTTAAATGAGTAAATCAATCAATTTTGTTTTGTTTAATAACAATACATACTAAAAAAAATAAACCTGCTTGTTGGAAAATGGGTAAGAATCGTTATCTAAAAAAAAATCAAATTTCCAAAGCATTGAAATGTATCCATAAATGTTGTAAAGGTATGATGCTAATAAATCCCAAAAATAACAGGCGCATGTTCTTCTTTGGTACGTCTCAGAACTAAATGAATATAAATTCTGTTTTACATTTAAAATTTATTCCTATTTATTCAAGAACTTCATTTTATTTGTTAATGTTGAGAGATATAATTTGATAATTAATAAAGTAATTGTTTCAACAAATTAAACACACACAATAAGAGAATTAAAACATTTTTTCACATTCCAAAATATTTTATTGTATACAAATAGAAGACAAGACTCATTGCAATAAGTTTTATCTGTTTGGAGGTGGTGGCGGGGGTTGGGTCGTAGGAGAAGTAGTAGTAGTAGTAGTGGCCGTTACAGGGACTTCATCTGTGTGAGTGTTTCCTGAAATATTCAAATCAGAGTTGGAAGGCTTTAGTAGAAAGACATAAGCATATAATACTCTGCATTATCGCTATAATGTATATTCCAACATTTGCTACACCAAAATGTAGTTTTTATTTTTTACAAGTCCAACAATTCTATATGTAGGTTAAAAACAAATATTAGCAGATTGAATGTTTAGGCAATATTAGTATATGAGTTGTTTTTATATTTGAAACCAGACTCTTTGTGAAAAGATTTATTAATATAGAAGACACGGATTAAAACGTTAAAATGGCAAAAAGTCACCTTCTTTCGGACATTGAGCTAATAGATATGCTGCTATAAACAGGATGACTTTTTCTAAAGATACATCTTTTCCTCCAACATAATCTGTAATCAAATACATGGTAACTAAATTGATCTTTAGTATATCAAATGGAAATAAAAAGAAAATATGTAGACATTAATGGTATCATCATCTTCATCATCATTATCAATAATTGAAAATCAAAAAAATAGGAAAAATAATAAATGATTAATAAAAGACTTTGATTACATTTATATTTATGTTATTAATTCTCCCTGAAAAAAAAATCAAATATTTGTAAGCAAGCAGTACATGTGCTTGAAAATAATACATATAGAATTACCTGAAGTAAAAACTATAGTTGCAAAAATGGCCACGGTAGCCTGTAGTTGAAGGCATAATCGTGTTGGCTCAACGGGATTTAATTGATGATAAAACAACAGAATAAAGAAAACCACAGCTTTCTTTGTCTTTTCCATCTTATTCCTTTACAGGGTTGAACTTACTCATTTAAAAGATAAAAAGCTCTATGGCCGAATATATGCTTTTTATACATGTATGTGTTTTACCTGCAGATGAAATGCAAAGAAACTTAGTTTAAAATTCATATTCATTATCATAATTACAGGGTATATACAATTGGTCACACGATTAAATGGGCATGAAATGTATGTGTTGAATCCTTATATTATGAGCGGAGTCCTTCAAAACATTTTATAACAACACAATTAGATGAAATCCAATAATAACAGTAAAATTAAAATGTTATTAAAAATCTTGGCAATTTTACACAAAAACTTTTTTTAATTTCATTTGATATATGTATTTATGCACATTTCAATGTTGATGAAATAATTATCAAGAATTAAAAGGAGATAATAATGAAAACCTTTTAAAACACGTTCAAGAAACAAAGGTAGTTTAAAATGTGGCATTATGATTTTGTTTGATTTTTATTTCAATTTAGATTTTGTTGACGTTACTATCAAAATATTTGATTTATTAATATAACTCGTTCATTTAATCATCATGCAAATGACAAAAAAACTAAGTGTTTTTGCAATAAAGTATTTCAAGAAAACAGATAAAAATCACATTACTGTAAAATATCATATTTCTTCTTTTTTTGTATCTCTTTATGTCCATGAACTTATTAATTTGTCAGATACAGATTTGAGTCTTAAATCGCCAAAACCTTTTAGATCAACCGCTATAGATCTATACCTAAATAAACAATGGCTAATACATTTGACATAGATGATCATATAAGATTCAACACGAATTAAAGCACTTCCTTTCAGGATTTTGAGAATAAATCAGAAATATGTCATATGTATATAATATACATATACATATGTAATTATCTTACTTTGCCATGTTAAGAATATGTCCCTTTGCTAGCCATCTTGTTCCATCATGTTTTACCCGAGTAATTCATTGATAACCTTGATACATGTTAGTAGATGCTAGCTTTACATAAACTTACTACATAAACGTATGTTGTCCTCTCGTATGCCCATTCATCATTTTCTATTTATAAACCCGCAGTCTTTTATCACCTGTGTTCTCCATACAATAGACTTGATTGCACAAATAAAAGTGTACATGATAATTTGATCTGAATTTAATTTTTGAAATAAAGTACTTTTTGATAGAAAATACAATAAAAATTTTAATTGAATTGAAGTGTTAACTATAACTACATGTACAGAGTCTTTAAGGTCCATACAGAAGATTGATTAAACATTTTAAAATAAAAATACAAATTTTAAAATGTGCAATTCAAAATTCAATACCTTCATTCATTCAAAAATCAAATTATGCAGGTGTAGTATCCTGGCAACAATGATTACACGCCGCACATAAGTAGACTTAACATACTTACCTGTCTATCTGACTTCGTGCAATAAATCATTTGTATTATAACACTCCTCACTATAATGAATTGGCATGAAATATAAATTCCTTTCCTTGGCGTACAGAAGGGACGTGTTGCTAGTATTTTAAATAGAATTAACACGAAATGATATTTTTACAAAAATATATTTGTAATTATTTGATACCTCGTTGGTTTGTTTTGAATTTTACCTGAGGGAATAATAACTTCCCACCTGGTTGCAATGGCTCAGTTAATGACATAGATTGTTTATTGTTGTATCCAAGGTGAGGAGAAATTTCATATCTGAATTGCAGAAACCGTTGGTAACTTATGAGTGCACATGTACATATTTTTCAACTGTATCTTTAAGTTGAAATTTAAAAAAAAAACCGCAAAAAACAGAAACTCATGTTTCGGTTTTGAAAGGTTTTTTTATTAGTGGTATAGCCTAAATTTCCGTTAAGTTTTCGCTGTTTAAAACTAGCTGGAACATAATGTTTTTGATTTTGTCATCTGTCAAGGACTACAACTCAAAATAACAATATTCAAAAGAACGACTCAAGACTCTTCAAGTCCAGAAAACATGTTTAGTCTAGATTAATTTAACTAATAGATGGATTTTATAAATTAACTGAATGAAATGAAATAATTGACCCATACTTTACAATATATCATTCTGACCAGTCTGATGAAAATTAAGGTGGAATGTCCCTCTGATAAGAGAGATAACTTCTGTAGAAAATAATATCACTTTGTTTCTGTTAACTCACAATTGTTAAGGCATGTAACATCAAGGGAGGTGGTGCTGGGTCCTAATTCATTTTGGAAGGCGATACACTTATTCAAATTCAAATATAGAAAAAGAAAATATGAACGGAAGGAACTGAACCCCAGGGCTCTTTTGAAGCAGGGGGCAAAAAAGTAAAGAAAACTTTTACAAAATATTACAAGAAATGTATCATAGTGATAAAGTATTTATGAGGCAATATCTATATGACTATTCCTCCCCCTCTCCCCCCTCCCGATGGATTAATTCTTTTTTTAAATTTAACTAAATTTTATGTACTTGTTCAGTACATGTACAGTACATGTTTGATGTCTTAGGCCATAGAATATTTTGATGGAATATTTTTATTTCTCTATCTATAGCTCGTTCACAGAGCTGAATGATTTATAATTGGGAAAATTCTAGACTTAGTTATAATCGTTTAAAACTTTTAACATTTCAAATGTTTAAAATTGAATAAGGCTTTTCTATTCTGAGGGAGCAGATACGGGAAAACAAATTGAAAATACACCTAATATCTCATTTTGATTCAACACAATATACACTTATATTGATATACCAATAACTGGAAGATTATTCACTGATCCCCTTTTTGTGTTACATAACAAAATGCTCTGGTTTACATATTTAGGATTTCTTAAATATATATCCATTTACTATTATCTTATCCAAATTCAAAAACAGAAAACCTTTTCTGAAAATTTAGAAACTGTGGCAATTTATAATAATGCATTGTATGTAAAACATGTATGTAAAACCTTCAATAGTCTATGATAAAGAAAGATAACTCTTGCTGATTGAAGCAATTTTTGTTCCAAACCTATACAACAAAGTGCTATTCTGAACTAAAATGCAGCGCTTCATTATGTTTTGGAATATGAATTGAAAATGTATATAACTCTATATTATTTGTATATACATTTTAGATTTTTAATTTTATGCTGCGATGGTAAGATTTTGTTTTTTCTAATCACTATGTCTAGTTTTCTTCATATCAAGGTTTGGCATATTATTAATTTTTGAAAAATCTAGCAGTGCTTCATCACTTAAACTTTGTTTCATATGAATCAATTGATATTGACTTTGATGAAAATCAATATGAATTTTTTTTAAACATATATGGCAAAATTAATAGCAGAGGGATATTACACCTTAAGAGCCATTGTAAGACCTTTTGAATAATTTATTTGCTTGCTAAGTCTTAGATACCGAAAAAACCTCAATTTTTTTACAAATAATCCAATTAATGTAGCTAATATGAGATATGCGTTACACTCAACACAGTATGACAGTTACTAATTAAATTTCAATGAAGAAATTGTGTTTCTTTTGTTTCATTTTGTCATAACCTGCTTTCTGTAGAGCATTGATATTCTAAATTATTCTGTTCAATGGAACGATCTTCTTCTTTATACATGTTTACCATTACAGGGAAGTTGCACGTAAATGCGACAAATTTCTTTTTGATCAGAGACTGTTATTGAGGCACCCCCCCCCCCCAAAAAAAAAAATAAATATAATTTTTTTTTATTATGCATTTTTATAACAATACTTCAAGCCAGTCGCAAAGAATTATTGATAAAACCGCCTAGCTTTGTTTGGGTATGTTTTTCTACTTTATCTGGCTCGACTTTCACAAACGAAGTATAATAGATTATGCACTATATAAGTACAAAAAATTCATCTGATATACGCCTGATATAATATGTACAATTGATCTGCAAAAGAGCAACAACCTATCTTGAAAACTGTAGGAGGAGTTACCCGTACAATGAGTGTACTCTTTTGGCAGCCGCCCGCCCGCCATTTTCACCATTTCAATAACCGAATTTTTCCGTTGGAAACCCCGGTTGAAAATGAGAAAGTAAAAAGAGTCAGAATCTGTAAGTGCAAATTCAGAGCAAAACGATCATTTTGAGTGCACTGAAGGACCAATAGAAGCCAAGCAACTCAAATCTTGTTTTGATATCAAATGTGTAGAATGTTACTTTTGTAATAAGTTAAATCGTCAAGGAATCCATATAATACTACTTAATATTACGTACCAGCTAACAAAGGCACACAACAAACATTTACAGTTTATATTTTCCTATTTAACCAGTGGCGTTGTTTTTGGAAAATTCGAGCTTCATAGTATACTCGTCTAGTAAAGCTAGCATTAACTTTGTATTACAACACATCTTAAAATAGTATCCCATGCGGGTTACTCTACTCCGCTTGGAATACTTGTGTTTAGCGTTAAGCTGTTAACGTTGCGTGTAGACATTGAAAATGAACAATTTCAAAAATCTTTAAGTTTTGATAAAAGAATCAAATCCTCTTTACTCTGAACCCACAACGATGTCTATGGTTCATTTAAATATATATATTTAAACTTATAAGACTGATAAAATTGTAAAATTTAAATATTTCAAGATTTGGTTTAGCGTTCACAATTGTTTCAAGAACTACCGGTATAAATCATTGCCTTAATTTATTCTGTATAGTTAACCAATAAAAATCATATTATTTGATGAAAAAGTATTATAAAATTAAATTGTGAACCTTCGTTATCTAAAACTAAGAAAAAATTGAACATTTTTCAATGAATGCAGATGTTTTCACAACTTTTCTCTGATTTACTATTAATTTACTGTGCCACGATTTTGGTCAAAAAATTAATTTTTTAGTTTTTAATGTTTACAATAAGTAAGGTATTTTTAATATGCAACCAAAATTTGAGTGGCATTCGTTGAGTAATAAGCGAATTACAGAGCTTGCAATTCTTTCCTATATAAACAAAGCTTTTGTTTTCATTTTGAATGTTGAGGTGAAAAGTCCAATGTTAGACCTTAAATGAATGTGTTAAACGTTAGAAACTCTTTATTTATGCTTAAAATGATTAAGAAGCATTGAAAATATTAAAAACAGAAAAATAGAATTTGACCAAAATCGTGACGATAGAAACTTTTTTTGATTTCATCAAAACATTCAAAAACTCCACAATAACCAAACAGTTATATATAAATTCAATCTTAAAGAACCCAATTTAATAAGACTCTATATTAAAATTGAATTTCAAACACAAGATAGTCGATTTCTTGCATGTTCATCTTGCATTTCTTTGTTGAAAACTTGCATGAAAGAGGAGAGCATTAAGTTATAATTAAATTACATTAAATTTGTACACCATTTGGACAGTTTGCTAATAAATATGATGCTGTGAATACGACAACGTTTTTCGAGGATATATGCTTTTCAGAAATAAAATCTGCAAATAAAGAAATGATTTTAAATTGTTTTCATTGGGATAGAAATATTAGGAAACTGAAAATGAAACTAAAAGAAGTATATATCGCTGTCACGTAATATTGATCTATTATTTAATAACAATATCAAAGATAAGTACACAAGAAAAATTATGGTCAGACATTAAAATAACGACTTAAATTCATCAAAATATATTATGCATTAAAAACAAGTAAAATGTCATTATATTTTTAGCAGTGTTAGCAACGCACTTGTCAAAAATTAACTAACTTTTGATTTACCATTAGTCAAAGATATGGTTGCAATGACAGATGTAGCGCTCTGTACATGATTACAGAAGAGTCTCGGCTGAACATAAATGATAAAAGTCCAAGAAGAAAATAAACACAGATTTCTATGTCTTTTCCATCTCAACCATCAACAATCTAAAGTCTTAATCAAAAAGTGAAGAAGTATTAACGAAATTTTAGTGTTTATGTTTACCCGTCAGTAAAATACCTGAAAACGACATACATACAAATTCAACGTTATATAATTATTATCTCCCCTAGACACTTAGCATTCTTTATGAAAAGGGGGATTGAGAGACTTGTCAGACTTATTCAAATAATCATGATTACCAGAAAAATTGTTGATTTCGTGATTTTTAAATCCATACAAATTCAATTTTCTAAATTTTGTAAATATAATTTAAATGTTTGATGCAAGAAAAAAGGGAGACAGGCTTTTTCATTAATGTTATGTGTCCACCCCTTTCTTATTTGATGTAGAAATATATCATATTATACAATGAAAAAGGTCGTTGGAGCCGTTACTGTTGGGATTACATCCTTTAATACAGAACAATCACATACATTCAACCGTCTTCTTATGGCAAAATTTGACAACAATTAATTACAAAATCCGTTTGTAGCATTGATGGACTTAGGCTAAATAAATGAAATGCATATTTAACAATTGATATTGGTTCTCAAAAATTCATTTTTTTTTGTCTTTAAATCATATTTTAAAAGTTAAAAATAACTAAAGAAACCATTTATAAGGAAAAAATATTTAAAAAAAATAAACAATAACAACTTTAAACAGAACAGAAAATAATAGCAAGACACTGAAGGACTGTCGTTCTTCTGTTAAGGATTTATTGTGGTAAACTGCTCATTAGTATATGAAATTGTCTCACTCTTTTATAAGTAAATACACGTACCCGACTGACCTATCTTGTCCGTCAGTTTTTACCAAAATAAAATGTCAGCCTTTTCTTTATAAGTACATTTTGGTTTTGGCATTATATCAGTTTATTCCTTAATGCACTTTATTTTGGGTGTTCCTTTATCCTTCTAACCCAGCATTGACCTTTCAGTCACATTCTTACTCTCTACAAAAAATGTACAACAACACTTTCCAGACATTAAAGTTGCCAACATTAAAGTTGCCAAAGTGTCAAAAAGGGCCCACAACATCGCATCTTTTAACCGCTTCTGGAAGATTTAAACATCCATGGCGACACTACAAGAAAATGAAAATTTTAATATTAAAACTATTCAAGAAACTGGACTGATTACTTAAAAATTGGTTACTGCGTGTAGTATGCGGTATCAAGTATCGTTGAAATCGGCGAAATTATGTGTCTGAATTTAACCCAAAAACAAAAATGAAGCATTGTTGCAGTTTGTAAGTTAGCTTTCTATTCACCTTATTGTCGATTGGCTTTGTTTTAAATGTAGAAATCAATTCTCAGTATTGTACAGCGTATATTGACAACATAGAATAAATTAATACGTTTGTTTAACAAATCATTTAAACTTCTTTTTGTCTACTTCAAACCACACTTCTGTTCTAGTCTTCTGTTGGTTAATATTCTTTTTAATGATAGGAATGCACACCGCTGATGACCAGGATATCACACAGTTACATATACCAGTGAATCAGAAAGAAACAGCTGATGTTATGGTTATTGATGTTTCAAATTATTATATTGACAATATGGTTAAAAACAATGTAGAACATGTCACAGATACTGAGGTTCAGGCCATTAACAACCTCACCATGGGTCATTCATCCATCCCCCATTGGACAGAAATGAGGAAAGGGCGGATTACGGCATCAAATTTCTATGCTGTCCATACAAAAGTGGAAAGTTATAAGAGAAACGCTACACACTGTGACATATATAATGCCTTTGCTTTCACGTATAATGAGATATAGAAATGTCAATCCGAATGTGATGTCTTTAAAGTATGGACGAGAAATGGAGCCCATTGATAAAATTGAGTTTATGAAAATGTACAGAAAAAAACCCACAAAAATGTATCATTTGATGAATGTGGTATATTTTTAGATGACGATCATCCCTATTTAGCAGCTTCCCCTGATTTATTGGTATCATGTTCTTGCTGTGGTGAGGGTTAAGTAGAATTTAAATGTCCTCTCATTCCAAAATGTTCTACATGTTTTTCTATTTGCAAATGTAATTTGCCAAGTTGTTTACAAAACACTAAACCACTTGCATTGAAACACGTGCATATATTGGTCAAATTCAGAGCCAGATTGAACTTACAAAGCGAAAATGGTGTCTACTGTACATATATACAGGCAATAGACCATTTTATGAAAATATTGTTTTTGACCAGCATTTTATTCAGAAATGTCATCCAACCTTGATTTTTTCTATCATTCATTTGTTTTACCAGAGATTCATTCTAGGTCTTTGCAACGTCTTTTGACCCAAAAAAGTTTAAATGTTTATACACCGGAACCAATGGAAATTGACAACAAGGTACATGTAGAAGGCGGGACATATTTTTGTCCTGAAAGTAATATGGTTGTTATGAATGAAGTGACCAAGCTTAAAGAGCGTACCATGTATTGTGATGTGTGCATAATTTAGTATCATTTTCATTTTTTGGAATAATTGACAAAATATGTCAAATGTTGGACATCATGGCATTGTCAAAAATGCATTCAATCTTCTTCTTCTTAAGCTTCTTTCAATAATTGATCAGAAGCAAACATTTAAAAATTGTTGTAAAATGGTATATTTATGTACATGTACATTTTATGTATATCATACATATTCTAACTGTTACCATTGATGTTCATAGTATGTTCATTGTATGTACTATATTTCATCGCATGCATGACTTGGAAAATAATAAATTGTTTACATTTTCGTTTCATCTTATACCATATAATTTAATTTACATTCTCTTCGAATATGAAATGCATTTCATAACATGATATAACAAAATGCCAAAAGGAAATATACTGAAGATCCATTAGTACCAAACAATATATTGTTAGACTATTCTAGCATAGGCTATTGTAAGTTTTCTCAGTACTTTGGAAGAGGTGGATACATGTTACACACCCCACTACCTATTCCTACAATATCATCAAGGTGTTGGCACAATGGAAGGGGAATTTCAAACTTCAATATGCGAAAGTACCTCATTCTTCTAATAGCCTGCTCTACAAAAATCCTTCTATTTACTATTTCTTTTGTTTCCCAAACATCAATAGCAGGCATTTGACTGACCCATGTTTGCCTGGGGGAGGGGGGGAGGGGGGGTCAATAGGGTAGCATGAAGAAGGATGAAATCTTGCAATAGATTACTAAAACCTTTGTCGGCCATTATACAATCAAAAGGCTCTATAAGATCCATAAACCTTGAGTGAAGTGTGATATGCTTATCACTGGTCCTCCCACCCCAGCATTCTGAAACAGATTTTATCATACCTGCTTAATAAAAATTTTGCAGTGTGATGATGTTTGTAATCGCTCCAACACTGGTTTTTGTGCACTAAATTTTGGGTTTTACTAAAAATACTTCCGAACAATAAATACTCAGTAATGTGCCTTACTTGGGAGTATTTGGTATTTCTGAAAGAAGGGGATAGGTTATGTCTGACTACATCTATTTGAGCATTGAATACTAAACAGCTCAGATACTTTTTCAACAATTTCACCCATGTTGTGAAAATTCTTGACACATATGATAGAGATATCTGAAATTTGTCAGCAATATCCTCATCTAAAAGACCAATTCTGATTTTCATGCATGTGAGAAGCATTTCCTCCTTTGGATTTAATTTTCTACAAGCCCTATTTTTCTGATTTTTTTTTATATTTAAGAATTACTGTAGTGCAATAATAGGATGGGCCTTTCCAATATCTTGCATTTTTAAGAGATGGTTGTATTGCACTGTAGACTGGATTAAAGGCAGACTTAGAACGGGATAGAATTTTACTTTCCTATCATTGACTAACAAACTCATCATGTCACGCGATTTGAGCTGATTTTGAACATTTACTGAAGTTTTCTTTTTAAGATCATTTAACTCCAAAGTGAGGAATCTTATTTGATTTTTAAACTTCCTTATCTCTTCTTCCTTGTACAAACATGTATCACAGTATTCCAAATAATGATGGTCAATCAAATTACTTTTAACATTGTTTGTCACATCAGAATCACTGTGACAGTCATTGGATGTAGATTTCCTTTTCTTAGTAGGAATTTCTAAACATCTGGGGCCCGTTTCTCAAAAAGGCCTACGTCCAGGCGTAAGCTTAGTCCGGACTAAATCAGGGACTAAACCTCAAAACCAGACTAAGTTGCGTTTCACAAAAAGGCGTAAACTTAGTCGGGACTAAATTTGGGTTTAAATCTACGCCTGCTAATGGGTAGGCGTAAGTCCTTAGTCTGTGCACAAAAATGGCGAGTGTTTTGTTTCTAAGGCAAAATATACAGATAATTTTATTTTTTGGTTTGTTTTATGTGTTATTTGTACATGTACGTATAACTTTAAGTAATACCTATTGTTCGATAACTGTCTCTATTTCTAAATAAATTAAAATTAAATCAATTTGATAAATAATGGGCTCACCTTATTAAACGTATATAATATACATTACTACTCGTAATGAAATTTACCTAAAGTGTGAAGAATGGGTATACCCCAATAAATGATATAAACACAATTATTTAAAAAATGCTTTATTTCTAAATTAAACATTTATTCCCCAAGAAGATAGATGTATATAAGTACGAATAGATTATTGATTTTTTTTATCAATTCTCAGTAAGCATGAACTAGAATTTAATGTTTCTAATCAAATTTGAACCTGTGAAACGAAACTGATTTCAAAATTATGAATAGGAGCAACTCAAAACGTCTACATTTGTAATGTGTCCTTGTGTGTGTGTGGTTGTTTGTTCTTTACATATACATGTATTACTGAAAACTTTACAACACGTATGCATCATCATTTTCATTTTTTTACTCCTAGTATCTTTACAAACCCGTATGAAAGCTACATGTATTTTGGAATGTTTATGAACTCGGATTTAGATACAATCAATTTTTGTTTGTTAAAATATTACTTAAAAATGTGTTTTAGAAGCGTGCAGAGTGTGCATCAATTTTAGATCTGTTGACAAGCGTTTGTCAAGGTTATCGATTATTATAAAATTTCACATGCACACCTTGAATTTTTGGAAATAGAATTCATTAATCTTATTAATTCTAGGATGAAGTGATCAATTGCATTCATATTTAACATCGATCGTAATTCTTTTAAAAAAAAGTATGGGGCACATGTACTATCAATGATCTCCGTGCATATTCATATGCATTGTTTATTTGTACTCATTTAATTGAATTGATCTTTAATTACTTGAATTCATGATAGTTTTGTTTCATCACATTTAAGATGTACGTATATCAAGGGATTTTTCTTTATTTCGAAGTTGTCGACTTGCAATACAAAAGCGTTGTTTTAGCAGTTTTACAACAGTGTGCATTATTTACAAATTTAACTAGCTTGCATTTGTCATACTTATTATATAAACAATTGTATACACCCCCATCCCCATAACCCAAAGCAGATAGGGGAAAAGAAAACCTCACATGCACTTATTAAAACCGCAAAGATGCAAAATGTCTTATCCGGAAGGGATAGGGGATTTTTTTAGATAAGGCATCTAAAAAAATCCCCTATCCCCTTCCGGATAAGACATTTTGCATTTTCCATTTAACTTGTAAAAACCTTTTATTTATAAAACTTTCTTTAAATAGGAAGGGTGTTCTTAGATAACTGCTTTTATATCTTTATTTTAATCAAGATACTGTATAGAGGGTTATATATCCGTCCTTCTACACTTGCAAACAGTTTCACTCGGTCCTGACTTCGCCAAGTCACAGCTGTTACCTAAGTTACTTAATATTAATTATTGAAAATTAACATAAATTTGCCCGCTGACAACGAGGGTGAAATGATTGAAAATTAAACAGGGCGAATTATTCCCTGTTTATGGATGGTGAATATTACTTTCAACCCCCCCCCCCCCCCCCCGAAAAAAACAAAACAAAACAATCGATCGATTTAAACCAAAAACAGGAAAGGGAGTTGGGGAGACCCCGGCCACAAATGTTGATAATTCCTGTCTTGTTAATTGTTGATATTAATATCTTTCAAAACTATTATCATTTGAATCGCAGAAAATCAAGAATCGTTTCCATGTCATTGTCTACATTCTTTCAATATTGGAACAGAAGATGGACAAGGTTCATGTAATATTATTTATACAGTAGATATTTTCGATATCAGTTGGTTGCTGTTATACTCATGGTCATATTATTTTCTATAAATAATATAGTGAATTGCTAAAAAAGAATCAAGCCTTATCCCAGCATCTGAAAATGTCTAAAGATCTACAGTGTCTATGAAGTATACTTCTCATTCTGCAGACGTATTGGGGCATATCCACTGTACCTTGTCCA
This sequence comes from Magallana gigas, assembly GCF_902806645.1. NCBI lineage: Eukaryota > Metazoa > Mollusca > Bivalvia > Ostreida > Ostreidae > Magallana > Magallana gigas. Next base: position 28,648,237 of record NC_047559.1, read on the forward strand.
TGTATTCTATAAATATTTAAAGTTTACACGAACATTGAAGTTAATTTCTATGTATTGTTTCATTCAATCAATATGTAAGATTGTGCCTCAATATCATCTACAATGCATTTAATTGTCACTATTTGGTTTCTGAAACCTCTTATATATGCCGCTTTCATATCAACTGTTTTTCTCTAAAATTTCATTATGTTAAGAAGTGTGTAGGCATTTGTTCTACTTTTATTAATATAAAATGTCATGAACAGCTTGAACTATGCACATTCAGTGGTAAAGTATAACATGCGTACTTTCGGATACTACATGTACTATGAATTGGAAAATTGATCCACCACATATAATCATAGCCTCAAAGCAAAACAAAATAGTATATGTGCATGCTTAGTACTCAGCGGAGATGTCTAAGTTTTTCGACATTTAAACCCTAACTTACACCTTTTTCAGAAACGCAACTTAGACCCGACTAAATATTGGCGTAACTTTGTTAGTCGGACTAACTTCAGCCCAGATTTACGCCTTTTTGAGAAACGGGCCGCTGTCCTTTGGTGGCTGCCTCCGAACAGTAACTCTGTCCATGTGTCCCATATGCAGTGTTGGTATAGCAGAAAAGGTATAGGAGAGAGACAGGGCTTAATAATTTGAAATGAAATTAAAATATAGTAATTATTTACAGGGCCCATAAAAAGACAAGATGCGTTGTAGAGAGAGGGATTGGCCAGTTGAAACGGCGCTTTCATGTTCTGCATGGGGAAATACTATTGTCTCCTCGGATAGCATGCAAAGTTGTCATAGCGTGTGCAGTCCTACATAACATTTGTAAAGAGCGACAAATACCCGTTCCCTATGATTATGATGATGATGACAACAAAACTGATGATGAAAATGACGACGATAGTGATGATGCAGAGGGTCATTTACACGCAGTGAATGGTGGGGCTGCCCATGGGAACATCATTTCTGGCACATTGTTCAGACAGCAGTTTACTGACACCCATTTTTTGATAATACAACTTGAACAAAGGTAAATGTTCAATAAGTGATAAATACTTATTTATTACTTATCACAAAACATAGCATCATGTTAAACTATTGAAAATAAAGCGAAATAAAACATTTTGACACATATGCCCACATAACACATAACATAAATCAAGAACCTTTGTACAACCATCACTTTGCAAAGATAAAGAAAAGCCCTTGCCTGATTTATAAGATATAAATCGTTCCGATGTATCCATTGCTTTCTCAATTTGAGTTTTTAAAGGTATTCTAATAGAATTACAATTTTATAGGTAAATTAAAAGAAGTGTTTTGATTGATCTTTACATAACATTTTCAGAATTACTTAAAGGTTATTAAATATTTTGTATGGAACCATGGCAGAATGTCGTTTGAGTAAGAAGAGATGAAACAGAGCCATTTATTTTTTTTGTTTAATTATGTGATTACACAATATTCACGATCTTGAACACGTGCATCAAAAGCTTTTTAAAACGCATATCAACAATGTCCTGAATTGGTATCGATGATATTCACCTGAAAGCAGGAAAAAAAAATTTCCGGATCACGAAATCTCAACTGTATTGCTCACGCAGGCTGAGGACAAGACAAAATAAAAACATCAGGAAACAAAGTGGGAAAATCTAACAATTCTTCATTAGATTTATAAATTGACTTAAATATATCATTTTAAAATTCAATTCATTCTAAACGCTGGTAAGGAAAATGCATGTATAAACTACTTCAGAGTTTGTTTAAGGTCATCATACTTCTATATAAAAAAGTGTATTTTGCCACGTATTCTTTCATTTAGAGCAACGGCGTTTTAAACAAATTTTGTTCATCCACTAAAATAAGTCTCTGCTTATGTCTCGCAGGAGCTCTTGGTTAAATAGGATATTTATTAACATTTTTTATTCAGTACCATTGAATGGTATTTTTTTGAAGGTTTAATTTTGGCAAACTAAAGTTCAAGGCCTCACAAAAAAAAATAATAGTGTGACCACCAAATATTATATATTTTTTAACACATGGCTTATTCCTGGTGTTTTATATATATATATATATATATATATATATATATATATATATATATATATATATATATATATATATATATATATATATATATATATATATATATATATATATATATATATAAATATATATATATATATATATATATATATATATATATATATATATATATATATATATATATATATATATATATATATGAACTTTTTTCACAGAGTTGTTTTCTAAAACCTCAAAAGTAACCAGTTTATATTCAGTAAATGTGAGAAATAAAAACTATTCATATACAATTTAATAACTTGATTTGAATTCGGTTAAAAAGAATGAAGAATAATTATCCTAGTTTGGAACAAAATTCTCATTGCATGTGGGTTTTTTGATGTATTTTACATAGTCTTTAAATTTTAGTCCCTCATCATGCAAAAACAGCTTTGCTATGAGTATCCAACGCCAATCCAGTGCCACCCTAATTTAAGCAAACTGTCAATTAACGTTTTAGTCAAATTACATGCAAAACAAAAACAAGCCAACTAGAGCAAGTGAACCGATCAAAGTCATTTAGATCAAGATAAATAGATGACACTGTCACACACCTGTACTATTTAATGTACCTTATATTTTCCTGCGTCATTGACTGTGTTTAGGATAGGGAGATGATGGCACATAAATTAAACTTCTTTAAGTACACATGGTACAGTTTCAGTAAAGCTTACTTTGATTTTTATATCCGGTTTAGAAATCAAGTTTCAGAAATTAAGACACCTTTCTTTGTTATATCTAAACTGTTTAACTTTGCGGAAATAAACACAGTAAAACACGGTTATAGCAAACACGCTTATAATGAATTGACGCTTACAGCGAAGTACTTTTCATTCCCAATGACTTAATTACATGTTGTAAACTTGACGGATATAACGAATTACACTTAAAGCAAAGGAAAATCTCCGTTCCCTGGCACTTCGTTAAAATCGTGTTTTACTGTATATGTTGATGTACAATAACTATGCACGTATAAACTTAGATTTTTAGTTCACCAAAGATTTTTAAGTGAAATTATCAGGATGACGCAGTGTTCTAGCTTCTATCCCACAAATTTAACATAATGACGCCTTGGATTTGCACGTCAATTCGCTTTTTGTGCCTCCTTCGAAGAAGGGAGGGCATATTGCTTTGCTGTCTGTCGGTCGGTCGGTCAGTCCACCAATAGTTTCCGTTCATTTTCTTCGCAGAGGATGAACAAATTGAAATAAAATTTAGGATACAGGTTTATCATGATAACGTCTGATCAAGTTCGATATTGGGTACGATCGAGCAATTTTCGACAGTTATGGCCCTTGGACGTAGAAAAATTCCACTTATTTGCAGTTTCCGCTAATTTTCTTCGCAGAAGATGAACATATTGAAATAAAAATTAAGTATACCGGTTTACCATGATAATATCCAGGTCAATTTCGATATTAGGTACGATCGAGCAATTTCCGACAGAGTTATGGACCTTGGACGTAGAAAAATCCCAGTAATTTGCAGTTTCCTTTTTCTTTCTTCGCAGAAGATTCACATATTGACATGAAATTTGATATACAGGTTTATCTAAATAATATTTAGGTCAAGTTTGATTTTGGGTATGATCAAGCAATTTTCGACAGAGTTATGCCCCTTGGACGTAGAAAAATTATATTTATTTACAGGTTTTTTTTAGATTAATAATGATAATATCTAGGTCAAATTCGATATTGGGTAGGATTGTGCAATTTTAGACAGAGTTATGTCCCTTGGACTTAAAAAAAATTTCATTTTTTTGCAGTTTACGTTCATTTTCATTGTGGATGTTTCCAAGGGATGGGGGCATAAGTGTTTCACAAACATCTCTTGTTTCAAAAGTAATAGTGGTTCCAAACTCCATTGTTTTTTTCAGAACGATCAATCCGTTCAAAAATCGTGCTTGCAAACACATTGCTCATTTTGTTTATCGCCTGTTTTAAGTACATTTAGTTGAGCTCGCCGAGCTAGATTTTTAGTTCACCAAAATTTTAAAGCTTTTTAAAGATATTTACGTACAAGTGACATAATCAGGAAGTCTTCTAGCTCCTATCCCTTAGGCGAGATATCAACTTTACTTAAATCAGGTGCTGAGGGTCACAAGTTTTAGACAAAAAAGAAGCAGAACAATTCAAAATGTAATGGATACCAACAAAGAGGTTAGAAAAGCCTAGAATCGACATATACTAAAAATATTAGATGTATTATGGAAAAGTCAGAACAGCGGTGATGAAATCTTTTCTGCCTTATGAATGAAAAAGCAACATTTTGACTTCAATGAACGTTGGTTGATCGACGTCATACCTCATCCCAAGTTGGTGTTGATTTCTGTACGTGTTGTTTAAACTTCAGATTAAATTACGCGCTGATCTATCGGGGTTAACATTAGTATTCATTTCATGGGTTATTTTTTAAATGGCAAAGGCGTCCATGTTCATGAAATTTAAATGCAACCACAGGTGCTTGAGGACAGGCTCGACCCCCCTCCCCTTCCACACCCCCCCCCCCCAGTATATAGACCCCGGGACTTCATTTTTCTTTCTTTTTTTAATTAAATTATCCTTTCATGACATATTTCTAATCTAAATTATACATCCAATGCCCCAAAAATTACCTAAAACATACATTTTTTTTAAATCAGACCTTCTACATATATAATACAAGAAGGTTGCTAACTTCGTCTGCCAGCCGAGAGGCATTTGTTGAAATGTACTATCAAACTACATCTACTAGTAAAAAGGGTGACCTCATGTCATAGTCCGATAATTCCCTTCACTGAATATCTGCATGCCATGCCCGTGTAAATACAATTATTAGGCAAATAGGACAATTGTCACCGACAAGTTGCAAGTTTTGAACCGATCCATCTAGAACCAACGGAAGTGAGGGTTTATCGCAAGGAAGATAACTCCGAGAGATTTACGAAATTGCATGGCAAACTCGAAAAAAAGTACAATTCATTAGAAGTATGAATTCTTATCCAGCCGTGAAGAATTAAAAACTTTTTTATCGTCTTGGGTACTGGAAAATCTAAAAGAAGGCACTCATACTGAGTGTATTACAATGGAAGACATAAAAGAGAAAATAAAAAAATTATGTTACGAGTTATCTTCCTTGCGATAAACCCTTACTTCCGTTGGTTCTAGATGGACGTTAGCAACATTAACAGAGGGTCTGATTTTTAAAAAATGTTTGTTTTATTATTTTGGGCAATGGATGAATAAATTAGATTAGAAATATGTCATAAAAGGATAAATTAATTTAATAAAAAAAAGAAGAAAATTTAAGTCCCCGGGGTCTATATACTGGGGGGGGGGGGGGTCGATCCTGTCCTTAAGCACCTGTGAATGCAACAAGATTTTATTTCAAAAGTAGATTTTGAAAAAAAAGAAGTTTTAGCATACTAGTATATGAATTTTCAGCTCAAAACAAAAGTTCTCCAGAAAAAAGATTTGGGTAAACCGATTGAAAAGAAGTTTTGCTTGGTTTTGTTTTATCATATTGTGTCAAAATTTTACAAGTGTGTTCGAAATAATATTATAATGAGGACGTTTTATAATATATAAACATTTTAAAAGAGTATATAATACATGTACATATAAAAAAGCATTTATACATAATAATTTATATATGATTCCATTTCATAGTAGAACAACTGAGATTCACTTCTATATCAATTCCGTAAGGTATTGTTCTATATCAGTAGTCAAAACCCTGTCTGTATTGTGGAGATTAATTTTCATCGTGAAATCTTCAGAATTTTAAAGACTAACACGCAAGTCATTGGAATGTAATCTACATATACAAAAGTTTGTGACCCTTGTTTTTTTTTTAAATTAACTCTTAAAAGATTTGATCTATTATTAATCCATATTCAAAGTACTCAAATAACACTATATAATGTAAAAATGTCAGTCTGTTTTGCATCACATCATACATTAAACTGTAATTCAAAGGTGATTAGGTATTTATTTTCGAATTCATACTAAGTTTTGCGCGAGCAATTCTCAAAACAGTATCCATTAAAAGAAAAGCTTTGAAGCAATAAAAACTAACACTTTTCATTAAAGCCATTTCTTTTTTTTGATAAATTCAGTCATATATGACCAATTCCTTTAATTTTGAGTTTCTTCTTTTGAAAAAAAAGTTTTGAGGCCGCCATTTATACGTCTCATACATTAATTGATAAAATCAAACGACCTTGTTGTGATACGGAACATTATACCCATTAACTTAAAAAACAAAATGTAAAGAAATAATGGTTAAAATATACATATGAAGTTTGGGAGTTTTTTACGATTGATTTCCCAAAAAGGTCACGTTTTATTGCTAGAGAAATAATCAATTAAGAACACCCTGAAGTTGATTTTCTTCCACGTCCGAACATGATAAAGGTTTTTTTTTATCTAAACAAGAAGTCACGCCTTTGTAGTATTTAATAAAGTATAATACTAACTGTATTTTAACCTTTATGTGTTTTACTGTCGATGTAATGTCCTTTCTGATATACTGAAAGTAGTCATGTTGTACATTTTATTTGATAAAATGAAATATATCAGAAAGGACAGTAAGAACATCGCGAAACACTTCTTAAGATGGAACGTTCCCATTACTTTTGGATATGCAAACATTTGGGTATTCTTTTTTTTTAATAAAGATAATAATTATATTGAGGCTAATCTTTTGACTTTTGTCGACAATGAAATTTCGTTGGCTTTAATCAACCTGATACTGCTGATGATTTATGTGCGTGAGACAAAAGATAATAGATTTTTCTGGTTTATGACAAATACATGTATATACTATAAACAGGGTTATTTTTGCTCTACGATGTTTTCGCTCTTCTTCACTGAAAACAGTTTTGGTTTGTTTAAAGAGAGATAATTTAAACCTCGTTTTCGCCCAGTCTTTAATTCGCCCGATGACAACGAGGGCGAAAGGGGCGAAAAAAAAAGGGGGCAAATATTTCCATGTATACAGTAACTATATACGTACGTTAATATATATACTGACAACAATAAAATCAAACAGCCACAAACTTGTCACTGGTCACAGACCCTGGGATAAAACAGAACATGCAGCGAGAATCCTTTCAAAACTCGACCGTTCACCATAAACCAATCAAAGCCATGGCGCCATATACATGAAGGTTGTTGCGGATTTACTTCAGCAGCATCTGAAATATAAAAGAAAGCCAACTGGAACGAGGAACAGAAAGCTTTATAAAAACGCTTAATATTCAATTCTTATTAAGAGAAAAATAACATATACAGGTAAATAAAATAATTCTTATCAGGGATTAACAACATATTATTTGTAAACCTAGAATTAAAAATCTCAATTTAGATAAAAAGTGGTGTGGAAGGGGATTACACGTTTTATCCAGGCAACAGTTATTAAAGTGGCACGGTGACTCAAAATTGATGCTTTACTTTTTGATTATGACAACGGAAATAAAAAGAGCTACTCGAAATTTCATCATACGGAAGGTTTCACGCATCATAAGCCATCACATATCAATTTACAGGTCATTAAAACTCTTCCAGAAATTGCACTTGTAAACAAACCGAGTTGTTTTGGACATTTGTTTAGTGTGACGTGATTGCGATTTCTGTCTAAATATAGTTACAATGGGATTGACAGTCACACACTGAAAAAAGAATTTGAATCCGAAGCTATTCGATGTCTGTGGTAAGAAATATGCATTAATAGAGAATGCATCTTAATAAATATATATTTCTTAAAGACATCATGTTTCAATGAGAGTTTTCTGGTTCATGATGTATGTCACGCTGCAGTATTTACATTCCCCTGCGCTTGCGTGGCTATGAAGCGGAATTAAGGAAAAGTTGACCCAACGCGTCTATCATTCTCTTTTTAATTTAATTTATTTACTTTGAAACACCGTAATTTTCAAAAGTTCATCTTTTCATATTATAAATAAAATATGTGGAAATCTGGTAAAAAATCGAGATTTGCTGAATCATCGGTTTGTGCGTCACCATGTCCCTTTAAGCAGCAGAAGGAAGTGCTTTTGCGCACTTTTTCTCGCAGCAAATATTTTATTGAAAAGTGAATATCATGGAATCCCCAATCTTCCCCGAACTTTGCTTGGAAACATGTAAAAATTGAAGTTTAAGAAAGGAAGCTAATAGTGAAGTTAATGTTTTAGGAACACCCCCCCCCCCCTAGGAAATATTGATGATTTTTTGGGGTTATTTTATCATCAAAAATGTTTCAAAATATCAAATTTTTACATATATGTACATATAGTTTTGTGAGTCTCTATCGTCTATAATTATATAACCCTCGAGATTTTTTTTTTTTAATTCTGAATTTATTTTCGAACACTTAACTACACGAGTTTAGGCATAGATTACAGATTCAAATATATTGTGACACATAAGTAAATAGCTAACTGACGCAAAATCAGTGCAATTGTACCCTTACAAATAGGAGAACTGCGTATATGCTGAATGTAGAAAAGATTTATACAAAGAGAAATGTTTGTTGTTCAGACCATTACGTACCATGTTGCACCGAGAACAAGAGTTGCCCAAAATGTGAAGAATTCTAATTAGATTTCAAACCTTAGTTCCTTTTAATGACTTTCAAATCTGTATGTGACGAAATGAAATTTTTATCAATGCTTTGATTTCAGTGTTTATAATGGGCCAAATGGTGTCATTATGCAAATATTATGTCGTATGCAGCTATTTCGGAAATGGTGGGGCTTTAAAAAAAATTAACAATCATCTTAAATATACACATCTAGTCGGGTTTATTTCGGATGTTACATGTATAAATAAGCAATGACATGCTATACCGACCGACGTATATATTTTAAACTAATTTATGTTCACAACTGAAAGATAAATGAAATCGAAGCAGAAATAATATATTCATATTTTATTTCACAGATTCGATAAAATCAAAGTTGAACATTAAACAAACATTGTCATCGCCTAACATTTTTTTTTCTTCTGAAAACCATTGTTAAAAGTTTATATTCAAAGAACGCGAGTAAGTTACACCCCAGATAATAAAATTTCACAGTGATTTGTATCCCTCCGGTATTTCGACACAGATTTAAAATACTGATGATTGAACAATCCAAAGAAGACGTCAAGAGAAACAGACTAATGTTATATCTAAGATTTACACTTTCCAGTGTCTTTGCCTCTGATAACACTACGTACCGATTTTGTACAATAAAACCCATAACTTCAAATAACGCCAAATTGAGGCGCCAGCGGGGTTTGCTTATTTATATATAAATATTTAATCGCACGATTGCTTAAAATTATATGAATATAAGTATTAAAGAAATCATTCTTTGAGTATTATGAGGTGATAATTTTGGTCGGGGCGTGATCAAATCCATTACAAAGACCTTCGGGATTTATTGGATTTGATCACGCCCTGACCAAAATTATCACCTCATAATACTCAAAGAATGATTCCTTATTCTTTAAAAAGAACCACAGTCACATTAATTACCGTAGAATTTTTTTTTGCAGAAGTGTAATTATTAATTACCTTTATGTGAGCAGACACCTCAGTCCTGCGGTGACCAAGCCATGATTTGAACACATTACCGGACATAACATGCTTATATGCCGAATACTTGAGAAACGCGTACAAACACAGACGAACGGATGGAACAAAAAATGTCAGCCGTCGGACGTTCGAGTTCGATAACGTTATCGATATACCGATATTTAGGCAGAAGTGTAATATAGCTCTCTAAAAGGAGATTCGATGAATTCTTTATGCATGCTCAGATTATTTCACTTGCTTATATTTTATGCAAGAAAATATGATCATCAACAATAACACCTCCTTATTTGTGTGTATATATGCAATATATGTTGGTTTTGTATGCTTTACAAGATTGTTACATGTGGTTTGAATCTTATTGGTGATTCAATGGTATGAGAAATTTTTAACAGCATTTCAATTTGTAAACACACATACATTCAAACTTTGAATGGAGGGATGATAAATAAATGAAGTACGAAAATTGAACACATATACCTGAACAGTTGTAAAAGTAGACGTAATTATTTTCCTTTTAAGACCTTCATAGGAATGAATCAGCACCTCACCCCAACCGTGTAAGTCGCACTAAAATTGAAACCGAGACCGAAATACGTCATTCAGGTAAACAATACCTTCTGTACTTTAACCGTTATTTCATTTACTTGCAGATTTATTGATATTGGTTATTTTGGGGGGTTTTTTCTCTCAAAATGCACGGTTTTCATATTTGGCATCAAAGCACAATAACGCTGTTGTAAGGCGCCCCAAGTCCTAACCTTTCTCAACTTTTTTAAAAAAAAAACTCGTATATCCGGGTTTATGTTTACTTTTTATCACGCGATATTTATGAAAGAAAGTTGAGTTGGTGGTACAGCATTTAGTGTATGTGCTCAAGTAACCAAATTGTTACCAGAATGATTATATCAGATATAAATAAAGTCAGTTATCGGAGGATTAAAATGGCTGTAAAACTCAAAACTTGATAGAATGTATGATAACCTGTTAACTTTGAATCGTTCACATCAGAATCGTTTTCAGAAACCCCGACGACAAAGGTCATGGATAGTGGAATTGAGGACATTTATCCATGCCCTGTTTATTATTTCTCATGTTCGATACGTTTAATTTATTCGTGCATCTAAGTGCGATGTGTTTTTTTAAATTCTGAATTCATTATGTCTGATTTAGCAAAAAAAAAAAACCGCGGTCCATTTCCAAATAAAAATTGTTATTGTGATCAACATTTGATAAAAACAAAATATTCCATTTCTCAAAGGTCATACATATGTATCGGGTTACTTATTTACGTCAAATTAAAAGTTTTGAGGCGCTCCCCCGGGATCTGATTGACGGGTGAATGGTTATTTAAAGAAGCGCACTCTGTTTTTCTTCGTACATTACTTTTGTTCATAATGAAGTTTGTGATTATATTATTTGTTTTCTGCATTGCTTTAGAAATAAGTTCGTGCAGGCCCAGTCGGGATGAAGAAGGTAAGTTTTATATTATCATGATAAATGATTTCATTTTTTTTTTTGATTAATACAAATAATCATAGCAATTTATAAAATAAGAAATATGACTGAATGATTACAACAAAAACCATTTAAGGTCGGTCGCGGGTTTGAAATTTTACGCCCTCTATGCAGGGTATTGCGCATTACTGTTGTAAAACGCAAATGTAGAGTAAAATGGTCAGATACACAGGTTATCATGTAGCGTTTTTATTCAAAAATAAAATAACTTCTCAAAAAATTACTATAGGATTATAAAGCGTAACCTGTCCCAACCAAGGTTAAATTCGCAGAACTTGGGTAGACATTGAGTTCATTTCATAGATAATTAAAATTGAAAATATAATTTGAAAAATAAAAACATATGCGCGATCTTTTCATGTTCTGTGTGAGTGGAAATGTTTTTAATCTATTGCAATTAAAATTAAATTTGATTCGAAAATATCCTCTTATATATATATATATATATATATATATATATATATATATATATATATATATATATATATATATATATATATATATATATATATATATATAAAGCACTGAATAGAATCAACAACACTAGGCATCTTTAAAGTGTCGGATCTAATATATAGATACTAAGGCAGTAAACTTAATATATAAAGCACTAAAATTGGCTAACGACAAGAACAATAGAAATTGTCAAATTTTCGGGACAACCAGTCCCTTCTTCAGGACCAAAAAATAAATTACATAAGTAAAAAACAAAGAAAACAAAATCTAAAGCTACTACTAAACTACTAGTAGTTTAGTAGTAGTAGTTAAGTAGTAGCTTTAGATTTTGTTTTCTTTTTGTTTTTTGCTTATGTAATTTATCTTTTTGTCCTGAAGAAGGGACTGGTTGTCCTGACTTTTGACAATTTCTATTGTTCGTGTCGTTTGTCATTTTACGTGCTTTATATATATATATATATATATATATATATATATATATATATATATATATATATATATATATATATATATATATATATATATATATATATATATATATATATATAATGGCTGTCAAGACACGTTTATAGGACCAAACTATGAGGACCGGATAGCTTAAAAAGTATCCAGTCAATTTCATTTTAATTTGGCTAAAAGTTTACTTATACGTTAACCTTCCATCGCTGAAAATTAAAAGAAACTCGTATTTTTGTATTTCTTTCCATGTTAAATTGAAAATGATAACCCCATTTTCTCTATATAATCATACATACGACCAAAATATGAGCGCGGTAAACAGAGAAAATATCAGGTCGATTTACTTTATATTTTGCACATAGTTTACTCATAAGTTGAAATTTCACTGAAAAAATTGAAGGAAATCGTATTTTTGAAACATTCTCCTCGAGATTCCATAAAACACGGAATACATGTAAATTAAATTAGGAGAGACTTTTGGTGTCAATATGCAAGTCAATGAAAACCAACTGTAGCTACTATTGTAGTTATAATTATTTTACAAAACGGAATAAATAAATCACTGTTAGATAAAGCCCCTTTTAAAAAAAAAAAAATCCTCTTTCTGAAAAACACCGAACTAAGAGCTCGAGTTGTACGTTTATCCCCCCCCCCCCTTTTTTGTCCAACCTTGGATACATACATGCACATGGAGCCAGATATATGCCTAAGAATATCTGCTATATCTGGTACCGACGTCATCAAACTCCCATAAGTTATTACTCTGCCTCGAGTCTGAATTTTGACCACAAATGCATAGACTGTTCTTTTAAGTGTTTGAGATGAGAACTGAGTAAAGAGATATAAAAAGTTTTGGCAAGAAGATGTGTTATGCATATACAATGTATTGACTTAATATACTTAAATGTGCTTGATATTTTCAAATATAGTTTTATTAATTTAATATTTTTGTTTAAAGAGCTTGAGCAACTCCTGAGACGAGTTTTCAAAAACAAGGATAAGCCAAAGGGCAAGAAAAACCCATTAGAGGAGGTAAATTCATCATACATTGCATCGTAAACTCAGCAATGTTTTCTTTAAATTTCTTTAAGACTAATATAAACAAACGCTAATCCAATTCAAAACTTAATGATTCAGGATTTAGATCCCGAATCTTCGTTTGAAAATGACGCTGAAAGACAGACAGTCGACACAAAAAAGGGGAAGTTTAAGGTAAGTCCTAATTAAACAGATATTTCAAGAGGATCCATTTAACTAAACTTTAATTAATCTTTTCCTTTTAAAATTGCGTGTTAAATTCAGATTACATCTAGTATAGAACCAGTAAAAAAGATTTAAGGTAATTTCAGCCCAAAAACATGCATCCCAAGAAGAAAAAAGTTTTACTGAGTCAGAGTCTGGATAACCATCCGAAAAAAGCTAGCATAGGAATGGTAAGCGCATTTTTAATTCGCAATTAAAGTGAAGATGAGATACAAGAATGTGTAATTACTAGACTAGTCTAGACAATTGTATTCTAGTAGATGATACTGAAAAAAGAGTTGATTTTTAAATTATGCATCAAGTCGCCACGGATGAGTATATAAGATGATGCCGACATAATCACTCGTTTGATTAAGGATCCGCAAAGTAAAATAATTCTTCGAATCGAGAATTGCGAATATTAAAGACTCTTTAAAAAAAGGTTTCACACGAGTCAGCGATTGCAGTAATAAAAGCAAAAAAAAACCCTTCTCAAAATAGTTTCAGTACTTTGATTTGTTTTCAAACCATTTTAGCCTCCACCAGGATCAGGAAAAGGTAAAGATCTCTCCAAGAGAAATTTTCAATACAATGGATCGTTGTGGCCCAATGGAATTGTTCCTTACGTGATTGATACCAGCTCGTACAGTGAGTCAATTTTGTAGGTTTTGAAGAGCTGTAATCTCTTAAGTCTGATTTAGGATGATGATATATAAAACTTGATTAAGTTTGTTAATATGTAAAAGGCCAAACGGCAAGTTGATCGCATGAAAAAATTAAAACGTAATAGAAAACGAAATGCATGTGCGTTGTTTTATATCTGTATTTGATTGTAAACAAAAATGGGTTTTTTCATAACTTTGCATAATTATAGTGTTGAGGTTGTGTAAGGTTTAGACTTTTTTAAAAAAAATAATAAGACGACGCATCAAATTAATCACACAATGTACAACTTGAAATTTGAATTAAACGGCAATAATTGTTGTCAGGAAATAAATTATACGAGCTAGAATACATCGATAGTACAGGTTCATGTAATCATTACTCATTGACCTACAATATTTAAAAACCATTACCGATACAGATACCATATCCGGCTCTATTGTCTTAAAAAACGCAGCATTGCATTGCCATCGTGAATTAACAGTATACATATATTACATGGCTTCGAGGGCGACATACCAGAATATTTGCCCTAAGGTGACAGGAAAGCCCTGGAGTGTTAAGTCGCCCGATGCCTTGTCACAAATATTCTGGTATCGTCGCCCGAGAAGCCATGTAATATATGTAATATAACATTTTTGAATAAAAATCTGTTTAAGAATATATTTACCTTTAATTTTATAATTTTTTTGCTGCTATTTTCTGTTTTTAACATCCATTGTTGCTTCTTGCAGCCACCACTGATCAAACTAAGGTTCAGAACTTGGTACAAGAGGCAGCTAACATCATCCAGAGTCACTCTTGTGTGACGTGGAAGGTTCGAGACAGTGAACAGTACTACGTTCGTATTCAGAACGGAGGCGGGTGAGTCTATTTAATCACCAGAGGTATTGCAGCATGATGTTTGAACGTTTCTGTTCTTTAAGAGGCTTAAAAACATATCTGCATCTGAATTTCTGAATGGTAGTAAATTGAAAAAGTAAGTTGAAAATAGGGTAAATATGAATGTAGAACATGTGGAATAGATTTTAATGTTATTTTTTTCATACATTGTAGATGCAGCTCGTACATTGGGAATGTCCAGTTCTCTAACGGTTATCAACCATTAACTTTAAGTAGTGGGGGATGTCTCTATGTAAGACCTTTGTATACACGTTACAAGTAAATCAATATTTCAAATTCATCACAATATGTCTTTGTAAGAAACACGATGTTCATCTTTTTTATACTAGTATTATTAAAAGTATTAAGCTTTTATTGTCATTAAGCAAAACTTTATAACAACGCAGAACCATTCATAAACTCTTCAAGTAAGATTTTCAAGTATTTTGCAGTTGGACACAGTGATCCACGAAATGCTTCACGCTATGGGGGGTAAGCACGAGCAGAGTCGAATAGATAGACCACATTACATAGAAATCACGTGGAACAACATCATAAACGGATATGCAAACAATTTTGATGTAGCTGATACAAAGGATGATGCCCCATACGACCTGTCGTCCGTCATGCAGTACGGTTTGGGGGTAAGGCGCATAGTTTTCTCTCCTTCCCATGGTAGCTGCAGGTCTGTAGCCCCAGCTCTGAAAAACATTCGGATGAACGATCTGGGAGCTACAGTGCCTTCCACATTAAAAACTGTAATTCACAGTTAGTTTTTGACTACTTTTTTGTGGTTACTTGATAACATTCAGTATCGTAAGTTGATATGTGACATAGCGTTAAAAAACGCATTGCACTGTGATTGTATTTATTGCAATCTACTGCCCCCTGTCCCCTTTCAATGAAATCCGGTTGTGTTCAGACAGCATTTGACAAAATCGAATCTTTACCAGTTTAAATAAAAAAATGACCCGGGCATATAACAACTAGGCAACAAAAAGCTTTTTAGCTCACTTGAGCTTTCAGAAGTTTTCTGATCACATTTTGTCCGCCGTCCGTCTGTCCGTAAACTTTTCACATTTTATACATCTTCTCAAGAACCACTGGGCCAATTTCAACAAAACTTAGCACAAAGCACGCTTAGACAAAGGGAATTCAAAGTTGTGTAAATTAAAGACCAAGCCCTTTCTCATAGAGAGATAATGAGGAATTATTGAGAATTTTTCAAAAATCTTCTTCTTATGAACAATTTGACAAGAAAAACTGAAACTTATCTGGAAGCATCCTCATGTAGAGTAGATTACAAGTTATGAAAATGATGACCCCCTCCCCCAGGGGGTAGGGTGGGGCCACAGTGGGGGGTCGAATTTTCACATAGAAATATAGAGAGTAAATCTTTAAAAATCTTCTCAGAAACCAATCTTCTTTCTCAAAAACCGAATGGCCAGAAAAGCTGAAACTTATGTGGAAGCATTCTCAGGTAAGGCAAATTTGTTCAGATCATGATCCCCGGGGGTAGGTTTAGGCCACGATGGGGATCGAATTCCTACATAGGAATATTGAGTTAATCTCAAAAAATATTCTTCTCAAAATGCGATTGGCCAGAAACTTGTGTTGAAGCATTCTCAGGTAGGGTTGATTACAAGTTGTAAAAAATTCATGATTCCCGGAGGAAGGATGGGGTGACGGGGGGATGGGCAAATTTATACATAGGAATATATCGGAGCATAGAGAAAGTCTTTAAAAATCTTCTTAAATACTAGAAAATGAGTAGGGTGGGGCTGCATTGGGAATCCCGTTTTATTTATTCACAAAAGCTGAAATGTAAAAATATATGGTTTTACTTATATGCAAGCATATATGGTTTTACTTATATGCAAGCATAATTATAAAATATTGCTTATTTTTTGAAATTGTTTAGACTCTGGCCCCTGGATGATTCTTGGGGCTCACAAGGGGATCAGAGTATGATGTAGGTTTATATCCCATATGTAAACAATCGTTTAGGATCTTTTTTAGAACTGCAATACTCAACATGTGATATGACTATAAAATCACCCTGTTAGAAAAGTGACTTGATTGTAAACATAAGAATATTCAATGGAAAAAAATGTATTTCTATGTCTACATGATCTACAAATATCTTGCTACATTGTCCAGATATTTTGTATTTTAACTCCATTAAGCTGATTTTATCATACCTATTGTTGCTCAGGTGAGCGATGTGGCCCATGGGCCTCTCATTGTGATTTATGCAGGATATGAAGGTAGCGACATTGGAGAAAAAGTACATTACCCGCTAACGCGAGTTAAATATTTTTTTTCTGCAGTGATCGATACCTTCATAACCCGCATGAATCATCAAAGAAAGCATTTTATTATTTATGTTTAATCTTTCTTTTAACAAATTAGAAAATTGATCGTTAAGAGTATTCAAAATCATACAGTTTACTGTTGATTTACATAAGTAAGTTAGATAAAAGAAAAAAATAGCCAAGTCGTCTTACTAAGGATATGGGAATTAGAGTCTGACAGCATCATGAAAAATTCGTGCAGTTCCTGATTTTTCTTAGGTTGACTGATCGATAAACTGGTTAAAACTGGATCATGTAGATTTCATTCCATTCAGTTTTTATAGAGCTATGAGTAACAATCAATTTCCGTAAGAAATAAAAGCAATCATATTTAGTGTATGTAAATATGATTCCTTAAACTTTAAGTTTAGTTTTAAAACTGCTTTTAAACGTATTTTAGCATTGTTCAGTGCATTGCGTGTTAGCGTGAATCAAATACCAATGAATAATATTATCGCTATAGCTACCTTCATACCTGCATGGACTACCAAAAAGGACAATCTATTGCTAGAATAAACAACATGCAATATAAAAAGTGCGATTGGACAATCAAAGCTTGCTTTAAAGGTGTTTCTCCGTCAGTGTTCTGGTTAATACGTTAATAAGCTACGAATTGTTTAACCCCTGACGGGAAAGGATCCTTAATATTGGCCTTGGGTTTCATAATGGCAAATGGCTGTGCAATCGCAACTTCTCGGGCCCTCCGCCAGGCTCGGAAAAACACCTCGAATGTATTACCTATGCGTCCATGACAACCCCCCTTTTTATAAAACTTGATATAAATACAACGCATTTTACAATCTGTTGAGATATAAGCTAGACTTCATTAAAGTAAATGATATACCCTAAAATATAACACAGAAGCGACTTATAAGGCTGTCTAGCCTTGTAGCCGATACTTATTATTATGGGAAACGACTCCATTTTGTATAAAATTCTAACATCCGTAATGTAATTTTTATACATTCGAAGTGTTTTCCCGAGCGTGCCGGAAAGGCCCGAGAAGTTGCTATTGATATCTGTGCAGTATCAGACATTAACTGGTCTTATTATCATTATTCAAACCTACGCTGTCTGTCAATATATAGTAAATACAATGTATGAACTTTTTGGTAAATGGTACCCAAGGAGTCTACTCTCATTTGATGACCACATGACTCTATGTAATATCATTGATCATATGGTGCACCTATTTCTGTGGATTTCATGGATAGTATTTGTCAACCACATTCAACATCCATGCAATAAAAATTAACAAAAGATCATTTTCTTGAGAAAAAACCTCTTTTTTCTTGCAAACCAGCATTTTTTCCCAATTACTTTTCAATTCTATTTATCCGTGTATTTTCACTGTATTTTGAAAAATCATTAGAAGACATCTTGCTAGATCTCGATGAATTCACACAAAATGTTGTTTATCTTGAAGGCTTTTGGCGCTAGTGGAGATACAATGAAAATGACTGATCCCGATTTGGAATACTTGATTACTAATGGCAATAAAGGGTTAACTATATACGACATTGCAGAAATCAACGAAGCATATCAATGCACAGGTACATGTAGATATACTCATAAATTTATTCTATTCAAACTTATCGGAGCTGTATATGACCTTAAACTTAACTATGAATGTGGATTAATTAAGAAATAAACAACGTTATTTAGTAAACATTGTGTAATGAATAGCAATTAATTCCTTTAAAATGTTATTATAAGACATGTTTAAATATTAAATACGAGTTGGAAGAAAAACACATGATGTATCGTATAGTGGTTAAAATCTTTAACGTCATGGAAAAGTATATAACGTCACACCTTTATGGCGTCATAGTATACAGACAGAGCAATTGCGATTATAGAAAAATAATTGCAATTGCTTGCAATTGCAATACAAATTGTGTAACGCGCGCTAGCGCGTTATGAAAATTTGTATGCACACACCGCTGCAGTTATGAGACTATATCTTTCAAAAAATAATGATTTAATGCTTATATTTACATTTTTTTAAACTTCTTGCTTTGTCTGCAAATGTGATTTATACGTCAAAATTTCTGTTTTATCCTAAGGGTAAGTTCAAATTAATGGAAGAGCCACTGTAACAGCTACAAGCGTGAACTTTGATTCTCGCTTGTGACGTTGCATTTTACAGCGTTCAACGTTTGTGACGTCATAATAAAACTAGTCATTCTAACCTTTGAGTACCCTGTGTGTGTTACGGTCTTATAGCTGCAGTGTCTTTTCATACACTTTACGTGGAAAATATATATGGAATGTAAATATTACCGTATACTGTGGTTTCATCAATATTCGCTGAATACCAATTTTCGTGGATTTCGTTTTAAAGTTTATCCATGAATTTAAATGTTCATTGAAGTGCAATTTCTACTATCAGTTTGTGTTGATGGGGTCATTGGCCACGAATTTACGTATCCTTGAAACTGTGATTTTCACTTTATCCACGAAAATTGATATCCTTGAATATTAATGAAACCACAGTATCCGGTAATTTTCGCGATGATCTAATTTTTTGCGATGTCTTTTAAATCGCAAATTATTGAATACGCAGAAATCATATTCTGTATTATTTTCTATAAGAAACTTTTTAAATCGCAAATAATGACAAGCGCAATTTAAGGTCAAGATCTAGTAAATGATTCCAGACTGTCTTTTTGGTGCTAGAACCATTATGACGTCATACATTGTAACTGATTTGATGAATCTGTTCCCGTATGTTACTATTTTATTAAAGGAATTATGTAGAAAATAAAACAATATTTTGACATTCAATATTTAACCACGGGAAAAATAATCCCGGTATCTATTTTCAATTTAACATCATTTTAAAGAGACGCTCAAGAGCTTAGTTAATGCTATTTTTGGAGGGACCGTAGGCATTCTAGATATGATTTATTAGTCAAAAAATGACAAAAATCCGAAATTTGTTCCTTGTCTCCTTCATATTTCATTGAAAATGACAGTTAAAAACATAATTTTTCATTGTGTTTACCAAACATTTAAGCCCCAGTACACCCTATGAAACAAAAATATTGTTATGAAGCATCAATAAAAGAATTTATATCTTGAGTTTTATAAACCTGTAGGCACCGTTCGTTTACTAGCTATTGACCTTAAAAATGCCTCACATTTTTCCCATTTTCGCAAATTTTGTGACGCGCAAAAAAACAGATATACGCATTTTTTTTTTTTACTTTTTACCTGCAATTCATTGTCGAAACATACAACCTGAATGCCTAATCGTGTTGTTTGTGACATTTTTACTGGCCTTGCGATTAAAGGCAAGGGAGGGGTGGAACGATTTTTGTATTAAGTCACATTTTTATTCGTATTATCGTTGTCGTTTTCTCAGTCAACGCATGCGCAATGGAAATGCCTTTATCGACGATTTAGAAGTAACCGGGATGGGGGGATGGGGTGTCTTGATTATGGTATGCATAAATTTTGATTTTCAATGGGAAGCTTGCAAAGCCTGTGTACGAGAAAAAGGCACTGCGAATGCATACAATGTGAGAACTCATCTAACAGTATGTCAATCATCAATCAGGTCCCACGACTCAATTGTAAATGGTTTAAATGAGTTAAATCTTAAACCCGATAGCCCGATACATATGCATATTTTCTTCAATATGTAGATGTGATATTTGTCTTTTTTAGCTGGTTGCAGCATTACTTGTAACAATGGCGGAGTAGTTCAGAAGCCCGGTGGTTCTGTCTGTAGTTGTGAATGTCCAACTGGTCTTAAAGGATCGACCTGCTCCCAGATCGACTCCAGCGCTGGTAAGTACGCACTACAGGTACTATCAAGGTACTATCAAGTATTGAAGAGCCCTGTCATATTTGAATTGGTGTGCAGTTAAGTAGGAGACCGTTGAGTTTTAGAGGCGCGTATACTGCACTATACTGTAAACCCTGAATATTTTATCGGAATAGCATTTTTTTGTTCCTTACGATATATATTATGAAAGCGTTTATAAATAAGGCATCCGGTGATATGTGCTCTAAGGCATCCAGCGAATTTCATTTTTTTTTTTCGTACATGCTATGATTTGCCCAGCTTTAATTTTTTTTACTATGCATTGACAGCTTCATATTATTTTTTTTATTTACGGAACATCAATTTGATTCATAATATATTCGTTCATTGGTATTTCAGAAAGCAATTAAACATCATGAGATTATCCTTCCAAGTATAATTCATTTTTTGCTTTATATACTAAATTATGAAAACATTTAACACCGCTGACCATAGGTATCACATTATGACCGCTCTTGTTGCGGAAAATTAAGAATTCAGAAAATTGGTTATTCTCAGCGTGGTTTGAATTTTCTTTACGGAACTGTTAACGAGATGAAAACCTTTATGACACTTGAATTGACAAAATGGATAAAATTATATATGAATGAACGAATGAACCAGCTATTGATTTTTGTTATTTTTTAATTATCTTTAGAACAAACAGAAAAAAACACCAAAATAGGTAGAGCTGAATTGGCATGTTTTCAATTACAGTACGTTCATCTGGAGTATATTTTTCTTATTTATACAGTAGTGTTGCGGTACGGTTATTTCTTAGTGTTGCAAAAATTTTTAGGTGGAATAACACACCTGGAAAAAGTCACTCAATTTAACAGGAATCTTTTTGATAATGAAAGACATAATGATAGATAAACTGTACAAATGTCAAATAAGCGAAAAATGTGCAGTTTGGGGATAAAAAATGAATATCTAAAAAATTTATTCCAGTAAATAACAACAAAAGCCCGGCGGGATTCAAACTCGGGATGTACGTATCACAAGCTCGACACTTTATCCACTCGGCTATGGAGTAATTTTCATATTTCAGTCCATAAAATCCTTTTAAAAAAAAGGAAATGTCGTTTCGGTCAGCGGTCAGCCATTTTGTGGTGATGTGTTATTCCACCTTAATTTAGCACACGATGTCAAGCAAACCATTATTCAGTTTTACTGAATTATATAGTGTAAATAATGTATATGTACATGCATTTTATGTGTGTGAGATATTATGGCATATCTTGTAGGTTGTGGAGGAGTGATTAACCTCGCTGCGGGTCAAAGTTCACAAATAAACCTTCAGAATTATAATACTGGACTCCAGTGTACATGGTTGGTAAAGGTAAGCTCGGGTTGATATTTATAATTTCATCTTATGTAAAAAGGGAATGGGAAGATAGAATATATGATATGGTGTATCGTGTCCAGTAAAATTTACAAGTACTTACTTTATGCGCAAAGGGATAATTTTTAATATCCATATAATGTTATTAAAACACGAATTTCAAAAGCAACCTCTCTCTCTCTCTCTCTCTCGTGAGAAAACGAAAAGAAAGGGAGAGAAAACGAGAAAGAAAATGATGTGGAATATGATTTTATGCCTGAGTTTGAATCCATGTATTTCTTCATTTTGTATTCCATGTTAAGGGAGCGGCCGGAACCCGAATTAAAGCAACAATAAACAGCATGGACCTACCGTTCAGCTCTCTGTACAACTGTTATCATTGGATAGAATTCAGAGACAATCTGATTGGACAAGCAGGAAAGGAGTAAGTGCAATCGCAATTTCTCGGGTCTTTCCGGCAGAGCTCGGTATTTTTCCGAGCTCTGTCAGAGAGGCCCGAGAAGATGCGATTAGAGTAAGTGATAAATAGGTTTTTTGGGAGTTGATTTTAATCAACTCTCCTATGCAGTTACTCAGGCAAACCGAAAGTGAAACAGTGTTTGGACCTAAGCACAAATCAACACCGCTGACAACATTTAGTTCTAATCAATAAAATCGATGTAATGAGTTCTTAAGCATTGTTCTTCAAGGAAACTCATTATAGATACATTGTAAATAGTCAGATTTTAAATGGTACCAACAATTTAGATATTTTTTGAAGTCGTACATTTTATGTATTCATACGCCAGAGTTCAACATAGTCTCGTTCAACCAGACGTTCGGCTGTCTCCGTAAATCACCGACACGCATAGAGTTTCTCTTGCTTGTCGGAGATTAACGGATACAGCTGAGAGTTTAGTTGAACGAGAGTAGAGTTCAATTTTTCTTGGATCCATACAATTTCTCTTAAGTATTTCGATCACTAATACGTAGTTTGATGGAATAATTCTTTGAATATTACACAACATGATTGATATTGGATTTTCCGGAAATTCCTGTAGGATTCATATTATTAAAATGTGCGTAATTCAAATACTTACAGGAATTTACTTTCCATGCAAAATAACATATCGTTGATTTTACAATAGATAACAATCGATAAAATCAACTCTCGTCAGTACTTCAGTACTTTGTTTTTAAATAAAAAATAGTTATTGGTACTGGTTGCTTATCGCAACGCATACCTCTTTGTATATTTATCTTATTATAAAGACTAATTTCTGCCAGAGTCTTGTGACAATTCCTATATTGCTATAAGTTTTTATTTTTACTGCTTGCAAACGCACTATTAATCAGTGTTCCATACATTTACCAGTTTAGTGTCAGCGTTTATCCCGACACTTATAATGAATGATGATTAATGTTTAAGATTTTTGATTAATTGTGGATTATAGATTAACATGTATAAGAATAACTTAATGATAAATAATACCCATGTACTTATTCTCTTAATGATGTCACATACCGAAATTTTTTTTATTGAAATGGTCTAATGACGTGCTCTCACCCAATAAATGAGATAATTCATTAAGTAGTCCATTAGTAACTATATATAGTACAGTCATATTTATAAACTTTATGCTCTAACACTCTGATTGGATTATTTAATAGAAAGTGCGGAAATAATGGAGGGTCACAGTTTGTTAAAAGCATCGAAGGAAATCCGAGCGCAATGATGATCAGATTCGACAGCCAAAAACACAGCAGCAGGACCCCCGGGGCAGGATTCTCACTCACAGTGGAGGCCTATACCTCAGGTCAGCTGACCGTTCTATTTTTATATCTTATTTTATTATTTTTTTTGTTTATTATATTATTTTACTATCTTATTTTTTCTTATTTCGGGGGGGGGGGGGGGGGGGGGGTGGTGGTGGTTTCACGTGAACTTTTTACAGAATCACAAGAATGAGTATTTTTGTTGTTGTTCATATTAGCATTTACAATCTGTTCATGTAAAATGAGATATTCTCCATGAAAAAGAATTTGTATTTAATTATGATTGAATATTAAATTATGATATGAGTTTTTCTTTTTTAAGAGTTAAAGAAATTGGAACTGCATGTAGTATAGGTACATGAACATTTAATAGAAATTTTCTATCAGAATTCGAACATAAGATTCAGTAAGACTTGAGAAGACAAAAACATCTTACTGCATTAGTACGCGTGTTCTGAAGTGTTAATCTAGCAAGATATCCAACATCGTTTCAGCAATTACATGTATAAGAAACACTTTATGTATATATGCTTTTACTTTCAATTGATAAATGAAATGAAAGTCATTCATTCAGGTTTCTCTGGGTTTTTTGAAAGCTGCTTTTTTGGCTATTACTAAATTAACGTGCAAATGAATTATCTTTAAAAAAGTTATGGACTTTCACCTATTAACATCAGCAGAATATATCTCCTTTCAATGATAAAGATATTCGGAGAACATGGAAATAAATAATTTCAGTATGAGAACACAGAAAGAACCCCACAAAAAACAAAACAAAGCCTTTTATAATCAAGTTTGTTTTGTAAAGAAATTTTGTATATCATTTGTATATCATTTTCTCATTGAAATATAGCTCGATTGACCCAGAAAATATCTTTTATATTATTATACACATATTAAAACAAAACCCTCGTTTAAAAGCATGCATAAAATTTGATATTTAATCGGATCAAGCAGCGTTAATTATACCTTGCACAAATGGAAATCAGTATCAAGATATATATTTTATCTCTTGTTTTTCCTTAGGGTGTATTGACTACCCATGTAAAAATGGAGGCACGTGCGCAGAAACTGCAAACGGTGGATATGTATGCACGTGTACCAACGGCTGGTCTGGCTCAACATGTGAACACATAGCAGGTATAAATGTGAAAAATATAAATTGCTTAACCATTTCAAAATTGTTTTTTTAGGTTTATGTATTTTTTTTAACTAATTTTTTGCTTTTTCAGCAAAATTTATGTTGTATTTGTTTTGCAACAAACATACACACACATAAATATCTCGACACACAACTACTACTACTCTCTCTCTCTCTCTCTCTCTCTCTCTCTCTCTCTTTGAATTCATAGTATGATCATAGGCAACCTGCATTATTATCTAGATTTTGACCAATTGATCAATTACTTGGGTTTCATACAGAAAATATTCAAAATACAATCCCAGTTTATAAGCTTCTAATTAAATTTAACATTGACACTAATTGTTTGATGACAGTATTTTTATGGGTTTTTTTTAATTACAAAACTACCTTTGATCGTCTGCAGTATTTTTTTTTTGAAAATCAGTACTTTAGTTACATTAAAGAGCAATTAAAATGGATAGAATAACAATGTAAAATTTGTATATAACATTTGGTTAAAACAATTTTCAAGAAAATTAAAATATCAAGAATGAATTCACTTTGCAATAATCCTTTATGTGAAAATGGAAAACGTTCCCCCCAAAAAATACATAAAACAAAACATGACGAAATTAATATCAAAGCCCATGGTACAGTGTACTTTATTTATTATACTTCATTTATTGTACTTTTGCAAACTTGTATAGAAAATACCCTTCTCGTTTTTTTCCTTATTTCTAGCTGATGCAGTCAATAGCTGCTCACTAAGTGATGATCTGTTTTCATGCGCATTCAAACAGGATACAGCAATGTCCGATTTTAAATGGAAAATAACTGCCGTAAGTATTGGGCCCGTTTCACAAAACTATCTTATGACTAAGATCTGTCATAAGACCAACGTTTGCCTTAACTATTTATAACATATATGTCAGAAAATTGTTTTTTTTAAGACATTAGTGGGACAAATTGCTAAAATGGCGCTAAAGACAGTATCGTGCTCTGGTATTGTAAATTTCGCATGGAACCGAAAAAAAAAGTATCGCATGACTTGCTCGCATATTTGAAGATGGTCGTGGATGATTTTCGAAGCTTTTACCGGTTGAATGGTTATACCTCTGAGTGCATTCGAACACATCTATTGTCTGTACAGACGCAAATGCAGCAGTAGTTCGAGTAATACTAAGACTTAAATTAAATTCATTAAAAATAATGTTTATTTCTTCTCAAGTTAGATATTTATAATCTAATATATGTTTTATTTATTTTTATAACAATTTTTTAACTATATGTCAGACACCTTGATATATGCATTGTATAGAAATACTAACTAAAGTAACATTTCGCCATGGTTAAAGACATTCAGTTGGTGCAGAATCAACTATTATGTCAGGGCAACAATCCCATTTGAATTATAATTATACACTATCTGAAAAAAAAAATAAAGTATAAGCCAAACGAAAACATCCTCCGTGCAAGTATATTACTTTTTTTTAACAATTTGCAATAAAAATCAAAGTACTGAAGTACTGACGGGAGTTGATTTTATCGATTGTTATTTATTTTAGAATCAACGATATGTTATTTTGCATGACAAGTAGTTTCTTATATGTTTTTTATAATATGAATACTCGGACTTTTCCGAAAAGAATTTCGAGAAAATCTCATATGAATCATGTCGTGTGAAGGAACATGTTTAAAAGCCTCTTCTTAAGAACGTACACACTATGCAACATTATTAAGAATATTATGCAAGCACCCTCAGGTAGTGTAGATTCTAAATTGTTAAAATCTTGCCCCCCCCCCCCCCCCCCCCCCCAACTAATACTGGGGCCTTAAGAGGGTTTCAATGTTTAACAAGAATCATAATATAGGAAGAATGTTTAAAAATCATCTTCTCAAGAACTACTATGCTACAATAAGTGATATTACTATGCAAACATCCTAAGATTGTGTAGATTCTAAACTGTTAAAACCATGACATCCCCCGGCCAATACTTGGGCCCCAGAAGGGGTTTAAAGTCCATCGTAGAAACTTATAGGAAATCTGTTTTAAAACTTTATTTAAAGAACTACACATGCAGCTTCAATTTGTGAAATTAATTTTTGAAGCCTTGTCAAATAGAATAGATTTTAAATTGTTATCACCATAACCCCAGGCCAATACTTGGGCACCAGGAGCGGTTCTAAGTTCAAACTTCAAATATATAGGGATAGTGTTTAAAAATCTTCTACTCAAGAACAACAATGCTATAGTGTGTGAGAGATTACTATGCAAGTACCCTAAAATAGTGTCAATTTCAAATTATTAATAATGTCACTCTTGGGCCAATACTTGGGCCTCATTCTGGGTTCAAATTTCAACATAGAAGTATATAGGAAAACTGTTTAAAAATCTCTTTCTCAAGAAATACAGTGCTACGTTTAGTTATTTTACTATGTTAGCATCTTCGTATCTTTATGTATCCTCATATCATTGTTATAGTGACATTCTTTTTACTTTTTATAATGATTTTATTGTTTATAGCTCATATCATAAGTTTGTAATCTTTGATACTTTGAGGGCTAGGATAATACGATTGGTCAGTTCATGTATTTTAAGATAGATCTAGGATATGATGTCCAAAATGTAGGCTTCTTTTTATATATTGGTAAATGTATTGTCAATTCTTTGAATTAATGAAAGTTTTACAATATTTTTAAAGAGGTACATATTTAAATTTTCTATTATATTATTTTAAGTTTTCAAATACAAATGTAGAATGATAAAAAGACCTGTTGTTCAGATGAGCGATGTGGCCCATGGGCCCTTGTGTCTTGTTTTGTTCTCTAGTTTTTTCACAAAATGCGAAGCTATAGCATGTATCCTTAACATTTATTTATTACTTCTTTAATCATTTCTTTTTTGTTACCATAAGTGGTTCAAAGCATTTAATCAAACACATTAAATATAAATTGATATTTATAACTGGAACAACTTTTAACTTTTTTGATTTTTTATATATTTTAAGCATGTTGAATTTTTCTTTAGGAATATAATGGAAACTATGGTCTAGACCCAGCATTGGTGTTAAGACCATTGATGTCCGGACGCTATTACTATAACTGGCAGTCGTTTTTAGTTACGACAGCTGATTTTGAACGTAAGTGAGACTTTCTTTTAAAAACCCACAGACATGTTTTCAAAGAGACATATTCCTTACAATACATTAATGAACATTCTTACTTAAAAAAAAAAGACCAAAAACACATCGAAAACTTCGCCACACTATTATTCTCATGCGAGAATACCGTATACCGTATGACAGGACTGAAACTGACACACCCTGTTTATCGATTGGTTGAAACCTACATAGACCTAAGAAAAATCACAGACTGCACGAAATAATCATGATGATGTCAGACTGAAAGTCTCACAGGAGACAATTTTGTTGTTTCTTTAAGCTAACGTTCTTGTGTACATTTACAGTAATTTAGTGAATGTCACTAACTTTTCATAATCCAGTTGATAAAAAGTTAAAAACAAAATGCTATTATAAACAATAAAATGCTTTTTTGATGATTCATTCGGGTTATGAAGGTAGCGATCATTGCAGGAAATTTTACATAACCCGCTTAAGCGGGTTATTTATTTTTTCTGCAATGTCGCTACCTTCATATCCCAAATGAATCACCAAAAAAGCATTTTGTTTTTTAAATGACCGCAGTTTTATAACAAATATATTAAGTAGATGATATTTAGATGTTGTACTTTAATTAGTTATAAAACTGATTTTTAAGAATATTTGTATTTCTATTAAGGCATAGCTTCAAAATGAAGACACTAATTTGTGAGGAAAATATTTATTTCACAAAATATATGACTTTGGAAAATTCTTTGACAGCAAATGACAGGTGCCTTAGTTTCAAGTATATTTTCCCCACGAACGACCTAACGGCATCATGGCCGTCAGCGGTCTATGTGTACACCGAAGGCGATGGGCTAAACAGGATAAAAGTCGCAGAACTGACCACAGAGAGTGCCACAGATGTATGGCAAACTAAGGAAGTCCAAATCAACTCCTTGGATAATCTGAAGGTCAGTGAAGAAGCACTGTTCCTGTTGCTCACATATGTTTATAAAACTGAAGGGAATTAAGATATCAATCAATTATGGTGGCCGGATGGTCAAGGAATTGCCCATCACTCCGGACTTAAAGCTTTTTGGCCTTAAACTTTCATCTAAAAATATGTAAATATTTAAAATTTTGAATATTTTTAAAAATTTTCCATAAACTATCATCTAGGGGAAAAAAGGGTAAATATTTTGAATATTTTTCTTTATCTCTATGTAGATCTCTTTATCTAAAGAAAAATGTTATATGTATAAAAATGGCCACGACCCTTCAGTCCACTGTCATGTTGTAAATTTTGAATTTGCTTGGTGGGTGTAATACAAAATTTACAACCTGATTTCACCCACCTAGTAAATACAAAATTTACAACCTGATTTCACCCACCTAGTAAATACAAAATTTACAACGTGACTTTTTACCCACCTAGTAAATACAAAATTTACAACATGACTTTTTACCCACCTAGTACATGTAAATACAAAATTTACAACATGACATCTCTCTAGTTAAGACTGTGTCTTTTTTACGAACGCAGATGAATCGCCCACTTCAAGGTGTCATTTATCTGCTCCAGTATATCACAGACAACTTAACGATGTATCTTTTAACAATATGATCGGTTTTTTAGTTGACAATTGAGGGTGTCATCGGTAGACAGAAGGTTGCTCTTGATGAGATCATGATCAAACCTGGCAGTTGTGGTAAGTTATGCAAGAACAGAGAGAGAGAGAGAGAGAGAGAGAGAGAGAGAGAGAGAGAGAACAATATATTTGTAAAACAAGAAATGTCATTAGATTTCAATTAAGATTGAGAGATATATATAGAGAGATATATAGAGAGAGAGAACAATTTTTGTAAACTGGAAATATCATTAGATTTGAATTAAGATTATCACTCATACATGCAATGCTTTTTTGTTGGTTTTTTCTAGGAACTGTGTTACCATGCGTTGACTCAAATCCATGTCAAAATGGCGGCACCTGTGTGCCAGTAGGAACTACCGCCACGTGTGTATGCAACACCTGCATGTATACAGGAACGTTCTGTGAAACAGGTGAAAAAGAATGAGAGAACGATATCCTTCTTTTGTTATCCGCTTTAATACATGTTTTTTCATTGACCAATAAAAAATGCTTCAAGTATATACGCGATTATCATCATGTACATAATAGTCATTCGGGATTAAAAGATGTGTGTTCTGCCGAAATTGATTTTTCATCAGCAGTTTTTGTTAAATTTAATGTTAACATTTATACACATAGATCGGATATCAATATTTACATAAAATGAAGAGAGATTTTATTTATACGAAACATTAAAAACAGCATGATGAAAAGCGCCTTCCTGAATTTCTTTTAGCTGTAGGCCATGTCTGCACGTTTGAGAGTTCGAGCTGCTTTCTGGTGGACTCCGCCAATGATAATTTCGATTGGACAAGACAGCAGGTAAAAAATCTAAAACAGTAAAATAATCTATGGTGGTCCATGGCCTGAAGATAATGAACATTTTAGATAAGAAAAACATAACCACGCCCGTGGGTATTTTCCTTTTCGTGCAATGGTCGCTTCGTTCGTATCGCCCGTATGAACAATCAAATAGATCTTATCATTGTTTATATTAAGATTTCTCTGTAAGTTATCGTTGTTTTCGATCAGTGTTTTACATGAAAGGGACAGCCAATTCTTCCGTATATGGCAATTAATACAATGAAAAGGAAATCTGCGTTTTCTCTGTTGCTAAATTTGCTAAAAAAAAAAAAAAAAAAAAAAAGCACGAATATAATCTTCTCAAAGTAAACTTCAAAATTACTAGACGCCATCAAAGAATGTGAATTTATGAATAAATTCATACACGTGTGTACAAATTGTTGAATTTTGGTTAGGTTTTGTCAGTAGTGAAATAAAACACAATAATTTTTCTTTAAAAAATAAAATAGAGGAGAAATCTCCCAAATGATACGTTGTCTCGGTCATTTATATATCAATTTCACCATCAGTATCGTATGCAGCAAAATTATGTTACAAAACATATGTAAGTCAAAGAAATGAGGTTAAGAGCTAAACTGTTATTTTGTTGTAAAATAACAAAAATGATTGTGATTTCATTGATAATTTCGTTATTTATTAGTATGGTACACCATCTAGTTACACTGGGCCTGTCGGTGCCTATGAGGGACAATACTATTTATACACAGAAGGATCCTATCCCAGAGTACAAGGGGACAAAGCCATCCTGGAGAGCAACCTAGTTTTTGAAGGTAAATATTTTTTTTTCTATTTAAATGCCCTTTTACTTTTCAATGCAATTGCTTTTCTCGTTTCCATAAGTAAAATAGAAGAAATACACAACTCTTGTTTTATATTTAAGTAGTGAGGAATGTAAATTATTGTTTTAGTCAATGAGTATGTTACATAAACGGAACAGCCAATTCTTCCATTTATAAAAGTTACTATTTTAACTGTAATAGGAAGTCTGGCGTCAGTCCGTACATTTCATGCCTTTTATGTCATCCATCACGAAATAATAAATGCCCATCAAACATCAGAACATTACCGAGATGAGTTAAGCTTCACGAGGCACCGTTTAACTTTACCAACATCTTTATCCATAATTGATAATTTTCAAAATAGACCATTACTGCATATAGCATTATTTCTCACTCATGAAATAATTAACCTCTATACGCTCAAAATTGAACCACCTGAGCCCTTCATCTTTGTACGGCAAAACATCACATAACAAATAGGTATGTTGCACTCTGCCACTTTTGTGACTTTATTGTTAACCAAATTTGGTTTGAAATAATCAGGAAAATGACAATAGATGATTATATAACAATAATTAATAAGTTCATAAAATTATGAATATTTAATTCTTTACCCATAATATTTTACAACTAAAATAATCCATAACTCCCATTACTGATGTAATCAATGATGTGATTGATTAGATAATTTATGACAAACATAATCCTTGTGGTCTGAAAGCGCCATGCTTAATAAAGAAAAAAGAAAATACACAAGAATTTTTCGTTTTTATAAACATGTTCATAAAAAAGGAAGGTGGAGGGGTGGAGGTGGTTTATAGATCGCTTTGAAAATTTTCAATGCTTAGCTATCGGCGTCCTGAAAGAAGTGAGAACCCACGCTATTAAAATGACGCTCCCAAGATTTTACCGCGGAATAAATTCATTGGTTACCTCCGGCGACGTTGATTTTGTGTCCATATATGAAGATGCTGAATAACTTTTACAATACCGCAGGAAAGATAACTCTCGCGAACTTAACAGAAATCATCAATATGCATAAAATATTTTAAGAAATCTTAAAAATCATTTATCCATAATTGATAATTTTCAAAATAGACCATTACTGCATATAGCATTATTTCTCACTCATGAAATAATTAACCTCTATACGCTCAAAATTGAACCACCTGAGCCCTTCATCTTTGTACGGCAAAACATCACATAACAAATAGGTATGTTGCACTCTGCCACTTTTGTGACTTTATTGTTAACCAAATTTGGTTTGAAATAATCAGGAAAATGACAATAGATGATTATATAACAATAATTAATAAGTTCATAAAATTATGAATATTTAATTCTTTACCCATAATATTTTACAACTAAAATAATCCATAACTCCCATTACTGATGTAATCAATGATGTGATTGATTAGATAATTTATGACAAACATAATCCTTGTGGTCTGAAAGCGCCATGTACTTGATTAATTCTAATTAAATCAAGTTCAGACCCCAAGGAGGGAGGGAGAAAATTTTAAGTGGCAAAGTGCATTCCTATACCTTTAAAATGGACTAATATTTGCCAGGATATACATATGCCTTACAAACTTTAGTCCCATCAACATGCAAACACATACAAATACTATTCATGCATGGGTAAGGATATACATATGCCCCACCCAAAAAGATGTACAATGTAACCTAATACTTGTAATATATAGTAATCATAGGTAGGAACATACATATGTCTAACCCATTCAAAGCTTTGAATGAAAATAACAACTTATATTTCAAATTATTTTAACGCATTATAAGTTATCAAGAAATATACATATGTTCCTGAATAACAGTGTATATCCATAAGTTCACAGTCAGTCTTTGCTCTCTCTATACTAGATTAACTGGTCTAATATAACTTTTGAATGCATCTGATTTCCATCGACCTAACAGTCTAATTTTGCTGTCACTCATGCCAATGTCCGCACAGTGCGACGCCATGCCTATCCGGAAAGAATGGCTAGTAATGCGACTCATATCCAACTTTGCAAATGATAGACAGTTTTTTAATACCGCCGAAAGTTTACCCCTGGAAACTGGAATATTTGGTACATAACAAAAAAGTGGCCCATTTTGTACTCCTCTTAACTTAATGTAGTCTTCTAGGCATTGAACTGGACAATACTTTTTGTTACTTGCCGAGTGAATAGTGAGAAAAAATGGTTTGCCCATGTGATGTTTATATGTAACAAATTTGATAATTAAATGATCTTGCTGCCTGGAAATTTGATTAAACAGAATTAAATTTTTGTTAATTACCTTTTGACATGATGTTATTTCCCCAACTCTCAAGAATCCATAAAAGGCCAACAAAAACATTGCTTTAAACAAGGCCTTTTCAAATGCATTGGAAACTGTAACTGGTAAAAAGTCACAAATTTGATGCAAAATATTTTTTGTAATAGGTATTCTAACATCTTGTGAAGGTTTAAGTTTGCGTGTTGATAAGAGCAATTTTTGTATTAAAAAAGACGAGCATGGATCCCCAAAACTGTTGAGCTTATGGATGTAACTAATAGCTGAGAGATATGATGAAATAGTTGTTGCAGCATAGTCCTTTGAAAATAGGTAGGCAACATAATATACCAATATGTGTTGCTTCACTGGGAACTCAATAATTAACTCGTATTTCTCGGCAAAATCTTTAAAAACTGTCCAAGCATGAGAGTACGAAGCTAAAGAAGAATTAGTAAGGCTCGCATCCAATAGTCTTAGGCACCGTTTAACTTTACCAACATCTTTATTGAATTAAAGCTAAAACCTACTGCTTGAAAATGCAATATCACATGCGAGACGAACGGCCTACCAGCATGGGGTCACTGTACGTCAAAACAAAGCAGGGATCCAACCCTGCAGTTACCAGATTCCAAAAGTCCGGACACCAAGGATCTGATTGGAAAAGCCTGCAACTCAATCTGAGCTTAGATTCGCAAACTAAAGTGAGTGGTGTTGTTTACGTTACAGATATAATCATCTCCAGAACCATTTCAAATAAGTTTCAGATTGAAAGTATAGGCAAACAACAGAAATTCATAAAATAGATATAAAAAAAAAACTGGTACACAAATGATCTATGATATATTCTGCAAACACCAGAGTGTATATATATTATCTTCTCTATAAAGATTTATAAGCTATTAATTTTTTTTTATTTGAACATCATTTTATTTGTTGTTTGTTCACTGTAAATTTATGTTTATTTTTATTAGATTATCATAGAGAGTGTTAGGGGAGCGAGCTGGGCCAGTGATATCGCCATTGATGACGTCAGATTGAGTGGTTGTCCTTGTTAATTACTGCATTGCATGCAGCCGTTGTGAATTGTACACTCTCTCCTACGCAAACTAGGCCATTTCCAAGTATCAGATGAAACGCTACAAACAAATACTTTTCTGTTTGATAGGAAATAATGAACGTTTTTTATTACTTATGTTGTTGATTGGTATCAATATTTGTTCTAACTATTGATCATTTTTATAGATTTAATCATATATTATATTTCTTCTTTGTTTTTTTCCTTTCTATTCATAATAAAGTAAAATTTTAAAAATTTCGTTATCGTGTTGTAACTTCAAAATTGGGATTGGATACAAGTATGTAATGGTAATATGCAGATGGCAAAGCGAAATCATTATATATATATCGCGGATTTGAATCCTAAAGTATGCAAGATCGGACCCTAAGGTCGTCAGTCTCCCCTGTTTACATCTAAACTTAGGCTTACCTATGAGTGGACGTAAACTTTCAAATATATTGATGCAATGTTAATTGTTTTCCAAAGATATTTACAAATATATGTATTTAATGATAATTTTTACACTTTGTCAGTTGTCCCATTCCTATTTCCATCTCTCAATTTTTTTATTTTACTTTCTCTCACTCTAAATCCTTTTCCCTCTGTTCTTACAAAATACAGAACCTGCTATTTATCTATCTCTTTCTGTCTGTCAGTCAGTCTGTCTCTCTCTTTCTCCATTTTCCTTTACGTTCCTACAAAATCCTATTTGTATTGTAAGCTGTATAATTCGCTTAAAACTTAACGAATGACACTCAAATTTTGGTTGCCTATCAAAATTGCTTTACTGAAGCATTGTAAACATTAAAATCGGAAAAATAATTTTTGACCAAAATCGTGACCACGCCCTTTTCATGTGTATAATGTTTAAAGTCATCTACTGACACAGAATAAAAACTAACTGCATGTTTATAAAAAAAAAACCTTTAAGCTGTCATCTTTGATAATATTTCATGTCATCTACATGTAAGGCAAGGGTTAAGGCTAGTAGGGGATATATATATTTGACTTATTGTTTTATTCTGCTCAGGAATTTCAATGAAAGAAATGAGTAAAATGACATTTAGAAAAGCGAAAGAGAATGAAGCCGTCTATCAAAGTTTAAATACTGTGAAATTATTTGGAAAGAGTTCAAGGGGAGGGTTGTAACAGTAAATGGTGTTATCTTCCATTGACTATTCATTTAAACAATAAAATGCTTTCTTTGGTGATTCATTCGGGATATGAAGGTAGCGACATTGCAGAAAAAAATGCATAACCCGCGTCAGCCTAATCGTCTCCTGTAAGACTTTGAGTCTGACATCATTATGATTATTTCGTGCAGTCCGTGGTTTTTCTTAGGTCGCTGAAGGTTTCGACAAATCGATAAACAGGGCGTGTCAATTTCAGTCCTGTTACTTTCTTGTCAGTTTCAGCCGCTGTAGACTCCGACCAATCGATAAATTGGGCGTGTAGATTTTAGTCTGGCTGTTTATATAGAGCTATGAATTAACTATAAGTTTCCGTAAGAAATAGAGGAAATAATACTTGGTAGATGTAAATATAATATTAAAAGTTTTGTTTTTTTTTACTCCGGAAGGAAACTTAATTAAATGCATATATGAGACTCCTCGACAGGAGTGGTTATGGGCTATGGTACTCAGGTGACCGTTAAGGCCTATTGGCCTCTTGTTATTTTTTATGTCCAATAAAAGCCCTAAGTGTATAGATATTTTTACCGTTATTGAGGTATCTAGAGAACAATAGCGTAGAAGCCGCCCTTCATCTAATTTTTAGGGCTAAGTTGCTAAAGTTTCATGGTTGCAAATGTTCCTCAAAACATTATTCTTTAGGAAGTATTACTTATACTTACTACTTATAACTCGGATATAGCGAAGTACGAGAGACAAATGGATTTACTTCATTATATCCGTAATTCGTTATATCCGTATGACGAATTCGTAATAATAACTTTAGCGAATTCACTGTATACATTTTTTTTTCACCAGACTATTATTAACATTAATTGAGGCATGAAATAAAAATTCATTACTTTGTGAATTACAATCACAATTCACAATTACTCAATTGTGAATTGAAAATTATTTATGAAAAAAAAATCATTCAAACTATTATGATAAATGGTAGTGCAAACTGTTTTATCTGTAAAGAAATTCGTTATAAAAGTGTTCGTTTTAATTCAACTCTACGGGACTCAAAATGAGTTCGCTATAAATCCGTAAATTTGTTATATCCGAATTCATTAAAACCGTAAAAATTTACAAAAATTTGTTGGGATTTTACCGAAGACTCAAAAAACTTCGCTATATTCGAGAATTTGCTATTTCTGTGTTCGTACTAAACGAGTTTTACTGTACTATTTTTAAGTTAAGATTTAGTCAGATTTTAGAGTCTAGAATAATCATTATTTTGATTAAGTTCTATATCTGGTTTTTTTCATAAATCAAAAATCAAAAAATCAAAATTTATGCATATTTCTGATATGTGTAACTGATCTAAAAAAAAAAAAAAAAAAAAAAAAAAAAAAAAAAAAAAACCCAACAACTTCCTATCTTGAAAACTGTAGGATGAGTTATCCGTACAATTTGGGCACAGTATAGAGATGGCGATGGATAGGGTATGTGCTATTGAAACTTACCAACGTTACACTTTGAAAAATTACGCACTTTGAAAACTTAGTTCAAAGTGCGTTATATCGTCGATATCAACGCACTTTGAAAAAAAAATTGTTTAGGGTTTAGTCGAAATAATATATAATTTTAGATACAATAAATAATTGTTTTAACCTTGTGTATCTTAATGGGATATATTCTAGACCCCAATCCTTCTCAGCTAAGCTGATAAACAGTTTCTTGATTAGAATTTTTTTTCCTTTTCTCATAAGCTTACGTTGTTTTACAATTTACAAAAAGAACAATTCGGGAGATTAGAATTATCCAAATATGATCTAAACTGCACCGTTTAGCAAATGCATTGGTGCATTGTGCTGTGCCAGAAAAAAAGTTATCTAATTCATTTATTGATGATAAAGATAATGTATAACATATTTCAACTGTCTTCAATTGCATGTGCTTATAAACAAACATGATGTGAAAAAAGGATACGTGAGTTATGGTTATTAAAAAACATAATAAACTTTTAGAAGATCAGTGCGAGATGAAAAACACGTTCTAATGCTTAACGTTTGGCAATGTATATGTAATTTTTTTTTTATAATGAAGTGATTTACTTGATTAGAATTATAAAAGAGGGTCTCTGTTGAAACACTTATAGATCCTTTAACATACCATTGGAGAAATTATTGTTTGTCCAGCTCGTTTTTTTTTACAATATCAATGTACTTAATTTACAACAAAGCGTATTTCTTTTTCCGATTTTATACATTTGCTTTATGTTGCTGAATATCATATATTTTTTGGAAGGAAAAAGGAAGAGACGGGGACCTTCTATCTGTAATCAATGAAATGAAGTACTGGTTATTGACCTGTATCTTTGGTTAACCCACACCCCCACCCTTATCCCCGTTTCTAAAGACAGTAAATAAGATTCATAAATGTTAACAAATCATCATACTATAAACAATTTAGGAATTTAATTCCAGAATTTTGAATTATAATTTTTTTTTCAAAGTGCGTTAAGTGCCTCGATGCTAAAAAATGTTAATGTACATTCATAACGCACTTTGAATTTTTTTTTCAAAGTGGGTTAACTGGGTCCAAAATTTAACGCACTTCGAAAAAACTTTCAAAGTGCGTAATTTTTTCAAAGTGCGTTGCAACATACCAACAACATCACAAGAGAAGCACTGCAATGGACACAAGAAGGGAAAAGAAAACCCGGTCGACCCTAGAAAAAGGAAAAAGAAATGATAGAACACAAATTTACATGGATAGAACTGGAGACGGTGGCTCAAGACAAGACAAGTGGAAAAGTCTAGAGTTTGCCCTATATGCCCCCGGGCATAGCAAGGACTTGGGGGGGGGTGATAAATGTACAACTGATCTGCAAAACAACAATTTCCTATCTTGAAAACTGTAGGATTGTTATCCGTACAATTGATGTACCTTTTGGCACCCGCCCTTCCACCCGCCTTTTTCACCATTTCAATACCCGATTTTTTGTTTAGAAAACCCGGTTGAAAATCAAATTCCATGTAATATGCACTTGTCTTATAAATGTACAATTGATCTGCGAATCAAAAACGTCATATTTTGAAAAACTGTTGGAGGAGTTATCCGTACAAAAGGTTTACCGCATTGGCAGCCGCTC
Organism: Magallana gigas; assembly: GCF_902806645.1. Classification (NCBI taxonomy): domain Eukaryota; kingdom Metazoa; phylum Mollusca; class Bivalvia; order Ostreida; family Ostreidae; genus Magallana; species Magallana gigas. The sequence goes on from NC_047559.1 coordinate 28,687,459, forward strand.
GCTAGCCATTTTTACCATTTCAATAATCAAATTTTTTCTATGGAAAATTGGTTAAAAAGGTTAAACTTTGTTCAACGTGTTTTTAACAAAATAGATATGAGTACTTAACCTTGAAAACCTTGAAAATTGATGACGCTTTTTGACGTTATCTTTGTTTGTTTGGTTTTTTGTTGTTGTTTTTGCTTTTTTTTCTTTTCTTTCTTAACCTTATAAGCTTAAAATGAAATATGAAGAAAATCGGCTCTTGGAGTTTATTTCGTGTCTGACGAATGAAATATATCCAGAACACAAACAGTTAGGCATTTGCTATGTTCTTTACCTCCTGCACGCACTCTGATAGAGCCTCAGTGATTATTTGAATCAAAGTACTGAAAGTACTGTAGGCCAGACTCTTTTAGATAACGGTACATATTCCATTGCAATAAGACTAACTTTCAATTGACTTTATTAAGTAAATATTCCTTTTAATAAGTCATACATCAATTAACATCTAGTTTGGCCAGAATGTTTGTGGATTAAATCTGAATTTAATCAAAAGTAATATCCAGGAATAGTGCCTATACAAGGACGTTTTCTTCTGGGCCTGTGTACTATAGGCTTGATATGGGCAATGCAAATAATGGTGAATTTTGTAAAGTGAATATAAAAACATGATATTTAAATTGGACAGAAACGCATTGCGCGAATATGATGGTCTGGAACAGGCGGTTCATTCAATCAAATTTTACATTTTGACCGCGGAAAACGAGTTTGAGACTTACAAGGACTTTGTCTTAATTCCAAACTAATCAAATTAATTTGTAATATTGATTATAGTTATACGCCCACCCTTAAATTCTCCCGCATAGATTTTCCTCCGATTCATTCCACTAATTCATGAACAAAAAATTTAATAACATTTACATTTTTGTTTGCCCAGACTCATGAAAAATTCAAACCCATGCGCATACTAGTACTCTATTTTTATTTTATTTTAATATCATATTTTTATTAGCAAAAATAGTAAAACATTAACTGCACTCTTTACTAGATATTTTTTATTTTAATTTCAAATGAATTTTCTACATGTAAAACAATATTAATATAACCGTCATGACTCTGTGGTGATGTGCTAATACTCCGAGGCATCAGAACTAGCGGCAGGAATTCGGATAAACAGATATAGCCCCGATGCCATCGGTGATACCTTCAACTGTTTAGTTATGTGTCAACTCTGTGTCGTAACCCATATTTTTCTTATAATTATCATCTTAGATACGTTTTGTTGTGACTCTATGGAAATGCATTTTACACTGAACGGAATTACATATTCTTGGATCTCAGAGTCGAACTCCCCGTAATAGAACGAACCGACTGGCTGGTCGGGAATACATCGTTCGCCTATTTCCCCGCGACCATTTCCTATCTTCAAAAGGGCACGTTTTATAGCACCTGTCCTCCTAACAGGGTGGCCGGTAGATACTGTAATTCTACTGATGTTGATTGGCTTTGGGTAAACAATCCTGTAAAAGTCGTTGGCTCTTAAACTTTTGACTGCAAAAAATGACATGTCGTTGCTTGTTAGATATGCGTTCTCTGGCAAAGATCCAGGGATTGCTTCCATATTGGAGATTACGTCTGCCACTGGATTGTCGACCTTGATATCAAATTTGGTAAAGTCAATGGAGTCTTTAAAACTTTTATCGGTCCATGGCGCGAGTTTTCCTTGCAATGAGGATATTTTCCCAACATGCTGAAACAGACCTTTTTTATGAAATATGGGAGAGACTTGATTATGAAGAATTCTAAAATTCGTCAGCAAAAGATCGCACGGCAACACATTGTACATAGACAAAAGATAGGTAGCCAATCTTGGCAAGGTTTCAGAACGCAATAATTTCCCGATAAAACCCATCCGAGAAAATTCAAAAACAATCCAAGGAATAGCAATTTTTTGACTGATTAAGTTCCTAATATCGGCGTAAAAATCACTAGCCGCTATCACATCGTCTTCGATTTGCAGATAAAATTCAGAGACTTGCTTACTGTACCACATCAAATAAGCAAAATCTATATTTTGTTTCGACCTCCATGCAACTCTGTCTTTGGAGTCCCCATTTAAGTTTGCGTTAATACCCAGATCTGGATAAATATTTCGGGGACTGTGAATCACTTGAAGAAAACCCGTGTTTATATGTTCCGAATATATTTCGCTTATTTGTTGACTCATCTCCAAGTTCCATGTTTTATTGAAATCCGACATGAAGATGACAATAGTAATGTTTTCTTTCTCGGTGTCTGAAGTCACTGCTATGATTGACGACACAGTGGAAGAGAGATACCGGTCCCCCTCGAGTTTCCGTCTTACCACAGGTATACCAATGGTCAGGTAGCCTGCAACACAAACAAGTGAATCTCGTAACTCCCAGATTATAAAATATAATAAATGTGATCGATATCTTCGTCGCATCTGTAATGCAATGTAGTTCATCGGACTATAATGACCTCGGCATTTAAACTTCAGCCACTGTGGAAGAGAAAATATTCTAAAATTTAAGTACTATTGCTCACTTAATATGGATAGAGAAAGAGGGGGCGACAGACAGACAGACGAAGGATTTATAATACAGGTAATAATAATATGTACATGTATTATCATTCATCGGAATACTTTTTTCTGTGTAAAATTGTAAATATAAACAGGAATAAGTAAAATGTTTAATTTAATAGGTGTGTCATATGGGCTCTGAAGGTAGCGATCATTGCGATCAAGACTTGCTCCCTCCTACTCGCATTGGCCACCAAAGAAAACATTTGATTGTCTAATCTAAAGCAGAACATACAAAAGGTGAAAGCTGACAAAAAGTTACTATGATGGAGCTTGGTAAGGCATATTGAACGAAGGAGAAATTACCGGTCTTTTTCTTGGGTCGCCCAAAAAGAACTGTGTTTTCTGACCACGCTGCTTTGCCCCTCGAGATAAATTTGTCCGGACCCTCAAGTAACATCGGCGTTAGGCTATTCTTCTTTTGCTGTTTTATATGCTTCAATATGAAACATATAGGGTTTTGAAAGTAAGAAAATAGTTACTTATTACTATTTTTGAATTCAATCCAAGGTTTTGATTTTTTTTTTAGAAAAAAATTCTGTAGATGACCCAGATTAGCTAAACAATATCAATTATAAAAAAAAATTGTATATATGTGAATCGCAGTTACTTAATTTACAAAGGAAGAAGAAGATGCCTTTTCAATCAGTTTGTCTGTCGTCGATCTTTCTTGATTTGTTGTCGTCCCTATAGTTAACAATGAGGACACATGCCTTTCACGCTGGGCTACTGCAAGAGACTCGTATGCACGTTGTAGTTCGAAAAAAGAGCTTTGTGGACATTTAGATCTAGTAACTGCAAATAAATCAAGTTGAAAGGTTAAACCAATGAAAAAATCTCATGGGTAAGCATTTCTTATTTCAAACGACTTTACAAGAAAAGACATGGTTGATATATGTTCGGAACCAGACAATTTTTCCCGGGGGGGGGGGGGGGGGGGGGTAATTTTGTATTCCAGAGGAAGTCCAAGGCCCCTGTTTTAAATAATATATCTGTGTAAATTTAATAAGTTTGAATTTCGAGGGGGTGTGAGCTTCAAACCCCCAACCCCTACACCCGCATATACGGTACTTACAGCCAGAGCTAACTATCCACTGCACTAACATACAACACAAGACGGCAACACCCAGAACGGCGAGTGGACGCGCCTTACTTTGACAGCATCGATTCCAGTACTTCATGTCCAAAACTGAAAGAATATTGATATATATATCTAATCGCGGAAATAAAAATGTACACCTCTTTTGCAATGAATTGTCAAAATTAAAGTCTCTTGGGTTTTAACGTAAAATGTTTAAGGACAATTGCTAGCCCAAATACAAACATATATAGTAAAACTTGGTTACTTCGTTATATCCTTTTAAAATTTGTTATATCTATATAAAGACTTCGTGAGTAGTAGACAGTACAACAAGTGAAGTTGTAATATACGCGTTCTTTGCCATGACTACCGAGGTACTACTTAATAGAAATTCTAACCGGAAAGCTAAAATATTTTCATTTTTAACTGAATTTTATGTGTAAATGAAAAAATTCGAAAAAAAAAAGAAAAAGCTAACCCCCCCCCCCTCCTGTTCGTGTTTTCTACATAATTATCCAGTCTTATTATTCACCACACTTCATGAATCAATTCTTACCTTGATATATGGACACTTACTTCCATGTACAAGCACTGGTTGTAAATCACAGTTCAATCATGCACCGTATTACGGTACAAATATTTTCAATTTTTAAATCCCAATCGAATTATCTTAAAATTTAAAAACACCGAGGTATTAAAAGATCTGTGAATGGAACTTCTTAATTTAACAAAGGTGGAATCACTTCTGCATGCCATGTTGCATGAAAGCCATGAACGAAGAAAACCTCGACTAACACATGCACATTTGTAATGCTAGTAAAGTTCTTAAAACTCGGCAAAAATCCGAAATCAAACAAATTATCTACTGTAAACGGGGATGTTTTGAAATGTTTCCACAAAAATATTCATATTGAAAACATACTAGTATATAACCCCATATGAAGGGCCCATTGGCTGTCTGTCCGTTATTTAAACATTTTACTGTCTGGGGACAGAGGCATACAGACGGATGCTGGACAAAAAGTGACCAGAAAAGCTCACTTGGGCTTTCAGCTCAGGTGAGCTAAAAAAGGGGAAAAAAACAAACAAACAAAAAAAAACAAAGTAATTTTGTGAAAACTTGACCTTAGGGTCTAGCTCTTCTCTAGATCTCGTATCGGTAATCATTTTAATTTACCTTTATTTATTTATTTTAAAAACAAGACGATAGAATTTAGTAATTTTTCCATATAAGATAGATAATATATTACTATATAATCACATATCAAAATTTCAGGAAAATCGCAATTGTAGTATTTTTAAATCTGCTTCAAATTGCGAAAAATGGCCATTTTTTACGTACTCCTGTAGTAAATGTGCTTGTAGTTTGAAATGGCTCCTAAAAAGAACCAGCTTTAATCTTTCTACTAATTTTGAGAATTGCTGAATCGTGAAGAAAAAGGAATCGAGAGTCCTTAGACATATTACAGGGGAAATGTTACAACGTAAGTATAATTAAAATTTCTCGTAAATCCACTCCTCTCCTCTGCGATACACGTTCATGTGCATGTAGCAGTGTAGCGGGACAAGCCAAGGGACAGAACTCATCAGTTTTACCGTGAAAAATGATGTAGAGTAATGCCACGTAATTGCAACGTCACAATTGATTACTTATTGTGACGTCACAATTGTCTCATCATCAATCAATAGCCTTAGCGATTGATACAGTCAAGCTGTGTATCGATATGGGGTTGTTGCAGAGTTGTTTTGCGAAGAACAACAAGGTGGGAGTGATGAAGGAGGAGGCGGAGGTGTACGAAAAGGTGCGCCGTGCCATGGTCACTGAGGACGTGACGGAGAAGAAGGGTGGGTTGGCCTTCGGTCTGACGTTTGTCTCAGAGGAGGAGCCAAAGCTGCCACCGCGTAGATTGACAGAGCTCAAGAAAGAGGACTTCGAAAAATGGAGGGGTAATTAATATATAAAGTACTTGAGACAATCAAATTGTTAAGACTTTCATTTATTCAATAAACATTAAAATGCTTTCTTTTGTAATTCGTGCAGCATATGAAGGCAGCGACATTGCAAAAAATATATATACAAAACACATGTTAGCTGTGAGTTACACTCGGTTTTATTAAGACATAGAGGAGAAATTGCTCTGTATATGTACTAAATATAATGAAATAACATACTAGTAAATTATTAGTTTAAAGATAAATTTGTACAATGCACAAGCATTACTACTACTTACTACGTAAACATGTTAATGTTTATAAGTTACAGTATTTTTTTTCTTTTAACAGACGACCAAGAAAAGGTCCAGTCCAAGAAACAGAGGCTGGCTCAGCAGAGAAGGGAGGAGGCCCTCATCCAGAAGAAGATTGAAGTCGCCCATAAAGAGATGGAGAGGCTGGAGAAATATGTCAATCTCAGCGTCCAATAACTGTCTTATTACAATTTACTTGTACATGTAATAAACAACCTTGATCCCATCCTGGTTTTTTCTCTGCTTTTTTGTGTATTTTTTTAGGCTCAGTATGAGATTCATGAGCAATATAATACAGAAATAAACATCCTCTGCCTTATTCCATATCAAAAGAATTAAAAAAGAAACAACCATAATCCTTATAAGCAAATTCTCTCTCAAAATCCCATAACAATCTAGAAGACACTTCACATTTCTATACTGCCTAATGTCTTTGATCTTACAGGATAAATATTTTCTGTCCAATCTTCAGCCAGTTTTTTGGTGCTTCACTGAGTATTGAGATGTAGTACTGGTGAACACAAAACAGCCAGTTGAAAGTTTGTAGCGTACTCTCATGTTCCTCATTCAAAACATTTTGAACATCTTTAATACAGAAAGTCTGGCAAGTTTGAAATAGACTCTTTTATGTCTTGATGGTAAAGGATTCTTTGCTGGTGAATGAATGCTTTCCATGAATAGGAACAGACCTTCAACTATATATAGGTGTATAATCATTTCTGTTACAGGGTCCAACATGATGTCATCGTCCAACATCATGTCATCAGTAGAAGATCTGATGCAGTCAGACTGATATATTCCTGTCCTTGGTCAGTAAAGATAATGTCTTCTGTGTGATTGACCTAAAAGATAAATAATGCACATATATATTAAGGTGGTATATGGGACACCTCCATGTTGGGACGAACTTCCTATCGAAATAAACAATAAAGATAAGTATAATTTTACAAATGTTTCCTTTCCCAAAATTGTTACCTTAAAGCTGCTTGGTCCGATTTTTTTGTAATTACAGTATCAAAATTTTTTTCATACAAATCATTTATCTTAGAAAGTTATGGACTTTCTCCTATTTACACCAGCAGAATCAGTCTCCTTTCAAAGTTAGAAATATTCAAAGTAAATAAAAATAATTTCTCTTAGGGCAAACGAAAAAACAAACCAAAATGCATCACGGGAATGTTTAGAAAAGGAAACTGCATGGTTTCGTCCCCCGAATGATTGGGGTTATTCGACCCGCATGCTATGCCTCGATTGTAAAGAAAGCAGACTTTAGAAATATTGGCTAACAGAACGTACACATGTTTATTTGTAATTTGTTTGATCATTTCGACCTTTATTTAAAGCGATGTCAAATTCGTAATAAAACCATTCCCGTCTCGTCGTCAGGGGTGAAATTTAACATGAGGCGAAATAACGCGGTACCTTTTAATGTCGTTTGTTTTGTTAGCAAATTTTGTACTTATTTTTCTTCATTGAATTTTGGCATAATTGACAGGTAAAACTACTGCAATGTCTATTTTTATACATATACTAAGCACAGCCATCGTTTAAAAGCGTGCATGAAATTTGATATAAAATCGGACCAAGCAGCTTTAAAGCTTAGTGCAATGAAATAGAGCGTTAGGCGAGAGAAATTTAATTTTTAGTTTTACGGATCCGCCGACCCAATTTTTCCGATTTTGTAAAAAAAAAAATAATGAAAAAAAATTCGTATCTTCGGAAATTTTTCCGGAATTTTCAAGTTTGACCGATCTTGGTTTTAAAATTACTTTATTTTATTTGTAATCTGCAAAACGTTTGACAAAGGGAGCTTTTAAAATCAAGTGTAAGCGTCTCTTTAACATGGAGTATTTAAGATGGAGGTCAGCCATGCATGGTTTGGCTTAAAAGTTTTTATGAAAAGCAAAGAAAATGTTATCCTGAACAAGTTTAGTAAGGTTAATACCAATGATCTTGAAACAAACACAAAGTACACAGTGGATAGTGGACAAATTAAACTTAATATTATAAGTTCAAGCAAATAATATGTAATTTTGATTAATAAAAGTTTGCCCACTGTTTTTTTTTTTTTATTATTTTCCCTCCTCCGACCCAAATTTTTTACAACAAAATCCGTAAAACTAAAAATTAAATTTCTCTCGCCTTATCTACGAATCTGAGAATCTTGAGGTTGAATCTACATGGGCTTTTATATTTTTTACCTTTCCAAAAATTTTTAAAAACATTTTTTTTGGTCACATATTGTTATTACAGTTACAAATTCAAACATCCACTGACTGAATTAGTGTGTAAGCTACTGTAATTCACAATTCACTTGAATTTACTATGAGCAAGTGTAGCATTATTTACCCCATGACGAATTGAGACAAAATCCCCTGACTACATGCACTTTTTGTGTTTGTGATGAGTGAATGAGTGAACAATAAAAGTTTACATATTTTAAAGGCCAATTATTTTGCCATAAAACTAGCTGCTAAATAAAGGTAGGCTAGCATACAGAAAATGTGAAATTTATCCAGTAATTAATTCAAGTCTGCAAAATGTACAAAATTTTAAAAAATGTTGCTAAATAAGTACCATATACAAATTCAATTGTCAAAACTGTTTTTAATATGTGCAAACTATTGCTCATCAATAAAATTTACATAATTTCCAGAAAAGAGATAAATATAAAAAAATAATTTTCATATTACCTGTAATTAATTTACATTAATTTACCTCATTGCATAGGTAGGTATACCCTCCCCATAAATCATGAACAGCTGGTGGGGACCAGACATCATGGCATAGCACTTGTGTGTTTCCGTGGTGATATATGATTCCATGGCTTGGTGACTGAACTCTGAAGGACCTTAATTACAAAAGGCAAGGCACACACTAGAATAGACTTATAATACATGTGCAATCTGGCTCTCTCCCAAACAATTTCTTCGCGATTGTATACATGTAGTGACTGATACACTTTAACCATCTCCGATCCTCAGCAATGTTCGATAACTCTAAATTATCCAGAATTTTTTTATTTGTACCATAAATATGCCTTTTACATATATAATTTTTATTAGTCTTTACAAATATAAGTGTTAATATGAAGCAAAGCCATGCAAAAGACTGCTTTGCTAAGTGGCTCAACGGAAACCTAAGACCTAGAAGAAAAGGTTTTCAAGCCATCAATGCACCCTTACAACCATTTTTTTTTTCTTATTTGATCTCAACTTGTATTTGTTATCTATTCTATTATATTCATCGTTTCCAAAATAGCGATAACTTTGTAAAATGCATGGATACCATAAAAAAAATCTTCTTATTTATTCTATTTATAAAGTTTGAAGGATAAGTAACATTTTTATGATGAAAAAAGTACTTTGAGGCTGAGGATTGGAGCACCTTAAATTGGAGTATCTTTATAGAGACAGTTTTGATATATATAGGTAAACAAATAAGAGAAACAAATAGGAAATTCTACACATTAAAAATTCTGAATTAGAAAGACCCAAAATGACATAAAAATCATCACATTTCATCATTAGTTTCTGTTTCCTTCAGATAGGTGTATTTTTTATATACTGATCAGAACTATTTCCTAGAACAATGGAAGTATGTACATCATTAAAACAACAAATGTCAGTAACCTAATTGGAAGTGGTGTTACATGTATTTAAGAAATAAACAGCATGTTAAAAAGTTCACCAGAATATGAACTTGGTTGGTCACGTGATCAACTCCTGTGAAACCTCTCAGAAGATTTGATCACATACCAACCAAGTTCAAATCCCATTGAACTTTTTAACATTGCTTTTTATTACTTATATTTACAAAGGCAAATTGTTCAGAATTGTTAAAATTACTGGAATTTTATGTTTACAACATAATCCAAGTGACAAGCGATAAGCGCATGCTATGATCATTGTGACGTCATGAAAAAAGTTCATACAGAATTGAATGTTTTCGCTATTTTAGAGCTTAATTCAATTACATTAAGAAAACATTTGCAAATGTAAATATATACATGTACTTGTTGTATGATTTACCTGACTCACTCCCAGGAACCACTGAAGAGAAGAAAGTGCCCACCATTCTCTTGTAGAAGGACATCAGGACTTCCTTCCGCTGAGAGGGAGACAGAGTTTCATCTGAAACAAGAACAACCGACTGGTCCTAAACTTAATTATTTTGAAACTCCATTGTACATCAAGAAATTCAGAAAAAGAAATTCAGAATCATTCAAACCTACATATATACTTGCTCAAGTATTGTTCTACGTCAAATAAGTTTTCAAATTTTCTGTTACATGCAAATTACTGCATGGTAAGCCAAAAAATAAAAGAGTTTTGTACTTGCATACTTTCCAACTCGCTAATAAACAAGCATGCTACCAAGACCCCTTCAACGCCATTGGAAGGGGACTGTGACCAAAATTGTACCATTTCTAATAATGTGAAAAGACGCCCTTTCTGTTAGTCATGCAGACTTACCAGGATGTCCTCCATTAAATGTAGGGCTGATGCTACAGAGACAGCGATTGGTCTCTTTGTTGATCAATAAAAATCTACAAAACAAAAGCATAGTTTGTCCAAAGATATTTATGCAGCACATTTGGACGATTCAATTTTTCAATTTGATAAAAATTAACACACATACTGGTACCTGTGAAAGAAGTGAAATTAAAATAGATGAAAGGGAAAATATCCAAGATAATTTTTTATCATAATTCTTATTTTTTTTAAAATTTATGCAATTAAGAAGGGGCTCAGTCACTTCGCTCCCTCCGCCCCCTTCTTAATTGCATAAATTTTACTTACATGTAATAGGATCTAACTATTACAAATACCATGGATATGGTGAAGTGAGTTTGAAGTCAAAACCAGTTTCTGCATTTTAACATCTACAGAATCATTTTAACAATTGGCATCCTACTCAGTAGGATGTAGGTATCTATTTTTTTGCATCAAAACAAAATGAAAATGATGCTGGTTTCAAGTGAAATATACACCTATTGCATAGTCTTAGCTCAAAAGCCAGACAGATCTTCTTCATTTCAGCCATGGCTGAGTGGTCAGCAATAAAATAGACAGGCCTACATCACATTTCTGATCCTTGGATATTTCAGAGTTGTTTCATGTCCAGTGAAGTTTTATGTTTTTTCCCTAACATCAGCACTCTGGTTTTTTTTTCTTTTTTAAAAGACTAAGGTAAACCAATACAATTCAATAAATATATATGCAAGTTTTCTTACCCTAAAGTGTTATGATCTAAAGCTAAATTTGTTGGAAAGTTCCTGGAACTCAGTTTCAGTACAGATCTTAGGGAATCGTATGATGGTTTCCAAAATCTCAGAATCTGTTTCAAAGAGATTGTACTATACTGAACAACCTGTTCATCCCTGACAACAAAACCAAGTAAAATATCAAATGTTTCCACTCAGAAAATAAGAATTCTGTTACACGTTACACTTACAGGAGGATTTAAATGTGTTGCACTGTATCTAAAACGGCCGGGTAGAAAGATTTAATAATTTACAACAGAACACATGATAAATTATGAAAATATTGAAGAAGATTCGAACCTCAAGATCTTATGAAAGAAGAATGTAATAATCTCTGAAGAGAATCCAGTGTAAGGAATTAGTGTTAAGTGAATCACAGTAACAGGTCAACATGCTTTTATTGATGAATTCATGTTTACAGTCAAGTCAGTTTCTTCCTTGTAGTTTTAAAACTGATAACAAAGTTACAGTGCACTTAGGTAGAGATCTGTATTTTAATCAGATTGCAAGTTATCAAATATGAAGAATTACCCTTATAGAAATTTTTTTTAAACTGTAGATACAGTTGAACTTCGGTATCTTGACCACCAATATCTCGAATACAATGGATATGTCAAAGTAATTTTTAAGTCCCAAACAATTTTAAGAACTTTAAGAATTTTACCCGTGATATCTCGAGTACTTGGATATCTCAAAGTTTTTAACTCGAGATAACAAGGTTTGACTGTATTTCTTAAGTGAGGGTTGATACAGAAAATACCTGTAGCCTATACTGACCTCTGGCTCCAGCTCTGTGAGGGAGGGTAAGGGCCCACAGATGACACAGACTTCAATTCCCCTGGTCAGCTGGAAAGTCATTAACCTGTGTGGTACCTTGAATAAAGATCAGATCATATAAAATTATTATATGCAGTCAACTTTTGATATAAAATATAATATTCTATCAAAAGTTGAATTGCTCAGATTACACACTAATATGAAAGTGCCATAGAAATGAGCTAGGTCATAAAATCCATAAGAAAAAACACTTGCAAATCATTTACTCATCACTGCATTTACATAATGAAATGTTACCCATATACATTTAATATTCCCTGATTCAGGTTTTTTTTACCAACTTGTCCACCATTCCTAGTGCATTCATGAGGAATGCATGCATTTTGGCTTACCATGGGTGGCAAATGTAATTACTATGATATCTAGTCTTTTTTTTGTCATATAAGTGCCCCCTATTAGATGAATTCAGCAATTAGACAGAAGAAGCAACAATAAAATAGAGATCAAAGATGAAATGCGCAAAAGATTTCATATTACTTGAAACTTCAACCATATCAAAGAAATGCAATTAAGGCTGTCATGAACATATTAAAATTTTATTTTACATTTTTTTTTAGCTACACATGGTTAAACAAATGTGCTTTGATTACTAGGCTTTCTCTGGCTAGAGCAGGGAAATGTGTGATCATATGCATGATAAACAAAAGACGTACAGCTTGATCTGGGCAAAATATATAGAGAGGAGGAATGGATCATCAACCTTGGCTTGCTTTGTTGTGAGAAGAGGAGCACCAAATCAGGAACACTTGGGTTTATACATGTACTACTTGTGTAAAATACTTTTGTATCATCAATATATATGTACATGTATTCATTGAATGCCTTTTGCTAAAAGTTATGTTTATTGCGATTTCCATACAATTTATTTTTATGGTGCGACTGTTTGGGCAAGCACAGCTTATGATTTAAATATGTATATACTTACATGTATCATTACAATAAATTAATTTTTAAAAAATGCGTTTTTCAAAATGGATGCAAAAAAAGTAAATGAATTTGAATGAAAGTTAAATACAATATTGTAATTATAATTATTGATTTATGATTTTATGAGTACTGTAGAACTAGTTTAATTGATCTAGGATACAATGTTGTTAAATAAACAAGAATAGAATTCCAGGGTCCCCCGCCGGTCAAGCAGTATACTAGTATCGAGTCTATCGACCAAGGCTGATTTAGGAACTTGACCAAGGTATAAGTGGTATAAACATTTGGTATAAATTTAATGAAAATCCGTCAAAATTTGTAGGCATGAGCGTGCTTACAAGGTCAATTTTTGGAAAAAAAACGGAGTCATGATTGTGGTCAAAGTCCCATAACTCCAACAAAAAGTATCGACCAATGCTGATTTTCGAACTTGACCAAAGTATTAGTGGTATAAACATTTGGTATAAATTTAATGAAAATCTGTAAAAATTTGTAGGCATGAGAGCGCTTACAAGGTCAAATTTTGGATAAAACGGAGTCATGATTGTGGTCAAAGTCCCATAACGCCAACAAAAAGTACCGACTAACGCTGATTTTCGAACTTGACCAAGGATATAGTATTATAAACATTTGGTATAAATCTAATGAAAATCCGTCAAAATTTGTAGGCATGAGAGCGCTTACAAGGTCAATTTTTGGATAAAACGGAGTCATGATTGTGGTCAAAGTCCCATAATGCCAACAAAAAGTATCGACTAACGCTGATTTTCGAACTTGACCAAAGTATTAGTGGTATAAACATTTGGTATAAATTTAATGAAAATCTGTCAAAATTTGTAGGCATGAGAGCGCTTACAAGGTCAATTTTTGGATAAAACGGAGTCATGATTGCAGTCAAAGTCCCATAACTCCAACAAAAAGTATCGACCAATGCTGATTTTCGAACTTGACCAAGGTAATAGTGGTATAAACATTTGGTATAAATTTAATGAAAATCCGTCAAAATTTGTAGGCATGAGAGCGCTTACAAAAAAGTGTGGGACAAAAAGCGGGGGACAAAAAAATTTTATTTTAGGTTTTATGGTGTTGTCTGGTACGTAGGCTTAATTTTAAAAAACTCCCCTGAGAATCTTAAGGGTCAGGAATACCCAAACTTTGTCGAAATCACTGTAATTCTCTCAAAATCTATTAAATGTGAGCAATCAAATGAGTGCAAACTACAATTGTTTCTTACCACTGAAGAAATGCCCCCCTTCGTTAGCTTTTGCAAGATTTTGAGGGGATTTCAGATTTCAGTTATTCAATATACTTATATAATTACAGTTAGAGTTATTTCCCCTTATCTAACGTGATTTGACATCAGAGTTCACGTCAGTTTAGTGTCATCTAGCTCTATAAAAACTCCCCTGGTAATTAAAATTACATGTATAATATTATAGAATATCACAATATCGCCAACAAATTCTGTTGAATGAATGTGCATGCAGCTTGTCCAAATTTTCTATTCGCACATGCATTGCTGGTAGAGCTCGCTTTGCTGGCTATTATTTTTTTTGATAGGATCACTGGCCACAAATTCATGTGCCCTTAAAACTGTGATTTTAACTAAATCCACAAAATTAATGCTCACAAATATTAATGAAACACAGTGTAGCAAAAGACTAAAATATGGGGGTTGGGTGGGGGTGTTGTTTTCATAAATTTGTGCAATTACAAGACTGAATGAGCCATACTGTTGGATGGCTGTCTGGGAGGTACACTGGAATATCTCTGGATGTGCAGGGGGTCAGAGACGACAACAAGAGGGAAAGCAACACAAGTTCATTGGCCGATAAACTCCACCATTTTTTGGTTGCCACAGCAACTTTTCCATCAATGAACAGACAGCCATACACACTTTCTGCTGCTTCTGTAAATGCATCCAGGAAATTCTGAAAATAAGTGTAGCGAGTACTTGAGATATAAAATTGTCAAAGAAAATAAAAATCTAGATAATTATTTCAAGCATCGGTTTATATTGCTTTGGGATAATATGATATATACAAAAATTTCCTTTGTGTGACCAAATTACAATCTTCCACTTATTATTGCATTTTTCTCCCCATTTTAAAAGTTAATGCATTTTTCTCCCCCATTTAAAAAGAATTAATATACAGTCAAACTTCGTTATATCAAACTAGATGTGACAGTTGAAAAACTTCGAGATATCCGAGTATTCGAGATATCGAGGGTAAACTAGTTAAAAAATAAGTGATTGAGACTTACAAATCACTTTGACATTTCCATTGTATATGAGATATCAGTGTTTGAGATATCGAAGTTCAACTGTATATCGCTCCTCCCTAAATTTGGTAGACTTGGAGTTATAATATTAAGTGAAAGTTAAGACAGAAAAAGAAATTTCGTTTATTAGATATCCCAGTTGGTACAGTGCATGACACTCTTCATACATT
This sequence comes from Magallana gigas, assembly GCF_902806645.1. Taxonomy (NCBI): domain Eukaryota; kingdom Metazoa; phylum Mollusca; class Bivalvia; order Ostreida; family Ostreidae; genus Magallana; species Magallana gigas. The sequence goes on from NC_047559.1 coordinate 28,702,856, forward strand.
TTTGTACAAAAATGTAGCTCTGCAAGAAAATTTTACTTCTCTTTTGACTAAATATATTACCTGTAAGACAGCATTCTCTGGAGCTGCTATGATTTCCACAGCATTGGTCAGCTGACAAAATCCCCAGGATCCCTTAATCCCAAGGATCCTATCCACCAAATTATAGCACACCTATGATGGGTTATAAAAGGAAATAGGTTGATTTAAAGAAAAAAATAGGTTCATTTAAAGAAAAAAAACATAGCTGGGTTTTTTTCTTTGGAAAGAAAGATAATCCAAAAAGAAAAGAAATAAATTTCACTTTCAATTACCAGGTACATGTATGTACAAATAATTCAGTTTTATACTGAGTATAGTTTTAAAATCAATATAGTCAAGCATTTCTTGTATTGTGCCATTGCAGTTTTGTTTGCAAAAATTGAATGCTTGATAATTAACAAAATGTAATTGATAAATTTAACAAGAAGAAAAAAATAATACCCCGGCCCCTACCTTGATTTCCTTCTTGAACTTCTCTACATTTTTCATGTTGATGACTTCCTCTATTCCTACCAAAAGTACCATGGCATTGAACACTAGATTCAAAAGGTTGCTGTAGTGACAGTCGTCGGCATCATCATTTTGTGCTATGGCAATCAGGGTCACACTACAAACAGCCAAAGACATGCTACATTATTAATCTTGGAATGATTCCTTTATTAATTAAGAGAAAGTAAATTAATGCAGATTTGGGTGGTAAATGTACATGTAGATCTTTTGTCTCACTCTTATATTTTTAGAAGGTTTAAAACTATATGAAATTCTAACAAAAAATGAGCGCTCGCAAATTTATATTAATTCTTGCGATTTGATACAAAACTGGAATCGCTATAGATTATGTTGTTAATTGCATGGGGTTTCAACTAACTACATTTTATATGTAAACCTGTCATGAAAAACTCTCCAGACAATCTTGGCATCTTCTGTTACAGTTGACTGAAGTGTCACATCATGTGAACTACCAAACATATGAACTCCATTCAAAGATCCTATCACAGGGAAGGGCAACTATAAAATATATACATAAACCTGAAGGAACAATGAACACTGCTGAAAATATATAGTTCAAATAAGAAAATTAAGAAATTATTTATAGTTATATCAAGTTGATGCATGTATTTTGAGTTACAATTAATATACCAGTTATTACTTATCTTAAAGATTATAATTACTCCGTGTATTAATTTTGACTTACATTATACCATGGCCAGCTATCATTTATCAAAAAGATTAGCAAAGGATCTCAATGATTTTAAACATGCAAGTATTCAACTGTAAATTTTCTATATACATGTAGAACGAAACTAAATACCACACATTGAGTGAGTTGCATGGTACATGTATACATGTACTATTGTAGTAGTTGGGGCTATATGGACCGTGGATATCGGCCTGGATAGCTCAGTGGTAGAGCTCCAGACTAGAATTGCAGGGGTCCCAGGTTCGATTCCTGGTCCAGCCATATGTTTTTGATGTATTTATATACTCATCCCTCCTTTCCTACTACAGATGGTGCCGTGACCTGCCCCTGGAACTTACAGGTTAACTCCTGCCAGGGGAAGAACCTGGGGTGATCTTCGAGGGCGAAGATCATTTAAGGAGGGAGGAATGTAGTAGTTGGGGCTATATGGACCGTGGATATCGGCCTGGATAGCTCAGTGGTAGAGCTCCTGACTAGAGTTGCAGGGGTCCTGGGTTCGATTCCCGGTCCAGCCATATGATTTCGTTGTATTTATATACCCATTCCTCCTTTCCTACAACACTATGTTACTTTTTGCATGGTTGATATTTGCAACATGTTGGTGCAAATAATTGTGAGTGATCAATTTTTGAACTACCGCAAGCAGGTGTATGCACGGGCCCTGGAAGTTATTGTAAATATATTGCATGTGCATGTATAAAAAAGTAAGGGTAGGACACTCTTTTTGGGGCGAAATCGGGTTTGACGAAGTATGGGCGTTCCTCAAACGAAATTTCGCGATAAATCGTTCAAGTATACTTTACTTACGACATATGTATACATTCGTTCCGCTCCAATGCTGTTACGTCGAAGAAAAAGGTGTTTTTATACATCCAAGTGCCTAAGAATTTCGCTAGACTGGTTTACATCCGGTTTAATCGCAGTGAATCGTAAGGTAAGTTCTGATTGGTTAATAATAAAATAAATCTGCTCGTCAATAAGGTGGCGAAATCGCGAAACTGATAACAATTTATGGTGAGTATGTATCAAATGTTTGAAAGGAGTTATGCATATAGATACTGGGTAGTTTGGCCTTTCAACAATGAAATGCGAGAATAATGAAGAAGATTGACAAATATCGATAAGAAATTAAAGAATTTATTTCATCATTGACCAATCAGAACTTACCTTTCAATTTACCTTTCGATTCACTGCGATTAAACCGGATGTAAACCAGTCTAGCGAAATTCTTAGGCACTTGGATGTATAAAAACACCTTTTTCTTCGACGTAACAGCATTGGAGCGGAACGAATGTATACATATGTCGTTAGTAAAGTATACTTGAACGATTTATCGCGAAATTTCGTTTGAGGAA